>CAWUFW010001831.1:1430000-2030000 GCA_963921515.1 Calotriton arnoldi | reverse complement strand
AGGTATACCAGGGCAGCGCTGTGAAGCGAGGCAGTGCGAAGTGCGATGCCCACAGATCTCGGTGCAAACAGCAGCTCAGTGGCAGCATTGGGCAGCGTCACTGGTGAGGCCAGGGTTGTGGTGCGAAGTGCATCGGTCCCCTCTGTGGTGTCTTCAGGACACAGAGCCGGCAGTGGTGTCGTTGGTGGTGTCAGGTTGCTTTTTCTTCTGTTGCAGCACAAAAGACACAGTTCCCAGTGCTGGTAGCAGATGTGCTTGAAGTCTTTGCTGTTCCTGAGACGTCTTGAACAGGGGGCAAGCTCTACCTCAAGCCCTTGGAGAAACACAAACAAAGAAGTTGCAGAAAGTTCAGTCCAGTCCTTTCTCTGCCCAAGACAGAAGCAGCTACTGCAGGCCAACACAGCAAAATGCACTGCAAAGTGGTAGTTCCTCCTCACAGCTTCTCCAGCTCTTCTTCTTGGCAGGTTCCTTGATCTAAAAGAGTTCTAAAGTTCTGGGGTCAGGGCCCCAATATTTATACCACATTTTCCTTTGAAGTTGGTACAAACAAAGTTCCTCTGGCACACATAAACCAGTTCAGCCTGGCTCAGGCCAGGTTTACTACAGGAGGTGGAGACAGCTTTGTCAGAGGCAGCCACAGTCCATTCAGGTGCAAGCAACAACTCCTCCCACTACTCTAAAAGCAGCCAGGTCTATTCAGCCTGGCTATGAGTCACCCAGGAAAGGCAGGACACACCTCAACCCCCTGTGTCTGTCTAGTGTGAATGCACATCCCCTGCTCCTGCCACTATAAACCCAGACAGGGAATACACGAAAGGCAGAGGCACATAGGATGGTTAAGCAAGAAAATGCCCACTTTCTAAAAGTGACACTTTCAAACACACAATATAAAAATCATCTTTACTAAAAGATGTATCTTTAAATTCAGAGTTCAAGAAGCCTAAACTCAATTTATCTATCTTGTCCCCATGGAAAGTTAAGCTTGTAAGATGTTACAAAGCAACTCCCATCTTAACCTATGAGACAGATAGCTTTCCAATAGTAAAAAATGAATTTCCCAGTATTTCACTATCAGGACATGTAACACACACATGTACATGTCCTACCTTTCACATACACTGTACCCTGCCCATGGGGGTATCTTGGGCCTACCTGAGGGGTGTCTTACATGTAAGAAAAGGGAAGGTTAGGGCCTGGCAAGTGGGTGCACTTGCCAGGTCGACATGGCAGCTCAGAGAAGCCATTCAAAAGTCTACTGGTGTGGGTGGCGCAATCAGTGCTGCAGGCCCACTATTAGCATTTTATTTACAGGCCCTGGGCACACATGTGCACATTACTAGGGACTTAGTAGTAAATCAATTAAGCCAATCATGGAAATACCAATTCATACACAATTTACTTGGAGAGCATATGCACTTTAGCACTGAGTCCTAAAACTAACAAAAGCAAGGCCAAAAACAGGAGTCCAAAAAGCAAAAAGTCTGGAGGTGAACCTGCCGAAACAGCCAAGTCTAACAATCCCCTAAAAGCAAAGAAGAAGTCAAGTCTATTCTGAGAATGAAGGAGTTATACAGCAAATTTGTCAAAAACTTTGTTAAAAGAACATAACATAATCGCATGCTGTTGAAAAATGGGGTACACTTCGACTGGAGCAAGGAGTGCTAAAAAGAATTTGTGGACACCAAAGCAGCACTCGCTACAGCACCCAATCTAAAAGCACTCATGTCCAGCTGACAGACCATAATAACGAATGATGTCAGTTTCAAAGGCCTGGGAGCAGTGATGATGCAAGTGAGTGAGAAGGGCGAAGAAACCATTGACTGTGCTTCTCAATCATTGAGACAGGCTGAAAATGACTATTCAGTGATAGAGAAGGAGGCTCTGGCAGCACACTGGGCAATCAATAAGTTCAGGAATTTCATTTGGGGAACGGTATTTATGTTAACGACTGAACATAAACCACTCACAGAAGGCTTTACAAAAAAAGGCTTGGACTCCATCGCAAGTAGGATCAGACGGTGGTTAGTCTCCAGGAATATACTTTTGCATGCAATATGTCCCTGGTGTGAGGAGCTATGCAGCAGATGACCTCTCACGCTTGGTAGAGGGGGAAGAAGAGTTAGACATGCAAAATGAAAAGGTGTGTGTCATCACCTGGGGGCGGTAGAGGAAACACAGTGGAGGAAAGAGCTGAAGTCTGACCTCCTGTTACAGAGGATATGTGAAAAGACACAAAAAGGGTGGGCAGGTCAAGAGATACATGATGAGCAGCTTAAACCATTCTGGATGGTAAGAGAAGAACTCTTCATAGTGGAAGAGTGTCTTTTCAGGGGCACAAACTTAGTTCCCTCCCGAGTCCATAAGAGACAAATTCATTGACTTAGCCCATGAGGGACACTTGAGGATCACAAAGAGAAAGCAGAGATTATGCTTGGATTCTTGGTGGCCAAACATGGACCTAGAAATAGAGAGAAAGATACCGGAGTGTGTGCGCCGTGTTCGTCTAGCGACAAGGTACTGAAATTATGCACACCACCCATACACTGCAGATCTCTTCCAGAGGGCTCATGGGTGAACATAGCCTTGGACATAATAGGTCCCTTGACGGGGGAGAAACAATCACCCTACATCCTAGTAGTAGTGAATCTTTACTACTGTTGGCTGAAGTTTAAGTTTGTCTCCGAGGTCAACACCAAGTCAGTCATAAACTTCCTGGTGGAGATATTCCTGAGAGAAGGGTTGGCCAACTCCATACTAATGGACAATGGAGTTCAATTCTGCTCTCTAGAAATGAAGGAGTTCCTACATTGCAATGGCATTGAACACAAACTCTGTGCCCTGTACCACCCAGAAACTAACAGGATGGAAGAAAGATTAAATAGAACCATCAAGGAGGACATTTAGCTAGCCAGAGTCAGTGGGTTGTGCTGGAGAGAGGAGGTAATGAAACGTATATAAGCATACTGCTTGACATCTCACCAAACTACCAATGAGGCACCCTTTGAGCTGATGAAAGCTTGGAAGCCCAATTGCAGGCTAGTACCAGGGTGGATGATGTAGCACAAGGGGTTGGTAGACAGCACAAGGAACACACACCTGAGAGAGCGAGAGAGTGTAGGTCATAAGACTAATGGAAGGGAAGGTATGACAGGATACATGGGGCCAGAGAAGTAGGATTTAAAGTAGGTGAGCTGATTAACGTCGAGCTCCCACTGGAAGAGCAAAGTGGTCAGAATTCACAGAATCGATGACGATCGTGAAGCTATTCAGAAACACTGTGAAAACCCAAGATGGGAGAATATGAAACATAGATAGGGTGGTAAAGTGTACCATCCCAGAGAGAATCCCTAGCAATGGGGAAGGTCATGGGGAAAGTACATCCAAAGGGGCTGCGGATTCTACAGCACTCGACAGAGAGAAGGTCAAGGATCCCATATGAATAAGTGGGAGGTGGACGCTCCATCCAAGTTACCTAAGAGACTACATAGTTACTAACATGTGAACTTTACAGGTCTTTAATTTCCCCCCGCACCCTTCACTCTCAGCATTAAGTAATCAAGGGGGGGGCAGGAATAATTTTTGTTCTCTGCACAACTGTTCCCCCTTTCCCTTTTCCCTATCTCTATTGTACAGTTGTCCTAGTTGTAGAGAAGGGGGATGTGTGGTATCTCCCAATAGAGGTGTCCTCTCTCCCTGTCGTCCCTCACTCCTCCTCTTGTGTCCTAATGGTATTGTTACCTCACCCATTGTTAGAAGGGCATGGCGAGGCAATGGAAATGTTGGTTTCAGGGAGTTCTATGTTTAGCTCCCCTGAGAGACAGTGCCGGTGACAGTTGGTGATGCAACAGCTGTGGCTGGGATGTTCTCCTTTTGTACTTAATAAAATATTGCTCAAACCTGCCAGAGTCTCCTGTGAGATCCATTATCTAGATTTAACAAAACTATTGCCCATCCCTACATCTGGAACTCAGTGCCTAAATCTTAGGATTGAATTTGATCTATCTATCTATCTATCTATCTATCTATCTATCTATCTATCTATCTGTCTAATGCAAGCAGAAATCTCAAAATAGAGTCTAAAGTATTGACACTCTCAATATATTTTCTGCTTTTGTCCTGAGTAAGCCCAGTAATATGTTTGCAGTTAGCCCTTTTCGCTATTAGCAACACAATACCTCGCCATCAGATATGGTTATCAAAAGGTAATGTTCTATGAACATATAAACAGGAAACAATACATGGGAAGATGCTTTGAAAAGAATATAAGAGTCTTAACATTAATAAGTTTCAAATGTGACAGATCAAAGCATTTTTCTCTTTTTCATAATAGCCTTTCATTCTTTTTATGATTCTGTCTTTGAAAGCTCTTTTTGTCGATGACAGATGATATTGTTCTTCCATCCTTTGCAGACAGCGTTAGTGAAAAAAAACTATTGTGAAGCTCGTCTCTGCAACATGATTTTTATAATTAATATATACAACTGAGCAGAGAAAGGTACTTTATAATGAAGTGCAATTAAGAGGTGTTTGTTCCTGTCCCGCACTTTCAATGACTATAATTTGCTTGACTGTTTAGAAGTCAACTATTATCATTAGATTTTGGACATATCTTTAGCACGCCTTGTTTCTGATTTTGTTTGTTTTTAATTAAAAGCAAACATGCATTCAGTAAATTGTTTTATTCAGGTTTATTCACTATTTAATGATAGCCCTTACTTATTAATACAGTAAAAGGCTATTTTATCATAAGCGTAGCCTCTAATCTAGTAATTAAGACACAGAGCAAAACTTCTTAAAAGCTGATTTCAGTCTACAGAACTTTTTCACAATATAGAAGGCAATACGTATTGCACAATCCGCGTAGGTTTCTACATTTTGTCTCAGATGCATCCATTTATGTGCATGCAATGATTTACTAATTATCGTACTTATGTTTCTGTGCACCTCAGTCACCCTCAACGCACCTTCCTTTCTCCATTAGCAATTTATAACATTCAAAACTCAACTACTGCATGTAACACTTCTGTTACTTTAATCAACCAGATTCTCAGCACCTTGCCTTATGCATACCTTTCCATTCAATGTCATGGTCTCATCATCGTATATTACTTTGCTACCCCATTTTAATGGCAAACCAAGTGAACACAGCTTTTCTTTTCTCCCATCTCACACTGTTTACCATCATTCATCTTACCAATTCTCATGGCATTAAACTCTACCCCCCAATATTCATTTCCTCATTCTTGGCTGATTTCACCTTTTGAACAAGTCATCCCCTCATCTTTAACACTCAAATCATAAGAACCCTCTCTCTCATTCGCACGTGCAAACAAATGTAAGTATTTTATGATGTGTCCTTTCTGTTATGGAATTCCCTGCTTCAGGATTCTTTTTCTTATGTTCATTCAAAGAATACATTTGTTGTCCCATCCTCTGCCAGCAATTGCTGCTCCACGGTTCATCTCTAAAATCCTTAGCAACTCGTCTCTAACAGAATCAGTACCTCATTTCTTGCAAAATCTGCTATTCTTCGCACTTTAGACTACCCTTACTCGTGTTTCTAACTTCACAAACTCTAACCATAATAACCACCACTTTTACATCCTTAACCTCCTTGAAATCTGCGACGCATTTGATGATGTTGACAAAGACATGCCTTGTAGTGCTGTCAAACGTAGTCATCCCTGTCACTGAAATTTCGTGACTCTCCTCTTACTTTGTATTTTTCACCGAGTTCCGTTGTTTCTCCATCTTATGGGCTACCACTGTCTCAGTGGGAGTTCTCCAAGTTCTCTATTCATGATCACATTCTTCTGTTCAGTAGGTTTTGAGTTATTTGCATTATAAAAGAACATTTTAAAGTGCTATCGGCTATGTATCTTGATGGTTTATCCATGGATTATCTGTGCATTTAGGTCCACGAAGACTTTAAAAAATGAAAAGATCTGTTTGACAAAGTGAGCATTATTTGTCTTTGGCCCAAGTGGATCTGTGGATCCTTGAAGGAACCGCAGGTGGTCGTAATTTGACTAGATGGTCATACCCTGAAATATTTGATTTGGCTGACATTATGAAATTAGAAGGAGTTTGGTGTTTTAAGGTGGCAGGCGTAGCATCCATTGATGTACATTTACATACCCCAAAAAATGAAAGCAGTTCCCTATTTTCATCATGCCATACGTAGCATTGTATGTGTGTGTTCTATGAATACAACTTGGATTCACAGAGCAAACAGAGCGAGCCATAGCATTATTTTTGATCTGCAGATCCTGGCCCATAATCAGAGATACAAAAAAATAAGAAACAACATGTAGTGCAACAGCATGGGGGAAGGCAGGCTGCTTCCTCTCTAAATTCCTGCTCAACAGCAGTCTGTCAGTTTTCAGCCTTGGGCTTTCAAGACATTTTATCAGTGGGTGCTGCAGCAGCGATAGTTTGGATGGGCCAGGTACACTGCAGCACAACTCGTGTGACATACATAGCTTGCTGACCACTATTTAGGGGCACGTAGCCAGGATAAAAACACCAACCATCCCTGGGTAAGCTAAGGGACCTGAGATAGCTTACACAGGAAAAACCCTCCATGCAAATGAAATGTTTAAATTCGAGGCAACGTACACTCCTGAGGAGGGAACTGATAACACCTCTAGGTCATAGGTAGGCTAGATGAACATTTATGTTAGCACCAAGTGCTCAACCATTGGGCTCAAGCAGGCTCTTTCTGTGCAGAGTGGAAGTCTCTCTTAGCCACTGTGCCTGGATGAAAAGAATGAAGTAGGAATTCATTAGCTCTTGCCTAATGGTCCCAGAACAAGCAGTCCAGGGGCCATATTACACAAGTGCCCCAGGAGCGTAACGGGCGTTTGTGTCCACTTTGTATGCCCCCGGGGCACTTTGGTATTACAGAAAGTGCCACAAATGCTTGTGCGACCCCTTCTGTAAAACAATTAGCGCTGTTGCACATATAGTGCCAGCAATATCATTAGAGGGTGTTCCCTCATTTGCATGGAGGCGTGGCCCCATGCAAATGAGGGAATCTCTTTGCCTTTGTGCCCGCGCCATAGTACTGACATGGGCACAGAGGTAAACATGCCTTTAGAAGGAGGCTTTGAAAGTACGCCACAAAAAGGTGGCACACTTTCATTGCACCTTCTAAATGCAGCCCTCTAAAGAGATGAAAGAGGGTCTCATGGACCCCCGAGGCATCCCCTTGCAGGTAGGTGCAGTCACTCCAGGGCCAAAAATCAAATGATAACGAGTATAGCAAAAACAAAAAACATTGCTGGTAAACCACAAAATTAATTTGTGCCAAACTTTGGGGGTCATTACGATGACGGGAGGATTGCCACCGCCCATATGGCGGTGGCGATCCGCCCACCATTCCCCTCCGCCCGCATGCCATTTCCCCCCCACCACATTACGATGGTGGGGGGGAGCCCGGCGGACGGAAAGACTGTCCGCCGGTTTTCCGCCGGTCACACAGGTGACCCGGTGGAAAAGGGCACTAATATGGTGGTGGTGTCTGCAAGACACCGCCATCCATATTAGGATGGTTGCGGAGAGCAGCCTTTCCATGGCGGCAATGCCGCCATGGAAAGGCATACGGTCTTCGCTATTGGGGGCCCGTTGCAGGCCCCCACAGTGTTGGGGGGGTGCGGGGTGCACATGGGGGGTACCTATGGTACCCCCTGCATTGGCATGGACAAGGTGGCAGGCACCGCGCGGTGCCTGTCACCTTGTGCATGCCAATGCATGACGTGCATTCCCAGCATTGTGGCGGGCGGTGCTGTGAACACCGCCCGCCACAATGTTGGGAATAGGGGATGCCACCGTGGCATCCTAATACTCGCGGCGGGACCGCCGCTCCTATGGCGGACGGTCCCATTCACCGCTACGGTGGCGGGCGGACAAAGTCATCGTAATGTGCCCCTTAGTTAGAATAGTTAATGACAACCATATATCTTTGTTTCCAACCTTTTGTACACTTTTATTTTCCTCATAATGCAGTTGAGGGTGCATAAGTGATGGAAAAGATTTTATAAAAAATAAACATATACATTAAAAAACAAACATAATGAATATCCTTAAAGAAAAAAATCATACATAATCACAAAACATCAGAAAAACCAAAACACATTCAATGGTCATTCTCAGCCTATCACAACCACATTTTTGAAACAATATATCGATGGTGGTTATTTAGGACTCCAAAATCCACCTACGAGGTTGCCTGGGGAATAAGCAAGTAGCTTTCTTTTGTGCAGGATTATACACTTCCCCAATACAAACAATTATAAGAAATCATCTTTGGTTGGCTCCTCCGAATCAAATAAAGTAGACACGTTTTGGCCTGTATAAATTCAAAGGCCTCATCAGGACTAGTGGTTGATATGTGACCAATAAGTCTAAAATCAAAAAATACTATGAATGGCACATGTATTTAAATCCTCTATTGCATTACTACTTAACATCAAATCACAAACGTAAGTAGACCAAAGCTGTTAGAAACCCAAAGGAAGAATAACAGTGCTGTTTGCATGCACTTAGAAAAAGATTTATGCATCCCTTTTTGGTAACTCAAGGCTCGTTGTGTTATTGAAAAAAGTAGTAGTGGCCCCAAGATATAAAGTGTAGTCCAAGTTCCACCCATAAAACATTATAAAAATTGCAATCTGCTTCATGGATAGCAAAAAACCATCACCATACAGGCAAGGCAAGCAGTAATTACACAGTCATGTTCGTCGTTTTGGTGCCAATACTAATATGCCCCCGTGAGTATATAAACATCCTTAACCCGTAGTAATTCATGATGGAAACAAAGTGAACTACTACTACTACTACTGCAACTAGTTGGAATTGCTTTAATCAAAGTCTTCATGTGCAAAATGCATGGCAGTGTGGACGCCTCCAAACATCCCTTCTGCTTGGTGTTAACTAAATCACCTATGATGACAAATTACCAGATTATAGGAGACTGTGAGACATTAAAAACTGCTGTTGGTGTGACAATATGTTAATTCTTATCAAAAACGCTTACCGATGCTGTATATAAGTTGGACATCAGGAAGGAATGGAATAGTGGCAACTGGCTTGTACTGTTGAAATATTAAGTTTAAAGCAATTGTTTATACTCAAATGAATGTAAAGGAAACCTTAAAAAATGGAAGCGCTGTGGCTGCAGTAAAACTTGCATGTGCACTGGAATGCAATGTGTAAATGGTGGGTCCCCTCACCGATAGCGCGGCGTGCTCAAAGATATAGACGCGAACCACCATTGTGATCTGAGTTAAAAAGCCCCATGCATATGTGCAGACTAGAGTATATATCCTCACTGTGAAATAACAAAAAACGGTGGCCATAATGGTGGAACTAAAAAGTGAAATGATGTCCCTCTGGTTGACTTGCAGTGTGTAACTTACTAATGGAGTGTATGTACTAAGATGCATCAAAAACATGAACGTGACAACCCGATACATATTGGGAACATAAAGGAGACACTTACGATGCAGTTAGGAAAGCATTCCCACTGAATCGGTTTGGGAATGGTTTCCGACCAACCCAGATCGGGAGAGTCCGACCGACCGATTACGATGCATCCGGATGCTTCCAGATACGATTGGGTCGGACTCCCATTGACTTCAATGGGAGCTTATGTTCCGACCGAATGCATAGGCTGCCATTGAAGAAAGGGGTGGCTGGGGAAAATCGGGCACCCTGTGGCGGGCACCCCCTGGTGCCTGCCACACTGTGCATGGCTGGTAAGGGGGGACGCATGGGTTTCCCACAGGCCCAATTGGGAAGGCTCCGGGTGCAGGGAGGCCCGCTACGGGCCCCCAAATTCTGATTCGAACTGCCGATGCGAGTCAGACGGTACAATTCGGAAAGGCTGTCCGAATCCAGCATCGCAATCAGTCATTCAGAAACGCGGCCCGTAGAGACGTACGATTCTGCTCCGTACGGCTCAGTCACTCCAAATGCCGTCGGGTTTGGATTGGGATATTCCTAACGCCTAACTCGCATCGTAATCGGTCGGTCGGAAACCTTTCGGATTCAGGGCCCGATTACAATGCGGTTAGGAAAGCATTCCCACCGTATCGGGACTTTAATGGGAGCCTATGTTCCGACCAAATGCATAGGCTCCCATTGAAGAAAGGGGTGGCTGGGGAAAATTGGGCACCCTGTGGCGGGCACCCACTGGTACCTGCCACACTGTGCATGGCTGGTAAGGGGGGACCCATAGGTACCCCCAGGGGCCTGATTGGGAAGCCTCCGGGTGCAGGGGGGCCCGCTGCAGGGCCCCCAAAGTCTGATTCCAACTGCTGATTCGAGTTGGATGGTACGATTCGGAAAGACTGTCTGAATCTAGCATCGTAATCGGTCGTTTGGAAACACGGCGCATAGAGACAAACGATTCTGCTTGGTACGGTTCGGTCATTCCAAATGCCGTCGGGTTCAGATTGGGATATTTCTAACGCCTAACTCGCATCGTAATCGGTCAGTTGGAAACCTTTTCGATTCGGTCGGAAAGACACGTTCCCGATCTGATTCGAATGGAGCAAATGCCGTTAGGAGGCCTTCCTAACTGCATCATAATCAGGCCCTCAGTCGGAAAGACACGTTCCCGGTCCGATTCGGACGGAGCAAATGCCATTAGGAGGCCTTCCTAACCGCATCGTAATTGGGCCCTAAGTAGAACATCCCTTATTACTTATCAGTTATGCCTACAATAGAATACTCTCGACATAGTTAAGGATTCTCCAAGTTCACCAGAATAATAATGAGCCCTATACATGGGTATGGGTATGAGTAGTTCAACTTAATTTGTACAGAAACCAAACCATAGTGATTCACTCATACAATGCATCATGGACGTGGACTGGGCGGACGTGTTCATATAAAGACCGGATAGTTATCACATCGTGGCACAGCATATGTCTCTTTTCAAAGTATACATTAAAATATCATCAACATTAATAAAGCATACAAAGCTTATCCAAGTAAACTTGATTATTAGTGCAAACGCCACTTGTCTACCTGATTGGATAAACAGACACAAATTCTGCAGGAAACAATCAATGATAAGCAAAGAGAAAGCAAAATTTAAATGAATGGTACAGCAATGTAAAACCGGTTTGCCTGTTATATCTGACAGTCTATAGATATGAGCAAACAGACAGATTCTGTCAAAAACAATCAATAGTAAATAAATCACATAACAACAAAGTTATTTTTAAGCAGAAGGCACACCTTCACTAGCTGACAAAAGTTTGAATGGATATGCAACAATGTAAACCAGTTTTACTTTATTTAATGTCAATATATTCTGTATCCATCATCCACCAGTATAGTACATTTCTTTAAAAGTGAAGCAAAGCATTTATGTGTAGTGGAGGCTCAGCTCTATGACAATGTTTCAGGGGTACTACTACATAAAGAACATTGAGAACCATTGGGTACATATTTATGCAATTAGAGCCCACATTTCGTCATCATCATTGAGCCCTGTTGTTGCTGTTTTTAATTTTTGGATCAGCCTCGCCTGTTGTGTGTTATGAATATGGGCT
The DNA here is from genome assembly GCA_963921515.1 of Calotriton arnoldi. Lineage (NCBI taxonomy): Eukaryota > Metazoa > Chordata > Amphibia > Caudata > Salamandridae > Calotriton > Calotriton arnoldi. Next base: position 2,018,436 of record CAWUFW010001831.1, on the reverse strand, counting down.
CTCCGTATTTCCCCCAATTCACATGTGATTTAGAGTTCGGTGGACGTGTTACTCCATCACAAACTCTGGTAGCTTGGCACAAAGCAGTCAGGCTTAACTTAGAGGCAATGTGTAAAGTATTATGTAGCACTCCAAACAGTAATAAAGTGAAAACACAACACAAGAAAAATCACACACCAATTCAGAAACATTGAGTAAAATAATTTAATACAACTTTTTGGGACCAAAACAAAAATCCAGTCAGTAGAACCGGAAATATGCAATTTTAAACATTTAAGTGAAAATAGTGCTGAAAAGCACAAAGCGTCAACTGTGGTTATTTGGTTGCACCTGACTGGGGTAAAGTCACAAGTTCAGGCCAACCATGATGGAGTGGTGGCCAGATACAGGGACCAAACTAGACCTGCCGAACAAAGTACCTTAAATCCTGGTTGCAGATCATTGCACGATACCTGCTTGAGGATTTATTGTGCTGCATCAGTTTTTCCCACAAGCCTACAGCTGGGCTGCCAAAGCACCTTCAAGATGACTACCAAGGGTCCAGGACTGAGGTATCACCACTTGGGGGTCAAGATACACAGCAGACAGAGTCCACATGCTGTGGTCAAGGAGGATCGAGCCTTTTCTGTCCATGAGGCTCTGATTAGGAGGCCAGCCAAGTATCTATTGGAGTTACTCTGGTGGTCCTGAGTTCAAGATGCAGGTAGAGTCCTTTTCACTCAGGCAGCATGGCAGCAGACTAGCACGGCAGCAGAGTAGTAGTTTTTCTTGCATTAGAGCAGCCAGCAGTCCTTTTGAGTCTTCCACAGGCCCGGAGGTGTGCTGCCAGCTTTGAAGTAGGAGAAGGTTCTGGAAGTTTCCACCCACAGAGATGTTTGGAATTTCCTTCCTCCTTTGCCCTGACCCAAGCTTGTCTGGGGGCACAGAAGACTAGTGTCAATAACTTTGTGAGTGTGCTGGGCAGAGCCTTTGTGATATGGAAGTGTGGTAGTTGACAGCTCCGCCACCCTCTAAAGTCAGTCATGTCCCATCCTGCTAACATCTATTCTCCCTTTGTCTCACTCTCTGAGTGCAATACACAAAGACCAACTGCCAGCTACACATAACCATTTGTCGAAGGATATAGGCTGCAGGCAACCAATGGTTGGGATATGAAAATGCCAACTTTCTAAAACTGGGGTGGCGTAGTGGGCAAAAGAACGATGGATTTAACCCAGATCTCTTGACTGGGGGAGAATGTTTGCATTGTCAGCATTCCGTCCATCATTTGTTTGCTGTAACACTTTTCGCCCTAAGTGGGATGGGTATGCCCAGACGTGGGTCCCTTGCTCACTGTGCCACTGGATTCAAGCTAGCCTGGCTGAAGAAGGGTGACATACCCTGAAACCGGTCCCAGGATGCTTGTTTCCGGTCCAGGGAGGACCTGGCCTGGCAGTTCGGTCTGGACTGTTCCCATGGGGCACAGGGTCAAGACTGATTTGCATATGGCTGGGTCCAAACTGGGGTGGCATAGTGGGCAAACGAACGATGGATTTAACCCAGATCTCTTGACTGGGGGAGAATGTTTGCATTATCAGAATTCCGTCCATCACTTGTTTGCTGTAACACTTTTCGCCCTAAGTGGGATGGGTATGCCCAGACGTGGGTCCCTTGCTCACTGTGCCACTGGATTCAAGCTAGCCTGGCTGAAGAAGGGTGACATACCCTGAAACCGGTCCCAGGATGCTTGTTTCCAGTCCAGGGAGGACCTGGCCTGGCAGTTCGGTCTGGACTGTTCCCATGGGGCACAGGGTCAAGACTGATTTGCATATGGCTGGGTCCAAACTGGGGTGGCATAGTGGGCAAAAGAATGATGGATTTAACCCAGATCTCTTGACTGGGGGAGAATGTTTGCATTGTCAGCATTCCGTCCATCATTTGTTTGCTGTAACACTTTTCGCCCTAAGTGGGATGGGTAAGCCCAGACGTGGGTCCCTTGTCCACTGTGCCACTGGATTCAAGCTAGCCTGGCTGAAGAAGGGTGACATACCCTGAAACCGGTCCCAGGTTGCTTGTTTCCGGTCCAGGGAGGACCTGGCCTGGCAGTTCGGTCTGGACTGTTCCCATGGGGCACAGGGTCATGACTGATTTGGATATGGCTGGGTCCAAACTGCGGTGGCGTAGTGGGCAAAAGAACGATGGATTTAACCCAGATCTCTTGACTGGGGGAGAATGTTTGCATTGTCAGCATTCCGTCCATCATTTGTTTGCTGTAACACTTTTCGCCCTAAGTGGGATGGGTATGCCCAGACGTGGGTCCCTTGCTCACTGTGCCACTGGATTCAAGCTAGCCTGGCTGAAGAAGGGTGACATACCCTGAAACCGGTCCCAGGATGCTTGTTTCCGGTCCAGGGAGGACCTGGCCTGGCAGTTCGGTCTGGACTGTTCCCATGGGGCACAGGGTCAAGACTGATTTGCATATGGCTGGGTCCAAACTGGGGTGGCGTAGTGGGCAAAAGAACGATGGATTTAACCCAGATCTCTTGACTGGGGAGAATGTTTGCATTGTCAGCATTCCGTCCATCATTTGTTTGCTGTAACACTTTTCAGCCCTAAGTGGGATGGGTATGCCCAGACGTGGGTCCCTTGCTCACTGTGCTACTGGATTCAAGCCAGCCTGGCTGAAGAAGGGTGACATACCCTGAAACTGGTCCCAGGATGCTTGTTTCCGGTCCAGGGAGGACCTGGCCTGGCAGTTCGGTCTGGACTGTTCACATGGGGCACAGGGTCAAGACTGATTTGCTTGTGGCTGGTTCCAAACTGGGGTGGCGTTGTGGGCAAAAGAACGATGGATTTAACCCAGATCTCTTGACTGGGGGAGAATGTTTGCATTGTCAGCATTCCGTCCATCATTTGTTTGCTGTAACACTTTTCGCCCTAAGTGGGATGGGTATGCCCAGACGTGGGTCCCTTGCTCACTGTGCCACTGGATTCAAGCTAGCCTGGCTGAAGAAGGGTGACATACCCTGAAACCGGTCCCAGGATGCTTGTTTCCGGTCCAGGGAGGACCTGGCCTGGCAGTTCGGTCTGGACTGTTCCCATGGGGCACAGGGTCAAGACTGATTTGCATATGGCTGGGTCCAAACTGGGGTGGCGTAGTGGGCAAAAGAACGATGGATTTAACCCAGATCTCTTGACTGGGGGAGAATGTTTGCATTATCAGCATTCCGTCCATCACTTGTTTGCTGTAACACTTTTCGCCCTAAGTGGGATGGGTATGCCCAGACGTGGGTCCCTTGCTCACTGTGCCACTGGATTCAAGCTAGCCTGGCTGAAGAAGGGTGACATACCCTGAAACCGGTCCCAGGATGCTTGTTTCCGGTCCAGGGAGGACCTGGCCTGGCAGTTCGGTCTGGACTGTTCCCATGGGGCACAGGGTCAAGACTGATTTGCATATGGCTGGGTCCAAACTGGGGTGGCGTTGTGGGCAAAAGAACGATGGATTTAACCCAGATCTCTTGACTGGGGAGAATGTTTGCATTGTCAGCATTCCGTCCATCATTTGTTTGCTGTAACACTTTTCGCCCTAAGTGGGATGGGTATGCCCAGACGTGGGTCCCTTGCTCACTGTGCCACTGGATTCAAGCTAGCCTGGCTGAAGAAGGGTGACATACCCTGAAACCGGTCCCAGGATGCTTGTTTCCGGTCCAGGGAGGACCTGGCCTGGCAGTTCGGTCTGGACTGTTCCCATGGGGCACAGGGTCAAGACTGATTTGCATATGGCTGGGTCCAAACTGGAGTGGCGTAGTGGGCAAAAGAACGATGGATTTAACCCAGATCTCTTGACTGGGGAGAATGTTTGCATTGTCAGCATTCCGTCCATCATTTGTTTGCTATAACACTTTTCGCCCTAAGTGGGATGGGTATGCCCAGACGTGGGCCCCTTGCTCACTGTGCCACTGGATTCAAGCTAGCCTGGCTGAAGAAGGGTGACATACCCTGAAACCGGTCCCAGGATGCTTGTTTCCGGTCCAGGGAGGACCTGGCCTGGCAGTTCGGTCTGGACTGGTCCCATGGGGCACAGGGTCAAGACTGATTTGCATATGGCTGGGTCCAAACTGGGGTGGCGTTGTGGGCAAAAGAACGATGGATTTAACCCAGATCTCTTGACTGGGGGAGAATGTTTGCATTGTCAGCATTCCGTCCATCATTTGTTTGCTGTAACACTTTTCGCCCTAAGTGGGATGGGTATGCCCAGACGTGGGTCCCTTGCTCACTGTGCCACTGGATTCAAGCTAGCCTGGCTGAAGAAGGGTGACATACCCTGAAACCGGTCCCAGGATGCTTGTTTCCGGTCCAGGGAGGACCTGGCCTGGCAGTTCGGTCTGGACTGTTCCCATGGGGCACAGGGTCAAGACTGATTTGCATATGGCTGGGCCCAAACTGGGGTGGCGTAGTGGGCAAAAGAACGATGGATTTAACCCAGATCTCTTGACTGGGGAGAATGTTTGCATTGTCAGCATTCCGTCCATCATTTGTTTGCTGTAACACTTTTCGCCCTAAGTGGGATGGGTAAGCCCAGACGTGGGTCCCTTGCTCACTGTGCCACTGGATTCAAGCTAGCCTGGCTGAAGAAGGGAGACATACCCTGAAACCGGTCCCAGGATGCTTGTTTCCGGTCCAGGGAGGACCTGGCCTGGCAGTTCGGTCTGGACTGTTCCCATGGGGCACAGGGTCAAGACTGATTTGGATATGGCTGGCTCCAAACTGGGGTGGCGTAGTGGGCAAAAGAACGATGGATTTAACCCAGATCTCTTGACTGGGGAGAATGTTTGCATTGTCAGAATTCCGTCCATCATTTGTTTGCTGTAACACTTTTCGCCCTAAGTGGGATGGGTATGCCCAGACGTGGGTCCCTTGCTCACTGTGCCACTGGATTCAAGCTAGCCTGGCTGAAGAAGGGTGACATACCCTGAAACCGGTCCCAGGATGCTTGTTTCCGGTCCAGGGAGGACCTGGCCTGGCAGTTCGGTCTGGACTGTTCCCATGGGGCACAGGGTCAAGACTGATTTGCATATGGCTGGGTCCAAACTGGGGTGGCGTTGTGGGCAAAAGAACGATGGATTTAACCCAGATCTCTTGACTGGGGGAGAATGTTTGCATTGTCAGCATTCCGTCCATCATTTGTTTGCTGTAACACTTTTCGCCCTAAGTGGGATGGGTATGCCCAGACGTGGGTCCCTTGCTCACTGTGCCTCTGGATTTAAGCTAGCCTGGCTGAAGAAGGGTGACATACCCTGAAACCGGTCCCAGGATGCTTGTTTCCGGTCCAGGGAGGACCTGGCCTGGCAGTTCGGTCTGGACTGTTCCCATGGGGCACAGGGTCAAGACTGATTTGCATATGGCTGGGTCCAAACTGGGGTGGCGTAGTGGGCAAAAGAACGATGGATTTAACCCAGATCTCTTGACTGCGGGAGAATGTTTGCATTGTCAGCATTCCGTCCATCATTTGTTTGCTGTAACACTTTTCGCCCTAAGTGGGATGGGTATGCCCAGACGTGGGTCCCTTGCTCACTGTGCCACTGGATTCAAGCTAGCCTGGCTGAAGAAGGGTGACATACCCTGAAACCGGTCCCAGGATGCTTGTTTCGGTCCAGGGAGGACCTGGCCTGGCAGTTCGGTCTGGACTGTTCCCATGGGGCACAGGGTCAAGACTGATTTGCATATGGCTGGGTCCAAACTGGAGTGGCGTAGTGGGCAAAAGAACGATGGATTTAACCCAGATCTCTTGACTGGGGAGAATGTTTGCAATTTCAGCATTCCGTCCATCATTTGTTTGCTGTAACACTTTTCGCCCTAAGTGGGATGGGTATGCCCAGACGTGGGTCCCTTGCTCACTGTGCCACTGGATTCAAGCTAGCCTGGCTGAAGAAGGGTGACATACCCTGAAATCGGTCCCAGGATGCTTGTTTCCGGTCCAGGGAGGACCTGGCCTGGCAGTTCGGTCTGGTCTGTTCCCATGGGGCACAGGGTCAAGACTGATTTGCATATGGCTGGGTCCAAACTGGGGTGGCATAGTGGGCAAAAGAACGATGGATTTAACCCAGATCTCTTGACTGGGGGAGAATGTTTGCATTGTCAGCATTCCGTCCATCATTTGTTTGCTGTAACACTTTTCGCCCTAAGTGGGATGGGTATGCCCAGACGTGGGTCCCTTGCTCACTGGGCCACTGGATTCAAGCTAGCCTGGCTGAAGAAGGGTGACATACCCTGAAACCGGTCCCAGGATGCTTGTTTCCGGTCCAGGGAGGACCTGGCCTGGCAGTTCGGTCTGGACTGTTCCCATGGGGCACAGGGTCAAGACTGATTTGCATATAGCTGGGTCCAAACTGGGGTGGCGTAGTGGGCAAAAGAACGATGGATTTAACCCAGATCTCTTGACTGGGGGAGAATGTTTGCATTGTCAGCATTCCGTCCATCATTTGTTTGCTGTAACACTTTTCGCCCTAAGTGGGATGGGTATGCCCAGACGTGGGTTCCTTGCTCACTGTGCCAGTGGATTCAAGCTAGCCTGGCTGAAGAAGGGTGACATACCCTGAAACCGGTCCCAGGATGCTTGTTTCCGGTCCAGGGAGGACCTGGCCTGGCAGTTCGGTCTGGACTGTTCCCATGGGGCACAGGGTCAAGACTGATTTGCATATGGCTGGGTCCAAACTGGGGTGGCGTAGTGGGCAAAAGAACGATGGATTTAACCCAGATCTCTTGACTGGGGGAGAATGTTTGCATTATCAGCATTCCGTCCATCATTTGTTTGCTGTAACACTTTTCGCCCTAAGTGGGATGGGTATGCCCAGACGTGGGTCCCTTGCTCACTGTGCCACTGGATTCAAGCTAGCCTGGCTGAAGAAGGGTGACATACCCTGAAACCGGTCCCAGGATGCTTGTTTCCGGTCCAGGGAGGACCTGGCCTGGCAGTTCGGTCTGGACTGTTCCCATGGGGCACAGGGTCAAGACTGATTTGCATATGGCTGGGTCCAAACTGGGGTGGCGTAATGGGCAAAAGAACGATGGATTTAACCCAGATCTCTTGACTGGGGGAGAATGTTTGCATTGTCAGCATTCCGTCCATCATTTGTTTGCTGTAACACTTTTCGCCCTAAGTGGGATGGGTAAGCCCAGACGTGGGTCCCTTGCTCACTGTGCCACTGGATTCAAGCTAGCCTGGCTGAAGAAGGGTGACAAACCCTGAAACCGGTCCCAGGATGCTTGTTTCCGGTCCAGGGAGGACCTGGCCTGGCAGTTCGGTCTGGACTGTTCCCATGGGGCACAGGGTCAAGACTGATTTGCATATGGCTGGGTCCAAACTGGGGTGGCGTAGTGGGCAAAAAAACGATGGATTTAACCCAGATCTCTTGACTGGGGGAGAATGTTTGCATTGTCAGCATTCCGTCCATCATTTGTTTGCTGTAACACTTTTCGCCCTAAGTGGGATGGGTATGCCCAGACGTGGGTCCCTTGCTCACTGTGCCACTGGATTCAAGCTAGCCTGGCTGAAGAAGGGTGACATACCCTGAAACCGGTCCCAGGATGCTTGTTTCCGGTCCAGGGAGGACCTGGCCAGGCAGTTCGGTCTGGACTGTTCCCATGGGGCACAGGGTCAAGACTGATTTGCATATGGCTGGGTCCAAACTGGGGTGGCGTTGTGGGCAAAGAACGATGGATTTAACCCAGATCATTTGACTGGGGGAGAATGTTTGCATTGTCAGCATTCCGTCCATCATTTGTTTGCTGTAACACTTTTCTCCCTAAGTGGGATGGGTATGCCCAGACGTGGGTCCCTTGCTCACTGTGCCACTGGATTCAAGCTAGCCTGGCTGAAGAAGGGTGACATACCCTGAAACCGGTCCCAGGATGCTTGTTTCCGGTCCAGTGAGGACCTGGCCAGGCAGTTCGGTCTGGACTGTTCCCATGGGGCACAGGGTCAAGACTGATTTGCATATGGCTGGGTTCAAACTGGGGTGGCGTTGTGGGCAAAAGAACGATGGATTTAACCCAGATCTCTTGACTGGGGGAGAAGGTTTGCATTGTCAGCATTCCGTCCATCATTTGTTTGCTGTAACACTTTTCGCCCTAAGTGGGATGGGTATGCCCAGACGTGGGTCCCTTGCTCACTGTGCCACTGGATTCAAACTAGCCTGGCTGAAGAAGGGTGACATACCCTGAAACCGGTCCCAGGATGCTTGTTTCCGGTCCAGGGAGGACCTGGCCTGGCAGTTCGGTCTGGACTGTTCCCATGGGGCACAGGGTCAAGACTGATTTGCATATGGCTGGGTCCAAACTGGAGTGGCGTAGTGGGCAAAAGAACGATGGATTTAACCCAGATCTCTTGACTGGGGGAGAATGTTTGCATTGTCAGCATTCCGTCCATCATTTGTTTGCTGTAACACTTTTCGCCCTAAGTGGGATGGGTATGCCCAGACGTGGGTCCCTTGCTCACTGTGCCACTGGATTCAAGCTAGCCTGGCTGAAGAAGGGTGACATACCCTGAAACCGGTCCCAGGATGCTTGTTTCCGGTCCAGGGAGGACCTGGCCTGGCAGTTCGGTCTGGACTGGTCCCATGGGGCACAGGGTCAAGACTGATTTGCATATGGCTGGGTCCAAACTGGGGTGGCGTTGTGGGCAAAAGAACGATGGATTTAACCCAGATCTCTTGACTGGGGAGAATGTTTGCATTGTCAGCATTCCGTCCATCATTTGTTTGCTGTAACACTTTTCGCCCTAAGTGGGATGGGTATGCCCAGACGTGGGTCCCTTGCTCACTGTGCCACTGGATTCAAGCTAGCCTGGCTGAAGAAGGGTGACATACCCTGAAACCGGTCCCAGGATGCTTGTTTCCGGTCCAGGGAGGACCTGGCCTGGCAGTTCGGTCTGGACTGTTCCCATGGGGCACAGGGTCAAGACTGATTTGCATATGGCTGGGTCCAAACTGGGGTGGCGTAGTGGGCAAAAGAACGATGGATTTAACCCAGATCTCTTGACTGGGGAGAATGTTTGCATTGTCAGCATTCCGTCCATCATTTGTTTGCTGTAACACTTTTCGCCCTAAGTGGGATGGGTAAGCCCAGACGTGGGTCCCTTGCTCACTGTGCCACTGGATTCAAGCTAGCCTGGCTGAAGAAGGGAGACATACCCTGAAACCGGTCCCAGGATGCTTGTTTCCGGTCCAGGGAGGACCTGGCCTGGCAGTTCGGTCTGGACTGTTCCCATGGGGCACAGGGTCAAGACTGATTTGGATATGGCTGGCTCCAAACTGGGGTGGCGTAGTGGGCAAAAGAACGATGGATTTAACGCAGATCTCTTGACTGGGGGAGAATGTTTGCATTGTCAGCATTCCGTCCATCATTTGTTTGCTGTAACACTTTTCGCCCTAAGTGGGATGGGTATGCCCAGACGTGGGTCCCTTGCTCACTGTGCCACTGGATTCAAGCTAGCCTGGCTGAAGAAGGGTGACATACCCTGAAACCGGTCCCAGGATGCTTGTTTCCGGTCCAGGGAGGACCTGGCCTGGCAGTTCGGTCTGGACTGTTCCCATGGGGCACAGGGTCAAGACTGATTTGCATATGGCTGGGTCCAAACTGGGGTGGCGTTGTGGGCAAAAGAACGATGGATTTAACCCAGATCTCTTGACTGGGGGAGAATGTTTGCATTGTCAGCATTCCGTCCATCATTTGTTTGCTGTAACACTTTTCGCCCTAAGTGGGATGGGTATGCCCAGACGTGGGTCCCTTGCTCACTGTGCCTCTGGATTCAAGCTAGCCTGGCTGAAGAAGGGTGACATACCCTGAAACCGGTCCCAGGATGCTTGTTTCCGGTCCAGGGAGGACCTGGCCTGGCAGTTCGGTCTGGACTGTTCCCATGGGGCACAGGGTCAAGACTGATTTGCATATGGCTGGGTCCAAACTGGGGTGGCGTAGTGGGCAAAAGAACGATGGATTTAACCCAGATCTCTTGACTGGGGAGAATGTTTGCATTGTCAGCATTCCGTCCATCATTTGTTTGCTGTAACACTTTTCGCCCTAAGTGGGATGGGTATGCCCAGACGTGGGTCCCTTGCTCACTGTGCCACTGGATTCAAGCTAGCCTGGCTGAAGAAGGGTGACATACCCTGAAACCGGTCCCAGGATGCTTGTTTCGGTCCAGGGAGGACCTGGCCTGGCAGTTCGGTCTGGACTGTTCCCATGGGGCACAGGGTCAAGACTGATTTGCATATGGCTGGGTCCAAACTGGAGTGGCGTAGTGGGCAAAAGAACGATGGATTTAACCCAGATCTCTTGACTGGGGAGAATGTTTGCAATTTCAGCATTCCGTCCATCATTTGTTTGCTGTAACACTTTTCGCCCTAAGTGGGATGGGTATGCCCAGACGTGGGTCCCTTGCTCACTGTGCCACTGGATTCAAGCTAGCCTGGCTGAAGAAGGGTGACATACCCTGAAACCGGTCCCAGGATGCTTGTTTCCGGTCCAGGGAGGACCTGGCCTGGCAGTTCGGTCTGGTCTGTTCCCATGGGGCACAGGGTCAAGACTGATTTGCATATGGCTGGGTCCAAACTGGGGTGGCATAGTGGGCAAAAGAACGATGGATTTAACCCAGATCTCTTGACTGGGGAGAATGTTTGCATTGTCAGCATTCCGTCCATCATTTGTTTGCTGTAACACTTTTCGCCCTAAGTGGGATGGGTATGCCCAGACGTGGGTCCCTTGCTCACTGTGCCACTGGATTCAAGCTAGCCTGGCTGAAGAAGGGTGACATACCCTGAAACCGGTCCCAGGATGCTTGTTTCCGGTCCAGGGAGGACCTGGCCTGGCAGTTCGGTCTGGACTGTTCCCATGGGGCACAGGGTCAAGACTGATTTGCATATAGCTGGGTCCAAACTGGGGTGGCGTAGTGGGCAAAAGAACGATGGATTTAACCCAGATCTCTTGACTGGGGGAGAATGTTTGCATTGTCAGCATTCCGTCCATCATTTGTTTGCTGTAACACTTTTCGCCCTAAGTGGGATGGGTATGCCCAGACGTGGGTCCCTTGCTCACTGTGCCAGTGGATTCAAGCTAGCCTGGCTGAAGAAGGGTGACATACCCTGAAACCGGTCCCAGGATGCTTGTTTCCGGTCCAGGGAGGACCTGGCCTGGCAGTTCGGTCTGGACTGTTCCCATGGGGCACAGGGTCAAGACTGATTTGCATATGGCTGGGTCCAAACTGGGGTGGCGTAGTGGGCAAAAGAACGATGGATTTAACCCAGATCTCTTGACTGGGGAGAATGTTTGCATTATCAGCATTCCGTCCATCATTTGTTTGCTGTAACACTTTTCGCCCTAAGTGGGATGGGTATGCCCAGACGTGGGTCCCTTGCTCACTGTGCCACTGGATTCAAGCTAGCCTGGCTGAAGAAGGGTGACATACCCTGAAACCGGTCCCAGGATGCTTGTTTCCGGTCCAGGGAGGACCTGGCCTGGCAGTTCGGTCTGGACTGTTCCCATGGGGCACAGGGTCAAGACTGATTTGCATATGGCTGGGTCCAAACTGGGGTGGCGTAGTGGGCAAAAGAACGATGGATTTAACCCAGATCTCTTGACTGGGGGAGAATGTTTGCATTGTCAGCATTCCGTCCATCATTTGTTTGCTGTAACACTTTTCGCCCTAAGTGGGATGGGTAAGCCCAGACGTGGGTCCCTTGCTCACTGTGCCACTGGATTCAAGCTAGCCTGGCTGAAGAAGGGTGACAAACCCTGAAACCGGTCCCAGGATGCTTGTTTCCGGTCCAGGGAGGACCTGGCCTGGCAGTTCGGTCTGGACTGTTCCCATGGGGCACAGGGTCAAGACTGATTTGCATATGGCTGGGTCCAAACTGGGGTGGCGTAGTGGGCAAAAAAACGATGGATTTAACCCAGATCTCTTGACTGGGGGAGAATGTTTGCATTGTCAGCATTCCGTCCATCATTTGTTTGCTGTAACACTTTTCGCCCTAAGTGGGATGGGTATGCCCAGACGTGGGTCCCTTGCTCACTGTGCCACTGGATTCAAGCTAGCCTGGCTGAAGAAGGGTGACATACCCTGAAACCGGTCCCAGGATGCTTGTTTCCGGTCCAGGGAGGACCTGGCCAGGCAGTTCGGTCTGGACTGTTCCCATGGGGCACAGGGTCAAGACTGATTTGCATATGGCTGGGTCCAAACTGGGGTGGCGTTGTGGGCAAAAGAACGATGGATTTAACCCAGATCATTTGACTGGGGGAGAATGTTTGCATTGTCAGCATTCCGTCCATCATTTGTTTGCTGTAACACTTTTCGCCCTAAGTGGGATGGGTATGCCCAGACGTGGGTCCCTTGCTCACTGTGCCACTGGATTCAAGCTAGCCTGGCTGAAGAAGGGTGACATACCCTGAAACCGGTCCCAGGATGCTTGTTTCCGGTCCAGTGAGGACCTGGCCAGGCAGTTCGGTCTGGACTGTTCCCATGGGGCACAGGGTCAAGACTGATTTGCATATGGCTGGGTCCAAACTGGGGTGGCGTTGTGGGCAAAAGAACGATGGATTTAACCCAGATCTCTTGACTGGGGGAGAATGTTTGCATTGTCAGCATTCCGTCCATCATTTGTTTGCTGTAACACTTTTCGCCCTAAGTGGGATGGGTATGCCCAGACGTGGGTCCCTTGCTCACTGTGCCACTGGATTCAAACTAGCCTGGCTGAAGAAGCGTGACATACCCTGAAACCGGTCCCAGGATGCTTGTTTCCGGTCCAGGGAGGACCTGGCCTGGCAGTTCGGTCTGGACTGTTCCCATGGGGCACAGGGTCAAGACTGATTTGCATATGGCTGAGTCCAAACTGGGGTGGCGTAGTGGGCAAAAGAACGATGGATTTAACCCAGATCTCTTGAAAGGGGAGAATGTTTGCATTGTCAGCATTCCGTCCATCATTTGTTTGCTGTAACACTTTTCGCCCTAAGTGGGATGGGTAAGCCCAGACGTGGGTCCCTTGCTCACTGTGCCACTTGATTCAAGCTAGCCTGGCTGAAGAAGGGTGACATACCCTGAAACCAGTCCCAGGATGCTTGTTTCCGGTCCAGGGAGGACCTGGCCTGGCAGTTCGGTCTGGACTGTTCCCATGGGGCACAGGGTCAAGACTGATTTGGATATGGCTGGGTCCAAACTGGGGTGGCGTAGTGGGCAAAACAACGATGGATTTAACCCAGATCTCTTGACTGGGGGAGAATGTTTGCATTGTCAGCATTCCGTCCATCATTTGTTTGCTGTAACACTTTTCGCCCTAAGTGGGATGGGTATGCCCAGACGTGGGTCCCTTGCTCACTGTGCCACTGGATTCAAGCTAGCCTGGCTGAAGAAGGGTGACATACCCTGAAACCGGTCCCAGGATGCTTGTTTCCGGTCCAGGGAGGACCTGGCCTGGCAGTTCGGTCTGGACTGTTCCCATGGGGCACAGGGTCAAGACTGATTTGCATATGGCTGGGTCCAAACTGGGGTGGCGTTGTGGGCAAAAGAACGATGGATTTAACCCAGATCTCTTGACTGGGGGAGAATGTTTGCATTGTCAGCATTCCGTCCATCATTTGTTTGCTGTAACACTTTTCGCCCTAAGTGGGATGGGTATGCCCAGACGTGGGTCCCTTGCTCACTGTGCCTCTGGATTCAAGCTAGCCTGGCTGAAGAAGGGTGACATACCCTGAAACCGGTCCCAGGATGCTTGTTTCCGGTCCAGGGAGGACCTGGCCTGGCAGTTCGGTCTGGACTGTTCCCATGGGGCACAGGGTCAAGACTGATTTGCATATGGCTGGGTCCAAACTGGGGTGGCGTAGTGGGCAAAAGAACGATGGATTTAACCCAGATCTCTTGACTGGGGGAGAATGTTTGCATTATCAGCATTCCGTCCATCATTTGTTTGCTGTAACACTTTTCGCCCTAAGTGGGATGGGTATGCCCAGACGTGGGTCCCTTGCTCACTGTGCCACTGGATTCAAGCTAGCCTGGCTGAAGAAGGGTGACATACCCTGAAACCGGTCCCAGGATGCTTGTTTCCGGTCCAGGGAGGACCTGGCCTGGCAGTTCGGTCTGGACTGTTCCCATGGGGCACAGGGTCAAGACTGATTTGCATATGGCTGGGTCCAAACTGGGGTGGCGTAGTGGGCAAAAGAACGATGGATTTAACCCAGATCTCTTGACTGGGGGAGAATGTTTGCATTGTCAGCATTCCGTCCATCATTTGTTTGCTGTAACACTTTTCGCCCTAAGTGGGATGGGTAAGCCCAGACGTGGGTCCCTTGCTCACTGTGCCACTGGATTCAAGCTAGCCTGGCTGAAGAAGGGTGACAAACCCTGAAACCGGTCCCAGGATGCTTGTTTCCGGTCCAGGGAGGACCTGGCCTGGCAGTTCGGTCTGGACTGTTCCCATGGGGCACAGGGTCAAGACTGATTTGCATATGGCTGGGTCCAAACTGGGGTGGCGTAGTGGGCAAAAAGCGATGGATTTAACCCAGATCTCTTGACTGGGGAGAATGTTTGCATTGTCAGCATTCCGTCCATCATTTGTTTGCTGTAACACTTTTCGCCCTAAGTGGGATGGGTATGCCCAGACGTGGGTCCCTTGCTCACTGTGCCACTGGATTCAAGCTAGCCTGGCTGAAGAAGGGTGACATACCCTGAAACCGGTCCCAGGATGCTTGTTTCCGGTCCAGGGAGGACCTGGCCAGGCAGTTCGGTCTGGACTGTTCCCATGGGGCACAGGGTCAAGACTGATTTGCATATGGCTGGGTCCAAACTGGGGTGGCGTTGTGGGCAAAAGAACGATGGATTTAACCCAGATCATTTGACTGGGGAGAATGTTTGCATTGTCAGCATTCCGTCCATCATTTGTTTGCTGTAACACTTTTCGCCCTAAGTGGGATGGGTATGCCCAGACGTGGGTCCCTTGCTCACTGTGCCACTGGATTCAAGCTAGCCTGGCTGAAGAAGGGTGACATACCCTGAAACCGGTCCCAGGATGCTTGTTTCCTGGTCCAGTGAGGACCTGGCCAGGCAGTTCGGTCTGGACTGTTCCCATGGGGCACAGGGTCAAGACTGATTTGCATATGGCTGGGTCCAAACTGGGGTGGCGTTGTGGGCAAAAGAACGATGGATTTAACCCAGATCTCTTGACTGGGGGAGAATGTTTGCATTGTCAGCATTCCGTCCATCATTTGTTTGCTGTAACACTTTTCGCCCTAAGTGGGATGGGTATGCCCAGACGTGGGTCCCTTGCTCACTGTGCCACTGGATTCAAACTAGCCTGGCTGAAGAAGCGTGACATACCCTGAAACCGGTCCCAGGATGCTTGTTTCCGGTCCAGGGAGGACCTGGCCTGGCAGTTCGGTCTGGACTGTTCCCATGGGGCACAGGGTCAAGACTGATTTGCATATGGCTGAGTCCAAACTGGGGTGGCGTAGTGGGCAAAAGAACGATGGATTTAACCCAGATCTCTTGAAAGGGGGAGAATGTTTGCATTGTCAGCATTCCGTCCATCATTTGTTTGCTGTAACACTTTTCGCCCTAAGTGGGATGGGTAAGCCCAGACGTGGGTCCCTTGCTCACTGTGCCACTTGATTCAAGCTAGCCTGGCTGAAGAAGGGTGACATACCCTGAAACCAGTCCCAGGATGCTTGTTTCCGGTCCAGGGAGGACCTGGCCTGGCAGTTCGGTCTGGACTGTTCCCATGGGGCACAGGGTCAAGACTGATTTGGATATGGCTGGGTCCAAACTGGGGTGGCGTAGTGGGCAAAACAACGATGGATTTAACCCAGATCTCTTGACTGGGGGAGAATGTTTGCATTGTCAGCATTCCGTCCATCATTTGTTTGCTGTAACACTTTTCGCCCTAAGTGGGATGGGTAAGCCCAGACGTGGGTCCCTTGCTCACTGTGCCACTGGATTCAAGCTAGCCTGGCTGAAGAAGGGTGACAAACCCTGAAACCGGTCCCAGGATGCTTGTTTCCGGTCCAGGGAGGACCTGGCCTGGCAGTTCGGTCTGGACTGTTCCCATGGGGCACAGGGTCAAGACTGATTTGCATATGGCTGGGTCCAAACTGGGGTGGCGTAGTGGGCAAAAAAACGATGGATTTAACCCAGATCACTTGACTGGGGGAGAATGTTTGCATTGTCAGCATTCCGTCCATCATTTGTTTGCTGTAACACTTTTCGCCCTAAGTGGGATGGGTATGCCCAGACGTGGGTCCCTTGCTCACTGTGCCACTGGATTCAAGCTAGCCTGGCTGAAGAAGGGTGACATACCCTGAAACCGGTCCCAGGATGCTTGTTTCCGGTCCAGGGAGGACCTGGCCAGGCAGTTCGGTCTGGACTGTTCCCATGGGGCACAGGGTCAAGACTGATTTGCATATGGCTGGGTCCAAACTGGGGTGGCGTTGTGGGCAAAGAACGATGGATTTAACCCAGATCATTTGACTGGGGGAGAATGTTTGCATTGTCAGCATTCCGTCCATCATTTGTTTGCTGTAACACTTTTCGCCCTAAGTGGGATGGGTATGCCCAGACGTGGGTCCCTTGCTCACTGTGCCACTGGATTCAAGCTAGCCTGGCTGAAGAAGGGTGACATACCCTGAAACCGGTCCCAGGATGCTTGTTTCCGGTCCAGTGAGGACCTGGCCAGGCAGTTCGGTCTGGACTGTTCCCATGGGGCACAGGGTCAAGACTGATTTGCATATGGCTGGGTCCAAACTGGGGTGGCGTAGTGGGCAAAAGAACGATGGATTTAACCCAGATCTCTTGACTGGGGGAGAATGTTTGCATTGTCAGCATTCCGTCCATCATTTGTTTGCTGTAACACTTTTCGCCCTAAGTGGGATGGGTATGCCCAGACGTGGGTCCCTTGCTCACTGTGCCACTGGATTCAAACTAGCCTGGCTGAAGAAGCGTGACATACCCTGAAACCGGTCCCAGGATGCTTGTTTCCGGTCCAGGGAGGACCTGGCCTGGCAGTTCGGTCTGGACTGTTCCCATGGGGCACAGGGTCAAGACTGATTTGCATATGGCTGAGTCCAAACTGGGGTGGCGTAGTGGGCAAAAGAACGATGGATTTAACCCAGATCTCTTGAAAGGGGAGAATGTTTGCATTGTCAGCATTCCGTCCATCATTTGTTTGCTGTAACACTTTTCGCCCTAAGTGGGATGGGTAAGCCCAGACGTGGGTCCCTTGCTCACTGTGCCACTTGATTCAAGCTAGCCTGGCTGAAGAAGGGTGACATACCCTGAAACCAGTCCCAGGATGCTTGTTTCCGGTCCAGGGAGGACCTGGCCTGGCAGTTCGGTCTGGACTGTTCCCATGGGGCACAGGGTCAAGACTGATTTGGATATGGCTGGGTCCAAACTGGGGTGGCGTAGTGGGCAAAACAACGATGGATTTAACCCAGATCTCTTGACTGGGGGAGAATGTTTGCATTGTCAGCATTCCGTCCATCATTTGTTTGCTGTAACACTTTTCGCCCTAAGTGGGATGGGTATGCCCAGACGTGGGTCCCTTGCTCACTGTGCCACTGGATTCAAGCTAGCCTGGCTGAAGAAGGGTGACATACCCTGAAACCGGTCCCAGGATGCTTGTTTCCGGTCCAGGGAGGACCTGGCCTGGCAGTTCGGTCTGGACTGTTCCCATGGGGCACAGGGTCAAGACTGATTTGCATATGGCTGGGTCCAAACTGGGGTGGCGTTGTGGGCAAAAGAACGATGGATTTAACCCAGATCTCTTGACTGGGGGAGAATGTTTGCATTGTCAGCATTCCGTCCATCATTTGTTTGCTGTAACACTTTTCGCCCTAAGTGGGATGGGTATGCCCAGACGTGGGTCCCTTGCTCACTGTGCCTCTGGATTCAAGCTAGCCTGGCTGAAGAAGGGTGACATACCCTGAAACCGGTCCCAGGATGCTTGTTTCCGGTCCAGGGAGGACCTGGCCTGGCAGTTCGGTCTGGACTGTTCCCATGGGGCACAGGGTCAAGACTGATTTGCATATGGCTGGGTCCAAACTGGGGTGGCGTAGTGGGCAAAAGAACGATGGATTTAACCCAGATCTCTTGACTGGGGGAGAATGTTTGCATTATCAGCATTCCGTCCATCATTTGTTTGCTGTAACACTTTTCGCCTCTAAGTGGGATGGGTATGCCCAGACGTGGGTCCCTTGCTCACTGTGCCACTGGATTCAAGCTAGCCTGGCTGAAGAAGGGTGACATACCCTGAAACCGGTCCCAGGATGCTTGTTTCCGGTCCAGGGAGGACCTGGCCTGGCAGTTCGGTCTGGACTGTTCCCATGGGGCACAGGGTCAAGACTGATTTGCATATGGCTGGGTCCAAACTGGGGTGGCGTAGTGGGCAAAAGAACGATGGATTTAACCCAGATCTCTTGACTGGGGAGAATGTTTGCATTGTCAGCATTCCGTCCATCATTTGTTTGCTGTAACACTTTTCGCCCTAAGTGGGATGGGTAAGCCCAGACGTGGGTCCCTTGCTCACTGTGCCACTGGATTCAAGCTAGCCTGGCTGAAGAAGGGTGACAAACCCTGAAACCGGTCCCAGGATGCTTGTTTCCGGTCCAGGGAGGACCTGGCCTGGCAGTTCGGTCTGGACTGTTCCCATGGGGCACAGGGTCAAGACTGATTTGCATATGGCTGGGTCCAAACTGGGGTGGCGTAGTGGGCAAAAAAACGATGGATTTAACCCAGATCTCTTGACTGGGGGAGAATGTTTGCATTGTCAGCATTCCGTCCATCATTTGTTTGCTGTAACACTTTTCGCCCTAAGTGGGATGGGTATGCCCAGACGTGGGTCCCTTGCTCACTGTGCCACTGGATTCAAGCTAGCCTGGCTGAAGAAGGGTGACATACCCTGAAACCGGTCCCAGGATGCTTGTTTCCGGTCCAGGGAGGACCTGGCCAGGCAGTTCGGTCTGGACTGTTCCCATGGGGCACAGGGTCAAGACTGATTTGCATATGGCTGGGTCCAAACTGGGGTGGCGTTGTGGGCAAAAGAACGATGGATTTAACCCAGATCATTTGACTGGGGAGAATGTTTGCATTGTCAGCATTCCGTCCATCATTTGTTTGCTGTAACACTTTTCGCCCTAAGTGGGATGGGTATGCCCAGACGTGGGTCCCTTGCTCACTGTGCCACTGGATTCAAGCTAGCCTGGCTGAAGAAGGGTGACATACCCTGAAACCGGTCCCAGGATGCTTGTTTCCGGTCCAGTGAGGACCTGGCCAGGCAGTTCGGTCTGGACTGTTCCCATGGGGCACAGGGTCAAGACTGATTTGCATATGGCTGGGTCCAAACTGGGGTGGCGTTGTGGGCAAAAGAACGATGGATTTAACCCAGATCTCTTGACTGGGGGAGAATGTTTGCATTGTCAGCATTCCGTCCATCATTTGTTTGCTGTAACACTTTTCGCCCTAAGTGGGATGGGTATGCCCAGACGTGGGTCCCTTGCTCACTGTGCCACTGGATTCAAACTAGCCTGGCTGAAGAAGCGTGACATACCCTGAAACCGGTCCCAGGATGCTTGTTTCCGGTCCAGGGAGGACCTGGCCTGGCAGTTCGGTCTGGACTGTTCCCATGGGGCACAGGGTCAAGACTGATTTGCATATGGCTGAGTCCAAACTGGGGTGGCGTAGTGGGCAAAAGAACGATGGATTTAACCCAGATCTCTTGAAAGGGGGAGAATGTTTGCATTGTCAGCATTCCGTCCATCATTTGTTTGCTGTAACACTTTTCGCCCTAAGTGGGATGGGTAAGCCCAGACGTGGGTCCCTTGCTCACTGTGCCACTTGATTCAAGCTAGCCTGGCTGAAGAAGGGTGACATACCCTGAAACCAGTCCCAGGATGCTTGTTTCCGGTCCAGGGAGGACCTGGCCTGGCAGTTCGGTCTGGACTGTTCCCATGGGGCACAGGGTCAAGACTGATTTGGATATGGCTGGGTCCAAACTGGGGTGGCGTAGTGGGCAAAACAACGATGGATTTAACCCAGATCTCTTGACTGGGGGAGAATGTTTGCATTGTCAGCATTCCGTCCATCATTTGTTTGCTGTAACACTTTTCGCCCTAAGTGGGATGGGTATGCCCAGACGTGGGTCCCTTGCTCACTGTGCCACTGGATTCAAGCTAGCCTGGCTGAAGAAGGGTGACATACCCTGAAACCGGTCCCAGGATGCTTGTTTCCGGTCCAGGGAGGACCTGGCCTGGCAGTTCGGTCTGGACTGTTCCCATGGGGCACAGGGTCAAGACTGATTTGCATATGGCTGGGTCCAAACTGGGGTGGCGTTGTGGGCAAAAGAACGATGGATTTAACCCAGATCTCTTGACTGGGGGAGAATGTTTGCATTGTCAGCATTCCGTCCATCATTTGTTTGCTGTAACACTTTTCGCCCTAAGTGGGATGGGTATGCCCAGACGTGGGTCCCTTGCTCACTGTGCCTCTGGATTCAAGCTAGCCTGGCTGAAGAAGGGTGACATACCCTGAAACCGGTCCCAGGATGCTTGTTTCCGGTCCAGGGAGGACCTGGCCTGGCAGTTCGGTCTGGACTGTTCCCATGGGGCACAGGGTCAAGACTGATTTGCATATGGCTGGGTCCAAACTGGGGTGGCGTAGTGGGCAAAAGAACGATGGATTTAACCCAGATCTCTTGACTGGGGAGAATGTTTGCATTGTCAGCATTCCGTCCATCATTTGTTTGCTGTAACACTTTTCGCCCTAAGTGGGATGGGTATGCCCAGACGTGGG
This sequence comes from Calotriton arnoldi, assembly GCA_963921515.1. Classification (NCBI taxonomy): domain Eukaryota; kingdom Metazoa; phylum Chordata; class Amphibia; order Caudata; family Salamandridae; genus Calotriton; species Calotriton arnoldi. The sequence goes on along the minus strand of CAWUFW010001831.1, from coordinate 1,997,636 downwards.
TCCCTTGCTCACTGTGCCACTGGATTCAAGCTAGCCTGGCTGAAGAAGGGTGACATACCCTGAAACCGGTCCCAGGATGCTTGTTTCGGTCCAGGAGGACCTGGCCTGGCAGTTCGGTCTGGACTGTTCCCATGGGGCACAGGGTCAAGACTGATTTGCATATGGCTGGGTCCAAACTGGAGTGGCGTAGTGGGCAAAAGAACGATGGATTTAACCCAGATCTCTTGACTGGGGGAGAATGTTTGCAATTTCAGCATTCCGTCCATCATTTGTTTGCTGTAACACTTTTCGCCCTAAGTGGGATGGGTATGCCCAGACGTGGGTCCCTTGCTCACTGTGCCACTGGATTCAAGCTAGCCTGGCTGAAGAAGGGTGACATACCCTGAAACCGGTCCCAGGATGCTTGTTTCCGGTCCAGGGAGGACCTGGCCTGGCAGTTCGGTCTGGTCTGTTCCCATGGGGCACAGGGTCAAGACTGATTTGCATATGGCTGGGTCCAAACTGGGGTGGCATAGTGGGCAAAAGAACGATGGATTTAACCCAGATCTCTTGACTGGGGGAGAATGTTTGCATTGTCAGCATTCCGTCCATCATTTGTTTGCTGTAACACTTTTCGCCCTAAGTGGGATGGGTATGCCCAGACGTGGGTCCCTTGCTCACTGTGCCACTGGATTCAAGCTAGCCTGGCTGAAGAAGGGTGACATACCCTGAAACCGGTCCCAGGATGCTTGTTTCCGGTCCAGGGAGGACCTGGCCTGGCAGTTCGGTCTGGACTGTTCCCATGGGGCACAGGGTCAAGACTGATTTGCATATAGCTGGGTCCAAACTGGGGTGGCGTAGTGGGCAAAAGAACGATGGATTTAACCCAGATCTCTTGACTGGGGAGAATGTTTGCATTGTCAGCATTCCGTCCATCATTTGTTTGCTGTAACACTTTTCGCCCTAAGTGGGATGGGTATGCCCAGACGTGGGTCCCTTGCTCACTGTGCCAGTGGATTCAAGCTAGCCTGGCTGAAGAAGGGTGACATACCCTGAAACCGGTCCCAGGATGCTTGTTTCCGGTCCAGGGAGGACCTGGCCTGGCAGTTCGGTCTGGACTGTTCCCATGGGGCACAGGGTCAAGACTGATTTGCATATGGCTGGGTCCAAACTGGGGTGGCGTAGTGGGCAAAAGAACGATGGATTTAACCCAGATCTCTTGACTGGGGGAGAATGTTTGCATTATCAGCATTCCGTCCATCATTTGTTTGCTGTAACACTTTTCGCCCTAAGTGGGATGGGTATGCCCAGACGTGGGTCCCTTGCTCACTGTGCCACTGGATTCAAGCTAGCCTGGCTGAAGAAGGGTGACATACCCTGAAACCGGTCCCAGGATGCTTGTTTCCGGTCCAGGGAGGACCTGGCCTGGCAGTTCGGTCTGGACTGTTCCCATGGGGCACAGGGTCAAGACTGATTTGCATATGGCTGGGTCCAAACTGGGGTGGCGTAGTGGGCAAAAGAACGATGGATTTAACCCAGATCTCTTGACTGGGGGAGAATGTTTGCATTGTCAGCATTCCGTCCATCATTTGTTTGCTGTAACACTTTTCGCCCTAAGTGGGATGGGTAAGCCCAGACGTGGGTCCCTTGCTCACTGTGCCACTGGATTCAAGCTAGCCTGGCTGAAGAAGGGTGACAAACCCTGAAACCGGTCCCAGGATGCTTGTTTCCGGTCCAGGGAGGACCTGGCCTGGCAGTTCGGTCTGGACTGTTCCCATGGGGCACAGGGTCAAGACTGATTTGCATATGGCTGGGTCCAAACTGGGGTGGCGTAGTGGGCAAAAAACGATGGATTTAACCCAGATCTCTTGACTGGGGGAGAATGTTTGCATTGTCAGCATTCCGTCCATCATTTGTTTGCTGTAACACTTTTCGCCCTAAGTGGGATGGGTATGCCCAGACGTGGGTCCCTTGCTCACTGTGCCACTGGATTCAAGCTAGCCTGGCTGAAGAAGGGTGACATACCCTGAAACCGGTCCCAGGATGCTTGTTTCCGGTCCAGGGAGGACCTGGCCAGGCAGTTCGGTCTGGACTGTTCCCATGGGGCACAGGGTCAAGACTGATTTGCATATGGCTGGGTCCAAACTGGGGTGGCGTTGTGGGCAAAAGAACGATGGATTTAACCCAGATCATTTGACTGGGGAGAATGTTTGCATTGTCAGCATTCCGTCCATCATTTGTTTGCTGTAACACTTTTCGCCCTAAGTGGGATGGGTATGCCCAGACGTGGGTCCCTTGCTCACTGTGCCACTGGATTCAAGCTAGCCTGGCTGAAGAAGGGTGACATACCCTGAAACCGGTCCCAGGATGCTTGTTTCCGGTCCAGTGAGGACCTGGCCAGGCAGTTCGGTCTGGACTGTTCCCATGGGGCACAGGGTCAAGACTGATTTGCATATGGCTGGGTCCAAACTGGGGTGGCGTTGTGGGCAAAAGAACGATGGATTTAACCCAGATCTCTTGACTGGGGGAGAATGTTTGCATTGTCAGCATTCCGTCCATCATTTGTTTGCTGTAACACTTTTCGCCCTAAGTGGGATGGGTATGCCCAGACGTGGGTCCCTTGCTCACTGTGCCACTGGATTCAAACTAGCCTGGCTGAAGAAGCGTGACATACCCTGAAACCGGTCCCAGGATGCTTGTTTCCGGTCCAGGGAGGACCTGGCCTGGCAGTTCGGTCTGGACTGTTCCCATGGGGCACAGGGTCAAGACTGATTTGCATATGGCTGAGTCCAAACTGGGGTGGCGTAGTGGGCAAAAGAACGATGGATTTAACCCATATCTCTTGACTGGGGGAGAATGTTTGCATTGTCAGCATTCCGTCCATCATTTGTTTGCTGTAACACTTTTCGCCCTAAGTGGGATGGGTATGCCCAGACGTGGGTCCCTTGCTCACTGTGCCACTGGATTCAAGCTAGCCTGGCTGAAGAAGGGTGACATACCCTGAAACCGGTCCCAGGATGCTTGTTTCTCGGTCCAGGGAGGACCTGGCCTGGCAGTTCGGTCTGGACTGTTCCCATGGGGCACAGGGTCAAGACTGATTTGCATATGGCTGGGTCCAAACTGGGGTGGCGTAGTGGGCAAAAGAACGATGGATTTAACCCAGATCTCTTGACTGGGGGAGAATGTTTGCATTGTCAGCATTCCGTCCATCATTTGTTTGCTGTAACACTTTTCGCCCTAAGTGGGATGGGTAAGCCCAGACGTGGGTCCCTTGCTCACTGTGCCACTTGATTCAAGCTAGCCTGGCTGAAGAAGGGTGACATACCCTGAAACCAGTCCCAGGATGCTTGTTTCCGGTCCAGGGAGGACCTGGCCTGGCAGTTCGGTCTGGACTGTTCCCATGGGGCACAGGGTCAAGACTGATTTGGATATGGCTGGGTCCAAACTGGGGTGGCGTAGTGGGCAAAACAACGATGGATTTAACCCAGATCTCTTGACTGGGGGAGAATGTTTGCATTGTCAGCATTCCGTCCATCATTTGTTTGCTGTAACACTTTTCGCCCTAAGTGGGATGGGTATGCCCAGACGTGGGTCCCTTGCTCACTGTGCCACTGGATTCAAGCTAGCCTGGCTGAAGAAGGGTGACATACCCTGAAACCGGTCCCAGGATGCTTGTTTCCGGTCCAGGGAGGACCTGGCCTGGCAGTTCGGTCTGGACTGTTCCCATGGGGCACAGGGTCAAGACTGATTTGCATATGGCTGGGTCCAAACTGGGGTGGCGTTGTGGGCAAAAGAACGATGGATTTAACCCAGATCTCTTGACTGGGGGAGAATGTTTTCATTGTCAGCATTCCGTCCATCATTTGTTTGCTGTAACACTTTTCGCCCTAAGTGGGATGGGTATGCCCAGACGTGGGTCCCTTGCTCACTGTGCCTCTGGATTCAAGCTAGCCTGGCTGAAGAAGGGTGACATACCCTGAAACCTGTCTCAGGATGCTTGTTTCCGGTCCAGGGAGGACCTGGCCTGGTAGTTCGGTCTGGACTGTTCCCATGGGGCACAGGGTCAAGACTGATTTGCATATGGCTGGGTCCAAACTGGGGTGGCGTAGTGGGCAAAAGAATGATGGATTTAACCCAGATCTCTTGACTGGGGGAGAATGTTTGCATTGTCAGCATTCCGTCCATCATTTGTTTGCTGTAACACTTTTCGCCCTAAGTGGGATGGGTATGCCCAGACGTGGGTCCCTTGCTCACTGTGCCACTGGATTCAAGCTAGCCTGGCTGAAGAAGGGTGACATACCCTGAAACCGGTCCCAGGATGCTTGTTTCCGGTCCAGGGAGGACCTGGCCTGGCAGTTCGGTCTGGACTGTTCCCATGGGGCACAGGGTCAAGACTGATTTGCATATGGCTGGGTCCAAACTGGAGTGGCGTAGTGGGCAAAAGAACGATGGATTTAACCCAGATCCATTGACTGGGGGAGAATGTTTGCATTGTCAGCATTCCGTCCATCATTTGTTTGCTGTAACACTTTTCGCCCTAAGTGGGATGGGTATGCCCAGACGTGGGTCCCTTGCTCACTGTGCCACTGGATTCAAGCTAGCCTGGCTGAAGAAGGGTGACATACCCTGAAACCGGTCCCAGGATGCTTTTTCCGGTCCAGGGAGGACCTGGCCTGGCAGTTCGGTCTGGTCTGTTCCCATGGGGCACAGGGTCAAGACTGATTTGCATATGGCTGGGTCCAAACTGGGGTGGCGTAGTGGGCAAAAGAACGATGGATTTAACCCAGATCTCTTGACTGGGGGAGAATGTTTGCATTGTCAGCATTCCGTCCATCATTTGTTTGCTGTAACACTTTTCGCCCTAAGTGGGATGGGTATGCCCTGACGTGGGTCCCTTGCTCACTGTGCCACTGGATTCAAGCTAGCCTGGCTGAAGAAGGGTGACATACCCTGAAACCGGTCCCAGGATGCTTGTTTCCGGTCCAGGGAGGACCTGGCCTGGCAGTTCGGTCTGGACTGTTCCCATGGGGCACAGGGTCAAGACTGATTTGCATATGGCTGGGTCCAAACTGGGGTGGCGTAGTGGGCAAAAGAACGATGGATTTAACCCAGATCTCTTGACTGGGGGAGAATGTTTGCATTGTCAGCATTCCGTCCATCATTTGTTTGCTGTAACACTTTTCGCCCTAAGTGGGATGGGTATGCCCAGACGTGGGTCCCTTGCTCACTGTGCCACTGGATTCAAGCTAGCCTGGCTGAAGAAGGGTGACATACCCTGAAACCGGTCCCAGGATGCTTGTTTCCGGTCCAGGGAGGACCTGGCCTGGCAGTTCGGTCTGGACTGTTCCCATGGGGCACAGGGTCAAGACTGATTTGCATATGGCTGGGTCCAAACTGGGGTGGCGTAGTGGGCAAAAGAACGATGGATTTAACCCAGATCTCTTGACTGGGGGAGAATGTTTGCATTGTCAGCATTCCGTCCGTCATTTGTTTGCTGTAACACTTTTCGCCCTAAGTGGGATGGGTATGCCCAGACGTGGGTCCCTTGCTCACTGTGCCACTGGATTCAAGCTAGCCTGGCTGAAGAAGGGTGACATACCCTGAAACCGGTCCCAGGATGCTTGTTTCCGGTCCAGGGAGGACCTGGCCTGGCAGTTCGGTCTGGACTGTTCCCATGGGGCACAGGGTCAAGACTGATTTGCATATGGCTGGGTCCAAACTGGAGTGGCGTAGTGGGCAAAAGAACGATGGATTTAACCAAGATCTCTTGACTGGGGGAGAATGTTTGCATTGTCAGCATTCCGTCCATCATTTGTTTGCTGTAACACTTTTCGCCCTAAGTGGGATGGGTATGCCCAGACGTGGGTCCCTTGCTCACTGTGCCACTGGATTCAAGCTAGCCTGGCTGAAGAAGGGTGACATACCCTGAAACCGGTCCCAGGATGCTTGTATCTGGTCCAGGGAGGACCTGGCCTGGCAGTTCGGTCTGGACTGTTCCCATGGGGCACAGGGTCAAGACTGATTTGCATATTGCTGGGTCCAAACTGGGGTGGCGTAGTGGGCAAAAGAACGATGGATTTAACCCAGATCTCTTGACTGGGGGAGAATGTTTGCATTGTCAGCATTCCGTCCATCATTTGTTTGCTGTAACACTTTTCGCCCTAAGTGGGATGGGTATGCCCAGACGTGGGTCCCTTGCTCACTGTGCCACTGGATTCAAGCTAGCCTGGCTGAAGAAGGGTGACATACCCTGAAACCGGTCCCAGGATGCTTGTTTCCGGTCCAGGGAGGACCTGGCCTGGCAGTTCGGTCTGGACTGTTCCCATGGGGCACAGGGTCAAGACTGATTTGCATATGGCTGGGTCCAAACTGGGGTGGCGTAGTGGGCAAAAGAACGATGGATTTAACCCAGATCTCTTGACTGGGGGAGAATGTTTGCATTGTCAGCATTCCGTCCATCATTTGTTTGCTGTAACACTTTTCGCCCTAAGTGGGATGGGTATGCCCAGACGTGGGTCCCTTGCTCACTGTGCCAGTGGATTCAAGCTAGCCTGGCTGAAGAAGGGTGACATACCCTGAAACCGGTCCCAGGATGCTTGTTTCCGGTCCAGGGAGGACCTGGCCTGGCAGTTCGGTCTGGACTGTTCCCATGGGGCACAGGGTCAAGACTGATTTGCATATGGCTGGGTCCAAACTGGGGTGGCGTAGTGGGCAAAAGAACAATGGATTTAACCCAGATCTCTTGACTGGGGGAGAATGTTTGCATTATCAGCATTCCGTCCATCATTTGTTTGCTGCAACACTTTTCGCCCTAAGTGGGATGGGTATGCCCAGACGTGGGTCCCTTGCTCACTGTGCCACTGGATTCAAGCTAGCCTGGCTGAAGAAGGGTGACATACCCTGAAACCGGTCCCAGGATCCTTGTTTCCGGTCCAGGGAGGACCTGGCCTGGCAGTTCGGTCTGGAATGTTCCCATGGGGCACAGGGTCAAGACTGATTTGCATATGGCTGGGTCCAAACTGGGGTGGCGTAGTGGGCAAAAGAACGATGGATTTAACCCAGATCTCTTGACTGGGGGAGAATGTTTGCATTGTCAGCATTCCGTCCATCATTTGTTTGCTGTAACACTTTTCGCCCTAAGTGGGATGGGTAATCCCAGACGTGGGTCCCTTGCTCACTGTGCCACTGGATTCAAGCTAGCCTGGCTGAAGAAGGGTGACATACCCTGAAACCGGTCCCAGGATGCTTGTTTCCGGTCCAGGGAGGACCTGGCCTGGCAGTTCGGTCTGGACTGTTCCCATGGGGCACAGGGTCAAGACTGATTTGCATATGGCTGGGTCCAAACTGGGGTGGCGTAGTGGGAAAAAAAACGATGGATTTAACCCAGATCTCTTGACTGGGGGGGAATGTTTGCATTGTCAGCATTCCGTCCATCATTTGTTTGCTGTAACACTTTTCGCCCTAAGTGGGATGGGTATGCCCAGACGTGGGTCCCTTGCTCACTGTGCCACTGGATTCAAGCTAGCCTGGCTGAAGAAGGGTGACATACCCTGAAACCGGTCCCAGGATGCTTGTTTCCGGTCCAGGGAGGACCTGGCCTGGCAGTTCGGTCTGGACTGTTCCCATGGGGCACAGGGTCAAGACTGATTTGCATATGGCTGGGTCCAAACTGCGGTGGCGTAGTGGGCAAAAGAACGATGGATTTAACCCAGATCTCTTGACTGGGGGAGAATGTTTGCATTGTCAGCATTCCGTCCGTCATTTGTTTGCTGTAACACTTTTCGCCCTAAGTGGGATGGGTATGCCCAGACGTGGGTCCATTGCTCACTGTGCCACTGGATTCAAGCTAGCCTGGCTGAAGAAGGGTGACATACCCTGAAACCGGTCCCAGGATGCTTGTTTCCGGTCCAGGGAAGACCTGGCCTGGCAGTTCGGTCTGGACTGTTCCCATGGGGCACAGGGTCAAGACTGATTTGCATATGGCTGGGTCCAAACTGGAGTGGCGTAGTGGGCAAAAGAACGATGGATTTAACCCAGATCTCTTGACTGGGGGAGAATGTTTGCATTGTCAGCATTCCGTCCATCATTTGTTTGCTGTAACACTTTTCGCCCTAAGTGGGATGGGTATGCCCAGACGTGGGTCCCTTGCTCACTGTGCCACTGGATTCAAGCTAGCCTGGCTGAAGAAGGGTGACATACCCTGAAACCGGTCCCAGGATGCTTGTTTCCGGTCCAGGGAGGACCTGGCCTGGCAGATCGGTCTGGACTGTTCCCATGGGGCACAGGGTCAAGACTGATTTGCATATGGCTGGGTCCAAACTGGGGTGGCGTAGTGGGCAAAAGAACGATGGATTTAACCCAGATCTCTTGACTGGGGGAGAATGTTTGCATTGTCAGCATTCCGTCCATCATTTGTTTGCTGTAACACTTTTCGCCCTAAGTGGGATGGGTATGCCCAGACGTGGGTCCCTTGCTCACTGTGCCACTGGATTCAAGCTAGCATGGCTGAAGAAGGGTGACATACCCTGAAACCGGTCCCAGGATGCTTGTTTCCGGTCCAGGGAGGACCTGGCCTGGCAGTTCGGTCTGGACTGTTCCCATGGGGCACAGGGTCAAGACTGATTTGCATATGGCTGGGTCCAAACTGGGGTAGCGTAGTGGGCAAAAGAACGATGGATTTAACCCAGATCTCTTGACTGGGGGAGAATGTTTGCATTATCAGCATTCCGTCCATCATTTTTTTGCTGTAACACTTTTCGCCCTAAGTGGGATGGGTATGCCCAGACGTGGGTCCCTTGCTCACTGTGCCACTGGATTCAAGCTAGCCTGGCTGAAGAAGGGTGACATACCCTGAAACCGGTCCCAGGATGCTTGTTTCCGGTCCAGGGAGGACCTGGCCTGGCAGTTCGGTCTGGACTGTTCCCATGGGGCACAGGGTCAAGACTGATTTGCATATGGCTGGGTCCAAACTGGGGTGGCGTAGTGGGCAAAAGAACGATGGATTTAACCCAGATCTCTTGACTGGGGGAGAATGTTTGCATTGTCAGCATTCCGTCCATCATTTGTTTGCTGTAACAACTTTCTAAAAGTGGCATTTTCGGAAGTGTAACTCAAAATCCGATTTACCATTAAAGAGGGTTTTAAATTGCAATTCTTTATACACCAAACTCAGCATTCCTACTTGCTCCCATTTGAAAGCTATCGCTTATCAAATGTAATAAGGCAACCCAATGTTATCCTATGGGACAGGTAGGCCTTGCAGTAGTGAAAAATGAATTTAAGAGTTTTTCACTCCCGCAACATGTAAAAGTTAAAAGTACATGTCCATTGTTTTACATACACTGCACCCTGCCCTATGGGCTGTTTTGGACCTACCCTGGGGTGACATATATGTTAAAAGGAAAGTTTAAGCCTGGCAAAAGATTTATTTTGCTAGGTTGAAATGGCAGTTCAAAACTGCACACACAGGCTGTGATGGCAGTCCTGAGGCATGTTCAAAAGGCTACTTAAGTGGGTGGCATAAATAGTGATGCCGGCCCACTAATAGCATTTAGTACACAGGCCCTGGATACATGTAGTACCACTTTACTAGGGATGTACAGGTAAACATGTTTTAGAGTGAGCACCCACACTTTAGTAAGGGTTAGCAGTGGCCAACTAAAACGAGATCAGCAAAAATGGAGGAGTAAAGCAAAATGTTTGGGGGAAGACCAACCTAAGGCTGATAGATCAATCAACATTTCTGATTGGAAAATCAATCAATATCTCTTTAGGTAAATGAGGAAATGTAAAAAGAGGAAAACAAAGTTGATTTCTGTACTGCATGAAATATGTTAATACAATTGCTCATTGAGATAACCTACACCTTCAATGGGGGTAAATTCCTTCTAGCAGTGTCTGAGTTCACTGTGCTGGGCAAAAAGATATTCAGAATTCCATGAGTTCAAGCAGAACTCTGCAAGCCACCAAGGCTCATTTAATCATTAGTTTATTCCTAAGAAATCATGACCAACTTTATAAGGAAGTACAAGTATAGTTAGACTCTTGCATTTCTTAGACCTTCAAGCCTTATGTTTACCTATGCAGTTTATTTACTACAAAAGAAAAAGACAAAGTGAACCCACGCTTGTGGTGGGCAATCCAATTAAGCAACAGATCAAAAAATGTTTTTAAAACTTGGAGTAAAACATGAAATGCAAACTTGATATTTGACCTAAACTTGACCCAGAATACTCAGATATATAAGGTATTTCCTGATCACGCTACATAAATGAGCTGTTAATTGGGAAACACTCACAGTCTCTTTTACATATGTTTTTTGATCAACTTTTGTTACTGAAATGAGGCTGAAGAGAAGGGAAACACCCCACTAAAGTGCCAGTAATCTCAGTTTCTTTATGCAAATATTACATGGTAGACAGAAGGTGAGCATTGTACACCACTCAGAAAATCCCAGAGTTATTTAATAAGATGGAGTCTAACCAATGGACGCTAATGGATAGCTTCCTTTGAGTGCAACAGGTGCTTAGGTATGTTAGGGTAGTATTTATCATTTTCCTAAGAAGTAAAATCAACATTTCAAAAAATCACATAGAAAAATCTGATAAAATACATTATTTATCAATGAATTCTTGAGCCACTTTCTTTTGTATTATTCCCTGGCAGAAACGGAAAACAGTATATCAAACGAAGTTTTCTGGTATGAATACCACATACAGAAATTGCAACACTTTTGCAGAGGGACACCTAAGCATTTTTTACGTAATAAACTACAGAGACAATATGGTGACCTTTTCCAAAACAGGCCAAGACAGTGTTGCAAAAAGTATACACCTACATATTGTACACTGAGTTAAATAAACGCCTTTTCAATGGAACATCTGACATGGCATTGTGATGGTCATTTTACCACAATGCATCACAATGGATTCAAAAAGTAGAAGTCTCAATAATCTAGTGACCTTCTCCCACTGCTGTTATGAAGAGCATATTACATGTGTTTAGAATTTCATACTTTATACAAATGGTTTTTCTAAATATTTCCTTAAAAAACAAAACTATTGCAAATTTTCTTCATTTTGTATAGGTATACATTCTCTGTGAGGAAGCAGCCTTTGACATAATTCCATGCAGATTGTAATTTTGTGACTGTATACCACTAGTTAAAAACAACAGGGAGGCTAATGCATTATTTTGGCTAATATTTCAGTTTCTGGGATAGGGAAACTTCAATAGAAAATGTAGTCCCATTTCTAGCTCTCATTGATTCCCCATAATGGCTATTTATCGGTAAAACCTATTAAAGTTATTTTTGGATAATGTGGTGAGAGTACATGCAATACAATCTGTCTTTTTTTTTTAATCAAAGGTTCCTCTTCATGTATGTTTTTTTATTTACTTTTTGTAAAAACATGCAAGGTTATTCCCCACTTATTAATCACAATCAGATTGATAAAATCTGGGGGCCCAATTCACAAAGGGCCTCTGCACTCGTGGTGGAGACCCTGCGGTCATGGTGAGGGTCCACCAACATGGCAGGACCTCCACAATGAGAAATTGCAATGCAGAGGTTCTGTCACTAGTGCGGGCCCCACACCACGACTGAGGGGCATCTGCCCCGAGTGCGGAGGCCCTTTGTGATTCAGGGCCTGAGTTTTAATCCGGCTCTCAATTAATGTTGCATATGTCTATTATATCTGGTGGTGGTGGTGCATAGAAAGATGGGAGCTCCATGGCCGACTGCCTACAATAACCCCTTGTATTATCCATTAAATTTAACCCTGTTTTTTTACCTTTTGGAGTATGATTCTAAATGACTAATTGAAAGATTCTACTTATGGTACTGGCACAAGTAGTTATAGCCCAGAGTAAATATCTTGTTTCCTTTTATAATTTAACTATACACATGCCCACACATGTCAAAGTGGTTTGCAAGGCTTACACATACTAACATTATTGGAGAACTCACACTCTTATAGTAAGAGGCAAGGACTGGTATTCTATGAATCATCAGCACTTACTAGGAACAGAAAGTTCTAACCACAGTCTATCTGGACATACCCAATAGATAATTGATACATTTAATGGGGTCTACTCCAGAAAAAGTAGTATAGGTTTACATCTACACTTGGGTGCAGGTTTACTACTTTTTCCTATTCACAAACATTCCCAATACTATGCCTGTAAAGCTGCACTCGGTACAGGTTTCCGGATGTACTAGTGGGAAGGCAACTCCCTCTGTACCAAGGTCTCCACAGCGGAACATTTTTTTCACAGGGGGGAATAGGATTCCCTGTGCAAATGCAGTTTTTGTTAAAATTCAGGGAAAATAGTTTTCCTTGTAAAGAAATCCTTTTCATCTACACACCTTGGAGTGATACATTCCCCTTCACTTCCTGGAAATGGTTTTATACTTCACACACTTTCTAGGGTGGATGGGTAATAAAAGAGTTTGTGAATGTCAATCAATGCCTATATTTGTTGTCGTTCACAAAAGTCAAAGGCTAACAGCACTTCTGAATGACCACTTTTCCACACCAAGAGTGGGATTTATGGATGCAAAGAACTCTACACTCATGGTGGAGACCTCTACACATATAAATGGGTTTACACCTCCTAGGAAACACTCTGTGAAATCCTGACTGGCAGAAAAAGGATAAATTCAGTTGTAAATTTACCTTTATGTCCGAATTTACCTTTATGACATGACGTAAAGACTGTGGGCCAAATTCAAAAAGGCAATCTGAGACAAATGTCTAACTTTACGACTTTTGGTATTCACAGTGGTCATTTGCGAGTTGTATCTTTACATCTGCAATCGGGTCGGAATCTCCGGCTTGGGCCTCACTCTCCGCACCCAGGCCATACTCTCCGGCTCGGGCCGTACTCTCCGGCTGGATGAAGTGTAATTAATTTTCCTTACTTTTTTGATAAGTTTATTTCATGACTTTCCTTCAACTGGAGCACAAACAATGGTTCCAAATCGACCTTATAATTGAGGATAAGCAGCAGAGGCTGGCAAATATAAAAATGATAGAAGTGGCAGAAAGAACACAATTACACTAAAACCTGGTCAGTTTTCAAAACAAACACTTGTATTAAATTTGTACAATATCACAGTTTCCATAGGTGAGTGCTCAGTGCTCTAGTGACCACACTGGTGAGGGGCATTAAGCCTGCCCTAGATTTTTGTAATTACTTTCCTTCAACTGTGTCATCTGTTACATTGTTTTACTCAATGCATTGTTTTGTCTGCATATTTTCATTGCTGTATAATGTTTGACAATGCATTGATGATTGATTTATTTAGATATTTAGTAGTTTTTGGGAGGGTAAATATCTTCTCATTTCATTCTTATACTCTCTGCTAGTCACTATCCATTCTCCCTCAAGATGCATACTCTACTGGATGTGTGGGGACCGTCCCCTTGCTCCCATGTTGTTGAGTGGGGATTCATATATGCTTTCCACAGGAGGCACTAACATTCCATACCGATCCACATTAGATGAATAACACAAGTCACCTAAACTACTCTTGACCCATCAACCACAGAGAAGGCTAAAAGGACAAGAGTTGTTACTGTCAACTACAGTAGAAAGTAATCACTTGTGGAATGATTTTTAAAATGAGGGATCACCTTTTAAATATAATGCGATCTAGCATATTGGGTCTCCCAACTGAAGTGCCAACATGTTTTAATGACTCAGTCAGAAATTCGAATTGTCATCTGCTTTTTTGGTATTCTGCAGGTGCTGCAACTAGCATCTAAGAATAAATAAGACATCATGTAATCAATGTCCGATTTAGAACACAATTCAACACTTACAGTTGTGGTACAGTTTTTCAAGCGGCAAGGGACTATGGAGCAGATTTACAAGGACTGGCGCATCTCTGCATATTAGCAGGGATGCGCCAGTAAAGATGCGACACGCAAAAATACCCTAGCGCCACCACGGATGCGTTGCATTTACAATGCGGCGCACCGTGGCGCAAGGATAGACAGATGCGTGTCGCATCTTTTGTCGTAAAGGGCAGCGCATTGCTGGAGTCGTGTCACAAGCGCGACGCAACTCCAGCAATGCTCAGGGGCGGCCTATACTTATTGTGCTGCATCACTCCTTACGCCTGCTTCAAGCAGGCGTAAGGTTTTGACGCAGCTGCGTCATAAAAGTGACTCAGAAAACTCTTGTAGATTTCACTGCGTCACTTTTACGAGACTTTCTTGCGACGGAACGCCCACCCTGCATACATTATACCTGACGCAGGTATAATGTAGCGCAGGGCTTTACAACGTGATGCATCTCCCTCCCTACGACAGGGTGGACCAGGCCCATTGCAGTCAGGAAGGAATCGCTGCAGGAACCCTATTTTCAGGTGAGTATTCACCCCTTTTCTTACCTTTCTGCTGACTACCCTTTGTCGGGGTCGTAGTCTGACTCAGTCACACCCACAGGATTAGCCTCTCCTTCAGTTTTAAAAACCAACTCTCCAGGACCCCCCCCACAGGCTGAACAAATGCTGTTTCTGGTTCCTCCAAGTCCCCTACAGCTTGACTAACCTGCTCCCGTGATCTCTCAGCCACCACTGGTCTGGTACTTCTGGGAGAGGTGCTGTTATATCATCAAGGGGGCATGGAACTCAGCGAGTGTGAGCAGCATGCACCCAGTTGGGGAGAACTTCGCACCTCACAGCAGTCGTGGTGACTAGAATCACCTGGAAAGGACCACTCCAGGGAGGATTCAGACATATCTTTTGGGATGTAAGCACAGCATTGCTGAACTTTTAACATCCTACAGACTCCGCCCTCCTTTGCTAGTAAAAGGTTTAAAGCAAGTCGGTTCTGTAAAACCATAGACCTTATCACAACCATCTCAGTATTTACAAGCAACAATTGTAGACAACTTTCTGATTTTCAAATTATTCAGAATTACACCTACAGACTGTATTATGGCACCAATAATATCTCCTACTACTTCTGCTGCACTAATCGTCTAGTTCTATGTTTTGTTTTCCATACAGGATCATTAAAATGTTCCACATGGTAAATCTTCAGGAAAACTATACCAAGATAACATGTACCATGCGATCTATGGGGACATTTAAAATATGCAGGCTGTCCACAAATAAAGTACATTTGAGGAATTACAGAATCTTGTCCTTCAAGGAAAAGATCATCCTTCCCCTCACATTGAAAACATATTTATATTCGCTCTGCCCTAAAAATAACAGATCTATATAACTCTGATCAACGTGTAAACATAGCTTTTCCTTATGTTGCCAATCTAAGGTCAAGGCGGGCAAATTTCACTTCACCTGATGTTCAATTTCTTCACTACTCGACCTGCAGTGTTTTTTAAGATCCTTATCAGTTTCAGATTTGGGCTCTAGATCGATCCTCCTGTCTATATAAACTGACTCTCCAGGACCCCTCTCAGGCCAAACAAGTGATGTTTCCAGTTCCTCCTAGTCCCCTACAGCTTGACTAACCTGCTCCCATGATCTTTCGGCCACCACCGGTGCTTCTGGGAGAGGTGCTGTTATATCATCAAGGGGACACGGAACTCAGCGAGTGTGAGTAGCATGCACCCAGTTGGGGAGAGCGTCACACCTCTCAGCAGTCGTGGTGACTAGAATCACCTGGAAAGGACCACTCCAGGGAGGATCCAGACAACTCTTTTGAAAGTGTTTTTTTCACCAGGACCCAGCCACCTGAGCTGAGGTCATGGCACTGCTCCTGGTGAGATGGGGCTAAGACAGCTTCAACCTGATGATGATGATAATGATGAATTTGTAAAGCGCGACAAATACCCTGGGGTGTCTAGGTGCTGCCCTTAACACATACAGATCAGACCGGACTGAGCATGAAAATTATGCCTTAAAAAACAGGTTTTGAAGCCCTTTCTAAATTTTAGCGGGCTAGTCTCTTTTTTAAGCGAGGTTGGCAAAGAGTTCCACAGTTTAGTTGTTGTAGTAGTGAAACTCTTGCCACCCCACCTAGCCCTGCCAACTCTAGGAACAATTAGGTTTCCAAGTTCGGCAGATCTAAGGGATCTAGCTGGAATATATGGCTTAATAAAATTCACCAGCTGCGAAGGCCCCAAGTTGTTAAGTGATTTAAAGGCAATGGAGAGTGATTTAAACTGGATCCGCTTGGCTTCCGGCAACCAGTGAAGATGAAGCAGAGCTGTGGAAAGGGAGTCGAATTTAGAGATACCTAGGAGTACTCTTGCTGCTGCATTCTGGGCAGTCTGTAGCTTTTGAATGCTGTGCTTGGGGGCACTGGTAAAGAGGGCATTGCAATAATCCAATCTTGAGGATATCAGCACAGATAACACTGTTTTTCTTAAGTTCGTAGGTATAGCGGGAAGAATCTTCCTTAACATTTTTAGGATAAAAAAGCAAGCTGAGGTGACTGAATTGGTTTGTGCTTCAAAAGACAACTTAGTATCAAAGATGACTCCTAAGTTTTTAACTTTGGGCACTACTTTAGGTAAAGGACCAAGTTGGACCGGCCACCAGCTATCTGTCCAAAATGAGGGATTGTTTCCCAACATCAAAACCTCAGTCTTGGATGAATTCAGCTTCAAACAATTGTCTGTCATCCAGTTGGCTTTATGGCTCATATAGTCATGAAAGCTGATGGCTGTAAGGCTGGATGGACTGCTCACAGAGACAATAATCTGTGTATCGTCTGCGTAGGACACAAGGGCAAAACCATAACTTTTTACCAGTCTGGCAAGAGGTGTGACATAAAGACTAAAAAGCGTTGGGCTCAGGGAAGTTCCCTGAGGAACTCCACAAGGCAGCAAAAAGGAAGGTGAAACATAGTTCCCCAACGCAACTTCCTGAGACCATTCAGACAGGAAGGAGCCCAGCAGGGAGAGTGCCTTATCCCTGATCCCGATGGAAGCTAGCCGGACCCACAGCAGCTCATGATTGACCGTATCAAAAGCTGCTGATAGGTCCAAAAGGATCAGGGCAGCGCTCCCCTCACCGTCTAAAGTCTGCCTGAACTCCTCAGTAGCTGTAATAAGGGCCAGTTCTGTGCTATGATAAGCACGAAATCCAAATTGGGAGGAATCCAGAATATCATTATCATTGATGAAGGAGGACAGTTCGATGTTAATAGCTTTCTTAATCACTTTTGCAGGAAAATGGATTCTCGATATAGGTCTATAATTGAGAGTCTCCTTGGCATCCAGATTAGATTTCTTTAATAACGGAAGTACAGAGGCTTTCTTCCACTCCATTGGAAAGCACCCTGTTGTGAACACGGTGTTAAAAATCACTGTGAGTGGAATAGCTATGATTTCTGGAGACAAATGCAAAATTTTAGGGGGGCAGGGATCTGAAGGAGAGCCTGATTTAATTGCACCAATGATTTTGGAAGTCTGTTCAATAGTCAGGGCAGTGAAAGAAGAAAGGATTGGGGTAGCTGACTCTGGTGAACATTGTAACTTGACATGAATTGTGGGTTGTATCTTATTGAGTTGGACAGGGGTCTGAGCTAGTCAACTGTCATGAAGCACAAAGGTGTTGAAAACAGACTAAACCTTGTGCTGAAAGGATTCTGCTAAGGAGTTGCAAAACTCCTGACTGATGCTAATATCTGGTGGATTTGGCAGCTTGGCCAGATTCTTTACCGTAGTAAAGAGGGCTTTAGGGCATCTGTCGGCCGCTATAATTTTCTAAGTGAAATAGGAAGCCTTTTCCCTAAGGATGACTTTCTGATATGTTTGCAGGGATAATTTATATTCCGTATGGGTGAATGAGTTATCCTCAAGTCTCCATTTCCTCCCTAATTTACAGCATAGTTGTTTCTGAGCTCTCAAAATATCATTTAACCACGGTTCAGAAGGTGAGCTCCTGGAGCATCAACAGTGTTTGGGAGGAACTAGTTGCATCATAGCTGAATCAAGCCAAGAATGATACTTAGCTGCCACTTGGTCAGAATCATAAGACAAATGGGGTAAGGTTTCTAAAAGAAGAGGATTCAGTAATTTAGCCTCTAATTTACTGCAAGGGTGACTGACAAAAAGTTCCCCGGGGACTTTAGAACGTTTTTTATGAGGCAGTAATATTTCAAAAAGGACTGCCTTGTGGTCAGACCAGATCATAGGCAGAGATCTGGTCCATCTTAGATGAGGGTTGTCTGAAAAATCCCATCTAAGCAATGTCCCGCAGTATGAGTCAAACCCTTAACAAGTTGACACAACCCTGTGCTAGCCATCTGATCAATACATTTTTCAATGTCCGGGTCGGTGACATTTTCCAGGTGAAAATTAAAGTCACCTAGCATGGAAAAGTTAGAGTGTTCGACTTTGCGGGCTAAGAGGAGACCTAGATTATCACTAAAAGCAGCCCTAGAACTAGGTGGATGATAAAGTAAAATGCCATTAAAGGAATATTGACCAAATAGTTCAATTTTAAAATCAAATGCTTCACAGTCATGATTATCCAAATTCACTTTAATGCAAGATTTAAAACTTGATTTAAGGATGAGGGCTATGCCACTGCCTTTTCTCTCTGCTCGGTCAAATTTGTGAATTTTAAAACCGGCCGGTATGGCAAAAAGTTGATCCGGGTCAGAGGAGGCGTCTGACCAAGTTTCAGTTATAAAGGCTATATCTATTTGATTAAATTCGAAAAACTCTCGAAAGTCAATGGCATTCTTGACCAATGACCTCGCATTAATAAGTACGCATGATACCCCATTGGGAGAAGCTGTCTTAGTGGTAGGTATTTTGGTAGATGGTGAAGTGTACTGGAAAGTTAGGCCACAGTTAGAGCACTGTGATATGCCCTGAGCTAGGTAGGGGTCAAAACAAGGACCAAAACAGGTCTTACCTGACCATTTCATCTCTATTAAAGTGTCCCTACTATACTGAAATTTAGGCTTTAAAAAGGAGACATCTGATTCAAAACCTACAGCGTGGCTGGCGCTGAGCGCGGTCTGAGTGCGGACGGGCGCAGACGGGCTTGCCTTAGGCGCGCGTCCTCTGCACGCCTGGGTTTCCATCCTGTTATATAGTGATTAGGCTAAAAAGCCCTGAAAGGCTAGACCATCGACTGTCAACCTCCTCCAAAATGGTGGTCAGCTGGAAGAAGATCAGGACAGACCACTCTCTCCGTAGCAAACGGGATAACCCTGCAGCAGACCGGAGAGTTTAAGTCAGCAATAGTAGGTAAGAGCAGGCAAAATAAAAAGTATAGCAGCAAAGTTGTATATAAAGGAAACAAATTAAAAGTATGCAAAGTTGTATTTAAAGGAAACAAATCAAAAGTATTGCAGTTGGTTTAATAAAAACACTTCCCACACTCTCCCCAGAACATCCGATCTATAGAATTAAAGGTTCAAAAACACACAGATGAGACACAGAATGCACAGCATCTGCCAATCCTTTGCAGCAATCAAGTATAAGATCATCAGTAATGTTCACAGGCACATTTGCAGGCACAGCTGACAATCTCATTGCCCTGCCCGTGATGATCTCATGGGGGGACTTGGATCAAGTAAACTGCGGAGACTCATCAACACTAGCGGCAAAGCATCTACCCACTTCAAAGACATAGAAACACACACTGTTCCAAGGTTGGATTTCAAAGTCCCATTAACCTGCTCCACCAGACTCGAAACCTCAGGTCTGTAACTGCAATGCAGTATCTGTTCAACTTGTAAAGCAGCGCACAGCATCCTCAGGATTATATTGTTGAAGTGTGTGCCTCAGTCAGATTTTAAAAAAGACATGAAGACAAATCTGGGTATTAACTCTCTCAACAAAAGCTTTGCTGCTATGAGACTGTAATTCCTCATTGTGGGGTATGCCTCATTCCATCGTGAATAGATACAGACAACAGCCAACATGTACCTCAATCCATTGCACACAGGCATCTCAATGAAATCCAATTGCATCCTGGTGAAAGGACCTTCCTATGTAACTCATTGTTACTGCAGTTCTCTTTCCCAATTCTTCAGCTATCAACCTAAACCTTGGATTGAACCAAGTTTGCCTAAACAATCAGACCATTGCGTTCCTTCTCACATGAGTAGGACCATGATAATGCCTGCCCATCGGGGGTGAAAGACTGTTAGTCAACAATGATCTCCCATCTCCTGAAATTTACATCTCATCCACATCTCTCCTGACACAACCTGCTTTGACCCAACTCTGCTGTTCTGCCTCTGACACTTTTTTTTGCAACATCTTAAGTCCCTCTCAAGTATCAGCTGTAGTTAACAAAAGACTGTAGTTCCTCCCATCTATTCCCTCATTTGTATACTCTCCATTAAAGGTACAAGCATTGTAAGCACAGTACCTGGCAACTTCGTCAGCATATCTGTTGCCAGTGGTCACATAATCATCCCCCTTACAATGTTCCACACACTTAACAACAGTAATTTGTGCAGGCATCTACAATTCTTCCAGAAGGTTTCGGACTTGCTCTCCCATTTCAAATGGGTGAGCCAGAGAAGGTCATAACCCTCTCTGGGACGATAACTGTCCAAAATCATGAACAACACTAAAGCCGTACTGATTATCAGCAAAAATGGTCACTCTCAGCTGATCTGAGACACAGCAGGCTCTAGTAAGAGCTATGAACTCAGCCACTTGTGCTGAAAACACTCCCTGGAACCACAAAACTTCTACTACTCCTGAAACTACAGACTGCATAAGCAGCTTGTAATTCAGTGACATGGAGACAGTCATGCTCCACTTTATTTTCATCATTGTCAATTTCATGAAGAGGCAACAGAGTGGCAGGGTTCAAAACAGAACATCTTTTTAGAGTTACATTTTCAGCCGCCAGTATGATCTGCTCATACCGGGTCAGGTGGCAGTTTGTCAAATGCTGTGTGCGAGTACGCATCAACAGTATTTCCACAGAGTGAGGTACATACACCATTAAAGATGACCTATGATAATGCATTCACATCTCTCTATGCTGACACCTGCGGCCACCACAGATTTAAGCTGCCGTTACTGGATCTAAAGTAGCTGAAAAGTAAGCCACAGGTCTATTGGCACTTCCATGTGTTTGTGTAAGCATTGAGAGAGTGCAGCCCTCCCTCTCGTTGGAAAAAAGTGAAAATGCTTTGTTGTTATCAAGCATTCCTAGTGTCGGGGCTCAGCAGAGGCTTTCTCTCAACTTTAGGAAGGCAACCAAACAGATATAAGATTTCTTGCAAACAGTACTGCAGCATGCTGGGGGACACTTTATTTCCATTGTCACCCAAGTGGTTCAACAATGCAATAGTGTCAGTTTTGCAAGCTTCCCGAGTACTTGACGCAGCCAGCAGGTCGTCAATATACTGTACCAGGACAGAGTTACAGGGCATAACCAAAGGATCCAAATTCATTTTATGGATCTGATTGAAAATGGAAGGACTCTCTATGTACCCTTGTGTGACTTGGCCCCATGCCAAAACATGACTGCTGGGCCTAAATGCAAAGATGAAATGACTGTCCTCATGCAAGGGTATGGAGAAGAAAGCTTGACACAAATCGATGTCAGAGAACCACTCAGCCTCACATGGAATTTGTAACAATATCACAGCAGGATTCTGTACCACGGGACAACAAGGAATCACAATATTGTTTATCTTCCAATGGTCCTGCACTATGCAATACTTACTGCACGGCTTCTGCAGGCCCATCATAGGTTACTTACATGGACTCCCCATAATCTCTTTCAAAATGCCTTGTTGAATCATTGTCTCGATTGCTAGAGTTATTCTGGCAATCGTTTCAGGGGTCAAGTTATACTGTGGTGTTCTGGGATATTCTGCATTTGCTTAATCTGTTTATGGACAGGTTTAACTCCTTTAATGAGTCGAATGTCCTTTCCTGAAAAATCCCAAACCACAGACCTTACAATATCTCTAGGATCCAGGGGTAGATTTTCACTTGTCATCATGGGGTATAGTGCAACAACAGGATTTTGATTAACCATTTTAAAGCAACATCCTCATTGTGGATCTGAAACTCCACACCTTTCCGTGTGCAGTAAATGGTGCAATTCAACTTGCACAACAAGTCACATCCTGACAAATTCACAGAACTTGAATCACAAACCACAAACTGATGGATATCCCCACAATTTCCTATTCTTACAAGTACATCCTAAGTCATAGGAGTCCTCATTTCTTGATTAGCAACTCCAACAACTTGGCTACCAAGAGAGGTAGATCTGGAACTTCCACTGTTCTTACAGTATAATGGGTAGCACCTTTATCCACCAAAAATTATACGGTATGGCCATTTACCTCACCATCTACAAATGGGCCACTCTGGTCTACCTCCAAGACTGCACCAAGAAAACAATCTTCCTCCCCTCTCAGGCACCGTCAGGCGGACAGATCGGAGGCAAAATTCTCAATGGTCTCAAACATAGGATATTGCTAATAAGGAATGTTACCCTGGAAAGAATTCTGGTTCACTTTCGGAGCCTAATTCGAAATGAATCTAGGACTATTGGCAGCTTGCTGTGTCGTCCGGAGTTGTGGAACTTACATCACTTGGGCTTGGGGCACATTCAAATTTTGAGACCTCGGCCTAGGTACATTCTGCAGCTGTTTAGAGTTATTGTTCTGAGACTGTGTAAACCCTGGATTCTGACCTTGATTTGCAGGATTAAGAGGACATCCTTGCTTCCAATGCCTCAACCTGTTACATATATGTGACCTAGTTAAACATGAAAGGGTGGAGCAAAAATTACGCTGCTCCACTTATAGACACTCTTTTGTGGGCATGTGCACATGATAATAAAGCAACCAAACTAGAGGGCATCTAAGAGCCTCCACCCACTTAAGACACAAATCTGAATGAGAAAATAACATCTATCAAGCACAAAACCAACATTCTCACTGCATCTAATACAGCCCAGAGGAGACACACAGCTACAGGGAGCATTACTTCCTGGTCATACAATAAGATAAACCACAAACCAATACACTACTTATCAGAACACGTAAAAACGGCACTACTGACCCTGAACTCCAGCCATAGATACAGGCGAGCGTATCGTGCAAAAGCCCATCCCAAAAGTATTGCAACACGGAACATATATAGGATATGACAAAATTCTAATACCAAAATTGGGCCTACAAGGTGACACCCATGCAAGCGACTTTGTCAGGGCTACAGATCATCAACAACAGCCAGTGCCTTGGACACAAGTAGTTTGCCTGAAGATGGAAAGTTGCTAGCAACCGCTCTTGCAACAACAGATACACAAAGATGAAAACTTATACACCCACATACAGTATCCAACACAATGAATGGATAACTGACGACCTTGGGAAAGGCAAAAAGAGAAGACCACATCTGATATCAATACAGCAAGATTCCTCATTTACACACTTTCAACACATTCTTTCACATTTACTCCACTTAACCCCTTGGATGCGTCGGACGTGCGGGAGCCGTCCGACGCATCAGTGCTCATGTGCGTCGGACGGCTCCCACGCGTCCGACGCCATGGCACAGGGAATACCTCTGGTGCGGGCACCAGAGGGATTCCCTTACTCCCCCAAGAGCCTTGGGAGCTGGGAAGAGCTTCCCAGCTCTCGAGGCTCCCCCAGTTTCTCTGAAATGACGATCAGTGCGCACGCCGCGCTGACGTCATTTCAGTGAAACCGAAACTGAAATGAGCCAAGAGGCTCATTTCAGTTTCACTTTCTACGTGCTCAGGGGGCTGAGATAGCTCCCTGAGCACGTAGAAAGTCAGGAGGGGTATCGTTGGAAAGGGGAGAATCTCCCCTTTCCAATGGTACCCCTCCCTAGTGGATCCCTGCTTGGGGATTTTCCCCAGGAGGGCGATCCCCAAGCAGGGATCCACCCACAAGGCACCAGGGAGGGGGCAGTGGCCCCTTGGGCAAGGGCCTTTGCTCCCCCATATTTATTTGGGCACATTTAGTCTTTCTGCCCCCCATGGGGCAGTAGCCCCCAATCTGCCCCACGGGGGGGCAGAAAGCCCACTAGATACCAGGGATTTTTTTTTACATTATAATTAGGGGTGGGGGCTGTCCAATATGGGCATGCAATGCCCCCACCCCCCGGCCGCAAAATGACAGTCTTTCTGCCCCCCCTGGGGGGCAGATGGGTGCAGTAGCCCCCAATCTGCCCCCCCGGGGGGGCAGAAAGCCCACTAGATACCAGGGATTTAAAAAAAATTATAATTAGGGGTGGGGGCTGCCCAATATGGGCCTGCCAATGCCCCCACCCCGCCGCAAAGGTACAGTCTTTCTGCCCCCTGGGGTGGGCAGAGAGCCCACAAGATACCAGGGATTTTTTTAAAATTATAATTTGGGGTAGGGGCTGCCCAATATGGGCATGCCAATGCCCCCACCTGCCGCAAAAGTACAGTCTTTCTGCCCCCCCTGGGGGGCATATCAGGACAGTAGCCCCCAATCTGCCCCCCCCGGGTGGCAGAAAGCCCACTAGACACCAGGTTTTTTCCCCCCGATGTATTTAGGGGTGGGGGTTGCCCAAGATGGGCATGCCAATGCCCCCACCCCTCCCTAGATGCCGGCAGAGCTAGGGTTCAAAATCTACAGCTGGGCACTTTGCAAAAAAAGGGTCAGTTTTCACTGTGAAAATGTGGTGTGTCCACGTTGCGTTTTGGGCCGTTTCCTGTCGCGGGCACTAGGCCTACCCACAGAAGTGAGGTACCATTTTTCTCAGAAGACTTTGGGAACGCGGGGTGTGTGGAATTTTGTGGATCCACGCAGATTCCAGAACTTTCCACCACAGAAATGTAAGGAAAATGTGTTTTTTTTGACAAATTTGTAGGTTTGCAAGGGATTCTGGGTATCAGAACCTGGTGAAAGCCAGTCAAGTCACCCCATCCTGGATTCCCCTGGGTGTCTAGTTTTCAAAAATGTATGGGTTTGCTAGGTTTACCTAGGTGCTGGCAGAGTTAGGGTTCAAAATCTACAGCTAGGCACTTTGTAAAAAAAGGGTCAGTTTTCACTGTAAAAAATGTGGTGTGTCCATGTTGCGTTTTGGGCCGTTTCCTGTTGCGGGCACTAGGCCTACCCACATAAGTGAGGTACCATTTTTCTCTGAAGACTTTGGGAAACGCTGGGTGGGTGGAATTTTGTGGATCCACGCAGATTCCAGAACTTTCCACCACAGAAATGCGAGGAAAATGTGGTTTTTTTGACAAACTTTTAGGTTTGCAAGGGATTCTGGGTAACAGAACCTGGTGAGAGCCAGTCAAGTCACCCAATCCTGGATTTCCCTGGGTGTCTAGTTTTAAAAAATGTATAGGTATGCTAGGTTTCCCTAGGTGCCGGCAGAGCTAGGGTTCAAAATCTACAGCTAGGCACTTTGCAAAAAAAGGGTCCGTTTTCACTGTGAAAATGTGATGTGTCCACGTTGCGTTTTGGGCCGTTTCCTGTCGCGGGCACTAGGCCTACCCACGGAAGTGAGGTACCATTTTTCTCGGAAGACTTTGGGGGACGCGAGGTGTGTGGAATTTTGTGGATCCACGCAGATTCCAGAACTTTCCACCACAGAAATGTGAGTAAAATGTGTTTTTGTTGGACAAATATTTAGGTTTGCAAGGGATTCTGGGTAACAGAACCTGGTGAGAGCCAGTCAAGTCACCCCATCCTGGATTCCCCTGGGTGTCTAGTTTTCAAAAATGTATAGGTTTGCTAGGTTTCTCTAGGTGCCGGCAGAGCTAGGGTTCAAAATCTACAGCTAGGCACTTTGCAAAAAAGGGTCCGATTTCACTGTGAAAATGTGGTGTGTCCTCGTAGCGTTTTGGCCCGTTTCCTGTCGCGGGCACTAGGCCTACCCACAGAAGTGAGGTACCATTTTTCTCGGAAGACTTTGGGGAACGCGGGGTGGGTGGGGTTTTGTGGATCCACGCAGATTCCAGAACTTTCCACCACAGAAATGTGAGGAAAATGTGTTTTTTTTGACAAATGTTTAGGTTTGCAAGGGATTCTGGGTAACAGAACCTGGTGAGAGCCAGTCAAGTCACCCCATCCTGGATTCCCCTGGGTGTCTAGTTTTCAAAAATGCATAGTTTTGCTAGGTTTCCCTAGGTGCTGGCAGAGTTAGGGTTCAAAATCTACAGCTAGGCACTTTGCAAAAAAAGGGTCAGTTTTCACTGTGAAAATGTGGTGTGTCTACGTTGCGTTTTGTGCCGTTTCCTGTCGCGGGCACTAGACCTACCCACAGAAGTGAGGTACCATTTTTCATGGAAGACTTTGGGGAACACGGGGTGGGTGGAAATTTGTGGATCCACGCAGATTCCAGAACTTCCAATCACAGAAATGTGAGAAAAATGTGTTTTTTTGGACACATTTTTAGGTTTGCAAGGGATTCTGGGTTACAGAACCTGGGGAGAGCCAGTCAAGTCACCCCATCCTGGATTCCCCTGGGTGTCTAGTTTTCAAAAAAGTATAGGTTTGCTAGCTTTCCCTAGGTGCCGGCAGAGCTAGGGTTCAAAATCTACAGCTAGGCACCTTGCAAAAAAAGGGTCCGTTTTCACTGTGAAAATGTGGTGTGTCCACGTTGCGTTTTGGGCCGTTTCCTGTCGCGGGCACTAGGCCTACCCACAGAAGTGAGGTACCATTTTTCTCAGAAGACTTTGGGGAACGTGGGGTAGGTGGAATTTTGTGGATCCCCGCAGATTCCAGAACTTTCCACCACAGATATGTGGGGAAAATTCTTTTTTTTTTACAAATGTTGAGGTTTGCAAAGGATTCTGGGTAACAGAACCTGGTGAGAGCCAGACAAGTCACCCCATCCCAGATTCCCCTCGGTGTCTAGTTTTCAAAAATGTATAGGTTTGCTAGGTTTCCCTAGGTGCCGACAGAGCTAGGGTTCAAAATCTACAGCTAGGCACTTTGCAAAAAAAGGGTCCGTTTTCACTGTGAAAATGTGGTGTGTCCACGTTGCGTTTTGGGCCGTTTCCTGTCGCGGGCACTAGGCCTACCCACAGAAGTGAGGTACCATTTTTCTCAGAAGACTTTGGGGGACGCGGGGTGTGTGGAATTTTGTGGATCCACGTAGATTCCAGAACTTTCCACCACAGAAATGTAAGGAAAATGTGGTTTTTTTGACAAATTTGTAGGTTTGCATGGGATTCTGGGTAACAGAACCTGGTGAAAGCCAGTCAAGTCACCTCATCCTGGATTCCCCTGGGTGTCTAGTTTTCAAAAATGTGTAGGTTTGCTAGGTTTACCTAGGTGCTGGCAGAGTTGGGGTTCAAAATCTACAGCTAGGCACTCTGCAAAAAAAGGGTCAGTTTTCATTGTAAAAAATGTGGTATGTCCACGTTGCGTTTTGGGCCGTTTCCTGTTGCGGGCACTAGGCCTACCCACATAAGTGAGGTACCATTTTTCTTGGAAGACTTTGGGAAACGTGGGGTGGGTGGAATTTTGTGGATCCACGCAGATTCCAGAACTATCCACCACAGAAATGCGAGGAAAATGTGTTTTTTTTTACAAACTTTTAGGTTTGCAAGGGATTCTGGGTAACAGAACCTGGTGAGAGCCAGTCAAGTCACCCCATCCTGGATTTCCCTGGGTGTCTAGTTTAAAAAAATATATAGGTTTGCTAGGTTTCTCTAGGTGCTGGCAGAGTTAGGGTTCAAAATCTACAACTAGGCACTTTGCAAAAAAAGGGTCAGTTTTCACTGTGAAAATGTGGTGTGTCCTCGTATCGTTTTGGGCCGTTTCCTGTCACGGGCACTAGACCTACCCACAGAAGTGAGGTACCATTTTTCTCTGTAGACTTTGGGGAACGCGGGGTGGGTAGAATTTTGTGGATCCACGCAGATTCCAGAACTTTCCACCACAGAAATGTGAGAAAAATGTGGTTTTTTGGACAAATATTTAGGTTTGCAAGGGATTCTGGGTAACAGAACCTGGTGAGAGCCAGTCAAGTCACCCCATCCTGGATTCCACTGGGTATCAAGTTTTAAAAAATGCATAGGTTTGCTAGGTTTCCCTAGGTGCTGGCAGAGTTAGGGTTCAAAATCTACAGCTAGGCACTTTGCAAAAAAAGGGTCAGTTTTCACTGTGAAAATGTGGTGTGTCTACGTTGCGTTTTGGGCCGTTTCTTGTCGCGGGCACTAGACCTACCCACAGAAGTGAGGTACCATTTTTCTTGGAAGACGTTGGGGAACGCGGGGAGGGTGGAATTTTGTGGATCCACGCAGATTCCAGAACATCCCACCACAGAAATGTGAGAAAAATGTGTTTTTTTGGACACATTTTTAGGTTTGCAAGGGATTCTGGGTTACAGAACCTGGGGAGAGCCAGTCAAGTCACCCCATCCTGGATTCCCCTTGGTGTCTAGTTTTCAAAAATGTATAGGTTTGCTAGCTTTCCCTAGGTGCCGGCAGAGCTAGGGTTCAAAATCTACAGCTAGGCACTTTGCAAAAAAAGGGTCCGTTTTCACTATGAAAATGTGGTGTGTCCACGTTGCATTTTGGGCCGTTTCCTGTCGCGGGCACTAGGCTTACCCATAGAAGTGAGGTACCATTTTTCTCGGAAGACTTTGGGGAATGCGGGGTGGGTGGAATTTTGTGGATCTACGCAGATTCCAGAACTTTCCACCACAGAAATGTGAGGAAAATGTGTGGTTTTTTTACAAATTTTTAGGTTTGCAAGGGATTCTGGGTAATAGAACCTGGTGAGAGCCAGTCAAGTCACCCCATCCTGGATTCCCCTGGGTGTCTAGTTTTCAAAAATGTATAGGTTTTGGTAGGTTTCCCTAGGTGCCGGCAGAGCTAGGGTTCAAAATCTACAGCTAGGCACTTTGCAAAAAAAGGGTCAGTTTTCACTGTAAAAATAAAGTGCGTCCACGTTGCGTTTTGAGCCGTTTCCTGTCGCGGGCACTAGGCCTACCCACCCAAGTGAGGTACCATTTTTATCGGGAGACTTAGGGTAACACAGAATTGTAGAGCAACTGTTATTACCTATTGACTTTCGATGCATTTCTGCCTTCCAAATGAAAGACAATGTGTAAAGAAGAAGTCATTTTGAAAAATGACCTATAATTCTCATGCTAGTATGGGTACTCACAATTTCCGAAATGTGCAAATATCTACTGTTTCTAAACTCTATATTTTGTTCCGATTTCAGAAATACATAGGTGTCTTTCATACCGATTTTTCCATGTATATATTTTTCCCAAATTAATTGCTATATACCCGGTACATAATAAAAAACCATTGCAAGACACTGCTCAGTTATTGGCTCTGGGTTCGTCGGGTTCTTGGTGAACCTACAAGCCCTATATATCCCCACAACCAGAAAGGTCCAGCAGATGTAACGGTATATTGTTTTCAAACAGCTGTCATAATTAGAAGAAGTTACAGATGAAAACGTTGACACAAATGGCTGTTTTTTTCAGCTAATTTTCAATTTTTCCTATATTCAACTGTTAGTTTCTATAAAGAAACCTTGAAGGATCTACACAAATGACCCCTTGCTGAATTCAGAATTGTATCTACTTTTCTAAAATGTATAGCTTTCCAGGATCCATTATTGCTTTCATACCCATTTCTACCATTAACTGGAAGGTGGTTGAAAGCACAAAAAATTGCAAAAATTGGCTATGTCCCAGAAAAATGCCAAAACTGTGTAATTTTTTTTTTGTTTTCTGACAAACGTCTGCTTGTCCCTGAAAGCTGGGAAAATTGTGATTTCACCACCACAACCCCTTTGTTGATACCATTTGCAGGGAAAAAACAGACGCTTTCATCTGTAGCCCTTTTTTCCATTTAAAAAAAAAATTCTGGGTCCCCTCGAGGGTAATCCACAAACCCTGGGTACCTTTAGAATCCCCATGATGTTGGAAGAAAAGGAGGCAAATTTGGCGTGGATACCTTATGTGGTCAAAACGTTTCAGGGGCCTAAGCACGAACTATCCCAAATAGCCAAAAAAGGCTCAGCACAGGGGGGAAAAGGCCTAGCAGCGAAGGGGTTAACGATTTCAATTGAGAAGCAACATTAACAATGACCACATCCGACTTTAACAGAAACATTCTCACTCTATTTTTCACTTCTCAGACAAATGCACAACATTTCATGCCTGGAAGCCATCCATAATCAACATATCTCCTCCGATATTCATAAACGGTCAGTACAAAGCAATGCAATGTCACAAAAGATTAAAACACCTTTAATGAAAAATGCAAATCTCTCCAGGAGCAGGAAAATCCCTGTGCTGAACTGCCTGACTTGGACAACCAAGAACAAATGCACAAACAGTGGATCAGGACCTACATAAAAAGGCTTACAAGAGCTCAGTCAATGAGGCTGCAACAGTAAAACAGCACAAAGAAAACAGAAATGTGGCACAAGCTCCACAGTCAGCAACCATAAAGTAAATGCATTCAAATTGTGGAACTGGTAGGTGGAAATAATCATGAGGTTTGACTTCACTGATGACGTAATACTCAGCCGATCACACGAGATACAACTTCTTGTGAAGCTACTTTGCCAATTCTGCAAAAGCAGACAACACTCTTTAAAGACTTTTGGGGAGATATATTTAAGAGATTTTCTGAACAGGCACAACAAACTGTCAAAGTGACTCAACATTATAACTAATTAATGATGCATGAAACAAACAATTAAAAATCATGCTTTCAGAGGTGAACACAGAGGGTGCGCACTGGGTTTACAGCAAAGACTTCAAGGGAAAAGAGAAAATGGATTCTCAGGAACAAAATGAAGTAAGGGCAAGAACAAGATCAGCAAGGTAGGCAACATATGCATTACTCACAAGTTAATAATAATAGTAATGAAGCTACTACAAAAACCACAGGATATCAGGACATGAAAGGCTTATAACAGTGCTATCTATGAACCTTAACCTCGTGTACTATCGAGGTTTTTGACACATGAGGCACATACTGGATATAGTGTTAGTTGTTTATGTCAGTTCTACAGTACATGGTCCACGAATGGGGGTTTCTCCCATAAGCAGCTGTATAGTAGCATATTGGCTGGGATGACACTTCACTGTGTCGAAGGAGAACAGCTGTATGGTGGCATATTGTCTGTGATGACACTCCACTCAGTGGTTAATTTGTAAACAAATATGTGCCGGGGCTCTCATCAAGAGGCAGTTCATACCAGGCTAAAACAGAAGAAATTAAACCCTACAAGTGGGGAGAGGGTGAGGTGTAATGGCCAGAGCTGCCGACTTCAGAGCTGGGTAACTTGGTTTGAGTCTCGGCATCGGCAACAACTTGTGATTATCGGTGAATCATTTAATCTTCCTGTGCCTACCAAAAATAAATGTGTCCTTAACTGGTGCCCAAGCACCGGTGTTGATGATTAAGTGACAGTGCTGAGCACTGGAAACTACCGGCTCAAATTAAGCACTGACCCCACTGTGTCAAAGGAGAACATGTGAAAGCGGCCTGCACAAGTGGAGCATAGTTTAACTGAAATGTAAGCACCTGGTCTTTGAAAAAGGTTTTCTTCTTTGTCTGCGAAAAATGATAATATGTTCAAAAAGATTGGGGCCTTATACTTGGAAGTTTATAACTATTTTGTCTCCAAAAATTTCACTCATTTTTTGTTTAGGTTAACGTATATAGCCTTACATATATTTAATTTTTTACCGTATAACTTATTATTGTCTGTAGTCTAGGTAATATTGCTTGAGTCTATTTTATATGTATATTTCTTCTTTATTCAGCTTAAACTTGTGTTTATTTATTTCACTGTAGTATGTACTACGTTTAATATGATAATTAAGCTACTGTAATATTAAACTGCATTGTTCAGTATTGTGGAAGTTGAAACTTTTTTTTTAAACACAATTTTATTGAATTTTCACATTTCTTAGCACAGTCATATCCTATAGTTTGGCAATGATGAATATAGTGTTGAAATAGCAATCCGTTATTCAACTAAGACATCTAGGTAATGAATTAAAATTTAATGTCAGACAGATACTGGCTACCGATGGTAGGACAGACCATATGATATAGGATTTCGAATCGTTCATTTAAATAAAACAGCCAATTATAGTAGGATACACATTCAAATAGTGATCTGTAACTTGATACAACACAACAAAACTACCCCCACCCCCCGGTTCACTGGAGACCTGAATGTATAAGGCTTCAACAACAAATTGTACTCGTGCGTGTAAAAACAAAGAGTCATACAAAGCATGTAAATTTGTAATTCCCTAGGCATAAGCAGATAACATTATAATACAGGCTGAGATGGGTGCACTGTTAGAGGTATGGAAGATGTGAGCGGATTGGGCATAACCGGGGATGCCGGAGGAGACGAGGGGTCAATAGCTTTAAATGCCTCCATCAGCTGATCCCATTCCATAGAGATAGGGATCCTACGCAAACCACGGAATTCTTCCTGTCTAATAATCACACTTTCTGCGGTACCCCAACGTGTCATTTCTGTGTGCCAGGAGAGTGATGTAGGGGGAGAAGGGGATTTCCATCTCATGGTAATGGCACGTTTCGCCAGCAATACTGCCAAGTCCGCAAATCGAAACTGGACCTTCTGCCCCTTCAGGCGTCTATGCAGTCCCAACAGACAATTATCTGCTGTCGTCCAGACATCCGTGCCAGTAACTTCTTGCACTCTATAGCTGACTGTGCGCCAAAATACTCGTAGTCGCGGGCATCCCCATAACATATGAAGCAGGTCCGCATCTGCCTCCCGACACCTAGGACAAGAGAGTTGCGCATTCGGGTATATACTATTAAGGCGGTGCGGTGTGAGATATACCCTGATTAAAATCATATATTGTATATATTTGAATTTAGCATTGCGGGATACTTTCTTGGGAAATTCCAGCATGGAGGCCCACTCTTTATCCGTCAGTTCCTTGTTAAGTTCCAATGCCCATTTGGCTCGGAGTGGGGTTAATGGTGTTTTCGAGTGTGCCCTAATACCCCTGTATGACCAGCGGGTGAGGTGGCGTCCTGTTCCCATC
This sequence comes from Calotriton arnoldi, assembly GCA_963921515.1. Classification (NCBI taxonomy): domain Eukaryota; kingdom Metazoa; phylum Chordata; class Amphibia; order Caudata; family Salamandridae; genus Calotriton; species Calotriton arnoldi. The sequence continues at coordinate 1,964,705 of CAWUFW010001831.1, read as the reverse complement.
AGATATATTGCATAGACTAGCTCATGGGTAGGAGGTTCGACCCCAGGAGGGGACCAGCGGTGTTTAATATAATGAGATATTGTGGCGTGGAGGAGAAATAGCGTCGGGGGAACTCCCTGCACATGAGTAAAGTTATCATGATCAGCTAGAGTACCGTCTATAAATAACGTTCCGATCGTCGTCACACCCACTTGTGCCCATGGGGCCACAACCTTTTTGGAGATTAACCCGGTTGCAGTAGGTATCCCAAGCAAGGGGATGTTAGGAGAGTATGGGGAGGCCTTTTTAGTGTATGTTAATTCTTTCTTCCAGTACATTAATGCTGTCTTAAGTAGGGGAGGGGCAGTGCTTGGAATCTTGGCATATGGCAGCAATAGGGAATAAAGGGTACCCTGGTCAAGGAGCTGTGTTGTGTAACCTATTTCTTGGAGATGTCGGCCTGCAAGCCAGTAAGACAACCATTGTAATTGACTGGCCATACAATATGCCCGAAAGTCGGGAGCGCCAAGACCTCCCTCTTCTGGACGCAATTGCAGTTTAGCCAAACTCACTCTTCTGCATCCCCTACCCCAGACAAGTTCTAATAGAAGTGTGTCAAGTGTGTTAAAGATTCTGGCTGGGATCATGACCGGTATATTAGTAAAGAAATATAAGAGTTGGGGAGCATGACCATTTTGGAGATGGCGATTCTACCCATCACAGACAATGGCAATGAAGTCCAAAAAGAGACCTGTGCCCGAAGCGATCCTATGGTTTTCAACAAGTTGCCATCTAATAGATCTTGGGGAGTCCCATAGATTTGTATACCCAAATATTTAAAAGTGTGTGGGGCAGTCAATAGGGTGAGAGCGCCAAATGTAACCGGGTCTGGGGTGTCTTTATACTGCATATAGAAAGCGTGCGACTTATTTGCATTAATTGCGAGGCCAGATACCTGTTCAAAATGTTTAAATGAAGATGGAATAGGTTCCAAATCTGTAGTAAGGTCATTTAAGTAAAGTATAATATCGTCTGCATACGCGGAAGCCACATGTGTGGTATTCCTAATTGGAATCCCCAGGTCGGCAGCTTCTGTGCGAAGTTTAATGAGTAGGGGCTCTAGCGCCAGGACAAATAATAATGGAGACAGGGGACAGCCCTGTCTAGTGCCCCTTGCTATGGAATAGACTGGAGAAATATGAGAGCCAGTCCTAGACCGAGCTGTAGGGGCAGTATATAAGACTTCAACCCAACGTAAATAACCTCTCGGAATGCCAAATTTTTCCATAGAGGCCAGCATATATGTCCAATTGAGTGTATCGAATGCTTGTTGCATATCGAGGGCGATACAACCAGTTTTGCTTGAGAGATCCGCAGCGGTTTCCATTATATAATGAAGGCGTCTAATATTAAGGGATGTATTACGGCCAAGTATAAAACCACATTGGTCGAAATGGATCAATTTTGGAAGGTAGGGAAGAAGACGTGTGGCTAGTATTTTACTGAGTATTTTATACTCAGTAGATAACAATGAAAGAGGGTGATAGCCTGATATGTCCCGGGGATCTCTATTCGGTTTGGGGAGAGAGACTTCTAGTGCTTGCATGGTGGTTAACGGGAGAGTGCACTTTTCTAAGGCCGTCTTATAGAGATTCTCTAGGCACGGAGCTAGTTTCTCCGCGTACGCCGAGTAAAATTCGTCCGGGAGGCCATCCAGTCCCGGGGACTAATTTTTTGGGAGGTCCTTGATGGCCTCTTTGATGTCAGTTTTAGTGATAGGAGCCTTCAATTTTGCTTGAGCGTCTGCTGTCAATTTAGGATATGTGAGGTCATTCAAAAAGGTATTTATATATTCATGTGTTGGAGCGGTGGAGCACTATATAATTTTTGGTAGTACGTATAGAATGCAAGATTAATCTCTGCTTGAGTAATAGCAACAGTGCCATCCGGGAGAGATATTTCTGATGTCAGGATTGGGGGGGGAGCATTACGTAGAAGACGTGCCAAAAGGGTTCCTGATTTATCTGCTTCTTTATGACTGTGCTGAGTGTATGTATTGTAGTCTATACAGCGAAGTTGTTCGAGTAGTTCTGCATGTTTGATCCTAGCCTCCTGTAACTGTGTTTGTTTAGTCGGGTTTGCATTGGCCGCTGTTTCTAAGTTGTTATGGGAGTCTTCTACTTTAGCAAGGGTCTTGTGTGTTTCCTGTCGAGCTCCCACAATCGCGCCTATTGCCGTGCCCCTAATCACTGACTTGAAAGCATCCCACTCAACCAATCGGGAAGATGCAGAATTGTCATTTTCTCTAAAGTAATTAGTGATGGTTGTGCCTAAGGTGTCACGGAAGACCGCATCTTCAAGAGTTTGTGGCCAAAGCTGCCAGGTTGGAACTGGAGTGGGTATCCTCCCCCATTCCAGAAGTATTTCAAGCGGGTTGTGGTCGGACAATGTTTTCCCGAGATATGATGAGTCGGAGATCTGGGGTATCAAGGACAGAGAGCTAAAAATTCTATCGATCCTGGTGTGCAGCTGATGTGGAGGGGAATAGAACGAGTATTCACGGCTAGTGGGATGCTGTAGGTGCCACACATCTTGGAGGGTCCAACCCACTGCCCAGGCATGAAGAAAATCTGCATTCTTTGTGGATACCGCTCCCCTGACTGGGGGGTGAGATCGATCCAAGTGGACATCTAAGATAGAGTTAAAGTCTCCTCCAATAACCCACGGGTAGGGCACCCAGTCTGATAAAACTGTATTCAGATTGGTGAGGTAATTATTTTGTTCATAATTTGGGGAATATACGCTACCAATGACTATCGGGATACCATCCAATCTGCCCTGTAGCAGTACATATCTCCCTTTCGTATCTATCCGCTGTTCCACAAGGACAAAAGGTACCCCATGTCTAATCCATATCAACGACCCTCTTGCAAAGGCAGAATAGTATGTGTTGAAAATTTGGCCTTTCCATTTTTTTCGCATTTTGGTCACTTCTGAGTTAGTTAAATGTGTTTCTTGGATGAAAGCTATTTGAATGTGTCCCCTAATCAGCTGGGCATAGATTCTATGGCGCTTATGGACAGACCCCATACCCGACATTCCAAGTCAGAATTTTGTATTTACCCAACACCGCCGTACCATATTAAACAGGTGGTAGGTAATGCCCTAGGGAAACGCAGGGAGTACATTACATGGGATAAAAGAGGACATGTCAGGACCCAGTAAACCTTCCATAAACTACAACACCCAATACTAGGGCCAAAGAGTAAACTATGTTGGTCCAAACACATTCTATATCTAACTAATTCCAAACGGTTACACAATGCAGCAACTGCAGAGGGGGCGGGTACCACGCCGAGCACGACGTTACACCTGCAATTAGAGCTACAAGCATGATGGGACCCAAATAAGCAGAAATTTGGGGAGAAAAGACAAATCATATAAGACACAGAATGCAAGTGCAACAGCATTGTCTTACGTCCCTTCACCACGGTAGGTCAAGTACACATTTGTGATTATTCCTTGGATAGCGATTAATAGTATTAGCCAAATAAATCTTTTACAATCTGCGGGGTGATCAAGGGGAACAATACATCATTACTCTCTGAGTCAGACTGTTCCACATTGTCATCCGAGTGTTCCGGAGACGTGAGCTGTGTATGGTCACGCATAGAGGCAACCGCCGCCAACGCCGACCCCTGTTCCAATAGAGTTTGTTCCGGTGTTGGTTTTTTGGTAGATAAAGTTCTCGTTGTTCTGTTACGACGGGACCCAGGCCCTTTCGGCTGTGTTTGAACTCGACGTATACGTTGATCTAGGTTATTGAGGGATTGAGAGGGAAGTGTGGTCTCCAACCAGTCATTTGCTGCCTCAGGGCATTCAAAAAAGTGTGACTTTTGATTGTGGATAAATTTCAGGCGTGCTGGAAATAACAGAGCATATTGCAGATTGAGGGCCTGGAGTTTTCGTTTCAATGGTTGATAGGATGCTCTTTGACGTTGCACTTGCACTGTGTAATCCGGATAGAGAGAGATCCGAGTGTTTTCGTAGCGTATGGGAGCATTTTCACGAGCCTTTTGAAGTAAACAATCCCGGTCTCTGAAATTGAGGATACGAGCTATAAGTGGCCTGGGCGGCAGCCCCACCGCCGGTCTGCCCGTCGGGATCCGGTGCGAAGTTGAAACTTTTTACGTAAATTTAACCTTATAATAATATAGAAATGTGTCTTAACAGTAACATAGTAAATGCCTATTAAGACAGTGGCTAGAAAATGTGCATTTATTAACCATGCAAAAAGTGAAAATGCTGCTTATTTCTGCAGAAAGCTCACATTTATATCGTTCTTTCACTGCTAGGTCTCAATAGTTCCTGATTCTTTCCTATCCCTTTAAGAAAATAAATGCCTTTTTGTAAAATGATGATTTAACATTATAACTGAACTGTAGGACTTGACATACTCGTGAAATGTGCTGTTTGCTGCAAAATGTATTTCTTTCCTTCCTCACACCATATGACTTCATTATATCTAGATTGTTTCTTCTGCCATAGGCTTATAATGAACAAGTATATTAATTAAAGAAATGCTTGTTGTAGGTTTAAATTCCACAATCTAGCCAGGACATGCTAGATATTAATGTTTCATTTCATAGAACAGACCATTGTTACTCAATGGGACACTGAACAGCTAACAGAGTAGGCTTGCAAAAGGTTCTCATGAGAACCTTCCTAGATGTATCTTTTGGTAATATGCAGTAGTCACATTCAAATAACTACATATTAACATGGACATTTACCATGGGAATCGAAGAAGAAGGCACCGGACCATCGGAAGATCCTTCCTCATTGGCCATAGATGACATAACCACCTGTTTTATGCTTTCTATATAGTACGTTTTGCTAGCTAGAGAGTTAAGGCATTCTATGCACCCCTACCCTGCCAAGTCCTTAGGAGTTTTCTTGTGCTACCCTGATTTTCCATAAGCTACTGCTAACGGTGATTTATTTGTGTTCTTATGATTTGTGAGGAGACTTTCTATCTTATGCCGATCATAGCTACTGCTGTGATTAACTCCTTTACATGTTTTAACAGTTGCTACTGCGGCTGTTAGGTAACTCGGCGGAGTTCCCAGAACTCCTCTTCATGGGGACTTTGTTCTTTTTCATAGCTATTAGAGTTTTGCTCTAGGATATTACTTGCTCTTTTCCAAAAGGGCACTCTTTATGGGTTTTTGCTAGGATAGGTTAGGTCCTTTAAATTAGGATAGGGACCTTGGGGCATATTAGCAAGACCGGCGATAAAAATATCGCCGTTTTAGCGGCAGGAAACTGCCGCTAAAACGGCGATAATGGGCTTGCTAATATGCGTTATGGAATTCCAATAGAAGCCCAGGTTAGATGTCCTGCACATCTAACCTGGACTTCTATTGAATTCTATAACGCATATTAGCAAGCCCATTATCGCCGCTTTAGCGGCAGTTTCCTGCCGCTAAAACGGCGATAATTTTATCGCCGGTCTTGCTAATATGCCCCTAATTCTTTATAGGACCATGCTGTTATTTTGTATGCTTGCTCCAACCAATTTTTTTTTAAATTTCTGTAAATGAATTTGTTTGGTTAATTTGAATAAAAAGACAAAAATACAGATAAATCTCTTAAAGAGAAAATACATTTTTAAAATTTCACCAAACCTCTCATTATTGACTGACCATCTAATGTTGACGATGATGTTTCTTTAGAGATGTGTTTGGGTTGTGCTCCATTCTAATACAGCGGCAAAGCTTCATCAACTCGAAGAGGCATGGAAATTGGAAGTTCGCTTAGTAAGTTTGAAGAGGAGCAACTTATAACATTTTTATGAGATTTCCACTCTCGCAGTATTAAAAATGTTTGTTTAAAAAAGACATAACTGTATAAACAGAGATGCTCTACTTATTTCCTTATACATGTTTCCCATTAGCCACCAAGAAGACAAAAGACCTGGCCCAGCCAAACTCGACAAGAGTACATTTAAGTTAGGCTGCATGAAAAATATAATACATTATATTACTTTGAATGTGATTACATTTAAATGCAATATATTAGATATTAATGTATAATGATATTATAAAAACATTAAACGAAATAAAGTAAACCACAAAATAAATAAAAAAACACATTTTTAAATACTGAATTCTTCATTATATTGCATTATACCAAGTGTAGCATCAAATAATTTCACATCAGCCTGTGAAAACAATTGCACTATAATAGGTATAAAACTCAAAAAGGAATCGAATGTCAGGGGATGGGAACAAAAATATTTCTCGACTTGTACCAGTTGCGTTTGTCAAAGGCTAAACAAACGCTGATGATTGCTTATTTAAAAAAAAAAAAAAACTCAGTTCATATGTTTTTGAAGGTTTTAAATCGAACTCCCATTGTGGAGGAATTATAATCAGTGTACAATCCTTGACTTGCCACTGAAGTCCATCTACCTTGAATTAGACCTTCACTTTACAAATATAGAGTACATCTGGTCTGTGCAAGGCCTGCCATAGAAAAACCTTCAATGTGAACCAACCGATTGCATCATTTCCACCTCTGCTTCTTGTGATGTGCTAGTGTCTAGTCTTCCTTTCTGAGTCCAACCACCTGGAGATATTCACATGCGTGGACTGTGGAAAAATGTGCACACAGATGGGATCTTCTTTTCTTTATGAATGTCTTGGGCATTTAAATTACGGAAAATACTAAATCGCTTGAGTTACCAACCAATGTATTCGATGGTTCAAATATTTGGGGTAGCCAAGCATTGGATTTTATTCATTTTTTAAAGTTTTTGCATGGTAGTGTAGAATGGGGCAGAGTGACATAACATTTCTTTTTATTTCTCACCTTCCAGTTAGATTTGAGCTTTTTGTGAGCTAGACATGCATCTTCTATAGTTTGCTGGCAGCGCTGATATAGCTCTGCAGGTCCCTTTATTGTGGTGGTATTTTTTAGGTCTTGCATATTTATAATTTTTAGTTGTCTGTTGTTGAAAGACTATTGTGGCCAATAACAATACATACAAGGGGGCTTTGGCCCAGCCCACTACGCACCTTTGTTTGGCTTTATTGTCAGTCTCATTTTGTTGCTTCTTATTCAATGACTTTTTTATCCAATTGTTCTTTGTCCCTTAACTGAAACATAGCTTTTTTGCTATCTTTCTGATTGGATGGCTTGTATCCTTTCACTGCTCACTTTCAGGGAGCTACAATTTTTCTTTTTCTTTCAGCACTCCATGGGAGTGCGCTGCTTCTCCCACAGCTCTGGACTTTTTTAAACTCCTCCCCCTTTCTTACTTTTTTATTTTTTTCCTCCTCCTCCAAATTTCTCTATTGTTCCCCTGAATCCCACTTTACACTGCTCCTCCCCCTGAGTTTTTTCATACACTTCTCCCCCACCCCTCCCGTCCTGGTCTTTACGTCCATTAAAAAATGCTTTTCAAAATTTTTTGGAAAAGCTCAGCAGTTTACTTCTGGGTCTCCTTTTTCATTAGAATGTACTTTTGCATGCCTTGAGCTTTCTTTTTTTAGGTCTTGCATAGGCAGCACATGCGCTGCCTCTACGAGGCATCAAGTAATCTGTATGTGTTGGCAAGCGGCCGGTAGTTTCTCCTGCTGCTTGCCATTTGGTGAATGTTGGCACAGCTCCTGTTAGTTGGCTTTTTACTGGCTGTTGATGTCAAACTGACTTCCGTGTAGTCCGGAAGCAGCGGTCACTAACTACAGTTTTCGTCCGCCAGATCGCACTTTTTTTTTTTGTCGCGCATCTCTGCCTGACGTAAACATGGCAGCGGCGCATGCGCAAGGCTGCGGCAGGAGCCGGTGTGTGCGAGGGGCGGGCAGCGCATGCTGCTTGTTCTTTCTCCCTCTCTTCGCCGCTCGCTGGCGCACAGCGCTGCTTTGCTGTCCATAGTATCACTTCTCAGAGGGCGGCTCGGTGCGCGCTGGATGCTCATTTCCCTGGCAGGGGCGCTTCTGTCTTCTGTGCGTTTAAATGCTGTGCCGTACAGAACATTAAGCTTTACAGCCCGGCATGAAAGGGCACCGACGTGACGCCGATCCAGAGCCTCCAGCCCTCCCCTTTGGAGGCAGGCTGAGCAATCGAACGTCGCACAAAGCTGCTGCAGCTGAAGTGCAGAATGCACAAAACAAATTACCTGTAAAGCGTGTGCGTGTGTGCTTTCACCTCCAGCTTCAATTTGTTCTCGCTTATTTGCTTTTCTCCCTCTGCCCTAAATGTTGCCCTCTCTATCATTTGCTTCCCCATATCCTCTGTGAGCCCTCACCCACATCCTCTGAGTCCCTTCCCCCACCTGCACCCTCAGTTTTGCTTCCCCCACACCCGTTGCGTCTGTGTTCCTTCTTCTACACTCCGTTTGCATCCCTCCTCCCCATCGCTTTTAAAAAACGACATCATAGAAACCTAATGTGGTGGCAGAAAGATGACAAGGTGCAGGCAGGCCCCGCCTGTCTGCCCGTTCCTCAGAGCTTGCCTGGTGTCCGGTTTTATCCTTGGAACTCCCATTGCTTTCATCTTATGTAACGTGAAATAGTGCTGTCCTTTGTTTTCCAAACTTGCCCCTGTAGCGGAAATGAGTTCAGTGGGTTGTGTGCCTGTTACAGAGAACTCTAACTTGCAGGCCACAAGCTTTACTTTCTAAAGATGGTCTCGGGTTTCATCCTTCTGAGATCAATTGCATGAGAGCAGTAGATTTGGGTTGAATAAAACAGCACGGAGGGAAAATTCCTCGCACATATTTTACACTTTTTGGGGCATATTAGCAAGACCCACGTTAAAATTATCGCCATTTTAGCGGCAGGAAACTGCCGCTAAACGACGATAATGGGCTTGCTAATATGCGTTATAGAATTCAATAGAAGCCCAGGTTAGATGTGCAGGACATCTAACCTGGGCTTCTATTGGAATTCCATAACGCATATTAGCAAGCCCATTATCGCCGCTTTAGCGGCAGTTTCCTTCCGCTAAAACGGCGATAATTTTAACGTGGGTCTTGCTAATATGCCCCTTTATTCTTTCAGTCCTGTTTAAAATGAGGGACCCGGCCCCCATTACACACAGACTAAATTATCTTCATATCGTACTTTTTCTGCATCAAAATGTAAGGTTTTAGGGGCATATTATCAAGGGCTTTATCGCCGCTTTAGCGGCACTTTTTGCCGCTAAAGCGGCGATATTTTTATCGCCCTATCAGCAAGCTGTCGCTAACAGGCGTTAGCGACAGCTTTCAGGCGATTGCGGCCGGTTTTAACATCGCCTTGCATGCCAGCGATAATTATCGCTAATGACATGCAAGGGAGGCGTTCCCTACCAAAAGCGACTGTAAACAGTCGCTAACACACCTACCCCCTATTAGCAAGGCAGGCGAAGCGATAAAATAAATCGCGCTAAGCGCGTTTATCGCTAGATTTTATCACCTGCTACTGAGGATGACTTACCTGTTTACAGTATAGGAGGTGGATTGTAATGCTAAATCCACCTTAGCGTTCATGCGAGAATATCGCTGGTTTCCCAGCGATATTCTCGTATTTTGCCGCTATCGCTGGAAATTTTATTGCTATGGAGATAAACCTTACTAATAGGGTGTTATCTCAGCGATAATTTCCAGCGATAGGCGGCGTTAAAAAAAAACGCGCTAGGTGCGGTTAGCGATAAATATTGCACTTTCTTGATAATATGCCCCTTAGTTTTTGAAAATATTTTAACTTGAAATATATTTTTTCTGGAGATCCTCGTGCCTCTAACACATCCAATCTGTGAGGCCAATGTTCATTTGAGAGCAGCAAAAGGCTCCCAAGATCACAGTGTGGACGTCCGAACTGGACTTCCTAAACCATTTTTTATTCTGTTTTGAGATGATAAATGTGCGACTGACAGTGACAATAATAAAGGGGCATATTAGCAAGACCCACGTTAAAATTATCGCCGTTTTAGCGGCAGGAAATTGCCGCTAAAACGGCGATAATGGGCTTGCTAATATGCGTAATAGAATTCCAATAGAAGCCCAGGTTAGATGTCCTGCACATCTAACCTGGGCTTCTATTGGAATTCCATAACACATATTAGCAAGCCCATTATCGCCGTTTTAGCGGCAGTTTCCTGCCGCTAAAACGGCGATAATTTTAACGTGGGTCTTGCTAATATGCCCCAAAGTTTGTTTAAACTTTGCCAACACGCATTCGTCAGTGTGTGCGCTTTGGAAAGCGTTTTTGTATAACAAGCGCTTGCCCGCCATTAGAGCCCCTCCTCCTGGGCTCAAGATGGATACCGGGGGGCTGTAATCCCCTGCGGCAGTCCCAAACTAAAATGTCATTTATACAAGTGAATTGGACATTGATCAGCTGGAAATAGTCTTCTTCGAGTTCAGGTAGGGTCATGCAGTCCAGGAATTTTATTTTGATTGTGGGACATGTTGTCCCGATTTTGTAATAGGTTAAACGGGCCCACAAATCCGAGCATATCACGGAAAAGCACTGGACTTCTTTACCATTGCTGCCCATGTATCTTTCTCGGACTCCTAAGCTTTACTGTGGGTTTATAGTTAGTTATGATTTTGGGGGCGGTGATGAGAATGTAAGTGGCGTAAACAACCACAGATGGACGCTTAATGCAGGCTGCAGCAAGAGAAAAGATGGCACATGTAAGAACAGCACGACTGCGGTCCCGCAGTGTGTCCATTGGCTTCACTCTATAGTCCGAGATGCCCCAGTTTGCGAAACTGGTCGCCACTTAGTAAGTGTGCTAAACTGTATTACTGAGAAATAATACTGCAGCTCTATAGCTTGGACTTTTAATTTAATTTAAGTGGCAAATAGCGTATGTGTTTTTGTTTACCTAATTTATTTTTACGGTCGATCATTGGCACTCTGGTCGTGCGCCATATCTCTGTAACTATAAAATATATAAAAACATGTTATTGATAAGATTTATTTCTAACGAGCTTAAACAACCCAAATGTTATTAAGTGTTGCTCAGAGGTTTTTTTTTTCCAACTGCTCTGTTTGCTTCATACCTAACAATGAGTCCGTGTTCTTTTAGGGTCCTCCTGGCCCAGTTACCTCAGGATGTGGTACAGTGTAACTTGTGACATTCAGTTTGAATACGAATCTTTGCAAAAGAAGCATTAATCCACTGAGCTATGTAATATAAACTAAAAATCTGTAACTATTACATTCAATTATCTGCAATGGACACATGATCCCACTGAACTATTGATTCAACCCTGTGACTTGACATTCCACACAGAGCCCTTGAGCAAGTGCATTAACCAACTGAGTTACACATCCAGTTTTCTAGCTCACAAAATAGACTTCTGTAGATGGTGCGTTAACTCCCTGATCTAGCTTAAAATGCAGCCAACAAGAAATTTAGATAGAAAAGCAATTTCTTTTTTCCATATTGCCAATTACTTTTGGATTGAGTTTGTTAAAAAATATTAATAATAAATGTAAGATTGTAAATATTTATTGTACAAGTTCATAAAAACCTTTACAAAAGGAAATTACTTAGATAAAAAGTTCATAAAAAGAAGCACTACAATTTCATCATTTATGCAAACAATAAAAAAAGGAAAGGGAACTATGGGAGAATTTGGCATAGCCCTATTTTTCCTTTTCAGTTGGGTTATGCCTTCCTCCGACAGAGGGGCCGATTCCGATCTCGGCCGGTAGGGCTCCGAATCGGATTCGGCATTACCGGATCCGATTCGGAGCCCTATTTCTTGACCGAATTGTACGTGCGTCCGGGCGAGCGAGTACGATGCGTGCGCTCGCGAAATCTCCGACCGACTCGTTCGCAGGACCCGACCGCTCCGACCGACTCGCACGGGGACGACTCGCACCGCGCAATGGAGACGTTCCCCGGCCGGGTAAGTACGATGCGCATCGCGACCGCTCCGACCGACTCGCGCAGTCCGGCTCCAAGGAGCTGTCGGAGCTGCACTTTGGGGGTCCGTGTCGGACCACCCTGGAAGCGTAGGCACGCGAGTCGCACACAGGGGGGAGCCATGGGTCCCCCATACACGTGCGTGTACGGTGCGACCCGCATCGACGCGAACACGCTGTAGGGGGTGCCCTTGTTCGCGTCGTGCCCATTGAGTCAATGGGAGCCCGTGTACGCGTCGTACAACTGGCTCCCATTGACTTCAATGGGAGTCCGACCGAATCGAGTCCGATGGCAAACGTGCGCATCGTACTCGTTCGGTCGGACTGCTAGGGTCCGATTCGGTCGGAAATCTCTCCGAGTCTGGCTCGGTCGGAGAGATTTCCGGCCCGAATCGGAATCGGCCCCAGAGTGTCTATTTCATCAAATGAACTTTGGTCAGTCCTTAATCCAAAGCATATGATTTAAAAACATAATAAAAAGCTTAAATTACATTTATATTTAAAAGTCACAGAATTAATAGTTACATTTATCAGGATTGTATCAGTTTTTGTAATATAGTTACTACTGATCCTTGGCCTTTCCAAAGCCCAATAGTTTTCAAGGCAGTGCAGAAACGCTTTTTTGTATCAGGGGTTTTCCCGGTGTAAAAACAGGCCAATCTCGAGTCCGGGAATGGGAAGCCCTCAATTAGAGCTATTTTATGGTGCACCAGATCTCTTCATTTTCTCCTCTACTGCCCCCATGAATTGTACAAACCGGCATGCCAGCTGAATGTCTCCTCCGCCAAAGCAAGCCTTCACTGCTTGCCTGCAAGTTCTTATCCTCTTGGTGTTAAAGATAGATTTCAAAAACAGGCATCGTTCTAGGTCCAGACCATGGCATAAGCATAGTAGATGCATAATGCACTCTTCTGCTTTCCGGCAAAGGCGGCACTGAGTTGTTTCAGCGGTTCGCTTCCATGGAGGAAGATGCGGGAGGACCGGGAGAATCCCCAGTCGAAACCGGAGGTATTTCTCTTTTATCCTCCTGCTGAAGCCAGCGTGCAGGTAGTTTTGCGGGCCAGGTGTTGTATAGCTCTGCAACACGCACCAACCGTGAGACCTTCTCCTGAGCGCTTCTTTGTCTTCAAGCACTGAAAGCTTTTTACTGTCTTATTTACCAAAGACTTAAAGCTGTTCTGCGTTCCCATGGCTGCCCAGAGCTCCTTTAAGCCTAGGCGGTTTATGGATGCGGTCAGGTAATCTCTTGGGGTGCAGGCTCTACTTGAGTTTATCTCTTTCCATAGGTGGAAATTCAGAGAGCACTTGTCGTAGTTTTTAATCCTAAACCAGCATTTCACATAAGCAGCGTTTCGAGCTATTTTTTGTGACTGAAGGCCAAGCTCCAGCCTAATTTGCGTGGGAGAGACATAATTTGGTAGGCTAAAGATTATTCTTGCTGATCTTAGCACAGTTTGTTCCAAAGTCTCTTCATCTTTTCCCCTGAGACACTCGCTCCTGTATGTAATAGCTGGAATTAACTTTGCTTGTAGTACTTGTAGTAAGGGGTAAAAACTTGGCCCGGCAGTTTTAAGCTTCAAAGATTTTAGAGCTGACACGACTTCCATGGGTGCACCTGCCAAGTTCCAGTGAAACCCGGTTGTGTTCTTTTTCGGGTTGAATCGCATGATCTTTGACTTTTCTAGGTTGATGGTTAAACCGTTAGTTGCTGCATGATTGGCAGTTGTATTTAGCAAGTGCTGAAGCCCGATTGGGGTTCGGCTAATTAGAACGACATCATCAGCATACAGTAAATTAGAGAGTGTCAGCCCACCCAGCCCCAGTGCATGAGAGGTGCTGTTGTTTAATTCTGTCGAAAGGTCTGCCATAAACAGATTAAAAAGCATGGGGGCCAGTACGCACCCCTGCTTTAATCCACTTGCTGTTGGAATTCTCCTCAACAAATATTCACTGGTTCCTAGTTTTACTTGAACCCAAGTGTTAGTGTGTAGGAGGATTATCTGCTTTAATAGTGCTGCTGCGAATTCCATCTTCGCTAGTTTAGCCCACAGTTTGTGCCTATTTATACTGTCGAAAGCAGCTGAATAATCGATAAAGCAGAAAAATAGGGTGAGATTTGCTGCTTTAGCGCAGTCCATCAGTAGCGTCAGGGCAAATAGATTTGAGATGGTCCCTGTGCCTACGGTGAAACCTGTCTGATTGATGGGAATGAGGGATTTTTCTTTTGCCCATGCTGTTAATTCATCCAGGAGGAGACCGGCATAGTATTTTGCCTCGACATCAATTAGGGCTACGAGTCTGTAGCTGGTAGGTTTATTCTTATCTCCCTTCTTGTAGATTGGAGATATTATGGAGCCTTTCCAGGAATCTGGGATACCAGCCCCTTCTTCTATGGAATTGAACACTGGTAGTAATGCAGCCGCCCAGTAGTTCGGATCAGTTCTAAACAATATTGGGGGGATACCATTGGGGCCAGGTGCACCCTCTAGCCTACCTTTGGCTACTCGGTTTTTAATCTGCAGAATCGTGAAATGCAGTTCTCTTGTTGACCTCCTGCTGATGTTTCCATGGGGGCCCAGCTTGTTGAGTTGTCCTGACCATAATTGTGCTGTAACGGGACTTTCCCCTTTTGGGTTAAAGTGTTCCTGGAGATGGCCTGCCCAAATTTCCTCTGTTAGATGGAAATTGATAATCTGCACATGGGTATTACCTAAGTTATTTATTGTTCGCCAGAATTTTGCACTTTGATTTGTCTTTGCATCAAACAGGAGCTTAGCCCACAAAGTATCTTCTGCTGCCCTTTTTGCTTGCCAGATCGTTTTCTTCTTTGTTGCTTTTAGTTGCGCAAGGGTATTTTGTAGAATAGTTTCGTTACCCCCTTGTCTTAGCTTTCGTAAAGTTTTATTTATATCTTTATTTAGGGCCCTCAGATTTGGTATACACGAAATTGGTAAATGGTTGAGTTGATTTCCAGATTGAGGTCTTACAATCTGTGTAATGGGCTGAAGGACTTTAAACGGCTCTTCCTAGCTCTGCCCCTCATGGCACCGTCCCTTTTTATCACCATTCTCATCCCCAATTTGTGGGTTCCCGGCAGTAACTTTCTCCCTTTTCCATCACTGTTCTCATAAACCCATATCCCTTCTGTCCCCCGTTTTTGACACCCCAACCTCCCATTCCCATTCCGTGAGCATTATTAAACGCCGAAGGAAAGTTATTTTCTGCACTTGAAAAAAGTGAAAATACTTTAAAAATCACATAGTATGGGGTATTTTCACATTCTGTTATTACAAATACATTAAGCAAATGCAGTAAAAAGGGATTCGTTGCTCATTGGTAGTATCAGAGTCTTTAAGTACTTTCTTAAGTGTTTATTAAGCCCCTTTCAACAGGAGGATAGTTTCCATTAGTGCAGCAGGTGCAATGGTACCGAGGCCTGAGGGGGGCCACTGAACCCTGATTATTGCTGCTTTTCACAATTCAAACAGCAGCCAGGGGGGCCTTGTCCTTTCTTGAATTAGTGCCCATGACATACTGGCTACGCCTCTGCCTTCCACTCCCTTGAGCTCTGTCTGGTTTGTGGGTTGTGTTTAGTGCAACTGAATGGTCTAGCAATAGTGCCCCTAAAAAATACCACTGTATCAGTATTTACAGTGTGCAATTACCATAAAGGACTGTATGAGCTAGAAAATGAGCCCCTGAATGTTTTAATTTATTTTGGGTACGATTATAGTAGAGGGGTGTGTGTGTGTATATATATATAACTCAAGAAGTACGGACGATTAGCATTTTCTCTGTCTCTACTGACACTATATCTGTAGTACACAGACAAAGATATTGATGATGCACGTGAACAACCAGACTCACCTCATGTGTCCATATCCTCTCCTCATGTCACCTTCAACCCTATTTAACCTATGTATGTGTCTTTGCTTTTTCTCCTGCAATTTGCAACACCGTCTTCAGTCCACACCGCCATCTTCAGTCTTGCACTGCATCTACATTATATATTGAGGCATACACTGTGTCAAAGAAAACCTCAAATTTTCTCGTGATAAGCAACGTAATTTTTTTAATTGAAGCAAGCTGTGATTTATTTATGCCGTGAAACAATATCAAAATATAGAAAAAGTAGTATGTGTTTAACTGTAATAATATAACAGAAGCCATGTTGTTGTGTCTAAGCTTTGCTTTTGTATCAGCAGCACAGCCAATATGGCATATAAGGGGTCCACACACTAAATAATCAGTATGTTAAATTTAAATGCACATTTATTCTGAGTAAATTGCTTAAATTTTATATTGTACTTTTTTAGATCAAAATAATCATAAAATATGCAGCCTCGCGTATCAAAAGGATGACGTGTGCTGCTGCTTCAGGTGTGGGAAGAAGGAAGACAGACATAGGTTGAACACTGGATATAAGACCAAGCAGGCTCTACATCCTTGTCTTTACGTGTGCGCCTTCCGACTTCTCTTTTCAGCCTCTTTGATGCTATCTTCTTCACATTCCTATGTTTTGGTCTTGCACTCTTTTGCCATTGAGACTGACACGCGCATGGGGTACAGACCCATTCTCTGAAATGCCGCCCCTTTCAGAGGAGTCTTGCCCCGCTCCAATATTTGCCACATAATTCCACTACACAAATGCACTCCATATCACACAATTCCATCCCACACAATTCCACAACTAGCAATTGCAATACCACCAACATAATTCCACTCCACATCACATACATCCACTCCAAACCCAAACACATATGTAATACACATTGCCATTTAAAACGCCAATAGCTCTAAGTCTCCCAAATGCGAGACCTATTGCATTGCAAATGCTTGTTTTATTAACTGCATAAAGGTTGGCATTCACCATCTTGGAACTATAAATCAAAGAAAGGCGGAGGAGCGATGACGCGAAGGCATGTACATGTCAGGTACGTATATGTCATGATGAATATGCCTGCTTGTGTTATCACATTTTTCACTTGTTTTGCCAATGCTCAGCAAAAATCTTTTTTTCTCCTATTGCCAGTGCTGAACAACATTGGCAAAACAAAGCCAATATATCAACACTGGCAGCTAAAAGGAGAGAACAAGTGGCATTGCCAATGCTTGCTTTTAAACATGTGAGGGAGAAAAGGGGGCCGTTGAGTGCAGTTATTTTTTTCATATAATGGCCTGCTTCTCTGCCCAAGATCAGAAAGACGACATTTTGCTATGCGTATAGTTTTTTGCAGCAAATTGGGATCGGCCATGTCATGTGTCATAGTGTCTGTGGCACCCTTGACCCAGGCCACGGGCTGTTCCATGCCACATTCCAGTGCTTTGTGGATGGTGGTGATGTGATCCGAGATATATTACCTGCCGTTGTGTGAGTACAGTGGTGTATAATACTGTAAATACCATATGTCATGTGTAACGTATACTGTAGGTTCTGGCTTAAATACTGTGGTTTTGTGCAGTATGCAGCACAATGGATTGAGAAAGGTGCATGTACTAAGAGTTCTCCTGAATGCTATCCTTTTTTAGTATTGTGGTGCCATTGTGAGGTTCTGCTATGAGGTTGATGCCATAACTCATATTATGGATGCACTGGCCATGACTGAAATGATCAGGCAGAAATGCTGCACTGCAATGGAATAGGCCACTTGAATAACAAAGGCACTAGAAGTAAAGTATCAAGATCTCCATTGCCATTTTGAATGACATTCTTTTTGCCTATGTGAGACTAGTGGCTAGCTGCCAAGTGGCCCTCTTCATGAGTGGAACATTTAACTGGTCTTCACTTCGAGCAATAGCAATTTGCATTGGGGGCCTTGCAGTTTGACTTTTGCCCTTATATTTAGAAGATGAAAAGATCCCTATACTCTAACTCCAATTAACTGATCGTTGGTGCTACATGAGAATATCAGATAACGCATGGACCCACATGGCAACTAGATGGGTTGTAGCACCACTGTGAGCCTGCCTGCCTAGTCCTGACTCTTAGGGGTTTAAGAGCATATCTGTAAATTGGGATGATTGTTTTGGTGCTTTCTGTAATAAGACATGTAGCAAGGCATGGTGATTTGATGTGAAATTAAATGTATGTGTTTGTGTGTGTGAGAGAGAGAGAAAAAGAGAAAGAGCTTCCTCAAATAAATCATAGTGATGGTCTTGTCATACTGAAACAGATATCATCTATGTGAGGACCAAGAGCACAATGGGAACTGGTCCTTTTGGCATCTTTTCACATTTCTAAGTTCTTTTACATGTGCTCTAAACACACAGAGACCTATAATTTGGTCCTCTAAAACATACATTAGTAAATGAAGTGGAGCTTTGCATTCACATAATGCAGTTTAAGAAAGAGAGCCTGATTTAAATTTTGACAGACTGCCGGTAATTCCACCATGGGGATCGAGTAAACGACTTTGTTCCCATTGTGGAGGGGCCGCCCGCCAAATTTATAAATGACTGCCAAGCAGACTAGTCATTTATAATGCATTGGCAGGATCTGCCATCATGGTGGTTCTTGTCAATGCATATCACTCTTTGGTACAAGGCTGCGTCTGCATGACACAGCCCTGCATCAAACTGTTTTCTTTTTTCTTTTCAAAAAGAAAATCCCAAAACAGGTTTTTCTTTTTGAAAATAAAAAAGTATTGCTCCCTTCGCTATGGGAGTCATTTGCATTTTACTGTCCCTCATCGCCAGGGTTTGCCTGGTGATAATGGACAGTAAAACAATGGATATATGTCCACCAAATCCTGATTGGGTGGGTAGACATGTAACATTTCTTTGACGGTCCTTACTCCGTCGGGCCGTCGGAGAGGTTTGGTTATGGCTATGACAGAGTAGTCACTGACCTAGCCAAACCTAGAGTCTGTCTACATATAAATCTGGTGGGCAAACCATTATGTTGGCGGTATGTATACTCTGTCACTGTTGTGACGAAGTAGACATACAGCCAATATAAAAATCTGGCCTTGAGTTTGAAGTGAAGAAGCAGTGAAAAAGGAAAATTCACAAAGGAAATGTTGGATTAAAAGCCTGCTATTTTTATCTTCTTAAAGATTAGCAGGTCTGCCCGGAATCTTCTGCACAGGTATGACGATTGCTAGTGTTGAAACATAATCTAATTCTAAAAACCGTAGTAGTAATATGCTACGCAAATGTAAACAAATTTAGCCGTTGATATGCCCCTGCTCAAATCAAAAGGGTTATTTTAAACTTGAGTAAATGGAAACATCCTACAATAATATATACACCCAAGCCAGGTCTCCTGTAATTGAGACTGCTGAAAAGCTAGTACTCCATCACAACAGATCAAGATTTACCCAATTAGCATCAATCACAATCCATGCCACAATACCCCAACTTGCATGGAAGTTCTTGCCCACTTATGTTTCATAGATTTATTAGAAATATTAGAAGTTTAAAAAAAATAAACATGCAAATTCGCATCATCCTACTTCCAACATAAAATGGAGATGGGGCAAGCAAATAGACACACCTTTTCCTATGCACTCTCATCTGTGAAATATTAGGCAGAATGCCCAATATCCCAGTTTTATACGTTCATAGACATTTGGAGTGCGTTCTGTAGTTTTGTGTTTATAAAGAATGATGGAAATCTTTTGGTTCCTGATGGACGCCGTAGAGTTCTTGCTTACATGCTGAAAAATGAAGACATGTATAACTACTATCCATGTGTGACGTAGTCATTCGCGACTGCCTGGGCTGGGTAGGATGCTACAACTGGTGACGAGTAAGGGATAAGTAGCCCGTATATCGACAGTGCTCTCCCAGAGAGCTTGCTGTGGTCCAGCAAATTGCTCGTACATGCCACGTATGCCGCATTAGAAGTGCAGAATCAACGCTGGCACCTGCGGAGTCCCAGCACAACACCAACCTATGTGAAGCTTTTGTGAACAAAGTGAGCATTATTGAAAACCCTCACATCGGTGCCTGAGAATCGAATGAAATGGTTGCAGCAGTATAACCATTGGTGGAGAACAGGTTCCTCTCTAATGCTCCTTGGTTAACTTGCTCATCCAAACCATCTCTAGAGCTTTGTGACGTGCTGGCTTCAGGGTTAACCTTGACAGTTGGAGGAGCTTTGGACTCGCCCTTGCTTTCCTTTGGAGGTCTTTATTTTGATGGAGATCTATAGAGTTGTTCTGAGCCCCCACTCTGCAACGTTTGGTGGTGGGCTGCTTCGTTTATGGACAGCACCACACACACAACCCCGGCACTCTCTCTGGGGCCACTCTACATCAGGCGGTGGTCTGATGACTCTTTTTAGATGGTTCAATTGACTGTACTCTTAAATGTCTCTTCGTAACCACCTGGTTGATCTCTGCTTCATAGCACATCAGATTACAGCTTAACTTGCACTGGATTGTTTCCACATGCAATTGGACAGAGCGACTTTGGCAAAGAAAACCATTTTGTGTTGGTGTGCAAGGCGAAAGGAAAAGTGAGTGCCTCACAATGTGAAGACAAAATAGGAGACCAGGTGTGCACATGTGGGACTTGTTGAATGAGAGTAAAAACACAGACAAAGAAAGATCGACATGAAAAAGCACCAAAGACTTACAAACAAAGATTACCCTGAAGATCAAATGGGTGTTCAATACCTTTTACTATTGATGCGTTGTTCAACATTATGCCTGAGGGGAAATATTGTCTCCATTACCACAACGTACATAATTGAAATTAAAGTATATACATGGGCTGCGTTGACACCTTTATAAAGTCAAGGTTCATTTGTAGCTACAAGGAAACACATGAATACAGAGATAAACACGCCTATTAATCTACTTCAAGGTATGGCTTCAAGTGCCTGTCTGCTCAGTTTCAGCACTGCAGCTGATATGTGATTGATATCTATGAATTACAATATGAATGCTCATCATGAAATAGTAAGTCAATTTCCTTCATTATTTCATGGGTTAGGAAAGCTCAAGACTATGAAAGTACAGTTACATATAAACAAGGATGTTTGTCCTATTGCCCAAAGACACAGACAAATTGCATTTCACTTGCAAGAAGCTGTTGAAAGAGAACTTAATTCATTGATCAAACATGATATCATTGAACGCTCCACTCGTCCAGTGCCAAAGGTTTCTCCCATAGTGGTAGTGCATAAAAGAGACAGTGCAGGAGCTGCACGCATTTGCATTGACATGAGTCAGGGCAGCAAGACAATCGAGAGAGAACGACATCCAGGACCGCACATTGCTGATATATCTCAGTTGAATGGTGCAAAGTTTTTCTCTCGACTCAACTTAAACAAAGGAGATTACCAGTTGGAACTTGAAGAGAAGTGCAGGTACATTACAACCTTTCCAACACACATTGGTCCATTTCTCTATAGGTGACTAAGCTTTGGTGTATCCTCTGTTGCAGAACGTTTCCAAGACGTCATTCGACATTTCATACAGCCTGTTGTAAATTACTTCAACTATAGTGATCTTTGGAGCTACTCAGAAAGAGCAAAACAAATCTCTCATGCAAATATGTCATTTGCTAAATGATGCTGGTTTGACTTTGAATGTTGACAAATGTGAATTCCATAAGACAAAATGGAAATTCTTTGGCCATATCTTTTCTGATGGGGTTATGACACCTGATCCAGCCAAAGTGCAAGCACTATCTACTGCCAATACCCCACAGGACATTTCTATGTTATGTTCATTCCTTGGGATGGCCAGTTAGTGTTCTAGATACATACAAGACTGTACCGTTATGAGAATTGACAAAAACAATTCTGGTCTTTCAGTGGTCACGGGAGTGTGAGGAAAGTTTCAAGAGAATCAAGTAAGCCATTGAAAATGCCACTTGAATTGCCTACTTTGATCCCAAGATTTATACAAAGGTTGTAGTTGATGCTACCCTGTCAGGTTAGGCGCAATTCTTGCACAGCACAATGGACTGCCAAATACCAGATGGCATATCATGCAACACAAACTGAATGTGCTTATTCACAACCTGAGAAAGAAAGCTCTGCAGTGTTGTGTGCTTGTGAATATTTCCATGTGTTCTTATATGGAAAGCCTTTCACAGAAGCGACAGATCATCAAGCATTATTGACAATGTTTGACAATCCCAAAGCCAAGATGCCTCCTCGTATTGAACGTAGGGGTCTGAGATTACAAGAATACAACTACACAATTGTTCACCTTCCAGGGAAAGATAAAAATCCTGCTGATTATTTTTCATGAGTGCCAATACAATGCCCTGGTACCACATCTAAGACAGCTGAAGCCTACATAAATGTAATTGTAAAATCGAGCACACCTACTGCCATGTCATTAGAACAAATTGTCACTGCTACGAGCCAAGATAGTGACATGCTGAAATTGAAAGAGATTATTGCTCACCAATCTGGGAATCAGTACACTTGACCGCTCACCAGTGACAGTGAGTACTTAACATTCTGAAATGTCAGAGATGAACTGTATGTAACTCAGGAAGGCCTCATCTTGCAAGGTACAGGAATTGTCATTCCAGAGAGTCTAAGACAACAAGAATTAAAGTAGCCAATGAGGGACACCGAGAACAGTTGCCACAAAGAGATCTTTTTGAGACAGAGTCTGGTTTCCTCATCTCAACGAAAGGGTTGAAAGAGAGTTAAAGGCCTATCACTTATGAAACTGTCTCTCATCCCATATTAGTGAGTACCCCTTCAACATGCATGTCAGAATTGCCTAGCCATGCTTGGGAAATAATTGCTGTTGATTTCTTTGGTCCTCTTGAGAATGGACATCATCTAATGGTCATTGTTGATGAATACTCCCGTTTTCTCTGGGCAGAAGATCTTTTATCCATCACTCATGAAAAGTTTATTGAAAGATTACATGGCATATTTGCAACAGGGAGAAGTCCCTGTGATCTTAAAACCTGACAAAGGCCCACCCTTCAATAGTCACAAGTTTAGAGATTTTCTCAGCCATTGTTAGACATTGGGTTTCTTGTTGGCCTGCGTGTGCACCTAAGACAGGCAGAACCCCACCACTCTAGTCAGGGTAAGGGAGTTACACACCCAAGATAGCCCCTGCTCACCCCCTTGTTAGCTTAGCACAAGCAGTTAGGCTTATCCCAAGGCAAGCATTCGCGCAACACACTCACATCAGTGACACAATAAATACACCACAAATGAGACTCCACACACCATTATATAAAAATATGTTTCTGCATTGCATATAAACATAGACCAAAACCACATGAACCAATAATCACTTTGCCAAATAGGCACTTGTCATAACATCACAGTTAGTGCAATAAGATAAAGACTGATATATATGTTGCACACGTCATGAAAACACCATCCCTGCGCAAGCAAAAGCAAATCCTGAAATAATACTCGATATCCTGACAGTGCAAAGTTCCAAATGGCATACTTTATAGCAAACATCAGGGCATAGCAGTGCACCAGTTAGGTCGTAAGCAGCACCCAAAAATCACCAGAAAGGCAGTCATCACATAGATATTACAGGTTGTGCAGGAAACATGGTGAGCACCTCTGGGGAGAATGCCACTGTAAACTGTAGGCCACAGTAACAACTGCGTGTCTACCGCATGAAGTACAGCAGTTCCAAACTGCTCCCAAATGTGGCAAGCTTCCGATACCAAACTGGGGACCCCTGTCGACGTTACCCCCGAGGACTACCACATAGAGAAACAGATGCCCCACTGTATGTTTTACTAAAGCACAGGAATGAGTACTCAAGTTCAGGGGCTTTGTGGAGGTCTTTCCTTGCCTGGTACGGAGCGGTGGCAAGCAAGCTGAAACACACCGTCTGTCCGCAAAGTGAGCACACACACCCAGCTATGCATGGTGTCAGGAATGTACTTCTAGCCGGGGTATATGTATGCAGCTGGTGGACTCGAGTATCACACAGTACCTTACGGGGTTTCCTTTCTCGAGACGGCCCAATCCTTATTGTGGGCTGCAGCGCCTTCGTAACTATGCAGCCCATCTTGGTCACGGCATAGAAGGGAATTCCTCCTGAGGCTACGCGCCTCACGGGCAGCCACCAGGAGAATGTCACAGCCTTTGGCCTCGCGAGGCCACGTTGAGAGAGGTCCTCGCAGTGTGGTTTCTGCCCTCATGCCGGCTGTTGGAGCTCTTGGACAGAGAAAGGATGCCCCTGGTCAGCAGTGCTAGGGGTGGGCGGAATTTGCGTAGTCGCGCTACGCAAAGCTCCGCGAAACGGTAACAAATCTCCGCGAGCACGCAAAAGTTCCGCGAACACGCGGAATTGCTTGTTCCGCCCGTTCGCGATGCTTTTTTCCTGTTCGCGAACACTGTTTGCGTGCTCGGGGAGAAGTACCTCGCGAACACGCATTTTGAAAGCGCGAACAAGCAAAAAATTCCGCGAAGCCGCGGATTGCGGATTTTTGGGTAATTCCGCGTTCTCCGCGGTACGCGAAATTACCCAAATTCCGCGAGCGGAACGGAATTTACCACCCAGGCCTAGTCAGCACTTCTCCTCTAGGCATTGTCCGTTGCGGCCGTCCTCATCTGGGAGGGACCGTACTGGGAACAGGCTGTTGCCGGAGGTAGGCGCTGGGGAAATTAAGCATAGAGCACAATTCCCGAGCTGGTTAGACCAGGACACGCTCACCTAGCACTATGAAGAAATGCAGCACTCACTGCGTGCTCCCCACATTGTGTCTTCCTAAGTGCACAGACAGGAGGTGCAAGACACATGGAAAACCAGGAGCAGTACCCCGAGCTCACCACATGCTGAAAGGTACAAAACCAAAAGGAATCTGAAACATAGCTCACTAGGCGCTAGACTGGCAAGGACAAGGGGCATAAGCAGCACTCCTTGGAGTGCACTGGGGGGGCACACAAGCAGGAAATTAAGCAACAGGCCAGCACACAGGATCCTTGCAGGCAAAGAGGCAGTCCTTCCAGCAGGTCAGCACAATAAAGCAAAGTCCAAGTGGTGGTTTTCCTGACAGAACAGCAATCCTCTGGTGCGGTATGTAGAGCCAGCAGCATCTGGTTACAAGTCCCATGCAGTGTTTAAAATCATGAGGTCAGATTCCCTGTACTTATACTCAAAATGTCTTTGATGTGGAGGGAACTTCAAAAGATCCTTAGAAGTGCACAACACCCACATTCAATCTCAGCTCTGGCTCCAGACATCAGTAGGGGGTAAACAAGCCCTTTGTGTGAGGGCAGGCCCAACATTTACAAATGTAAGTATGCCCCACCTTCCTCTCTCCCAGCCCAAGAAGACCATTCAGTATGCAGATGAATGCAGATGCAACCCTGTTACACCCAACCCTTCAAGCGTGATGGCTGTTTGGAAAGAATGCACAAGCTCAGCTGTCACTCTACCCCAGGCGTGGATTGGAGTCAGGCTGCAAAGCACAAAGAGTCATAAGCACATAGAAAAGACCACTTACTAAAAGCGGCATTTCTAAAACAGTGATGAAAAATCCACCTTCACCAATACGCCGGATTTATCACCCCTATTACAAACATACCAAACATGGAAAGGCTACTCTTTTCAGATCAGAAATTCCCACTGAAAAACAAATCAGGGAATTCCCAATGCAAACCTATGAGAGGAGCAGGCTCACAGCAGTTAGAAACCAAATTGACTGTTTGTCACTACCAGGACATACCACACAATGAAGATACATGTCCTACCTTTTACCTACACTGCAACCTGCCCGTAGGGCTACCTGGGGTCTACCTTAGAGGTGACCTATGTGTAGCAAAAGGGAAGTTTCAGGCTTGGCAAGTAACTTTAAATGCGAAGCCAATGTGGCAGTAAACTGTGCATGCAGGCCCTGCAGTGCAAGGCCTGGGACAGGTTTGAAAGGCTTCTTCTGTGGGTGGGGCAAACAGCGCTGCAGGCCCACTAGTAGCATTTCATTTACAGGCCCTGGGTATATGGGATACCACTGTACAATAAATTAAATATGGCAAACAGATGAAAACCAATCACACCATGTTTAAAGGAGAGAGCACATGCACTTTAGCACTGAATAGCAGTGGTAAAGTGCCCAGAGTCCTAAAGCCAACAAAAACAGGTCAGACAAAATACAGGAGGGAGGCAAAAGGTTTGGGGATAACCCTGCAAAAAGGGCCAAGTCTAACACAAGCCATCCTACCCTAAACCATCCGAAAAGCACTCCTTTTTGGCCCCAGGCCAAACGCCTAGTGGAACGATTCATGAGTACTTTAAGGAAAGATGTGCAGCATGCTGCATTAGAGAAGCTCGAGCTCAAGGTTGTTTTGAATACCACTCTTCAGCTTACCAACCATCCCCTCACTTGACTACTGGGGATAGCCCTGCAACCTTGATGTTTGGGATAGCCAAGACAACTAAGTTACCTCAATGGATTAACCTCAGATCAAAGACTGAGAAAAACAGTTGCACAGAAGATTCTGATCGCAACCAAAAATGAAATTCTATGCTGACAAGCGACATTAGGTGAAAAATATCACTTTCAAGAGAGAAGATTGAGTACTAGTTCGACAATCCAGAAAACAAAAATCTGATGCTCCTTTCGAGGCAGAAACCTTTTCTGTCACAACCACCAAAGGACACAAGGTGACTGCCCAACGTTCTGGGAAGTACCTTACTAGAGATTCTTCTCTCTCCAGACATGTGGCTCATTACTCACCAAACATCGATGCCACTGTAGAGACTGGGTCTAGACAAACGTTAATGATCCTGTGACTCAGGTTTCCACCTCACCTATGCAAATCACTGATACTTCGACTGCCAGCTCCCGGTTTCCGATGACCCAATCAGGACATGTGATCCAAGCGCCACGAAGAGTTATAAGTGCATATGCATTTGCAATTATTTATATATTTATTTATTCATTTATATATTTATTTACTGTAAAAAGTTGTAACTTTTATTTAATAAAGGGGGAGAAGTAGTGTTTTGTAAATAAAGAATGACAGAACTCTTTTGGTTCCTGATTGACTCCATAGACCTGTGACGTATGCGTTGGAGGGTAATGAAGTGAATGGAGGTTTTGAATGTTGAGTTCCTGCTTATACGCTGAAGAATAAAGACATGTATAACTACTCTCCATATGTGGCATAGTCATTGGCGCGTGCCTGGGCTCGGTAGGATGCTACAAGTTTTTTTACTGGGGCTTTCATATAGTGTTTTTGGCCGATGCCAAATATTCAAATATTTATATGACAAATAGCATTATTGACACATGGAAATATAGAACATTTAGAAGAAACAGCCAACGCATAGACAAAGGAGTAGTCAGAAAAACACACCCTACTTTGAATTGGTTCTAAATGGCTCTAAGCAAGTGGATGAGGCAGACATGTTCCTTCCTTCCTTCCTTCCTTCCTCCCTCCCTCCCTACCTCCCTCCCTACCTCCCTCCCTACCTCCCTCCCTTCGGCCCCTTTTCTCCATCCATCATTTTATTCAGCATCCATCTCTGCATCCGTCCACCTATTTGTCCACCCATGCGCATCCATTAGTCTCTCCACCTCTCCTTCAGACCATCCATCCAACTATCCTTTCTCTTCTTCCCCACCTACTATTCAAATACGTGACTATTAATTTTTGTACACTCGAATAATTGAATGATTCTCAAGTTTTCACTGGTTCGGTAAATTTTACATCTGCAGCAGTGCAGATAAAACTCCATTCAATCTCCAGGTTGCACTTAATGCTGAAATTTGAAAAGATAAACTGTTTTAACACTAAAAGATATTAAACAAATTATTTGTAAATTTCATTACATTACATAACACGAGGGTCAATTGAAATGTCAAACAAATCAGAAATAAAAAAATGAAAAAGAGCATGAATGTTTCCCACAGTGATGATATATTTTTTTCTCATTGTGCTGAGGCACGATGAAAGGTACTGACACGATTACAGTCCTTACGATTAATCCAAAAGAGTTAACAGAACTATGGGTCATTTTATGCAGCTCACATGCGAGATAATAAGGACTTGCAGTGACAGATGGCTAATTTTACAATGGCAACCCAATTTCTTACTGCATCAGGCGCAAAGATCTGGAGTAAGTCTAATGCCACAGATAAAGGTCAAGAGAAAAAATGGGAGAGCATATGGTAATATCAGCATTTCCGCCCAGCCGCCTTGAACAGAATATACAATAGTAAGCTGAGGGATTTGCACTGGCTCAACACCAACACCATACGGAGAGCATATTACAGAGTAATGATGTCCTAAGCATAGAATTTTAATCAGGAGCTGATGGTCAATGAATCAAATGGCACCATGCAAGTAATCACTAAGTGATTAAATTTTTTTACAGAAGATGTATTGCTGAAATTACTCTTTTAACGAGAAAAGTGATTTTATCTCAAGGAAAGCCTGCCCCCATCGTTATCCCTTAATCTCCCTCATACTAATCTTTTGTTCAGTCAAGCACACGTTCTCAATATAGATAAAAGTACATTTGTGCAACCAAAACTATGTCAATGTGTTGTAATAATACTGATATCTGTATTTCATAGTTATTCGATTGTGAGCACATAGCAATGATGAGTTACAGCCTCCATTTCCGTGACATTTATTTGACTGATCACATAATTCTTCAGAACCTCGGTCTATTATTTGGACAGCAAATTGTGCAAGAAACAAAATGTGAAAAAAGTTTGAAGTGTTTTAGCATTGCAAATGTTTATCTTCATTCGATTTCATCTTTGAACCTTTTTTTCTGCAAACTGCTTTAGCTTCACATTTATTTAACTTTGTATTTTTTACTTCAATTTTCTTTTTTCCTTCTTAGAGTGAAACAATGAAGGAGAAGGAGCTGCAACTGAATAATGATTAG
Organism: Calotriton arnoldi; assembly: GCA_963921515.1. NCBI lineage: Eukaryota > Metazoa > Chordata > Amphibia > Caudata > Salamandridae > Calotriton > Calotriton arnoldi. Next base: position 1,935,997 of record CAWUFW010001831.1, on the reverse strand, counting down.
CACCGAGGAGAGCGCAGCAGCACCAAAACGAATGCCAAGCTAGAAGTGGCTGGAAACAACTGCATGTGTTTGGGCTTCTTGCAGCAACAGTGAGAAGTTGAGGAAAGTGAAAAAAAAGTGATCAGACCTGACAACACTTCCCACTATGTTATCATTCTTATTTCCATCGCCACTTAAATGTAATTACCTACTGGTCTGTGCTGTGCATTGTGGTTAGCAGAAAACTCGAAGTCAAGTATGTGTGGTAAGCTATATTTTTGGGGGAATGACCGTTCTACACATTTGTTCATCTAGTCAAGCTTGACTCAACCCACGCTGTCTCTGCACTAACCTAGTCTGGAGTCCCATACTCCTCCCCACTGTTCTTGTCCTGTCCCTGAAGGAGGAACTGGTGGCATGTGTCTTTGCCGTGAACCTTGCAGAATTCTGTCCTGCAGGATCCTATTATTCTCACATGGCATCTCAGGACTCATTTCCTTTTTAAATAATGATGACCCATTATTTTCCCCCAGTTGAATATAAAAAAACCTTCAGTGTCATTCCATGTATCTGGTGTTGCCAACACAGACATTGTTGAGCCAATCAAGCCGCTCCTGTTGCTGGTGAGTGTGTGAGGTTCACATTCTTGTGCCTCTCCACCTGCTGTGACCTTTTGGACTGTGTAGTTTTGTTAAATCACTAAAGCATTGTGCATGGTTCTCAGAACGGAGGAGGTCTTCAGATTCCGATCTGTGTTTGGGTCAGTGGCGGCTCGCAGAGGGAGTGCTGCGGGGTGGCAGGGCGGGGGGTCGGGGCGGGGAGTAAAGTAAGTAAATAAATAAATAAAACAATGTACCTTGCGCGCGCTGTATTGCCGAGTTGGCGATGCAGTGTGCGCAACGTAAATTGTTTTATTTATTTATTTACTTACTTTACTCCGTTCCGCCGTATTTAAGAGTTCACTACCACCCCACCCTGCCCCTCCCCCACCCCGCCCCACCGCCCAGCAGCACTCCCTCTGCGAGCCGCCACTGGTTTGGGTGGTTGTCTGGAAGGATATTTTATTGACCGTGGTATTCCTATTGATCCTGTTGACCCCTGAGAGGCTGTCATGACATGCTCTCTGTTTCTGGTGTGCCTTTAGGTGGTTTTGTATGAGAAACACCTCTTGACAGTGTCTTAAGCGATGATTTTGCTTTTTGAATGGATGGTAATGAGAGACTCCTTGAGCCTTTTAATATTTTTCTCTCTGACTCTAACGATCAACAGTTCTCAGATACTTTTCCACCTGGGACTGCTTGGAGTTAACAAATCTTGCTGATCAGCAAGATTCATGTTCGTTCTTCTCCCAGTTTAATCACTGCTGGTGATGCCATTGAAGGGAGATAAAGTCTTTGTCACTTTTGATCATGTAGGTCTTGTTTCTTGTTGCAAATATACCTTTTCTGCAGTGTCACCCCAGATTTCTTTTGCCTTTTTGCTGAACCCTGTTTTTACTGGTTATAGGACTCTAGCGCTTTACCCCTGCTAACCAGTAGTAAATTGCTTACACTCATCTTTTCAAGATTGTACAATTGGTATAAACCTGATTGGTTTATTTAATTTGTCTATAATTCCCTAGTATATGGTACTGATGTACCCAACACCTGTAAATTAAATGCTACCAGGAGACTCCAGCGCTCATAGTGACATCTGCAGTGGCACTGTAAAGCATGTCTCCAGTTCTACTATTGCAGCCTGACCTATCAAAATAACAATTTTTTGACAGACATAGATCTTCTTTTTAAATATTATGAAGTCACCCCATAAGTAGGCCTTATTGCCCATAAAGGTGCATGGTATTTAAAACCAAGGCATGTACAAAGTTTAATATTAAACACGTCCTTATGGTGAAAAGGCACTTAAAGCAATTTTCACTCTAGAAAGCAAAGCTGTACCGTAGGAAAGCATTGAGATACAATATAAACTTTAATAAATGTTATCTCAGGCCAGGAAAAAGCTACAATTTCATTTGTGGGACTTTTTGAAATATTTATTACAAGCCCAATTCACTGTTGAAGTTGGATTTGTAATAAGTAGTTTGGAAAGTGGACTTTTGCAAAGTTACCTTTGCCCTGCCTGAAGTCCCTGGAGGTTAAATTACCAACCTGTAATTAGCATTTGAATAGGTGTGAGCCTGCCAATCCTGCCAACTATCGACAGAATTTAGACTGAACAACAAAGCCACGTGTTTTGGGGGCCTTTTACTCAAAGATATTGAGCTCTGTGCCACCAAGCATATGACAGTACATATGAATCAAGCAGGCTTTAGGGAAGGAATGCGCAGACTTTAAAATCTATTGGCCCTTTCTTTATTAATCAACAGAACCTTGATTAACCAATCTTTGCTTTATCTTTGCTTTGTGGATTCAAAATCCAGTTTTGACTCGGATCCTTGAGGTGTATGGGCCAAACCTTGGAGAACAGGTATCCCGCTGATCCTGTTAAGAGGTATCATCCTGTTACATTCTAACACTTGGTTTTGAGTTAAAATTGGAGAGTATCGACAGTATCACAAAAGATCGATACTACCACAGGCTTGAAAGAAGGTTGTGCTTTAGCATCACTGCTTTTCAACATCTTTCTTGCAGACCGTTCAATGTCATTAAATAATGTTAACACCCACCCCCAAAGTTATGTGTAATGCCAATATCAAGTCTACTTTATGCTAATGAACAAGATAAGAGTCGGATTACGGCAGCTGTTGAATACTCTTTATGGTTGCTCTCTGTCCAATAAGTTGCAGGTCAACCATGGCAAACTAAAATCATGGGTAACAAAAAATAAACTGCCAATTTCGACTTGACTGGTCACCAAGTATTGAAAGAATCTGAATATAAATATATTGGGTTACTCATAGGCAACCAAGGATCACTCCTTCCTCACAAGCTGTATATTAAAAACAGAGCCTCCTGCCTGCTCTATGCGTGCTGTGCACCATACAAACAACTTTGGGGCCCATCACTGGTCCCTATATTAAAAGTCCTCCAGGTAAAATTACTTCGTACTCTTGTTTATGGCTCAGAGGTGCTGAAAGGAAGAGAGGTGTAATACTTAGACAAACCCTTTTCATTCACCTACAAGAAGATTTTCCACCTGCAGCACTTTTCCTCCGCAGCTCAAATATTCCTAGAATTTGGATTGATAAAGCAAACAATTGCCCATATAGCGGCTTTTTTTGGACTGGAGCTACAAACTCTGTTTAGCCCAAAATGATGCACTTAACTGTCTGCTTTGACTAGAAATAGAAAATTCGAGGGAGAAAGTGCTATTTTTTAGAAGTGTCATTATCTGATTTGCAAATGGGGGCTTATGGAATACTCCTGTTAGCTTTGGCATCTTCAAAAAACTTCTCCCCAAAAATATGCGCATTTTGTCATTGTTGGAAGACAAATTGCAGTTGTGCACATGTATGGACTGTTATTAATTAGCTATCCAGTTCTTACTAGACAAGCTTATCTGGGTTTTCTCTCTCAAAAGCAATAGTGGCATATTTATCATAGTATTGCATTGACCTTGCATCGCGCAAGGTAACGCAAGGGAAATGCAGCACTAAGGCCAGATTTACCAAGCAACTCAAGGCCACCTTGCATGGCTCTGCGGTGCTTGGAAAATATGGATTAACACAAGGCAGCGCAAGTGACTACCTTGTGTACTCTGCGCCAGGGAGGCATTGCATGGGTGGAGTGTGGGTGCTCCCACGCATCCACCCATGGATTCTGGTGCATTCCCAGATTTACCATGAGTGGCAAACCTGAGAATGAGGTAAAATGCTACACCTTCCCAGGGAGGTGTAACAAGGAGAAATATTTTTATTCCTCCTCTTTTTTTCTCTTGTTAAGTTTGCTGCATTCTGCAGCACACATAGAAAGAGGAAAAAGCCTCAGAGGGTTGTTTTTGTGCAGGAAGGTGTCTCTTCCTGTGCAAAAACAATCCTGCCTATAATGCAGGCACCCTTGCACAATGGCCCAAACGGTGCCTGTGTTGGTACAAGGCAGCACATTTCGCTCTAGCACAAATAGAAGACAAGAATGTGTTAAATATTGTGCATTCCTCCCCTCTCCCTTTCACAGAGCAGAGCTGTGTTGCGTTGCGTGAAAGTTTGATAAATCTGGTTCTTAGTACATTAACTCATATTATACCATCTTAGAGGACTGCCCACTTTACATTTAATTCCAGAATGGCACAAGAATAACACTGGAAGGAAGTAGAGACCTTTTGTACACCCTAAGGAGTCAATCGTACATATTGTCCTGCACTGGTAACTGAGAGAAGAAGTTGGCTAAAACAACTGTATAATTTCACTTGTGCAGGCATGCAGTCATGGCCTCGATTTCAAGTCTCAAACATTAGTTTGAGTATACACTTTGCAATGTTCATTAATATTGTGGATAAAATCTTGGTTAACATTGGCAAATCAACCAGCCAGAGGGGCTGCTTTGTTAAAAATCTATTTCTTTTTATTCTTGACATTTTTAAATCATGGTTTTATATTCACTGGTTTTAATAAACTAGCAACAATAAATGTTTGTACCTTGTACAGTGAATATGTGTCAATGAGGTAAGAACTTGCTTCTAAGAGCAAACAATAGGCTGACCTGAATGGGCGGAGAAAAACATCTCAACCTGAGAGAATATGCAGGGTGGGGCTGTGATGATCCTTTTCGACATTAAAGTGTCAAATCCTGCTACAATGTCTCATCCTGCTTGATTGGTCTGCTAGGGTGTTTCATATCACACTTGGGATGCACTTAGAAGAAGATTCCCCTGTCACAGGCAAAAATTAACTGACACTTGAGCAGGGCCCTTCTTTTGCCCTCCAGCGAGGCCATGGGTCTCTTTTTGATATTAAAGTGTGAAATTCTGCTTGAATGCCGTACCCTGCTTGACTGGTCTACTGGGTTTTTCCATACAACACAGAGGAGCTCTTCAAAGGGTGAAGACAGGATGTCAAAACAGCTCTTATGTAACCCATGTCTGGCTGCTGAAAACTCAGCTTTTGTTCTATCAGACTTCTGTGTCTGAGGTTGTTGTGGGTACTGGACCTGCCTCAAACCGGATGTTAGTATGGGTTGTGGGAGAACACTTGGATTACCTTAGAACATGACCCCCCAGCCCTCAGAGCCCAAAGTTAGTGTGGCTAAAGATTTTGGCCATCTTGAAAATGCTCAAAGTGTGTAGGGTCATCCCTAGGACCCTTCAGACCATTGATTAAGGTTCCCCTAGGGCCATTCCCACCCAGTAACTGGTGCGAGGAAGAATAGATCTCTCCTGGATGTTAGCAAGATCAGAAGAGGATATAACTTGTTGTTTTCAACCTAAGAAGTGCCCTGAGGGACTACATCTGGTCTCTCTCATACCCAGGACAAAGAAATGGACTCCAAGGGTCATAAGGCTGACCTTCTGTTAAAGCTACAGGGACACATCAAGCTATAAGAGGCCTTTTTATTCAACTGCCCAGCTAACCAGTGGTAACTTGATCTGAAATGGACCCTGCTGTTTTGCCTTTGCCTGAATCTCTGTGAGTCTCTGAGTGCCTCCCCTGAGGTCTCAGGGGTATTAGAACTGCGGTGGATTGGGACTTAAAGGACTAAAGTCAAAAGGTAAAATCTTTTGCCCAGGACAAATCAGGTTGGTTTATTCTGATCAGCTCTCCATCGAGGTCAGAGTCAAATTGCGCCTAGGTCCTGTTCTTTTTCTAGACCATCGACTATCATTGGCACTTTGTGCTTCTTGATGCTATTTACACTTAAAGCTTTTTAAAAATATATCTCCGGTTCATCTTATTGGATTTTGTCATTATGGTGTAATATTGTTGATTAAATTTTACTCTATTTTTCAAATTAGTTTCATTTTTTAAATTGTTTTGCATTTTTACTTATTACTGTTTTAGTGCTGCATAAATGCTTCACAAATTGGGGCATATTTATCATTATGTGATGCAACACCTTGCTGTGCTTCACTGCATGACAAGGAAAGGGCAAGAATGCGCTGTATATAACATAATACGGTGCATTCCTGTCTTTTCCTATCTCTGGCGCACACTGTGCTGCCTAGTGCCTGCGCTGCATTGTAAGCAGGATTGTTTTTGTGCAGGAAGGGGCACGTTCCTACATAAAAACAATCCCCTGAGGCATTTTCCTCTTTTTATGTGTGATGCAGAAAAAAACTAGGAGAAATAAACATATCTCTCCTTGTTACGTCTCACCTGGTGAAGCGAAACAGTTTTGCCTGCATTCTCATGTCTACCACTGGTGGTAAATCTTGTGGTAAATCTGGGAATGCATCAAAATCCATGGGGGTTGTGTGGGAACACCCACACAATACACATGAAATGCCTCCCTGTGGCAGAGTAACACAATGCAGTGATTTGCGCTGTGTTGTGTTACTCTGGATTTATCAAGCCACTCAGGGCAATCCAAGGTGGCCTTGCGTGGCTTGATCAATCGCACTTAAGGGTTGTGTTGCATGCATACTCCATTGTGTGGTACAAAAGCGACGCAACCCTTTAATAAATATGGCCCATTGACTCTAAGTTAAGCCTGTCTGCTCTGTGCCATAGAGTTGGGCACAAGTTCATTGAGTGACTTTAGTGATTCACCCTAAAAAGGACTGTGGTTATTATCTGAAGTTGGCACCCGCCCCCTTCAACTAATACTCCAATTTCTTACATCACTGTTTCTACTTTGTGAGATTGACTGATTTCTCTTCATTCTGTCCCCTTTTTGTTGTCTTTCTCTGAAAACTTTGATACTTCCAGTTGCTAGGATGTGGTTGTATTGATAAATCTTCTGTGGCTCTCTCCTTCTGTGTCTGCTACTGCCTCTGCCAAATTCAACGAGATATACCATTGCTGGTTATCTCCTTGAAGGTATCTGTAAGGCTTGACACTTTATGTGACACATGGCTCATTGGTGTTTCCACAATTTCATGGGCCTGGTCCCTGGATAAACAGGTTGTTTCCTCATCCTCTTTCTGTGTGTTCATCAGACGACAACATTATGTGCCTCATCTTCAGCTTTGATGAGTTTTGGCTGGCTGACCTCTCGGTTTTCTTTGTGCTTACCTTCCTTTTTTCTCTCTTCATCTTGTTTGTGAAATGTTCTTCTTTTTCTCACTTCTTGAATTAGGGTGTGATTGATTGTCTTTTACCAACTTTCTGGCTATTGCTCTCATGAGGATTTCCTTAAATGAGAGTGGGCTTTCAATGAGCTTGAATTGTTTGCTTTATGATAGGCAACACTCAATTAATTACACCCAAATGGCATACTCGTTTATGAAAGTATTGCAACAAAGGTGCTATGGATTTGCCTAGTTTGTGGTATACCGAGTTGAAACTGTGGCGCTCTTGGTCCACATTCTCTCAAGGCTCAAGTTTGTTAAAACACTGACCATAATTTCCTACTAGATTATTCAGAAGTGTCAATTTTAGTAATTTCTTGTTTTTTCTCTTCATTCAGTAAAGCCATCAAGCAACGTCAGCCACCGTTGGCATCTGAGTTCCATACTCAGTCTATCAACCTTTGTGAACAGGGATTGCAGTTTAAAGTAGTGAGTCAAGAATTACAAGTATTTCTAGGCATGATGAGATTTACCTAGATTATCTAATGGTTTGTATTTTTCTGTGATCTCCACATATGGCACTGAATGCACTCATCACTAGTGTTTATCAGCTCATTCATTCTGAACCTATGGACCTTAAATGAATGGGTGATTGAGCTGGCACTCTGGGATTCAACCATGTAATTTCCAAATTGCAACTTTCAGTGACTGGCGCTTTACTCCTTTGTCCATGTGTCTGTGTTTACTTGGATTAATCTGCTCTCCAGTGACCCTTCCTTTTGCAATTCTTATTCCAAGATGTTCCTTTAATAGTTTTTGCATCACCCATGGCTGAATGTCTGTACAGTTTCTGCTTGCATGGTGAAGTCTCTACCTCACTGACAGTTTGTTCAGCTTTGATGCCTTTGTTATCACTTCCTTTTATTTACCCTTTTGCATTGCTTGCTACTTCTTGTCTTGTGTCGTCAACTATTTATGTTCCATGGATCCTATCCACTGCAATTTGCTTCAAGTCTTGATGAGAAATCTTCTGTCTGGGATTCATTTCCAAAACGTGCTGGTTATAAATGTTGTAAATATACAATGTTTCTTTTATTTATTATGTTTTTGCTTTAACATTTAGGGGTCGATTCCGATTCGGGCCGGAAAAGCACCGACCGACTCGGATCCGGAAATAATACCGACCGACACGTACCTGTGGCGCCCGACACGCCAAGTACGATGCAAGGCGTGAAAAATCCGACCGACACGTACCGAAACCAAGTCGACCGACCGAGCCGCAAGGAAAACAGCAATCCGGCCGGAAAACACGCGAATCCAACCGACCGACACGCACCCGGAACAAATCCGACCGAAACGTACACGCGAACTCCAAACCGCAAAGTACGATGCAAGGCGCGAAACCACGAGCGAGTCGGACGGAGGCCAAGCCGCACGACCGACACGCATACAAAACCGAGCCGAAGCAACACAAAACACCGCGACCGACGCGTACGCAGCATAGAAAACTGCACAAACACAGCGTGAACGAAACGGAGAAGACCGTACGAGACAAATGCAGGGTCCGACTCGGTCACAAGAACGTTTCCAACATACACAGACAGCACAAAGGAAAAATCACCCAAAAAAAGCCCAAACAAGCAATTACCAAGCCAATAAATCCTGGGGGGGGGTGGGGACAGAGAACAAAGACACACCCACAACTCCACCTATATAAAGGACACAAATCACAACCATGAGCCTTTGCAAATGCCATTCCACTGCCAGCACCCAAGAGAAAGCAACCACACACCCACAGCTCATCCCTCACACAAGCCACACACCATCAGCACACCAACAAATACCTACCTCACATACACCCAGTAAAACACACACTCACACACCCTCACCTGCACACCAACACACACATCACTCACCATCACCACCCATCACCATGCCCCCCAAGAAGAATCCCAAGTTCCTAGATAGTGAATTGGAAGTCATAGTAGACGAGATCCTCAGGGTAGAGCCACAGCTGTTTGGCACACTGGTCCAACAGACCCCCATCTCCCAGAAAACCAAGATGTGGTAGAGGATCATCAACAGGGTGAACGCACAATCACCATGTCGGCGCACAAAGAGCGACATCCAGAACAGGTGGTATGACGTGCGCAGGAGGGTACAGGACCTGCTGAAGAAAGACTACATCAACAGCCAATACACCGGCAGTGGCCCTCCTGCCAAGCCAATATACCTCAGGCCCTGGGAGGAGAAGGTGCGGGCCATCCTTCCGACAGTGAGCGTATATGGACTAGAGGACATCCCAGAGCCTGGTGAGTACACAACAAATGTACACAATATACTGCCACAAAACACACACATCACTGTCAAGGGGAGAGTCAAACCATGCACTCATAGCAATTACACAGCAACCAGAACAGAATCATCCCAAAATGTGTATGTCAGTCAGATAAACACAACACATGCCATCAAAAAGTCACATCCAACTGTGCCAACACATGTACAAACACAACTACAACTACAGCTAGGCAGTGGCACAAATAGAACTAACAAACACATCCAGACATGTAGCCACCACAACAACACCAACACACAGTGAAGACCACTCAAAGGAAGGAATTCTGTGTATGCTGGCCAAGTCAGTGTAGCCAATAGCATCATGGGAGTCGCAGTCACACATATTGCCCCCCCACAACTGTCCCATCAACACCACCCTGAACCATGCTCACATCACAGGGAGTGGAGAAGGACTCACAAGATGGCTGACACTGGCTACTGCTGTGGGGAGCACAAGGCCCTGCTGGGAACTGTGCACCAACAAACAGCAGGACACCACTGACTGACATCCTGAGAGACAACTTCCACTCCCTGCAATGCAAGCACGTTCAATGGTGGGACATCTGGCTAGCTGGGTGGGAAGGAGGACTTGCAGCACTGACCATAGTCACAAGCACCTCCCCTCACACACACCCCAACACAAACTCCACAGAACCCACCTGGTAGAATGCAATGCCCCCATCCTAACACAAGATCCCACAAAGAACCACCACCCTGGGTTATGTTGTGTGAAGCACAGGGCCACTCTTGGGACTTCTAGCCAAACAACTGCCAGGACAACACTCCCAGCCATCCTGTCAGCACAGCCAGCCCACCCCACAGGGAAGCAGAGTCAAAAGGAAGGAAGCATGGGCATGCTGGGAAGGGGGAGGAGGCAATAGCATGATGGGAGTCGTAGTCACAGCTCTACATCCCCCACCACATGGCCCAGCAAGCTCACACTCACGCATGCACATCCCACAGAGAGTGGAAAGGCCCATCAAAGATGTCTGACACTGTTGCTGTGTCGTGGGGAGCACAAGGGCATGCTGGGTACTGCACACCAACCAACAGCAGGACACCACTGTCAGCCATCTTGCCATTGCTCTCACACCCACACACACTGAACTCCCCACAAAAGCAAGTAAGTATGGGAATGCTGGGAAGTGGGGTGGAGGCAATAGCATGATGGGAGTCGTAGTCACAGACATAGCTCACCCCCACAACTGTCCCATCAACACCACCCTGAACCATGCTCACATCACAGGGAGTGGAGAAGGACTCACAAGATGGCTGACACTGGCTACTGCTGTGTGGAGCACAAGGCCCTGCTGCCAACTGTGCACCAACAAACAGCAGGACACCACTGACTGACATCCTGAGAGACAACTTCCACTCCCTGCAATGCAAGCACGTTCCATGGTGGGATATCTGGCTAGCTGGGTGGGAAGGAGGACTTGCAGCACTGACCATAGTCACAAGCACCTCCCCTCACACACACCCCAACACAAACTCCACAGAACCCACCTGGTAGAATGCAATGCCCCCCATCCTAACACAAGATCCCACAAAGAACCACCACCCTGGGTTATGTTATGTTGTGTGAAGCACAGGGCCACTCTTGGGACTTCTAGCCAAACAACTGCCAGGACAACACTCCCAGCCATCCTGTCAGCACAGCCAGCCCACCCCACAGGGAAGCAGAGTCAAAAGGAAGGAAGCATGGGCATGCTGGGAAGGGGGGAGGAGGCAATAGCATGATGGGAGTCGTAGTCACAGCTCTACATCCCCCACCACACGGCCCAGCAAGCTCACACTCACGCATGCACATCCCACAGAGAGTGGAAAGGCCCATCAAAGATGTCTGACACTGTTGCTGTGTCGTGGGGAGCAGAAGGGCATGCTGGGTACTGCACACCAACCAACAGCAGGACACCACTGTCAGCCATCTTGCCATTGCTCTCACACCCACACACACTGAACTCCCCACAAAAGCAAGTAAGTATGGGAATGCTGGGAAGTGGGGTGGAGGCAATAGCATGATGGGAGTTTTAGTCACAGACATAGCTCACCCCCACAACTGTCCCATCAACACCACCCTGAACCATGCTCACATCACAGGGAGTGGAGAAGGACTCACAAGATGGCTGACACTGGCTACTGCTGTGGGGAGCACAAGGCCCTGCTGCCAACTGTGCACCAACAAACAGCAGGACACCACTGACTGACATCCTGAGAGACAACTTCCACTCCCTGCAACGCAAGCACGTTCCATGGTGGGATAACTGGCTGGCTGGGTGGGTGGGAAGGAGGGCCGGCTGTCAACCAAACACAACCAATGCAGACCATGTTCACACCCCAAAAATACATAGAAATGCCCAAATAATGCAGGACAATGTGCCACACCAATATCAACCCCTGACTGTGACGACTTAGGACAATGCAATGTACAGGCCCGCACCCAGAGGCACAGTCACAACTGTCATGTGTGTCAACCATTGATGCCTGCAGAAACATAACATACATTGTTTGTGTCTCCCAAAAACAGGTGATGATGGGGACACAGCAGCAGACGCTGAGGAGTCCCAGTCCCAGGCTCAAGAGGATGCGGAGCTCACTGGCGTCGTACAGCCTCTGTCCTCCTCGGACGATGAAGACCAACCTGGCACATCCGGTGCAAGTCAACATGCAGCACCAGCAGGACCACCAGCTGCAGCACCAGCAGGACCACCAGCTGCACCCCCTGCACCCACCCCTCCAACGACTGTCACCACAAATACCATCCCTGCCGACATGGACAGAACAAGGAGCAACACCAGCACAGGGACCCTGGACCAACCTGGGGCCATGGACACCACCACCACCACCAACCCCCAAGGTGGACCAGGGTTATCTGTGCGTGCCACTGCACACACTGCACATGTCAGCAGGGGTGGTGGGAGGGGTGGGAGACAGAGGTTGCTGCTTGCAGACGTTGCTGGTGTGCATGATGACCCACAACTGGTACGCATAGCTGATGCGTACCAGTCCAGCACCGGAGTCCTCAGCCAGGTAGTGGGGCTCCTCAGAGACATGAAACAGCAGCAGGCTGCCCATCATGCCCGCTGGACTCCCACATGTCCCACGTGGAGTCACACATGTCCCGCGTGGACTCACACATGTCCCGCGTGGAGTCCAAGTGGAATGCACTGCATGAGATGACGGCGGTGCACAGGGACATTTTACAATGCCTCCGCCAGATGAACAGCAACCAGTCCACACCTCCCTGTGTGCCAACAACATCTGGTGCCGAACAAACTGCAACTGCCACAGGGAAAGGAGGAGGACTCTGGCGGAGAGTCCCCTGCACCGCAGCAGCCTGTACTTGAGGGGCCCCCCCAAGAAGAGGGGTCGTCCGAGGAGGGAAAAGTGAGAGGCCGATGGCCAAGCGCAACTCCCAGGAAGCCTGAACCTGTTCTGGATGTTCGCCTTTGTGCACAGACTGTTCACCCTGTTGACGGCAACACTACTCCCACACATTGCATGGGGAGTACAAGTTGGACCAATGTGTCAGACAACTGTGGCCCCGATACTGGGGATCCTGTCTACCAGGACTTTCAATTCACCTAGGAACTTCGGATTGCAAGATTTATGTACAGCACTACCCATCCTATGCACTATTAACACAAATGTATCACAATAAACACACTAATACACCATACTTGCCTCTGTCATGATTCCAACGTGGGTGCTGTTATGGGGATGATGAACTGCAAAATTACACTGTGTATGCGAACTGCAACAGCAAGGACAACACAGGCATGTGAGTAAAGGCAACGTGACACATATGAGGGAGACACACCACCAGGGCTACACAACACATACACACCTAGGCCATCTGACTCATTGCCCACACTGATGTTGCCAGGGAAGACGGTGCAATGCACAGACACCACACCCATTCCCAGTTGTAGTCAAGTAGCCCACAGGTGCAGTAAACAAATGGCAGTCAAATGTGTGACCACAGACAACGCACATCACAAAGTGAAGCACAGGTTTATTACACAGTTGCAACATGTCGTAACCACTACAGATGCAAGGTAATCCCACCTGGCAGCGGGCACACAGTCAACAACTGTAGACGGAAGGAAGTCCATGGGTGTGGCGCACATCACCTGTAGGGACACAACAGCTACCACCCTGGATGTGCAATCACGTCGTCGGTGGACACAGTTGACCAAACGAATCTGAAAGTACCCTGTGAAGGACAGAAATGACACACAGTCAAAAGCAATGGAGTACAGGACAGAACAGCAAAACTCATGCACAATACATGTTACAAGATACCCACCCAGAACCAAGTTAGCATGTCAACACTGTTGGGGAGTACAGCCCACCTGTTAGCACACATCGCAACACACATCCAGTCAAGTAGCCCATGGACACACTCCAACAGCACCAGAGCACCACCCACACATCATGCCAACTCACATCATTGACATGACACCTCAGGATACTCACATTCAGCTAAAGAAGTTGGTGATGAGCTGTGTGCGGACATCACCATCATCATCATCATCATCAACATCGTCACTGGCATCGTGGTCCAGGCCAGGATCCTCCACAGGTGGCGGATGTTGGTCATTGTCATCCTGGATGAGAGGCAACTCCTTCCGCACTGCCAGGTTGTGGAGCATGCAGCAGACGATGATAATCTTGCACACTTTCGCAGGGGCATATGGGAGGGACCCTCCGGTCTTGTCCAGGCAGCGGAAGCGGCTCTTCAGGAGACCAAATGTCCGCTCAATCACTCTCCTGGTCCGACCATGTGCCTCATTTTAGCGCATCTGGGCTGGTGTCACAGGGTTCCTGAGGGGTGTCAGCAACCACGCCATGTTGGGGTATCCCGAGTCACCTACGGACAGACAAGTGCACATTAGCTGACTTGGAAAAGTGGGCGGAATACTACAGATCAGATCACACAATGGCACAAAGTCAGTACACACCGACAAGCCAGGCACGCTGGTTCTGCATCTGTGCCATCATCCTGGGGATGCAACTACTCCTCATCACAAAGGCATCGTGTGCTGAACCAGGGAAACGGGCACCCACGTGTGTGATGGTCATGTCTGCAAGACACACCACCAGTGCATTGACCGAGTGGTAGTGCTTGCGGTTCCTGTAGGCCTGCTCCTGGGCCTGTGGTGGTACCAAAGCCACATGTGTCCCATCAATGGAGCCAATGATATGCGGCATCCTCCCCAGGGCATAAAAGTCACTCTTCACGTCAGTGAGTCGTCGCAGTCTAGGGAAATAGATGTACCGGTTCAGGAATAGCAACATTGCCGCCAAAACATCGCGGAGCACACGGCTCAACATGGTCTGTGACATCCCACCAGCAGTCGCCACAGTATGTTGGAAGGTACCGGTGGCAAAGAAGTGTAGGGCTGCCATCACCTTCACCTTGGGGGTCAGCGCTGTAGGATACGGCCGGCCAGGCTGCTAATGTGGGGACAACTGCACTGCCAAATCCTCAATCAGCTGCCTGGTGAAGCGGTACCGTCGGATGCTGTCCCGTTCCACCATCGTTGCCAGGTCTGGGAATGGTCGATGGACAGCAGGAGCCCTGCAGTGCAGAGGAGAAGTAAGCAAGATTGTCAGTCACCCCACATATGCGGCATTGAACACACTCAAGATCCCAACATACATCATTATGAGGCACAACTACATGAAGTGTGCAGTTCCGTAAGGACATGTATGGTACATACATGGTCAACATCTGTCCACACGGTCCAACAGGTGGCATCAATTAGTCCCAGGTTGGCCCATTGGATATCATGAGGCCGTGTCACAGTTCCCATCTCCTGCTGCCGTGTCACAATAACCCCCCACAGTGACATGTGAGGACAGATGTGCCCCAGGCTCCACAGCTCAACGACAGGTACATTCCCAGGGACCCTGTATTGCCACATGGACACTGGCATTACATGGAGTATCATGTATACACCACAGCAAAACAACCATGACCTCCACAGGTAGTGGCCCCACTTGCCACGGCAGGACAGACATGGACGTCTGTGACACACACACGCACAACATCAAAGTCCATGCACACACAACCTGGATGTGGAGACTGTCTCCAATTGTGCACGTGAAATCAGAGACATTGTAAACACTACATGCACAAAGACTGTGGAGGTCCATCACTATTGTGCCACTGGGACACCCTGGCTCAAACATACCATCCCACATGGGACTCACGGGGTATGTGACATGACATACACATACACCACCGTGAAATGTGACCATGGCACATGCACAGATCTGAACAGTTGCACATCACAGTGGTCATGTACACGTAACACCCAGGATCCTGTCCCCATGAACACGTGCACAGCCTGGGGGTGGCTGCCCACAGGTGACACCCACAGGACAACATGTACACCAACATACACACAATAGGAAATGCAGCCTTACATGCCTTATGATAAAGTTTGGACAGGCTGTCGTGATGTAGGTGTGCCCCTCACTCCCTGGGAGCTATCTGTGGCTGGCATATGTCCATCTGAGACAGGCATGCTGACATATGCCAGTCACATGTACAGTGATGCGTTGTACTGCAATGGACCGATCGGTGCCTCCGGCCGGCCCATTGCATTCAATGTGTGCGGGTACGCGTTGTACCCCTGTACGCGTTGAACTGCAATGGACCGATCGGTGCCTCCGGCCGGCCCATTGCATTCAATGTGTGCGGGTACGCGTTGTACCCCTGTACGCGTTGTACTGCAATGGACCGATCGGTGCCTCCGGCCGGCCCATTGCATTCAATGTGTGCAGGTACGCATTGTACCCCTGTACGCGTTGTACTGCAATGGACCGATCGGTGCCCCCGGCCGGCCCATTGCATTCAATGTGTGCGGGTACGCGTTGTACCCCTGTACGCGTTGTACCCCTGTACGCGTTGAACTGCAATGGACCGATCGGTGCCCCCGGCCGGCCCATTGCATTCAATGTGTGCGGGTACGCGTTGTACCCCTGTACGCGTTGTACCCCTGTACGCGTTGTACCGCAATGGACCGATCGGTGCCTCCGGCCGGCCCATTGCATTCAATGTGTGCGGGTACGCGTTGTACCCCTGTACGCTTTGTACCCCTGTACGCGTTGAACTGCAATGGACCGATCGGTGCCCCCGGCCGGCCCATTGCATTCAATGTGTGCGGGTACGCGTTGTACCCCTGTACGCGTTGTACCCCTGTACGCGTTGTACCCCTGTACGCGTTGTACCGCAATGGACCGATCGGTGCCTCCGGCCCGCCCATTGCATTCAATGTGTGCGGGTACGCGTTGTACCCCTGTACGCGTTGTACCCCTGTACGCGTTGAACTGCAATGGACCGATCGGTGCCCCCGGCCGGCCCATTGCGTTCAATGTGTGCGGGTACGCATTGTACCCTGTACGCGTTGTACCCCTGTACGCGTTGTACCTCTGTACGCGTTGTACCGCAATGGACCGATCGGTGCCTCCGGCTGGCCCATTGCATTCAATGTGTGCGGGTACGCGTTGTACCCCTGTACGCATTGTACCCCTGTACGCGTTGAACTGCAATGGACCGATCGGTGCCCCCGGCCGGCCCATTGCATTCAATGTGTGCGGGTACGCGTTGTACCCCTGTATGCGTTGTACCCTGTACGCGCTGTACCGCAATGGACCGATCGGTGCCTCCGGCCGGCCCATTGCATTCAATGTGTGCGGGTACGCGTTGTACCCCTGTACGCGTTGTACTCCTGTACGCGTTGAACTGCAATGGACCGATCGGTGCCCCCAGCCGGCCCATTGCATTCAATGTGTGCGGGTACGCGTTGTACCTCTGTACGCGTTGTACCCTGTACGCGTTGTACCGCAATGGACCGATCGGTGCCTCCGGCCGGCCCATTGCATTCAATGTGTGCGGGTACGCGTTGTACCCCTGTACGCGTTGTACCCCTGTATGCGTTGTACCGCAATGGACCGATCGGTGCCTCCGGCCGGCCCATTGCATTCCATGTGTGCGGGTACGCGTTGTACCCCTGTACGCTTTGTACCTCTGACGTTGAACTGCAATGGACCGACCGGTGCCCCCGGCCGGCCCATTGCATTCAATGTGTGCGGGTACGCGTTGTACTCCTGTACGCGTTGTACCCCTGTACGCGTTGTACCGCAATGGACCGATCGGTGCCTCCGGCCGGCCAATTGCATTCAATGTGTGCGGGTACGCGTTGTACCCCTGTACGCGTTGTACCCCTGTACGCGTTGTACCCCTGTACGCGTTGTACCGCAATGGACCGATCGGTGCCTCCGGCCCGCCCATTGCATTCAATGTGTGCGGGTACGCGTTGTACCCCTGTACGCGTTGTACCCCTGTACGCGTTGAACTGCAATGGACCGATCGGTGCCCCCGGCCGGCCCATTGCGTTCAATGTGTGCGGGTACGCATTGTACCCCTGTACGCGTTGTACCCCTGTACGCGTTGTACCCCTGTACGCGTTGTACCGCAATGGACCGATCGGTGCCTCCGGCCCGCCCATTGCATTCAATGTGTGCGGGTACGCGTTGTACCCCTGTACGCGTTGTACCCCTGTACGCGTTGAACTGCAATGGACCGATCGGTGCCCCCAGCCGGCCCATTGCATTCAATGTGTGCGGGTACGCGTTGTACCCCTGTACGCGTTGTACCCCTGTACGCGTTGTACCGCAATGGACCGATCGGTGCCTCCGGCCGGCCCATTGCATTCAATGTGTGCGGGTACGCGTTGTACCCCTGTACGCGTTGTACCCCTGTATGCGTTGTACCGCAATGGACCGATCGGTGCCTCCGGCCGGCCCATTGCATTCCATGTGTGCGGGTACGCGTTGTACCCCTGTACGCTTTGTACCCCTGTACGTTGAACTGCAATGGACCGATCGGTGCCCCGGCCGGCCCATTGCATTCAATGTGTGCGGGTACGCGTTGTACCCTGTACGCGTTGTACCCTGTACGCGTTGTACCGCAATGGACCGATCGATGCCTCCGGCCGGCCAATTGCATTCAATGTGTGCGGGTACGCGTTGTACCTCTGTACGCGTTGTACCCCTGTATGCGTTGAACTGCAATGGACCGATCAGTGCCCCCGGCCGGCCCATTGCATTCAATGTGTGCGGGTACGCGTTGTACCCCTGTACGCGTTGTACCCCTGTACGCGTTGTACCGCAATGGACCGATCGGTGCCTCCGGCCGGCCCATTGCATTCAATGTGTGCGGGTACGCGTTGTACCCCTGTACGCGTTGTACCGCAATGGACCGATCGGTGCGCACCCATTGACAATGGACTTGCCTGGCAACGGACGCGTTTTCGAATTTTGAACGAGTCGGTTGCTGGAAAATCAGTTGGTCACCCACAATAATGTTGCAAAATCATGTATGTCATGAAGTTGAAGATTTGAAGGATGCTGTGGGCATGTTTTGGTGCTGCTATTCCATGGATTGGCCAGATTCAGAAGATGCAAACGACTTGGACCTATCACTTTGGACACAAGGGACAGTATCTGCCTCTCCAGCACATATATATTGCTGGCTGTTCCCCTGAGATCTCACTTGCCTGCACTACATGCTCCAGGACGACATCTGCCACTGCACTGCTGCTGTCTCTGCCCCTCTGGACCCTGCAATGGCACGTACTGTGGAGAGAGCCCCAACCTTCAGCCTTGAAGAGAACCAGGCCCTGCTGGACAGCCTACTTCCACAGTACAGCAAGCTGTATGGGACACCAGAGGAGCAGGTTAGTGTTCTGTGCACTGCCTTTCTGAATGTGCATTTTGTCTGACTAGCAAGGCTGAAAGTCTGCACGCCACTGGCTAGCAGGCTCATGAGTAGTTGTCACCCCCCATAGTGTGTAGTGACATGCACTGGACAGGTATGGTGCAGTGACAGTGCATTTGAACAAGGTTTTACTTCCCATGCAATGATACCATGTAGTGACGTCTGGCAAACTGTCCATGGGCAGCTTTGCACTGCCTGTGTACATCATGTGCCCCTGTGATTGAGACATGTATATACAACTGTGTCATGCACGGATATGTTGCATGTGTAGTAATGGCCTTTTCACTTTGTCATCCTGACAGGTTAATGCCCATCGGAAGCAGGAGATCTGGAAGGACATCGTCCGGGCCGTCCGGTCCGTGGGGGTCTACAAGCGCTGGATCCGCAACTGCCAGAAGAGGTGGCAGGACCTTCGGGGCTGGACCCGGAGGATTGCACGGGTCCAGCTGAAGCTGTCGCCTCCTCGCAGGAGGGGCGGAACACGGACCCTGACCCCCCACATGCTCCAGATCCTGACGGTGGTGTTTCCAGACCTGGATGGGCAGCTGAAGGCCAGACAGCAGCAAGGAGGGGGTGAGTCAAAGACTGCACTGTGAACTCTGTATTACATGCTTTGTGCCCTCCTCTGGCCTGGTTCAACTGCCACAGTGCAGCAGTCATGTTGTCCAGGAGCCATGTCCCTCTATTGTGCACTGCCCACTGCTCATCTGAAACCCAGGTGTGGCCCTTACATTCAGGGAATTGTGTCACTTGGGACTGTGTCCTTGCAGTTTGCTTCACTAAAGGTGGGGGACAGCATCTGTTTCCCTAACTCTGTTGTGGGCATCATGGGTGGGTCCATTGTTCACACAACGCCTGTGTTCGGACATGTGATCTGCGTGTTGCTTTGATATGCGGTCCACTTGCTGAGCTGAGCCACCACATGTGCCTGGGGTATGTGGCACACGCCCATGCAGCGGGTGGGAACAATGTTTGGGCCCCAGGAGTGTGCAGATTACGTGTGTCACACATACATAGCCAGCTATCCACTGTCCAGGGCACATCCCTCATTCATGTGGAGCAGGACAGTCATGCCTACTCCAGGCCATGCAATGCACTCTGTACTCCCACTCCCGTGTATCAGCTGACACATTGTGCACAGTGATTTGACCCCTCAGGTGTCTGCCTCTGTGTCAGTGTGATGTGGATTAGTTGCCAGGACTGCTGGGGTGTTTCTTGGTAGGGGCTCAGCATGCCCCTGGAGATGTGACCATAGGAGACGATACTTGTGTGTCACATAGGTGTTTGATCAGCTGCCCGTGCAGACTGGGGTATGCGAATGTGAAGTTCAGGCAGCTGTTCCCCATTCACAGCAAATTGTGAGGGGCTCAGGTTCAGAGGGTAGTGTCACAGGTCTCCCATATATCTAATAGGTATGACCTGGACAGATGAGGGTTAAGATGATGTGTTGTGTGGGGGATGTACATGTGCACTTGTGCAGCTCCAGGACTTGCATTCCCCATGACCTACTATTGTGACACAGTGCATAGTGTTGTTGTCTGGCTGCCAAGTCATACATCACTGAGACAGTGATGTATGACTTAGCAGTCATGCCTCTGCCATGGCATGTGTCAACTTATTTGTGGTCCTGCAGGGAAGTGACATGTGCTACATGCACACCATTGTGGCGATGGCTATCAGGACATGGGTGCATCATGGTGTCTGTCGCTGGTATGCATCACATGCATTTCCTATTTGACTCTGGGCATCCCTTTCATCCGGAAACCTGTACTGACTCAGTGGCAAGAGCTGTGATGTGTGCATGTCCACATGCCACACCGTGTCCTCTGCACTGTCCAACTACTGTGTACTTGGTGCATGTGTCCACACTGGGGTGTTGCAATCCAACAGACACCAGACAGATGGGTGCAAGGCCATGTGGGATGTGAGTGCCATGCTTGGCATCAGACTGACAATTGGCTTCTCCTGTTCAGTTAGGGCACTTTTAGCAATGTACAACTAATGATGCCAGGGCTTGCTCTGTAATGTGCTGTGCTCACAGTGGTGTGTGCGTTTGGTGCAGGTGACTGATGTCTGTCTGTTTCCCCATTGTTTGCAGATACATCCACGGCCACGGAAGGGGACAGCTCCACGGACCAGGAGGAGCCAGAGAGCCAGACTGGGTCAGCAGCCGAGGAGTGGTCGGAGGGACCCAGTGGCACAGAGGGCGAGGGGAGCCACACCGAGGAGTCCTCAGCACCATCCACCTCAGCTGAGGACCAGAGCAACTCGGAGGATGACTCCCTTGTGGAGGCGGGTGTCAGCAGCCACCACACCCCAGCTAGTGTTGCTGTCCCCGCCACCACCAGCACCACCACCGCCCTCCCATCGGCTCCCATTCCCCAGGTCCGTGGAGGCTCCCATGTTCGGGAGCGTGTCTCCTTTGGGCCAGGCACCGCACCCCTGCCCCTGTGTCCCCTGCTGCCCTGAGTGAGGAGTCTGTGTACCTCCTTCGCCAGCTCCATGTAGGGCAGACAGCCATGCTGAGTGTCCTCCATGCGCACACCGCACTGTTGACTCAGCTGGTGTCGTTCATGGAGGGCATCTCATCGGGCATGTCTGACCTACAGAGGGGCAATAGGTCCATGGACTCCTCCCTGACGGCAGCAGTGTCCCTCCTCAGACAGTCCCTCACCCCTCCTGCCTCTGCTCCATCCACACTC
The DNA here is from genome assembly GCA_963921515.1 of Calotriton arnoldi. Classification (NCBI taxonomy): domain Eukaryota; kingdom Metazoa; phylum Chordata; class Amphibia; order Caudata; family Salamandridae; genus Calotriton; species Calotriton arnoldi. The sequence continues at coordinate 1,914,085 of CAWUFW010001831.1, read as the reverse complement.
CCCAGCACCTTACCCGTCCCAAGCACACACACACCGGCACAGGCACACACCAGCACACACACGTCCAGCACACAGACACACACGCCACAAACAAAACGCACACGCACGCACAGTCAGGGGACTGAAACCAGACTCACAGGGGATGGGGCCCTGGTACACACACACGCATCCACGGGCACTGCGCAGTCCTCAGTTGCCTCTCCCTCCAAAGCACCCTCCCTTGCCTCACCTGCAACCCCAAAGACCCAGCGCCTCTTCCTCAGTGACCTCGGCCTCTTCCCCTCCGATCCAGCTGCTCCAGCATCCAGGGTGAAGAGGAAGCCCCCCACACGGAGCAGAGTGCCCTCGCCCTCGGACACCCTCCCCAGGCGCAGACAGACTGAGGCCCCCACCCGCAAGTCCCCCCGGAGTGGTAAGAGCAAGACCCCGCCGCCGCCCTGCAGATCAAGCACCAGGTCTCCTTCCTCCATCCCTCAGGCCCCCACTCCACAGGTGCCCCCACCACACCCTGCCCCAGGTTCCCCCACCCACAGATATACCATCCCCAAGAGGCTCCGGCCTTCTCCCCCTGCCACTTGCTCTCCCGGCACCACACCCCCGCTGCGCTTGTCTGTGCCACTGATGTGGTGAGGGTGTCCTCCCCTCTGTCCAGCCCACCTTGCCTGTTCCCCATTCTCCTCCCCTGGTGGTAGGCACTGCAGTGGAGTCCACTACCACCCTGTCTGACTTGGGCACTGCAGTGGCGGACCTGTCCACTCCATCTGCAGGGTCCACTGCAGTCGTGCCGGCACCCACAACATCTGAGCCATGCCCCCCAGTTGTGCCGGCACACACCATGTCAGACACCTCCACTGCAGTTGTCAGTGGCTCTCCAGCACCCACCACCCCTTCCCTGCTTCCTCCTGGTGAGCCCTGATCCTGTCCCTGCGGTGCATGGCCTACCCCCGGTTGCCCCTCCTAGTGGATTGTCCCTGGTTTTGTGCAGGCATGTGTAGGGTGGCATCTGCCACTGTCACCCACTTGTGACTTTGTTGATGGACTGGCCATTGGCCTTTGTTTATGTTCTACCGGACTTCTACTTTTAATGCCACATATGCTGAATAAAGCAACTTTCTGTTCTCTAGTGCTTTTGCTTCTGATGTACATGATGTTGATGATGCTAACCATGCCCTTGCTGCAGTGATGGTGATATTTGGTCTCATGATAATGAAGTGTTACTGTGCAGGAACCCATGTGGTCCAGGGGGAATGTGTCCTATCCTGTGGTGTATCCATGTCATCCATAGCAGCATCTGAGGGTGTCATGTGTTCAGTATTTGGCAATGGGATTTCCTACTTAGATTGGCTATTTCACATCTGTGGCTTCCACCCCTGCACATCTGTTGTGCCTGCCATTGTTCAATTCGTCTACTTCCCTGACCGTGTGGCCATCTCCAGTGGACATGCAGGTTTGGGCATCAATGGGGAAGGACTCATCTGTGTTGTCAGTGCAACATTGCTATACAAGTGTGTTGGATCTGTGCTGATGATTCCGTTGGCACTTCCATGACCAGGCTGATGTGACGGGAGCCCTCATTTGGTGCTAATTGTTGATTGTGTGACCAAGTGCTCAGCTGACATGATGGGGCCCTACTGAGGCAACATATGGCACAGCTTTCCTCACACAGGAGTGGAGTCCCCTCATGGCAGTGTGTACTCCTGTGACATTGCCTGCGCCCAAGGTGTGTGTTGTATGTGCATGTCTGTGTGTTCACTTCCGTTTAGCTGTGCATGCTGTGATCCCTAGTGTTGTACCTGTTTGTGATGCTTGCTGAGTTGACCTATGTTCCCCCAAAGTCTTCTCCCTGGGTTCTCTGTGATGTGGGTGCATGGCACATTACTGGTCATCAGGGTGTCACCCATAGGTGTGCTTGCTGTCAGGGCTGAGTTTGTGTGCAGACGCAGATGGGTCAGTCAGGTTTCCCCTTGGCACTTGTTGTTTGCCCCTGTCATGTGATTTCCAGTTTGTGTTATCTTTCAGTGATTGTGACACGTTGTGTGTGTGACTGCTGGCACTCCTCAGGGTCCGGGCTGCAATGTTGGTTGTTGTCTATGTGTGTTCTTTGTGGGTGACCTTGGCTTCTTCATTGGTGTGTGACTGTGGCTGGGATCCCATTGGTTGGTGTGGTATTGCCGTCATGTCCATGTACAGCGTAGTGTGCAGTGTGTCAGACATTCAGGAGTCTTGTTGAGTGTCCATGTGTGATGTGTTTCTGCACCTTGGTTCCCACCCACCACCCTGGAATAGTCATGGGTGCATGTGCAATGTCACCAGTGCCTGTGTGCTTCACTGCTGCACATTGTTGGAGGTCGAGGGGTGTGGTGTTGAGTGTGTGCAGATGAGAGTTGTTGCCCGGCTAAGCCCCTGCCTCCATGTTGGCCTTGGCTTACTGGCCATGCTGTTTGATTTGTGCTTGTGTAGGTGTGATGGTAGTTAGTTGCTCAGTACACATGACTGTGGTTCACAGTGTGAACCACATTTAGCTTTGTCATCACAGTGGGATTGTAATGCAGCCCAGGGTCACCACATTGTGGGGGCCCTGGGGGTGGTTCTGTGGTGTGTCTGTGTCTTGCTGTGTCAGTTGCTGTCCCTACGTGCCTGTGTGACATGTGTGATTTGTGCTCCCTCTCATCTGACAATGCCTGCTTGCCCACATAGGGGATTTGGATCCATGAGTTACCTTTGTGTGGCACTGTATGCACATCTGTATGATTGGTATTCAGGTCTCCTCATGTGTTGTGTGGTTGCCTGGGGACACTGGCACCCCCCTCACCTGTTGTGTATGATGTGCAGTGTGGGTCTGCCTGTTTGTGTTTGTGCATCTGCACCACTGCATTGGCATATCTTGGGTGTGCCATTGGCTGTATGTAGTTTGGTGGGTTTCCCCTGCTGTCCCTGGGACTCCTAGGTCATCGGTCAGCACAATGATCATGGTTTGTGTGTCCCATTGCTGCCATGGTATGGTATCTGTTCACCTCACATCTGCAGTCTCCACAGGGTATCTGCATGTGTGTGCCCATTGGTGCAAATATGTGGGTCTGCATTCTGATGGTCACTTCTGTCATTGTGTCATTGATGATTGTTGACGGTGTCAGCCCCCATGGGTGTTTTTTGTCTGCACATGGCCAAAGGTATGTCTAATTTGCACTGCAGGATTTGGCTCCCCCAATTTATGTTGCAATGGGACACATACACTACTTTGCCACTGATGTGTTTGTTGTTTTGTGACCAGGAATCATCCATGCAGTTTGGCAGTTGCACCTCTTTCTTTGTCAACACTTACCTTTTGGTCACTGTGATGATGGGGGTTTGGACCCCATTGCCACAATGTTCGAAATGTGCTTCAGCTATGGACCCCACACTTACATATTGGTCACTGTGATGATGGGGGTTTGGACCCCATTGCCACATTGTTCAAAGTGTGCTTCAGCTATGGACCCCACACTTACATTTTGGTCACTGTGATGATGGGGGTTTGGAACCCATTGCCACAATGTTCAAAGTGTGCTTCAGCTATGGACCCCACACTTACATTTTGGTCACTGTGATGATGGGGGTTTGGACCCCATTGCCACAATGTTCAAAATGTGCTTCAGCTATGGACCCCACACTTACCTTTTGGTCACTGTGATGATGGGGGTTTGGACCCCATTGCCACATTGTTCAAAGTGTGCTTCAGCTATGGACCCCACACTTACATTTTGGTCACTGTGATGATGGGGGTTTGGAACCCATTGCCACAATGTTCAAAGTGTGCTTCAGCTATGGACCCCACACTTACATTTTGGTCACTGTGATGATGGGGGTTTGGACCCCATTGCCACAATGTTCGAAATGTGCTTCAGCTATGGACCCCACACTTACATTTTGGTCACTGTGATGATGGGGGTTTGGAACCCATTGCCACAATGTTCGAAATGTGCTTCAGCTATGGACCCCACACTTACATTTTGGTTACTGTGATGATGGGGGTTTGGACCCCATTGCCACAATGTTCAAAATGTGCTTCAGCTATGGACCCCACACTTACCTTTTGGTCACTGTGATGATGGGGGTTTGGACCCCATTGCCACATTGTTCAAAGTGTGCTTCAGCTATGGACCCCACACTTACATTTTGGTCACTGTGATGATGGGGGTTTGGACCCCATTGCCACAATGTTCGAAATGTGCTTCAGCTATGGACCCCACACTTACATTTTGGTCACTGTGATGATGGGGGTTTGGACCCCATTGCCACAATGTTCGAAATGTGCTTCAGCTATGGACCCCACACTTACCTTTTGGTCACTGTGATGATGGGGGTTTGGACCCCATTGCCACATTGTTCAAAGTGTGCTTCAGCTATGGACCCCACACTTACATTTTGGTCACTGTGATGATGGGGGTTTGGACCCCATTGCCACAATGGTCATGGCCTGCTTGCATTGTGGGTGCCACACACATATATGTGTGGCACATGTGCTAGGGGGTCACATGGTATGTTCAAAGTCATGTTCGGTGTTGTAGGCATTTGACACAGTCTACACACGCTTGTCATGGTGTTGGGGGATGTCTTCTTCTTGCATTCCCTAGGTTGTGGTGTGCTGGTTGTGTCATGCATTGTCCATCCTATGAGTGGGGGTGGTAGTAGTGGTAGGCATCCTGCCCCCCTGGCTAAGGGTGGTAGTAGTGGTAGGCATCCTGCCCCCCTGGGTAAGGGTGGTAGTAGTGGTAGGCATCCTGCCCCCCCTGGGTTAGGGTGGTAGTAGTGGTGGGCATCCTGCCCACCCTGGGTGAGGGTGGTAGTAGTGGTAGGCATCCTGCCCCCCTGGCTAAGGGTGGTAGTAGTGGTAGGCATCCAGCCCCCTGGGTGAGGGTGGTAGTAGTGGTAGGCATCCAGCCCCCCTGGCTAAGGGTGGTAGTAGTGGTAGGCATCCAGCCCCCCTGGGTGAGGGTGGTAGTAGTGGTAGGCATCCTGCCCCCCTGGGTAAGGGTGATAGTAGTGGTAGGCATCCTGCCCCCTGGGTAAGGGTGGTAGTAGTGGTAGGCATCCAGCCCCCTGGCTAAGGGTGGTGGTAGGCATCCAGCCCCCCTGGGTGAGGGTGGTAGTAGTGGTAGGCATCCTGCCCCCCTGGGTAAGGGTGGTAGTAGTGGTAGGCATCCTGCCCCCCTGGGTAAGGGTGGTAGTAGTGGTAGGCATCCAGCCCCCCTGGCTAAGGGTGGTGGTAGGCATCCAGCCCCCCTGGGTGAGGGTGGTAGTAGTGGTAGGCATCCTGCCCCCTGGGTATGGGTGGTAGTAGTGGTAGGCATCCTGCCCCCCTGGGTAAGGGTGGTAGTAGTGGTAGGCATCCAGCCCCCTGGCTAAGGGTGGTGGTAGGCATCCAGCCCCCCTGGGTGAGGGTGGTAGTAGTGGTAGGCATCCTGCCCCCTGGGTAAGGGTGGTAGTGGTGGTAGGCATCCAGCCCCCCGGCTAAGGGTGGTGGTAGGCATCCTGCCCCCCCTGGCTAAGGGTGGTAGTAGTGGTAGGCATCCTGCCCCCCCTGGGTAAGGGTGGTGGTAGGCATCCAGCCCCCCTGGGTGAGGGTGGTAGTAGTGGTAGGCATCCTGCCCCCCTGGGTAAGGGTGGTAGTAGTGGTAGGCATCCTGCCCCCCTGGGTAAGGGTGGTAGTAGTGGTAGGCATCCAGCCCCCCTGGCTAAGGGTGGTGGTAGGCATCCAGCCCCCCTGGGTGAGGGTGGTAGTAGTGGTAGGCATCCTGCCCCCCTGGGTAAGGGTGGTAGTAGTGGTAGGCATCCTGCCCCCCTGGGTAAGGGTGGTAGTAGTGGTAGGCATCCAGCCCCCCTGGCTAAGGGTGGTGGTAGGCATCCAGCCCCCCTGGGTGAGGGTGGTAGTAGTGGTAGGCATCCTGCCCCCCTGGGTGAGGGTGGTAGTGGTGGTAGGCATCCAGCCCCCCTGGTTAAGGGTGGTGGTAGGCATCCTGCCCCCCTGGCTAAGGGTGGTAGTAGTGGTAGGCATCCTGCCCCCTGGGTAAGGGTGGTAGTAGTGGTAGGCATCCTGCCCACCCTGGGTGAGGGTGGTAGTAGTGGTAGGCATCCTGCCCCCCTGGGTAAGGGTGGTAGTAGTGGTAGGCATCCTGCCCCCCTGGGTAAGGGTGGTAGTAGTGGTAGGCATCCAGCCCCCTGGCTAAGGGTGGTGGTAGGCATCCAGCCCCCCTGGGTGAGGGTGGTAGTAGTGGTAGGCATCCTGCCCCCCTGGGTAAGGGTGGTAGTAGTGGTAGGCATCCTGCCCCCCTGGGTAAGGGTGGTAGTAGTGGTAGGCATCCAGCCCCCCTGGCTAAGGGTGGTGGTAGGCATCCAGTCCCCCTGGGTGAGGGTGGTAGTAGTGGTAGGCATCCTGCCCCCCTGGGTGAGGGTGGTAGTGGTGGTAGGCATCCAGCCCCCCCTGGCTAAGGGTGGTGGTAGGCATCCTGCCCCCCCTGGCTAAGGGTGGTAGTAGTGGTCGGCATCCTGCCCCCCCTGGGTAAGGGTGGTAGTAGTGGTAGGCATCCTGCCCACCCTGGGTGAGGGTGGTAGTAGTGGTAGGCATCCTGCCCCCCTGGCTAAGGGTGGTAGTAGTGGTAGGCATCCTGCCCCCCTGGGTAAGGGTGGTAGTAGTGGTAGGCATCCTGCCCCCCTGGGTAAGGGTGGTAGTAGTGGTAGGCATCCAGCCCCCCTGGGTGAGGGTGGTAGTAGTGGTAGGCATCCAGCCCCCTGGCTAAGGGTGGTAGTAGTGGTAGGCATCCTGCCCACCCTGGGTGAGGGTGGTAGTAGTGGTAGGCATCCTGCCCCCTGGCTAAGGGTGGTAGTAGTGGTAGGCATCCTGCCCCCTGGGTAAGGGTGGTAGTAGTGGTAGGCATCCTGCCCCCCTGGGTAGGGGTGGTGGTGCGCATTCAGGCCCCTGTGTGCATATGTGGCATTGGTGATGGGCATCCCGCCCCTATGGTGCTGCTGTTGCTGGTGTAAGTATATTCTGCATCCCTCTGTGTGTGTGTGATGTGTCGTGTACGTGTTGTATGTGTTTTGTGGTTGGTGTCTGGCTTACCTTCTGCGCCGTACGTGTCCGTGCCTGTTCCGGTAGTAAATGTAGAATATTGGTATGATCGGGACGAAGGGATTCATGGTTGGTTCGTGTCGTTCGTCCTTCTCGTTGCTTCGCGTCGTCCTCGTCGCTCGCATCGTCCTCGTCGCTTCGCGTCGTCCTCGTCGCTGCCGTGTTCGTCTCGGAGCCGTGGATCGTGTTGTGGCGCGAATCGGAGCTTATGTGCGCCTCTCCCGGATGCTTTGACGTGCCGTGCGTAGCGACGGGTTCGGCGCGTACGGAAAGCGCATCGTACTCGTTCGGCCGGACGGAGCTGCATTTTCCCTTCCGTGCGACTCGATTCAGCGTTTCCGGATTCGCCTCGGTCGGGGACCAGGACCTGGTTTGGGTGAGTACGGCTCGGCCGGATTCTTTGCTGTTGTGCGCATCGTACTTACTCTTTCGGTGTGCTGTACGGATCGGTCGGGAAACAGGCTTTCGCATGGCTTTTTTCCCGACCGAATGGTGTTGGGTGCGCCTCCGACCGAGATCGGAATCGGCCCCTTAATGTTTAATGTTGCTTTCATGTTTTTTCATTTCTTGGAGTTCTGTTAGCTGTAATGTTACTCTTGACATTTATGTGCAGGCCTTCGATGTTCCCTTTATGTCTGCAGTCCTATTAGTTCAGTACCCATTATTGCATCCTTGGTATTTTTCTTTTGCTAATTAGGCCTAGTTCACTCCTATCCCATGGGAATGCCCCCCACTTCACCAAATGGGAGTTGTGAGTCCCCTTCCTTGACCCTTTACGCTAGGAGCAATGTATGATGGAGAAGTCTCTCAGGGGGCTACACACCAGTTCTCTCATGTCTCATGAAAGCTCACTATATCACTCGTTGCTCAGCAGATTAACCTGCACCTACACAAATTCCCTGCTCAGAGGTATGGCCTGCACCCTGACCCGAACTATGTATTTGGGGGCACATTTAATTTGTTTTCCTTTATCTAGGGATTGGCACTGTTGGAGCTTCTCCCTTCATCATCCGGCAGGTGCTATGGTCTCTCAGCAGCTGTTGTTGAGCAACTCCTGTGATAGTCATCAGGAGGTAGGTTTCTCTACATGTATACGTTCAACCCTTAACCTTGTCACCAGTTTTCATACCCTATTCACTGGGGTTAATAGATGTTTGGAGGCAGTTGAGTGTGCTAAACTGTGCTTTATTGGGAATGCCCTTTCCACCACATTTGTTAATGATCTTGTGGAGTCTGTCTCCACCCATTCTCTCCCTATCCTATCCTAGACTGATGTCCCCTGCTCCTCCCAACACTTCATTCCACTCCATGGGGTGAGAAGAGGTGTCCAGTGTTCTGGATATGAACCAGGGAGCAGTCTGTCCTACAGAGCCCCAGTGTTATTATGACAACTCCCCCACCTTAAATACAAATACAGATCCCCAATTGCCACTTACTGTGTTTCTGTTCTCATATGGCTGAAGAGGCAGTACCTGTAGCAAGAGAATTAGATGAACACAAAGGTCCCATTTTGAGTGGCCTGGAGCTGTTTCCCAGGGGGAATAGTACTCTGGAACATTTTAACATTCCTGATATTTCTGGGCCAAGAATTGCCTATTCCACAATATCTGAACCCCATCGCTCTGAGCCAGTAGGCATCATGCCTGGACTTTGGAGTGGAGCTGAGGGGACTGCAGGCTACTAAGTACTCAGCACCCACCTGTGTTCCAAAGGCAGCATGAGGGCATCAGCAAATTCTGCCCCCTCACCTGATTTGACTGCCCCTACCTCCACACCATACCTAAAAATAGCTCCACACACATTTAAAAAATGCTCTAAGAAGGTGGTAAATCTGTGTGGATTTGGCCCCAGTATTCTGAGGTCCACATGTTATTTCACAATGCAAGAGAAATAACTTGTGATCCCCTTATTTAGGTGTGGGGATACTGTCTGTAATGAATTGTAGCAGGTGAAGATTTTGCATCAACAACTGGAGGTACAAAATGCTACAGGTCCACAGTTTAAAAATATTGATGGGAATTATTTAGAGTTTTTGGATAATGCACCATGCTTCTCAAGCGTGGAGTTTGTAATGTTTTACATAATTTATCATGTTTCTATTTCTTAAAATTTAGATTTCTGTTTTCATCTGTTTTTATTCTTTTAGGACTTCAATTTTAATTGTTCTTCTCGTTATACTGTAATTTAACGTCCCATTTTTACCCCTCCAAAACATTGTTTTTCAGCAGCTATAAACAAGTCTATATGTTACTTTCTCTTTTCAGCTCTCTTCTTTGACAGTTCAATAATTTCCTGGCAAAGTGTTCAAGATTTCTTCAGCATCATCTTAAGGAATTTTGGGGCCCTAACAAAACATATTTGAAGCTGTCTGTTTGGAGAGACTTTACATTTTATTACACATTTTCTACTAATTCAACCCCATATGACCCACACAATATAATATTATATGTAGGGCTCCCTGTTTTCCGTTTTTACCGATTTCTACAGATAGAGAAAGAAAACATTGTGTTTCCTGTCTGTATTTATTTTTTAAAGTGGAATTATACAGATAATTTGGCTTCTTTTGAGTGACTCTCCATGCTGAGATTAAAGACTTTCAGGCCAGTAGCTGTACATATTGGCAGCATGGTCAACAGCTGTACATATTGGCAGCGAAGGAAGTTACAAAGCTCACTAAGATTTGCTTAAATTACTGCATATCTCAACATGTATTTATGCTATTATGCTAATGTGGGTTTAATATTTTATTATTTTTGGCTGTGGAATGTGTGTAATGTGCGAAAACCTGATAGGCATCAAAGTATGAGTGCATGTTTATCCGTTTAATAAAAGTGGAAATATACAAATTATCACCTAATCTGTTCACAAAACACAAAATAAATATGGACAAATACTAATAAGATGGCCAAAAATAAATACAGACGGAAATGTTAAAAAAATAAATACCATAAAACAGGGAGCCCTAATTATATGTTAAACTTTCTCAAGTGGAGTCACCTAAAATAGCCAAAATATGTCTTGGACTGGGCCCCAAAAATACTTACAACAGCACATGGTGGAGACAGAGCCAGACAGAAGTGGGGGTAGGCAACAAGAATGAGAGAGGTTGTGATAGAGAAACAGACAGGAGTGAGGGAGCGGGAAAGAAATATCAGCTTCACAGGGCATAACGTATATGGTGGGGGCCCAGGGCAATTGCCTATTTTACCCATGCATTAAAACATCTTTCTTTTGCAAAGAATGTGACGGAGAAATAAAAAAACATACCCCAGTGTCTTCCCTTATCATTCTAGTGGACTGAGGTTCATTCTTTCAGGTAAAAGATAAGTCATATTCAGAATTTCTCAACCAAGGGGGTCATTACGATGGCGGAGGGTCTGCCACCGCCAGCCGTGCTGTGGCGGGCCCTCCGCCATCGGACAGCAATTTCCCCCGCCAAATTAGGATGGCGGGGGGAATCTGACCATGACCGTGGCGGGCGCAAAGACCGCCCACCACGGATCTGCCACAGGCAATCATTCCGATTGCCTAGCGGAGCGGTCTGCAGCTGTAAATTGGTGGCGATGTCTAGCAGGCACCGTCCGCCAAATTACGATGCTGGCCTCAGCCAGCCTTTCTATGGCAGTAGAACCGCCATTGAAAGGCTGGCGGACTGGTTTCGGGGGCCCGTTGCGGTCCCCCCTTGTGTTGGGGGGAGGTTGTGGTGCACTGGTGGGGTACCCATGGTACCCCCCTGTATTTCCCTGCACTAAGTGGCAGGCACCGCGTGGTACCTGCCACGTAGTGCAGGGAAACACACTACATGCATTTTTGGTATTGCGGCGGGTGCTGCAGCCAGCAGCACCCGCCGCAATGGTGAAGATGCAAGATGCAACCGCCATGGTGGGGGTCGTATCGTGATTCTACGTGCGGGACCGCCACCGTACAGGCGGGCGGTCCAAAGCACCACCACGATGGCGGGCGGACTCAAGTCCGCCCGCCATCGTAATGACCCCCCAAGTTAAAAAGCAGGAGCGCCCCTTGAAATTGCATTGCACATATGAAAAGACCCACCAACTATGAGTTATTTTCAATATAGTTCAATATTTACAGTCAGACCGGATAATAAAATCCATCAACAAATGCAACTATTTAAAAAATAAAATATGAAGAGTTAAAATAATAGAATCGTTAAAAATTTTAAATTAAATAGTTAAAATTGTTACTCAAATAACATGTATTATTATTCATAAAACGTATTGCCAATACTCACAAATTTGAGTCTTATCAGCCAAGCAGCATGTAAAAACTTGGAAGAAGCAAAAACTATAGTCAGGTTGGTGGCAGTTTTACATATTCTTAATGCATTAGTGTGATTTGATATCCTACTAGAATGACATGAAGGGATAATCCATTTGTCTCTGGGTTTTCGATAACCAACGCAAAACAACAATAAATGTTTCTCTAATTCTTCAGTGCAACTGCATAGAGGGCAGAGTTTTGGCTTTGCAGCAGGTAAGAAAATGTAAAAGTGGCTATAGGATGAACTCCATATCTAAACTTCAAGTAAAGTGATCTTAAAAACGCAGGGTTAATAAAATCTAAGTCTCAAAATAAAATACACTTTTATGGTGTAAGAAACAGTGTCATGGTCTGCCAAGGGAGACAGATGATTCACTTTTTTCCATTAAGGGACTCCAAAAACTCTCCTTTACAATAGCAACTACAGCTGGATGAATGGAGGAAGGATTCTGCCAATAATCTCTCCAACCTAGGTCAATCAAACACCTCATAACATGGTTTAGCCAGAGAAGTCTGCGGGCCTTTGATTTGCTTAAAACATCACTAAATGCATCTTGATATAGCTTCAGTTCTTTGGTACTCGAAATGCGAAGCCAATGCAAAAAGGCCTTAAATGTACATGGCTACAATAGGATTAAGACCAAGATCTAATCTTAGGGGAAGGAGTGGAGTGCCTTGCCCTTTGTTCAATAATGATCTAATAAAGTTATTCTCCTCAACCCTTAACTTTGCCACATTACAGTAAATCCGTACTTCTGTGCCATGAAGTGCAGCACTCATAGCTAGTGCTTTGCACATTTTTAATATATTTTTAAAAAATGGTTCTCATGGATAATGTAAGAATACTTAACAATATATAAGCGCAATGTCAAATTGAACTGAAAATAGGATCTCGAAGGAGAAAAGTTACACAGAACGCAATAAAGATTATATCTTTGCTAGTAATATTTTTTTAACTTTTTATATTTAGTGCATCTAATTTGCTACGTGTTTTCTCCAAAATTGTATTGCCATAATCAATGTTGATGCATAATTTGTTTATCTTGTATTATGCCAATCCTATGTGTCTCCATTGTAGCTTTCCTTATCCCTTCCACTGATATCAAAATCATTTTTTCTTCCACCGGCTCAAGTTTTCATTGTCATTTTTCTTCCTGTATTAGGGGCATTGTTCTGTTCCTATCACAGTCCTGCGCACAATGATCCATGCTCGTCTCTCTCTAGCACTGTCTTGTCATGTCCTGTTGAGACGTTGCCCAGAGCACGTCTCACCACGTCATATATTTCCAACTGAGAGTGCATCTCGCACTATCCAGCATCTTCTTCATGAGGCGGACTTCGTCGGCCTGTGACATCTCATTTTGACAAAGATTGTCATGTCCATATGCTCCCAGCATTTACAGCATCTTATCTCCAGATGCAGCCGCAACATATTCACCGCCAGTCCGAGGCCCCCATAACCAGGATAAGTGCAGCTCCTACCATATCCTGGTCCTTTCTCTCCCTTCATTCAATGACCCTAATGTTTGGCTACCTTCGTCTCACAGCGGCCCACGTTTTTCTACCAGACACAGTTCTGTGTGTCTCCATTTTATCAGAACCACCCTGTCCTTAGTGTGCTCCATCCTTACACGCTGCCACACTCTGCCAATTTCCAGATTGGGGCCCCCCTCACTAAAGTAAGTTCAATTGGCTCTTTTTTGAGGCAGATTATCCCTCTGGTTTTTCCATAATATTAATTCCTTGAATTCCTCCTTTTTTCAATCGCACGGCTGGGTCCTCCCTTATCACTCATTTGTTGTGCATGTCACCAACTCTGGCACAATGTTGCTATTGATTCTTCTGCTATTGATTCATCAGGTACGCTTCCAACTGTCCTATCGCAACAAAACTCAGGTTTCCTATTGTCCAATGCTGAGTTAGGTTTTCATTGTTTCATTACTGGTGTTCCCCATTTCAGGGTCCTGATGAGCCTCCCCATTGTTTTCGGGGTCAGAATGTCGTTGACTTATACCATAACGAACCATATCTAGCCTTTTTAAATTAAAAGGAGGCTGTTGTAGGGCATTGTTCATTTGATATTGGTCGTTTTTTATCTATTATGAGACCCTGCTTTATGCTGTAATTTGTCACTTGTTTTTCTGGTACAATTTTACATTTTTAAGGCAGGAGTAACTGAAGATGTCTTCTTAGAAAACATGAGTAAAGCTGAGGTCCTAGCTTGATCAGGAGTGAACTTTTAGTAGTTTATGACTCTCAGACATCAGATAGGCTAATTCCAAGGTAATCAAATTCTTTTACCTCTCAAGGATTTTCTTTTCCAACCTAATATTGCCCCTGAAGTTCTTCTGTCGGTTAAAGGCCATATATTTTGATCTACACAATGATCACTATCCTATTAGTAACACAAAATAAAGAACCTTTGTATAAGTGTAATAGAGTACTGACTTAAGATAGCCTGACTACTGATCCTACATGAAACATTGATTTATGTGTTAGGGTTAAAAATCCTGTTTTCTCATTAAACTGTTGTCTTGCTCAAGATGTTTTTCTCCTCCAGTGCAGATGATGTAACTTTCCAGAAGCTTTCTGTTAGCTAGTGAATAGGCATATGTTGTGTATCAGACAACTGATAGTGAGGTTCTCACTGGGAGGAGAGGAGATATCAGGAAACGTAACTCGTGGGAAGAACTGCCTGAACCACAAGCTATGAATGATTTATCGCTTCAAGGATTTGATTCTGTAGTCTGTTGTAAAGACGTAAGGGAGTTTATTTGCTCCCAGAGTTTGATGAGAACTGATTGGGTGGTATTTGAACAAAATGTAGAGTTTTTAATATCAGAAGACAGAAATATCAGGAAAAAAAATATTGTGATACAAACATATCGTGATGCAGAAATATTGTTGTCAAGAATATCGTTTTCTTAGATAAGTAATATTGTTGTTAAGAAGATCGCTGTTTTTAATATTTTGGGCCTGATTACGATGTTGGTCGGAGTTGCCTCCGACCGACATTGCTCAGATGTGGAACCGACCGACCTCAGGTCGGCAGTTCTGACACCACAATTAGGATGCGACCGCACATGGTGTGGTCACAAACCTTCCATTTCTCAATGGACGTTTTTGCACATCCCTCATGGTGCCTGCCACATGATGCAGGGCCACAAGCCGAGGGCCAGGGGAAAGGGGGCCCTACTAGGGGCCCCCAAAGAGACTTTCCAACAGCAGTTCCATGTTAAGGACGACATGGAACTGCTGTCGGAAAGTCCCATCATAATCCTGACGGTGTAAACGCTGTACGTTAGAGATTATGAGGCCCTTCTGACTGGCCAACGGCTCCTTGAGCCCGTCGGAACCGAGTCGGATTCCCCAGCTGGTTTAAACTCCGACCGCCGTCATTGTATAACGGTGGTCGGAGTTTAAACCTAAGATGTCGGTCGGAAAGCCTCCGACCAGCCGTCCGAGGCTTTCCGACTGACATCGTAATGAGGCCCATATTTGTTAAAAATATTGTTTTGGGATTATTTTCATATGTGCATATATTAATTTAATGTGTTGCTATTGTTTGCATAATTGTAATTTTAAGTGATTTAGATTTTTAAATGTAATTGCCAGTAATAATGTATAGTGTTGTAGCAGTTTCATGGGTCTGTAATTAATTAAATTAATTAAATAATATTTTTTAAGTAAGTATGTGATATTAATTTTGTACATTATGTCATATTGATTTATTTTAGGTGTGGGTTGCTTAGTTTTTAGGGGTATATGGTTGGAAGTTAATTATGTAATAATGAAATATAATTAGTGATTAATTTTTCTTAATATTTTAACTGATTACTAATTATGTATATTGTGTAAGCAATAAATATTTTTGTTATATTTTAAATGCGGGCTGCTGGGTTTGTAGAGGTATAGGGTAGAAAGTTTATTAAGTAATAATTAATTACAAATGATCTATTAATTATTAATTAATTATTTAATTAATTACTAATTATGTTGATTATGTTGAGGTTATTTGTTTTATTTATATTTTAGTCGTGGGCTGCTAGGTTTGTAGGAGTATAGGTTGGTAGGTATTTATTAAATAATAATTACTATTATCGATAATTAATTATTAAATGGTTTATTCATTTTGTAAGTTGTTTAATTATTTTTTATGTTTTTACATATATTTTATGTAAATTAATATTGTTTATATTAAGAGTTTTAGATTTTTTAAAATAAATTATTGGGGTTATTCAAGTCAAGAATAACTGTTGTCGTGTGGTTTGTGGCCTCATGGTCTGCCTTGCTTAGTTAGCTTGAGCCTGGCTGCCATGATGCCTTTTATGCACACGTTACTTCGTGACTTTGTTTTTCCAGCCTCTGTTTATGCCCGACTCTCTGTTTATGTCCTATTATCCTGTGCATAGCTCTGTGTATGTGCAGAATCCCTACAACACTGTATTTCGGTTCAAAGAACCATAAAAGTTTCACAGTATAATTATTTTTTTACAATTCATAAAACTTCAGCAAAGAAGATTAAAAACAACGTTACCCCCTAATAAAAGACAGCAAGATTAACAATCTTATGCAAATTTCACTCATATCGCTTTCTAATCACAATAGAGCCTCTTATAAAGTTAGCTACAGCAATACAGATGTCAGTAGAGGCCAATGAGTACAAATAGTTAAAACCATCACTATATGAACATGGACGAACGTTCCTCAATAATGGAAGCAGAAATCTAGTTCTCACTGATTTATAAAAAGTGCAATATAATAGAAAGTGCATCGCGCTTTGCCTAGAAGAATTATCACACAGGCAAGGCGTAAGCTTGTCCGTCCATCCTCCTCGACAAGGGAACGCTAACAGAAAGTGCACAGTGCTTAGCCGTAACCTGGTAAGGTAAAATCTGATCAGGGAATTTGTGGGAAAAGTTAGATAAAATTGTGGAGGGGCGGAAGGCAAGTGAGAAACTCCCGAATAACTTCGGTGATGACAATTGCGCATGTCGCCCCTATTAAGGAATGCCTGTTTAATAATGGCCTTAGCATTTGGAGGAATTCTTTCAGGGTATTCAAAAAAGTATCCTAGACATATCTCTAGGAAGTTGTCCCTCAAGAAGTGGAGCCAGGGGTTCTTTACAGCATTATGCATATTTAGGCAATCCTTAATAACATCTCTTGAGAACTCTAAGTCCTCTGAGAGCCATATCTTAGCCCATAAATACAATTGGGCACAGCCAATACGGTCCTCTATAAACTCTTGGCCCAGTTCAGCATGACAGAGTAATGTGGGGGCACTTTTTGGTACCATCAGTAATCTTTTGATAAATGTATTCTCTACTAGTTGGAGCTGTTGGCTTCTATTATACCCCCAAACCCCAGCCCCACATGTAGCGATAGGAAGGCATTTAACTCTATAAAGAGTTAATAATTCTTTCACTGGTTTTTGCCCCAGCTTACAAGCGAACCAAAATAACACATCCACAGCCCTGCTTGTCTGCTGTGCTCTAATGGTCAAGAGAGGTTCCCACTTCATCTGATTATTAAATACATTGCCCAGGTACGAAAAATTACTAACTTTTTCTATCTCCGTTCCCTGGACAATGAAAGTTTTCGTTTTTGTGGTCTTTGGGCGACATACCATAATATATGATTTAGAAAAATTTACTTTTAAATCAAGAGATGTCATAAAATCAGGAAAAGCATCAAGAGATTTCTGCAAACTCATAGCTGTCCTTGCCAATAACACTGTATGAAATGAATTTGAAATGAATTTGTACTTGTAAAGCGCACTGATACCCTGGGGCTTCCTGGCGCTGTACGCATACCGCTGTGGAACCCTTCCTGGCTTTTTCCCTGTGAAATGTCCACTCCTGGGCACCCCCAAGGTGAAGCCAGGCATCCCAGCGCTGGTGGGGCCGTTGTGGAGATTAAGCAAGCTATTGCCCAGAGTTGCAGAGTGGGACCCATGATTAGAATAGGCACCGAGGCGAGAATTATCAGGTCCGAGGAAGTTGAGCCCAAGACCCGCCGAGGCAGGAATTGAACCCTGGTCCCGGGCCAGATCACTGCATCAGGGTCTGCCGCTCTAACCATTGAGCCACACTTCTCCACATCTGCGTATGAAAGCAGGGGGACAGATTTATTACCAATTTTGGGGAAATCAAGCTCCCGTTTTAATAAAAAGGCCTCCAGCCCATTTGTATAAATTAAAAATAAAAATGGGGCTAAAATACATCCTTGGTGAACCCCCTTTGTGGAGATGATTGGGTGTGTTTTTTCCCCCTCACTACCGTACCTTACGGTAACTGAAGTATTCATATGGAGCCTACGGCGAAGGGTTACTAGTGCTTTTTCGACACCCATGTCTTCCATCATGACCCACAATTTGTCCCGATTGACAGTATCAAAAGCACTAGATAAGTCCATGAAGGCCAAATGCATAGAGCTCTTAATGGACCTCCCGTGCTTACTGACAATTAGGGACAAATTGAGACGTTGTTCAGTCGTGCCTAAACCCCTTCTAAAACCATATTGTGTGTTCGACAAGACCCCTTTAATAGATGCTCACTCTTCTGAATGTGCAAGAAGGACCCTTCCCAATACTTTTTCTGTTACATCGATCAATGATATAGGTCTGTAACACACCAAATCACTTCTATCACCCTTTTTAAAAACAGGAACTACAATCGCCGCTTTCCATGACCGAGGCAGTGGACCAATAATGGCTGCTTTAAAAATATGCGTTAGTAATGGTGCCCACAAGTTAGGGTTTCTCTTAAAAAGATCAAGGGGCACCCCATCTGGGCCTGGGGCTTTTAAACAGATGCCCTGTGCAAGAGCCACCTCTTCCTCTTGAACTGTAATGGACAAACTGAGCTGTGAGGCATTGGTTAAGTCATGGGGTATTTCCCTTCGTTCCTTCACTATCATCCTTTGTGAGGGGTTAAAAATGCTGGAAAAATTGGGTTCCCAGACTTCATCCAGGATCAATGAGTCTATCTGTCTCACATCTTCAGTGAACATTGGGCGATTAATGATTTCCCAAAACTTTTTAGAATCTTTATAGGAACCTGCTCTTTCCAAATCCTCCCACGTCTCCTTCCTCAGTTCCATCTTCCTGCATTCGATCACCTTTTTATATTTGCTCCTCGTAATTTTTATTATCTATCACGAGGAGTGGCATGTAGGACAGTTTTTAGTTCCTTATGAGCTTTGGAGCATTCAGTGTTAAACCAACACACCCCTGGGATTTGCTTGTGAGGAATGTTCTTAACCAACCTCTAGGCAATGTCGGTACAGAGCACCTCAAAATCCCGTACTCTTTCAACCGGGTTAGAATCTGGCTTCAGGCACCCATTTATGAGATTATAATTTCTTAGGATGATATCTTGTTCGAATTTTGATGGGTCTACCTGATCCCATTTCAAACTGATTCCTTTATTAGGTTTATATTGAATTGGAGGTTCATCAGTGGGCCCCATCTTAGCCTTTATGTTAAGAGAGGCTTTGAGTGGATCATTGTCGCTAGAGCAGTTTGGTATGATATTAAAATCCTGAACAAGGAAAGTATAATTCTTTGTCATCAACATAAAGTCAATAGAACTGTCCCTACCACCTCCAACATAAGTTGGATACTGCATGAAGGGATTGTGGGTACTATTATTTAAGAAAATTAAGTAATGTACTACCAAGATGAAGTTTAGGGCTTCCCCCAGGGATGAGTGATTAAAATGAGCCAAGGACGGGCCCTCACTATCTTCAAACCCACACATGCATTGAGCGCTATATTTACAGATCGTGCTATTAAAATCTCTGACCCATAAAATACATAATGGCTGCCACTTAGCGGAGGTTTGAGTGATTTCCGTTTGCTGGGACTTTATTACTAGACAGTTGCTCTTGTCAAAGATATTATAATGCAAGTTCATCAATAGCATATTGACCTTGGCCAAACCAGAGATCACTAACATTTGATACCAGGGAGAGGAGCAAATGCATTTGGCTTTTGCAAGAGCATATTTTACAGCAATAAGCACTGCAATACCAACCTTGGCCCTTCCTGATGTGGATGGGATCGCTGGGACACAGAAGGAGCGATACCCATTTATAAAAATATCATCTGTGGACCAGGTTTCTTGTAAACATAAAAGATCGAAACCTCCGACAAAGCCCAACCTGTCCCCTTTCCACAGTTTTGAGCGGACTCCCGCTATATTCCATGATAAAATTTGAAAACTAGTATTTGTGTCACTTTGCGGTACTTGCCCCAAAATTACATTAGCAGATGTATCAGAGGTACAAGCAGGCGTAAACAGTTCCGCTGCTTCGGACGCATCTTCCCCCTCATAGTGCATTTCCAGTTGGTCATTACTTATAAAATCTGAGCCTCCAACTTCGTCCTGCTCGTCTTCCGGGCAGGACGAGTCCTGCTGTCAATCCATGTTGGTTAGGCCAGAGAGTGCTTCAAAGTGGTTTGTCTGATTAATAGGCTGTAAGCGCAAAAAGTTGGAGTGTTTAGGCTGAGTTTGGTCTTGTCTCTGTTGAAAGCTGGGTCCTATATGAGGGGATAGAAGAAACCCAGAGGATATGCCCTTATAGAACCATGCTCACTCATCACTTCCGTAAGGCGTGTCAACAGAAAAAGCACACACCTAGGGTCCTTAAAGTTTAAGACCACACAGTCTTGCTCCACCGATTTTGGCATGCAGCCTAGCCAGCCAACCCTATACGCCATGATGCTATTGTCAATTAACTTAATCTACATCCTGTTTTTCTAATGCACCAGTGGGCTGATTTATTTATAAGACTTTGACAGTCTTCATGTTGGCCCAATGATATTGGGGGAACTCCAGTTAATATCAAAGTATAAGGGGTGCTATCTGGGGGTAAATTAAGCAAATCTTGCGCCTCTTCACTTCAACAATTCCTCCCGTTCCCCCTAAACAACGCAAGAAAGCCTCCCAAAGTAGAGTGGCCGGCTGGCGAGATAAGCAGATGGAAACTGCGGCAGGCGCACCTGCCTTCTCTTTCAGTTCCGGCCAGCCTCTCGAAGAGGAGGGGATGGGGGCTGCTGCAGGTTTACCTCCGCATAAGTTTGGTCTAGAAGCTGCAGAAAAAACGCGTACTTCCTTCTTAACTGCTATCAGCCCAGAGAATTCAACACCATCTCCAGCTTCGGTTCCACTGATGACGAATGTGGTGAGCAATAAAAACTTAGTGACCCTGCCCATTCAAAAAGATAAAACTTTTCCATTGTTTACTAATGTTGGGTCCAAAACCTCCCTGTGAGGAGGTTAGAATGGGGGTATTGCCAGCGATTACAACTATACCAGTGACCCGGAATTTAACATCTGAGGGGGATGTTGCTAGCAATGGGCAGGAGAAAGGGGATGGTACTTCATCAACAGTTCCGGGAGCTGTAGTTGAATCTTCTTTTGGCCTTTCTTGGATCTAAACCCTGTTGCTAGCAGAATAGCGACAGTCGCTTCTGAACTTAATTTTCACTCACAAGTACCGCCTATTAAAACCCCGGTGGGCTACAGGAGCTCTTGCCAGCAGCTTTGAAAAAAATGCTGGATACAATTCTAGTGGAGATTCGCGGGCTAAATGTCCAGCAACCTTTGGATATGGAACTAATAAAGCAAAGGCTTACTAAGATGGAGAAGACTTTATTGGTACTGCCAAAGCAGCTGCAGGTAGCAGAACAAAGAATTTCGGATATTGAGGATAAATTGGTACCTCTGCAATCCCGTACGACACCTGAACTGGCGAAGATCACAGAACTGGAGTCGAAATTAGAATCAATGGAGAGTTATGCAAGGCGTTCCAATCTTCATTGTACCGGAACTCCGGAAGGGAGTGAATCCCAGGGTCAAATTTTATCAGTTCCCCAGCTTATTAATATGTTGATTAAAGATCATATTCTACCATCTGCTCCAGAAGATTTGACAATAATGCAGGCTCATAGAGTTCCTTTTCATCAGACACCTGGGGCTAAATATCCTTGAACGATTCTGGTTAATTTCTCCGATTTCCGGATCAAAGAACAGGTCCTTACTAGAGCGAATCAGCAGAAAACATTCTCAGTCATGCAAAATGCCTCTTTGAAGATTTTCTCAGATCTGTCCGTGACTTCAGCTAGGCAGAGAAAAGCGTTTCAACTGCTTGCCTCTGAATTCAGAACGCTCAGGGTACAAGCCTCCTTGGTTCAATCGACAAAACTGAAGGTGCTTTGTAAAGGACAATTTAAGATCATCAATATTCTTTCAGAAGAGCAGGACTTCCTAAAATCAATTCGAAATTAGCGACTAGAGGTGGCATTAATTCCAGCTCTTTTTTCTTTTCTCTTTCTTCTGTGTCTTTTTCTTTTTCTCTTCCTTTGGATGGCACTGGGGGGGTGGTGGTGGTGGTGGTGGGGACCCGATTCTGGTAGTTCAGGATGCAATTCCATGTGGGGGTGTAGGGTGGGTAGGGTGGAGGCTGGGTTGGGATAGCAGAGAAAAAATGAGAGGATTAAAGATTTTGGATTGTATACACAGGTGTGCTTTTTCAGATTTTTTTCGATGTCTGATACTATGTGCTTTGGGTGCGATGAAAGCAGTTATTCTTTTGTTTTTTTAGATGGATAGTCTTAAAATAATTTTGTGCAATGTGAATGGATTGCTAAACGCAAGAAAAGCAAGTGCAATGCTTATTTGGTTGCTTTCCTTTTCCCCACAAGTGTTGTTCCTCCAGGAAACTCATCTTAGGTCTAAATACTCCTGGATTGATTCTTCCTAAGGTGTACAATCAAGCATACTTTGCCTCTGCAAACTTGTCAGTGCGTGGGGTGGCTATTATATTTTCTAATAATTGTAATTGTCAAATACTAAAAGTTAGTTGTGATGTTCAAGGCTGTTGGATTTATGTACAAATCAACCTCAGCGGCATAGTGTTTGATCTGATGAATTATTACGGCCCTATATTTGATGACATTTCAGCTTTACTTCAAATTTATGACCATTTGGCTGTTTCTGAGGGTTGTATAATATGGGGAGGGGGCTTTAATTTTATTCAGGATATTCGTTTAGATACTTCTAATCCAGCTAAGAAGCAACTAAAACCCAAATCAACCAAGCTGATTAATATAATAAAAAGACTGCATCTCAAATAGATTTTTTTTTATCGACAATCTGCTATCCAGAGCCGAGATTGAGATTATCTCCAATGCTTTTTTGGACCACTCAGCTATTTCTATTAGAATCCATATGAAGGCAACACATTCTCAAAATAGCAAGCAATGGTATTTTGATAAATCTCTTCTAGAAGATGGGCAGTGGATTGCAGCATTCCAGTCATTTATGAAGGACTTTTTCAAAATTAATGAGAACTCCGCTTCTGTCTTTCCGGTGTGGGAAGCTTTTAAAGCTGCCTTCAGAGGACAGGTAATAGCATTCACCTCTGCGGCAAAGAAACAATGCTCTCAGGAGATTTTTGCTATACAAGCTGAGATAGAGTTAGTGTTAACTTAAGGACGGCTAGTTCTGAAGCTCAAAAGGCGGGCCTCTTTCAAGAACTAGTAGCAGGCAAAGATAAATTTAGGCAATTTTATAATCTCCAGGTAATTTAGGGAGCAAGGCCTATAAACAAAAACTTTATGAAGAGAGTCAACAAATAGGATGTTATCTGGCCTGGGCAACTAAAATCCAGAACAGTCAAAATACAGTCACCCAGATGAGCATCTGGTCTCGGATATGGTTGTAGATTCTAAAGAGGAAATTGCAGGGGTTTTCTTGCGTAATTTTCAAACGATCTATGAGGAGATGCAGGAAATTACTCAAACATCACTTATACATTATTTTACATCTTTTGAAATGCCCTCTATCTCAATGATGCTTCGGGACTCTCTTGATAAACCTATTTCACAAGTTGAAGTCAGCAACGTATTAAAATCAATAGCTAATGCAAAAGCCGCAGGCATTGACGGTATTCCTGTTGAGGTTTTTAAGACTTTTGAACCCTTGCTTTACCTTCTCTTACTAAATTGTATAATCTGATAAAAAATGGCAAACCAATATCCAAACAAAAATTTTAAAAAAGCGGTCGTGGTCTGTTTTCTTAAGAAAGATAAGGATCGTATTGTTACTGGTTCATATAGACCCATAAGTCTTTTAAACATAGATTATAACATTTTTATGAAAATATGGGCAGCAAGGTTGACTCCGGTTGCACAGCAGGTGGTCCATAAGGACCAGACAGGTTTTATTCATCATAGATCTATGTCCTTCAATACACATTTTTTGGCACAGGCAGTTGATTACCTGTCAGTCAATGAGGTCAAAGCAGCGATTTTAGTGCTTGACGCAGAGAAGGCATTTGACCTTGTTGATTGGCAGGCTTTGTTTTTCATATTGACCAAGTATGGCCTGCCTGCAGGTTTGGTCAAGATGATAAAAGAATTGTATGCAAGCTCGGAGGCCACAATCTTAATCAATAGAGAACCGGTAGGTATAGTTAAGATCCGGCGTGGGACTAGACAGGGGTGCCCACTGTCCCCTCTTTTGTTTGCACGTTTTATAGAGCCTCTGGCAATAAAGATCCGCAATAATCTCCAGATCATGCCACCAATAGTAGCCATGCCAAAGTTGAAATTATTTGCAGATGATACTATTCTTTATTTAGCAGCAGAACCATCTAATATTCGAAATGCATTTGCTGAAGTAGAAGAGTTTACAAGAACAGGTGGGTATAGGTTAAATCAAGCTAAGACGGAGGTGCTGTGGCTTAAAGGCTTAAAGCCTTTTCTTTCTCAACAGACTATGCCCAGAACTTTTAGGCACTTAGGTATATATGTAACTAGCCACTACGACAAACTTTTTAGGCTAAATTATGGAAATACTCTGGAAAAGCCAAGAAGCTCTTAGAAAGATGGTATCTGCTCCCTTTAACTTTAATTGGCCTGGTTGAATTGGTCAAAATGTCTATTTTGCCATTATTTGTATTTTTGTTTATTCATCTTCCAAGTAAAATTCCTAAAGTATATTTCTCCGAACTGCATGCACTAATCCAGAACTTTATTTGGGGACAAAAACAGCCTAGGATCTCTTTAGCAATTTTACAACTAGATACAGCTCTGGTGGGGGCTCACCCTTCCTAATTTTGAGCTCTATTACTAGGCTGCATTGCTCAACGTTCTGGTTCGACTCCCATTGGCAGCATCTAAATTGGAAAATCTTCTGCTAAAAATTATGATGGAAGTGAGTGCAATTCAATTACCCGTCTTTTTTCGCTCCCCGAAATTTCCCAAAAAGTCGAGATATAAGACATTATCTGATTTAGCTTGTCGTATTCAATTATTTTTTAACAAACACAAAATTCCTTCCTATCATCTATATTCAAGAATTAGTGAGTGTCAGGACTTCGGCTTCCATTTTTCTCAGGGGTGTTTGCAATTATGGAAGGAGGCGGGCTTTGAATGTTTGGGTGATTTTTATAATAGATCCAATTTGATTACCAGTGAGATCTTATCCCAGCAGTTGGGCGATAGTTATCCTGCTTTGGCATTTAGCTTTAATCAAATCTCTAGCTTTTTAAAAACAAACTATGTGGTTACTGATGACGCAGTTTCAAACATCATAAACCAACTATATGTGCAGGGCCTATGTGGAGTCGGTAATTGGTATGATTGCCTAACGCATCTGGGTCAACAGAAAGTGCTTGATAGCTTCATCTCTAAACTATTAAAAGAAACTGGCTGTAGTGTTAGCAAAAAAGAAGGGCAGCTTCTATGCGAATCAGGCCATAAAGCGCTCAGAGCTGCCAATTATAAAAGAATGGCCTATTTATCAAGATGGCTAACTTACTATATGCCTAAAAGACTGAATAAGATTTTCCCGACCTCCACTGAGTTTTGTTTTAGATGTGGGGACTCAGAGATAAGGTTGTGGAATCATATTTTTTTCTACTGCTCCGGCTTTCATCAATTCTGGTTCGATGTTTTTCAAAGGATTAACCAATCCCTAGCATTAACAAATCATATTATGCCTACTATCAAACTAGCTCTTTTTGGGTGTTCAATAGAGGTTCAGCATTTGTCAAAATATCAACAATACTTTTGCTCTATAGCTATAGCAGTGGCCAGGTCCCTAATTTTACAAAATTGGAAGTCTGATAAGTCACCGTCGCTTCAGCATTGGCAAGCGAAGATGGCCAAGACATATATGTGGGAAGAAGCATATGCCAAACGGATTGGGTCTCTTCATAGATTTGTAGCAATATGGTCAGGGTTTGTCAATAATGTAGGGTAAAAT
The DNA here is from genome assembly GCA_963921515.1 of Calotriton arnoldi. Taxonomy (NCBI): domain Eukaryota; kingdom Metazoa; phylum Chordata; class Amphibia; order Caudata; family Salamandridae; genus Calotriton; species Calotriton arnoldi. The sequence goes on along the minus strand of CAWUFW010001831.1, from coordinate 1,888,417 downwards.
GGTCATGGATATTTATACTCCGAAAGCATTTTAAACCTAGCCCATTATGGAAGCAGTAGGTGAACTGCAGGAGATTCAATCCCTTTGAATAAAGGGCACCCTACTACTGGTTTTTTTAAAATATGATGCTGCTATGGAGTTTCTGAATAATGGTTATCGATTTCATGTATATTGCAGCTTCAGGTGTTTCTGCTGTTTTTTTGGGGTTTTTTCACGTTTGATCTGGCATTGCTAGCACTTTATGCCTATTGCACTAGCACTTTACTGATGTATTTTTCAATCGATGTTGCTGCTGTTCTTATATTTCCCCAATATTTTTGGTTTCCACTTTTAGCACTTTTTGCACCAGGACTTTAGCACTTTACTGTTGTCTTCTATTCTCGATCCTGCAACGTTAAGCACTTTAGGGCTATGGCACTAGCATTTTATCAATGTATTCATGTATCAATTATCTGATTGGACCTAAGATTGTTTAGTACTTTATCAACATTGCACCAAGATTTTATTCTACTACGTAGGATTTAATTGTCTTATTGGAAATTAAAAAAATAAAATTAAATTAATTTTAAAAAAACAAACATGCCTCTGTTTCAAATTGTGATTTGTGCTGGAATCAGGATTTGCAAGCTGCCTGTATTTATACGCTGAGTAGGAACCCTACAAAGTTTTCATTTCTCATTTCTGAATCCAGATATTAAGAGCTCTACAATGTCTTAAATTCTTATTTCTCAATTCAAGCATTGTGAATTTTGCAAAAAGTCCCATGCTCATTCCTACACCACTGATTTAGTGGCTTAAATGTATATCTCCAAAGAAAGCTACATACAATTTGTATGCACAATAATTTTGCAAAACATTTGAGAACATCTGTAAGTAAAGTACATTGCAGGAAAAGCTTTGTGTGACATCCAATGGACTGTGCACTTTAAAAGTGGACTTTACGTAAGCACCATACAGCGTAGCAAGAATCACTACTTGCTGGTGGTGATACCATTCAAAATAAGTGCGCTACCTCTGACTTTTATAACCTCAAAAGTAGCTATTATTTTGTTTATCTTTTACTTTTATTCGCCATATCCTAGCTGCTACAAATAAATGATACTGCACCAAAATGAAGTCAGTCGTATAGACATTATAATAATTTAAAATCAAAAATATCCCTAAAACTCAGCATGTATGCTGAGCTAAGCATATATTCTTTTGGCGGCTTGAGACATGATGTCACAGATGGCATCACAAAAGATATCAATTATATCACTCATATACATATCACATTACTGAAACCACTAAGGAAGCTGCAGCCGAAGTCCAGGAGCTGCAGCTGGAATTTGACCAGCTGTCATGTGTCCTGGGCTTCTGTTGCAGACAGCAAGTCTGGTATGCCCTTTGGCATGATATAGGAGAAATTAACACCCTGCATCCCTTTTGAGTGGTAAGGACAGCCAATGATACAACCCCCTGATCCTTGGTAAGTCAGGAGGCTTAAGGCTTCCTATGCCCTTGCCATTGGCTAAGATGGGGCTATTACTAATACATGCTCACCCTTGGCAAAGGCAAGGTCCTTACATTCTCTAACACTCTCCATCAATGACAAAGATGGTAATTTCCAACACAATTATTGATGATATTGTAGATGAGCTCAGAAATGGCATAATCTATGATAGCTCTATGTAAATATTCACAGTGTATGTTGTAGAACATGTGGGCATCAAGAAAGCAAAATAAATCATTTAAAACAACGCTGTTCACTTCCAAAAAACAATGTACACTGACAATCTGTATAGTTAAGATTAGTAAAATGGGGTCACATGTCAGTGTGTGGTTGAAGGACATACTGTTTGCATAAAATAGAGTAGGTACAAATGGAAAGTGCTTAATTTGAGCAAGTGCTTGCCAATGGGGCCCACCAGCACTCACTATTGGGGACCGGCACTTATTTTTCCTCTTCAGATATTGACCACTGTTAGACCAGTCAGGCTTAGGGTGGTCTTCCCCCAACTTTTTGCCTTCCTCCTCCATTTCTTCTGACCTCATTTTTGCTGGCCTTAGGATGCTGAGCACTTTATCACTGATAACCAGTGCTAAAGTGCTCATGCTCTCTCCTCATGGTAGCATTGGCTTATACCCAATTGACATATTTAATAAACATATAAGTCTCATGGGGGAGAAAGAGAAAGCATGGAGAACATGGCAGCCGGCTGACGAGTCCAGTCGGGAGCGCTCACCCGCTCCGAGTGAAACGCATGCAGATACTGTAATTATAACTTTCCCCAAATGTTTCCTGAACGATGCGGATAGTCTTTTAGGCACATTAGGCATATTAAGCACATTAAAACTTTACAGACCTGCGGAAGGGAGTCGCTCCACTCGCCCCGTTCGTGGTGAGTTCACCGCACACTCATGGTTCACCTTGAACCAAGTCTCTGGGGCCGGGAGCAGACCACGGAGATCAAGGGAGTGCGCGCGCATGGTCACAACGTGTGGGCGGAGGCAGCTGAGGGGCTGCAATCATCCCGGAAGGCAGCGGCCAGAATCTGGTTCAGAGGCTCAGTAGGCCGCATTGGGTGCGGGCTAAAGGACACATAAGACATGGAAGGCAATTGGAATGAAGCTGAAAAGGAGAAGGAGAGCAAGAGACACTGTATGACATCGGTATGAGGCAGGGGGAGGGGTGAGAGAAGCAGAAAGGCCCCCAGAGACCCCAAAGACAGTATAACACCGGCGAATACTGCGCAGAAGGGACAAAATCTGCCCACAGATTCAACTAAGGGAGAGACAAGGGTTTATGGTGCTATCTATTGCCTTAGAAGTAGGCATTTTGATATAGAAAACTCCGGTCTTGGCAGCACACAGAAAAACCTGATCATAACACCAACAATCCTCAAAATTAGCACCAAAAGGAGCATTACGGCGGACAAATAGGGGGTAAACTAAAGTCAGGGGGGGAATACTACCTCCTCACTGCCTAATCCGGGTCGATGCAATCAAGGAGGGAAAATTAAAATTACTCCCTCTCTTCGCTCCTATTTCAAGATCCAAAACAAACATCAACCTCAAAATCTACCCCTTGGAGAGTCAAATATGGAGGAAGAGCTTAAGCAGAACAATATAACAAAAACGCAAGGAGACGCTCATACCCCCAAGAGCGGGGAGATTGTTACCAGTAATAGATTCCAAGCCTTAGCGATGGAAGAGACAGAGGTAGGTATGTTGTCCTCAGGAAGGGGGTCAAGGGAAGGCCCAGTGACTGAGGACAGAATAGAGGTCGGACCAAACCAACCGCTAGATCAAACTGCTCAGTCAGAGATGGGGAAACTTATGGGCACTCTAATTGTTGAAATGAGAGCAAATTTTGCCAAATCAGAAAAAAACAGGAAAAGATTCAAGCAACTTGTGAGGCTCTTGAAGTAAAAGTGAACTCCATAATGGATCGCGTACAAGTGGTAGAAGCAACAGTAGAGAAACTCGGAAGAGACACAATGGAGAACCAAGGGGAGATCCTCACCTTGAGAGCAAATGAGAGGGAGCTTAGAGGTAAAATTGAGTCATTAGGGAATAACGCAAGACGCAATAATCTCCGAATCCTAAATATACCAGAAGGAGAGGAAGGACAAAATATCAAGAACTTCGTGTCTAACCTTTATAAAGACTTTATCCCTGGAATGGAGTTTAAGACACTAGAAGAGGATATTCAAAGAGTCCATAGAGATCCCTTCAAACTAGGGAAGCCCAGAAAAAACCAGAGGAGAATCCTAGTCAACTTTAATACCTATACAATCAAGGAGAAGATTTTGAGTGAAGCCCTGAAAGCTGTTGCATTCACCAAAGGAGAATACAAGTTCAGAATTCGCTCTGATATATCAAAAGCTACGCAGGACAGGCAATGGGAACTCGGGAACCATATGCAGGAACTCAGGTCTCTGGGAACAACAGTCCGGATGAGATTCCCGGCCTCACTTAAAATCATGTGGAGGAATCAAATGTATTACACTCGGGAGCTTAATGAGGTTGTAAAACTTATGGATCAGTTCAAATCAACACAGAAATAATGAGAGTTTAGGGGAAATAGAAAATAAATAGATTTTGGCTCGGAGTGGGTGACTCTCGAAGAGGGCAAATCCAATCTGCCCAACAGAAGCAGGGAGGGTTCTCCAGGGAGGGGGGGGGCACGCAGCATAAACAAGTACACGAGGTGTGGGAGCATACGGGTAAAGAATGACAAAAACAATTTTGTCCATCATGCAATATACATAGGAAGACTGGGTCCTAACTCTCGAACTTGGGAAGTAACGTGATCTTTATTGCAATTGTAAAGGAAAGATATGGTAAACAATAAATTTAATTTCACGTCTTGGAACGTGAATGGCCTCAGAGTAAAGAAGAGAAGGGAGGAAATCTTGGAATATTTAAAAATTATAAATAGTGATGTGATAATTTTGCGAGACACATCTTCTGAAACAAGAGTGGGATAGAATTATGAAACATCAAAAATGGGTAGATTGCTATGTTTGTACAAACCAGTCTTGTTTTGTCAAAGGAGTGGCAATTATATAAAGAAAATCCGCGAGGGTGATAATTATAGAAGAGCTAACTGACCTAGGGGGAAGGTGGGCAATAGCCAAAATAAAAATGGAAAAGAATTTATACACAATTGTGGGATATTAAGGTCCAAATACAGATGATCCCGCTCCCCTCCAAGCACTTTATTCTCAGCTAATAGAAACGTCATCTCCAATTATACTGGGGGGGATTTTAACATACTAATAGATCCTAAACAAGATAGATCCCCTCCGGGTAAAGGTTTGAACCTACCAAAAATGAGGGCATGGTTAAAAAGGTACATAGAAGATCTGGGGATTGTGGATGTATGGAATAGTAAATGTAAATCAGGGAATAGGTTTACTTACAAAAACAAAAAATATGGCCACACATCCAGAATTGATTTTTACCTGATAGACAAGACCTTAAACAACAGCGTAGTCAACATAGACCACATCCCAGCCCACCTGTCAGACCACTCCCCAGTTACCCTGACAATAAAAATCGATAGACACCAGGCAATACCCAGATGGACTCTAGATCGTACCCTTCTTCTAGACCAGGAGATCATAGATAAGCTTAAAGTAATTACGGAGGAATACTTTAAGGATAATAGTAGTAAGGAAACACAGATTCAGATAGTTTGGGACGCTTATAAAGCAATAATCAGGGGGGCTTTAATCAACCTATCCACGTTTAGGAACAAAATCACAGAACTAGAATTAGCCATTTAGAATCGAAAATCCTAGAACAGAACAGAAAATTAGAGGTTGCTAAGTCTAATCAAGCCCAAGAAAGAATCAAAAAAGAAATACAGAATAAGAAAGCTGAGTTAACCAACATACCAGACACCAAAATCAGGAACAAATGGGAAGCTAACGAGCTATCCAATTACGAATACGGAGAAGGCAGTGGTAAATTGCTCGCTTGGAAACTCAAGACCAAACAGAATTGAAATAGAATAGCAGCAATACAGATAGGAAATCAAGCTGAGCAGGAAGTAGACGAGGAGGAGATTGAGAACGCCTTCTCTGATTTCTTTCAGTCTTTATACGCAGAAGACCTAGAGACCTCCTAGGATCAGGTGGATCTCTACCTGAGTAAACTAGCGGTCCCTACCCTAGAAGAAAAAGACAGGGAATTACTTAACGCAGAAATAACACTTGAAGAGGTAAAGAGTGTTCTGTCGAAGCTAAGAAAAGGGAAGGCTTCCGACCCAGATGCTCTACCGAATGAGTTGTACATCTAACTGAAAGACTTACTGGGCCCCATATTAGTGACTCTGCTAAATGAGATCTTTTTTAATGGGTTAAAACTACCTAAATACCTGGAATGACTCTACTATTAGCATACTTTCAAAACCAGGGAAGGACCCTCTGAGATGTGAGTCGTACCGACCCATTTCTCTCTTGAATAATGATTATAAAATCTACTCACAGATTTTAGCAACAAGATTGGGGCAGGTGTCAAATCAGCTGGTTCACAATGACCAAAAGGGATTTATTAAGGGCAGACAACTACATGAGCTAACGCATGAATTGATAGAAACAATTGACATAGCCACGCAAGAAAATACCCCTCTTGCATTTCTCACATTCGACGCCGCTAAGGCCTTTGATCAAGTGAATTGGGTTTTCCTCTGTAAAGTAATTAGCAAATACGAGCTAGGGGACACAATTTTGAAGACGATTATGAATATCTATGAGTCTCCAGTGGTGAAAATACTGGTAAACGGAATCCTGACCAAAGAAATTAGGATTGAAAGAGGTACGCGTCAAGGATGTCCACTCTACCCATCTTTATTCAATTTGTATATTGAGCCATTAGCCCACTCCATAAGAACATCACAGGGAGTTATCCCATTTAGTTTTCAAGGGTGGGAAAATAAAGTGGCGTTATACGCAGACGACCTAATGGTTTTTTACAAGTAATCTTACGACATCTTTACCTAATATTACTAAACCGTTAGATGACTTTGGGGAAGTCTCGGGACACCAAGTTAACCATCAAAAAACTGAAATCATGGAATGGAACTCCCTACTCCCACACCCCTTAGCAAAAAACAGAACTAGGTATCTAGGCATAGAGATACTACAGAACTTTGATGAGATCGCACAAACAAATTTTTACATAAGGGTGAAAGAGACTAGGAAACTCTTGAAAACTTGGAGTGGATTACCATTGTCTTTCTTGGGAAGATCCAACGCAATAAAAATGATGATTCTACCCAAATTTACTTTTATCTTTAATACTATCCCACTGGAATTCAAGATACAATGGTTCAAGAGAATACAAAGTGATTTGAATAGTTTCATCTGGGCATCAAAAGGTGTACGTATAGCATGGAAGAAACTGAGTAGGAAAAAGGAACATGGTGGCATCGCCAGTCCGGACCTTTTGTTTTACCTCAGAGGCTTCCAATTAAAATTTTTTAGAGTTCTACTTAAAGAATATTCCTCCTATCCCTCCTATTACAAGTCAATTTTGGTAGATGACTTCTGCTTATACAAATTTGGCCATCCAAAATATGTTTTAAAAGTTAAGTTGAAGGTCCTACGTGCCACTTGCACTATCTGGTACCAGATTAGAAGAATATTACAAATACCGTACTACAGCACCTTTGCACCAATCTGGGACTCTCCAGGCACACAAGAATGCTTGAAAGACACGTTAGCAATTCCCATAAAACAAGCAGGCATAACAAGATGGGGTCAGCTGATACAAACAGGAAGATTGGTTAGTTGGGAATCTCTAGAACAAAGCACGGATGGGAAACTGTCAAGGTTCAAGTACTATCAACTGACAAGTTGGATTAAAAGCTTGGAGAAGGGACAGGAAGAAAAGATGGCTGCAGAGGAAGAGATACGAATGGACCCATCGAGGAAGGAGGTATCTAAATGGTACTGGCTTCTAATTCACGCATGGGGAGGAAGATTTCACACTACCAACAGAGCTCTGGGAGAAGGACTTGCCAACGCGGGATCTCCAACATTTATGGCAAATATCTATGATTACTTTATGGTGTGTTACACAATCTGCACCCCTTAGGAAAAACCATCATTTTACACTACACAGGGCATACTGGACGCCGGAAAAGCTAACCAACAATAAATAAGCAAGTGGTGAAAAGTTGTCCAAGGTGTGGAGAGACAAAAGCAAATGACATCCACATGTTCCAGGAGTGCCCTCAAATACATCATTTCTGGTTCAAAGTGGGTAGGGTTATGAATGAAGTAATGGGACAAAACATAGAGGTAAGCGTGGACTTAACTATTTTTGCAGTGATGAATGATAACGGGGGCCCTTTACACTTAAATAATAAACAAAAAGACCTTCTGTTTGTATTAATCTTACTTGCCAGACGGGAGATATGTATAAAATGGATTCTAGCAGCTCCCCCCACATTAAATGAATGGTTGACATCGGTGTGTAAGATTAAAAAGTTGGATTTGAGTAGAGAGGGAAGAAAGCGGATGAATTTCTGGGAGTTGTGGGATAGGAACAACTCTTAGAGTAGGTAAAGAGAAAAAGGTGAGGCAGGAAGGGAAGTCCTATGATTACTCGCTTTGCAATAACAAATTCCGGATCAGGCACAGTGGTGGCACCACTAGTGATTTTCCCAATGAATTTGGAGATTAAAGACAGTACTCTACCTCAGACCAAGAAGGTTTCCATAGTTCAAGAAGAGGTGAGAATGATCCGGGTTGGTAAAGTTGCCTGAATAGGATCCTTGTCTTTCTATATCTCACCTTTGCATGATATGAGGACAAAATAAAAAAATAAAAAAGTCTCAGGGACATAACAGGCTTCCAACAACCCTGCATCTGCACCTGGACTCTGCCATCTGTAAGTCTATCCCGCCAAGTGGTGCCACCCCAATCCTGGACCCTTTGAAGTGGGCTTAAGGTGCACTGCTAGCCTCTGTGGGTCCAGCAAAACTGGCACATCTCCTCTGCTGCACGGCACAAACCTTAGCAGAACCGGGTTATTTTCGCTACTGCATGGATTGGACCCCTTCGCCAAGTCCGGCATTGCATCACAGCTCTTTAGAACCACCACATCACCCAGACTGCGTGACACATCCTCGGTGCAGGCCCTCGCATCTCTCATCGACGGCAGCCTTGACAATGATGCAAGACTCCGCATTCCAGCTGTTCGAACCGATGCATTGTTCCGACTGGGTGCCGCATGGTACACTGACAAAATATCGACACTCAAAATATACCCATACAAAAATATTGTGACCAAAATATCGATGTAAAAAATATCTACATCCTATACTTATAATGGTAAGTACAAAAATATCGGGAAAAAATATCGGTCATAAATATAGTTGTACAACATATCGGTTTATATATATATATATATATAAAATTTAAAAAAACAATTTGTGGATGGTTTATGGAATTTTTATGATATATATGAAATATTAGATCAATACTTTTTTAATGTATGTATTTTTGATATTTCCTATATAGTCTGTCCCTCTTTAAGTTCGTGTGCCTTATTCTTTATCCCTTATCCCTATTTATGTAAATATCACTCCACACCTAGGGATGGAATTACCTTACTCCCCCGTGAATTCCCTGTATACCATTTTTATATTCCACTATTAAACACTAAAATATTGATATTAGTGGGAACAATCTGTGGGTTGTCCTCACATACAAAAAAATGATCAATAAAACACGCAATTCACTGAAACATATTCGTTGCACTCAAGCACTTTATTGGATGAAACATGCACACTGGCACTTTTTATCTTGTATCTTTCAGTTCCATTTGTTGCTGCTAATTAAGTTTTCTGATGTTATGTTACCTGATATTATGACTGCTGGTATTTATACCGTGATTTGGGCTTTTAGCGGACTAGATATTTATATCTAAATAAGTATTTTGTCATTTATCATTATATTTATGTAGATATTTTATGGTTATCCAGCGTGAAACAATATATTGAATTTTGTGTTCCACTGCGATAAATTGTTAAGTAGTGACAGCAGAACCATAATATTGTCTAAAACTCCGTGATATGCGATCTATTAGCAAATGTATTTGAACATTTAATATTTGGAATATCTCAGGAGAATACATCCGCAGAGCACCTTAACACTTGGTTCAATAGATGTTATCAGGCAAACCAATACCATATTATGAAAGTCAGCCTTTTGGAATGAATAGTCTTTTATTTATATTTATTATGTTGCGTCACGAAGGAAAGGGTGTATTTAAAGTGGGGCGGAAATACGTATTGCTCATGTGATCAAGGTAACTGTGGTTACCGAAACGCGTCATGTCTGCTGTATTAACGCTGCAATAAACTTATATTCGTACCTCTAATTGGAGTTCGTGCCCGTTCTTGGCAGGTGGTGCCGATGGATGTACGAGGAGGGCACTGCAAACTACTTTGGATATATATATATATATATATTAAATTAATAAATATTAAATATATTAAAAAATAAAATTAATTAAAAAAATAAATTAGATTTAATATACATTTTAGCAAATATAACAAATAAACGTAATTTAAAAAAGTTAAACACATATGTAATCATTAATATATATATATATTTACTTTAAAGCAATTAATAAACTTATCATTTTAATGCATTTTATAATTTTAAAATTAACAACGACATATATATATATATACATATATATATATATATATGATACAAACAAGGATGGCCCCTGGTGAATTGCACTCACTGTCGGTCTCCTTCACCAAGAAAGCGATCTAATGGGTTCTTTGACACAGCCATTTCATGCCTGACGCGTTTCGGGCCTCCGCCCTCATCAGAGGCATCCTGTGGTAAGTTGACAAATTCACTAACGGACACATGTCCCTCTTTTATTTCAATAATCCTCAAGTGAGTAATTTAGGCCAACGCCATGAATTATGGGATCCGTAGTGCAAAATATAAAACCCAAATGGGCTGCCAACCTCACAGTAAACCAGATTCTTTGGCTGAAGAATTCCATCAGAGGAACTTTCTTTCACACTGGAGTCCTGTCATGCCGCATAGCGCCTGCCTCAATGAGCAGACAGCAGCCCCGCTGGGATATCGTGGTGGTGCAATTCGCGACCAGGCCGGCCGCTAATTTGATACAAAAAAGGTTGCCCCCTGGTGAATTGCACTCACTGTCGGTCTCCTTCACCAAGAAGCGATCTAATGGGTTCTTTGACACAGCCATTTCATGCCTGACTCGTTTCGGGCCTCCGCCCTCATCAAAGGCATCCTGTGGTAAGTTGACGAATTCACTAACGGACACATGTCCCTCTTTTATTTCAATAATCCTCAAGTGAGTAATTAAGGCCAACGCCATGAATTATGGGATCCGTAGTGCAAAATATGAAACCCAAATGGGCTGCGAACCTCACAGCAAACCAGATTCTTTGGCTGAAGAATTCCATCAGAGGAACTTTATTTCACACTGGAGTCCTGTCGTGCCGCATAGCGCCTGCCCCAATGAGCAGACAGCAGCCCCGCTGGAATATCGCGGTGGTGCAATTAGCGACCGGGCCGGCCGCTAATTTGATACAAACAAGGTTGCCCCCTGGTGAATTGCACTCACTGTCGGTCTCCTTCACCAAGAAAGCGATCTAATGGGTTCTTTGACACAGCCATTTCATGCCTGACACGTTTCGGGCCTCCGCCCTCATTAAGGCATCCTGTGGTAAGTTGACGAATTCACTAACGGACACATGTCCCTCTTTTATTTCAATAATCCTCAAGTGAGTAATTAAGGCCAACGCCATGAATTATGGGATCCGTAGTGCAAAATATAAAACCCAAATGGGCTGCCAACCTCACAGCAAACCAGATTCTTTGGCTGAAGAATTCCATCAGAGGAACTTTCTTTCACACTGGAGTCCTGTCGTGCCGCATAGCGCCTGCCCCAATGAGCAGACAGCAGCCCCGCTGGGATATCGCGGTGGTGCAATTCGCGACCGGGCCGGCCGCTAATTTGATACAAACAAGGTTGCCCCCTGGTGAATTGCACTCACTGTCGGTCTCCTTCACCAAGAAAGCGATCTAATGGGTTCTTTGACACAGCCATTTCATGCCTGACGCGTTTCGGGCCTCCTCCCTCATCAGAGGCATCCTGTGGTAAGTTATATATATACCAATAACATAAAATCTATTTAAAAAAACTATGTATTATAAATTAAAACATTAAACTATTTAAAAATCTTTAAACTTTAAATTTCCCACTCCAGTCAGTGCAACAGTAGGGAACGTGTTGGATAGTAGAAGGGAAAAAATTACTATTCCCACTCCAGTGAATGCAACAGTAGGGAAAGTGTTGGATATCGGAGGGATAAAATTTACTATACCCACTCCAGTCAGTGCAACAGTCGAGAAAGAGTTGGATAGCGGAGGACTAAAAATTACTATTCCCACTCCAATGAGTGCAACAGTAGGAAAAGTGTTGGCTAGCAGAGGGGTAAAAATCACTATTCCCACTCCATTGAGTGCAAAAGTAGGGAAAGTGTTGGATTGCGGAGAGATCAAATTTACTATTCCCACTCCAGTCAGTGCAGCAATAGGGAAAGTGTGGGATTGCGGAGGGTTAAAATTTGCTATTCTCACTCCAGTCAGTTCAAAATTAAACACAAACAAAAAATCATCAACAGATTAAAATATGTTTTTTAAAAAGTAAGTATAAAAATATAAATATGTTGAAAATTAAAAGAAAAATATATTCCATATTAAAAATAAAAACATTAAAAGATATTATAATGTTAAATACATATCACAAATACCTACAAATATTATATTATAATAAATAAAATAAAAACAAATACATATTTTTATTTAGAAATTATTTATTAACAAAACATTAATTATTACATAAATTTAGTCTATTTACTTCCTAGCCTATAACACCACACAACTCACAACCCACATTGAAAATAAAAAAATGTATTTTGCCAATTTAACAAATATTATTAACACATAAAATGTAATTACATTCCTACCCTTTACACCTACAATCACCACAACCCCCACTTAAATTTAAACTGTAAAAATATTAATTACACAATGACATTTTTTCCAATTAAATAACTAATAGTATTTACCAACTAATTATAAAGTAAGTAAAATTAATTTACTCCCCACCCTTCACCCCTATAAACCCAAAACACAAACACAAAAAAATAATTAAACAATTACCCTAATTAATTATCAATTAATTAATTAATATTAATGATCAGCTAATCATGAATTAATTAAAATTACAAAGAAATTACTTCCCACCCTTTACCCCTATACACCCCACAACCCGCACCTAAAATTAATTACACCATTACCATAATGATTTGTCAATTAATTAATGTTAATTGACAACTAATTATTAATTAATTACAAATAAACTACTTCCCACCCTTTACCCCTATAAACCCCACAACCCGCACCTAAAATGTACCAAAAAATTTAAAAACACAATTAACATTATAAAATCTCAATTAAATAAATATTAATGAATAAACAATATTCATTAATTTATTATAATTACATTACGTCCCACCCTATTCCCCTATGAACCCACAACCAGCTACGGAACTAAAAATGCAAAATGTAATTAAAATGTAATTAATTACTGCTAAAAATGTAACACATATATTAAAAAACATAAACAATACTTATACAAAAATAATACATCACATACATTTAAAATATATACTAAAGTACATAACACTAATAAAATAATCGATATTTTAAACAACTATATTTTTCCAAACGATATTAATGACTTTTATATTTTTAAAATCGATATTTCTTACCTTAAAGTCGATATTCTTGACACACAATATTCTTGCTGTTGATATTTCTGTGTCACGATATTTAAAACTCGATATTAGTGTAAGTCGACATTTGCAACTCAATATTTTGACTGAATACCGTGCCGCATCCTCAACGCTGGACTTCGCATCGCAAACCCTGTTGACGGGATTCTCAATGATGACTCAGATCCTCGCATCGCAGCCTTGCCACATCTTGAAACCAATGCATCGCTTCGGCTGCCTGAGGCATCTTCGACACGAATCCAAGAAACGCTCAGCGAACCAGGATTTAAGGTACTTTGTTCAGCGAGTCTAATTGGGTCCCTGTAGCCGGCCCGCGTTCCATTACGGCCGACCTGAACTTGTGCATTTGTCCTTGCCCGGCACGACCAGATATCCACAGTTGGCGCTTTGTGTTTTTCGGTGCTATTTTTACTAAAACCTTTAAAATTGAATATCTCCAGTCCTACTAAATGGATTTTTGTTGTTCTGGTCTTGATTTATTTATTAACAATCACACTGTTTTTCTAACTCTGTTCTAGGCTCCTTTTGTGGTATACTTTCACTAGGTTACTGTTTAAAGTGTTGTCAAATACTTTACACATTGCCTCTGAGTTAAGCCTGACAGTTCTGTGTCAAGCTACCCCAGGGTTGAGCACAGGTTAATTTAGAGTTTGCTTGTGACTCTGAGAAGAATTGTGGTTGCTGTTTTGAAAAAGGGTTTCACCCCCCTCAACCAGTAACCCAATTTCTTACAAATGCTTTCAAGGTATGCCTTCAAGAATATATTTGAGATTTTTAAGCAATTTGGGGGTGATATAATTTTTTAGACCTCTAATGTCATCAATCAAGGTATTGTTAATGTCATCTTTGATGTTTTGTGTGAGGTCATGAATAGCACTTGGCATAGCCTCAGAATTTGTGTGTTCAGCTAACCATAACTGGCCAATTTCAGTGGTTCGTAGGTTTTCCGCATTCTAACCATAATGTTCCATCAACAGTCTTTTTCCCGGAATTTGCAAAGCTTTTATAAACATAGGCTATGTTTTCAAAATGAAATGTACACATAACTTATCCGACTCAACATTTTTTCATTGATGCTTTGGTTGTTTTATCATATACATTAATCAGTTTCTATGTAAACATAACCCACTGCATACTGTATTTGACAATGCAGTTGTAAATGTATCCCACTGCAATTTGCTGTCCACATGAAGACTTCACACACTTCATGATCAAAGTTCAGTCACTATAGACAACCTCCGCTGTCTGCAGTATTTTATTGTGTGGCAAAGGGATATGAGCTGGATGTAGAATCTCGCTTTAGGTTAAGCTCTGTAGTCAACCTTAATATGGAAAATAGACTTCAGCTGTACAGCTGCACCTTACATCTATTATCTAAAAACTATTAAATACCTCCCCTATCAACAGACAATGTTTCAAAACTAATAGGCACATTAACAAAGGGCAGTAGAATGCTGACTAGAAAGTAGGATATAATAAGAAAAAGTAAAGAGATAGAAAGCTACATTTTTAATCCACAATAGGCTCCTCTGGAATGAAGCTTCTTTTGAGCTTTCTTGGCCAGGATTTTACTAAGGCCCTGCTCCAGTGCAAGGTGACTCAAATAGACTCAAAGTGAAGTGTTATTTCCTTTCTTGCACAAAAGGCATTTTTGCACTGGAAAGGAACTGTTTTCTCAGCTCAAAAACAGTTTGCACTGCTGTGCATTACTTTGCATCAAGGGGGTGTTACTAGAGTTTTACTTGGGAGGATCAGTGCAAACACTAAAAGGTTTTGATGCTTAGGCTTCTAAAATAGTGAGACCAGGTTTTGCATCAAAACTACCACCTCCTGGATGCAGGCACTAGTGGGGAGAAATATTTAAATTTTTCAAAACAAAACTGACATTGCTTGTGTGCTGAAGTACACACCACACATCCAGGGGCATGTTTACTAATAGTTCACGCAATGCATCGTAGTAAGGCAAGTTGCTGTGTTGCATTGCGTGGACAGGAAAGAGATGAACATCACCATCTTTCCAAGATATGGTGCTTTTCAGCTCTCTCTATGTTCTGGCGCACTTGTGGGTGCCTAACACTAATACACGCACCTTTGATCCATGGTACAAAGGTGCCTCCATTACGAGTAGGATTGTTTTTGTGTAAGAAACAATCCAAAGAGGCATATTTCTTTTTTTATGTGTCCTGCAGCAAACCACATGGAAAGAGGAAGTAATTAAGAGGAATGAAGATATTTCTCCCTGTTTTCATCCCCGGCAGAAATACCACTAATCATACGAATGTTGACATTGCACTATTTGATGCAGCAAATACTTTGGGTGGGCAGTCAGTATTATCTCTAAGATGCCAAAAAGGCATTTGATAGAGTTTCATGGGCATGCCTCTGGACAGCTATGCACAATATGGGTATTGATGTGAAACATCTGAAATGGGTGGAGACCCCCTACCAGAACCTAGTGGTCAGGCTGGTCTTAGCAGGACAAAGGTCCACATTCAGGATATCTAGGGATAACCGCAAGAGGGCCCATTGTCTCCAATACTGCTTGCACTGCATCTTGTGCCTTATCTATGGCATCTAATTAATAACCTGGGATAAGACCAGTTGTATCAAATGGGATAGTAATTACATTTAGTGCCTATGCTGATGACGTTGGGATATAATCATCTGAATCACTGCGAGCTATAAAACAAATTGCATCTGAGGCAGGGAGGTTCTGGCTGTTTCTGGATACCAACTAAACTTACAAAAAACTCAGACAATTCTTAACTATATACTTATTATTGCATTAACCATATAATACAACTCAAATATTATCAGTTACCTCAACAGTGTTAAACTGAAATGTGTCTATGGAATCGTCTTCCTGTTAGTATCATTGGGTGCTGCAACATAGTCAAGATCAATATCCTACATAAATGTATTTATCTTTTCCATGCCATCCAATTACAAGTACCTAACTTTTTATTTGAGTGGCTAGAGGAGGCTGTCAGTAGCTCCACATGGGGTTATCCAAGAATTAGATGAGCTATTAGGTTTATTAAGCTGCCTCCAGTTAGAGGAGGATTTTAAGACCTATTGTGGGGTGGCTTTTGGGCCGGAAATCAGGTGTCTTCTCAAAGACAGCCACCCTGATTGGAAACTTTTGTTATGCAGGCATTCTAATCCCAATTTCTTTAAGCAGCTACACTTTAAGATTATCATAGATATCCTTAAAATCTGGGGAGATATTTGCACAGAATACCACATAATCCTTACACATCATTATACTCCTCTCTGGGGTAATCCATCCGTTATGTCCATATTCCAAGATTCAGCTGCTAGATTATGGCACCTTAACAGAGGCATCCATATAATCACCATGGTTTCAGCACTTTCGCTGCACTGCAATCAGAGTAAAACCTCCTGCAAAACACCTTTTTCAAATGTTTTCAAATGCGGGATTACTTTGTATGTGCGTTGTCTTGCAACATCTCTCTAGAAAACAAACTCAGAGATAGTGGCAGGTAGCTACTCTACTGAAGATAAGCTATCTATCAGAGAACTCTATAGAATGATGAATAACCATTAAGCCTGGGTGGAGTTCGCATAGTTCTGCTACGCGGAACTCCGCGAAGTGACAAAAAACTCTGCAGCACTACACGGAGTTCCGCAAGTGGCGGAGTGCGTTAGGGTCATGCCTTTCGCTGTGATTTTCAGCGCCCGGTGTTTGTCCTGCACTGGAAAATTATCGAGAATGGCACCATGCACAGCGCAACTAAGCGCTGCTTTCTTTCTGATGCTCGGGAAGATTTTCTACCCGAGCGGCAGCTTTCTCAACGCAAACAGAAGGTTTCTCAACGCGAGCGGTCGTGAGCATACATGACCACTCGCATTGAGGAATCCGACTGCCCGCATTGAGAAATCTCACCAGGAGGTTGATTTTCCTCACTCGCGCTCGCCAACTAGACATTGACGAGCGCAGGTGAGGTAAAATCTTGCCGGGAGGTGTGTTTTCCTCGCTCGCGGTAGCTAACGTGACATTGCAGAGCGCGAGTGAGGAAAAAAGCTCAGCTGAGTTGTTTGGAACTCCTCGAGCTCCGCGGAACGCGGAGTGCAGAAAACTCTGCAAACTCCGCTATCGGAGCAGAGTTCACCGCCCAGGGTTAATTACCATAGGGAGTATGACCTAGCTAATCTTGCCAATAAATGGATTGTCAAAATTGGACAGGCAATTCAACCAGTGGATGCTTCAGATGCTTTTGAAATAATGAATTCCTTGGTTTTCTCAGTCTGAAGCTACAGCAGTTTAAAATCTCCGTATGAAGTACTATGCACCTGTGAGGAAAGCCAATTGGGCTATGTTTCACTGGGTTTTGCCCCTGCAGTACACCTGGATTTTTTACTTTTCTGATCACCCATGTTTTAGACTTGTTACTGTGGGTGAGTCTCACTACTGGTGTCTCACCCACAGTAATCACATGGCAAATGGGCTACACGCGTTTACTGCCAGTGTACACCTTTTAAGATAAGACCCCTGCATTGCAGCAAGGGTAAGGGGCACTTGTCTGGTTGCAGGTGAACACATATGCACATGTGTGTGCACACATGTACAGACTGTGTGTAGGAGACTACTGTTGTGCATAGTCTGGTAACAGTGCACAGATAGCCTGGTGCAATGGGGACTCTGCAGGATTAGGTATTCACCTGGGATAGGCCTTATGAGGGTTGTGTACACTAATAGGGAAAGTCAGTGTGCTTTACTGTTTTACCTGTAGTGTCACCCCATTATACACATAGGGCGAGATTTGCCTTAGTGTGTAGTTTCTCTCCCCCTTGGCCTACAGAGACCACTGACATCTTGAATTGGAGTGTAACCTGTGCATGAAAACCAAATATGTAACCTCCAAAATAATAATTGTATCGGTCATTCAGAGTTTCCATATTTCCCTGGCTCAGCTCAGAATCGCCCTGCTTTGCTCAGTTCCAGTGGCGGCTCGCAGAGGGAGTGCTGTAGGGCGGTGGGGTGGGGAAGGGGCAGGGTGGGGGGTAGTGGACTCCGGACATACGACGGAACGGACTAAAGGAAGTAAATAAATAAATAAAACTATTTACCTTGCGCGCGCTGCATCGCCAACTCAACGACCCCCCCAACCTGCCCCTCCCCCACCCCTCCCCACCACCCCGCAGCACTCCCTCTGTGAGCCGCCACTGCTCAGTTCATTACATTTTCTCCAGCAGGATTAAAGGTCGCACACAACAAAGAAGCAATTAGCAGTACTTTTCCCAGCTCCTGAGGAGGCAAAATGTGGGGCAGAATGATTCTACCAATCACTCAGCTGTCACACTGTATAGGGGATGGGCCAGCCCAAGCCCATTGAACAAAGGAGAGTGCCCAGACAAATGGAGCCAACCCAGAGGGGGGCCCTCCTTGAAATGTTAATATTCAAGTACCTGACAGTGATGTCAGCAAGGGGTGGCGCTGAGACCCCAGGAGCTGATGTGACTAGTAGCTCCTGGATGATGCTATCTTCGACTGTTCCAGCATGCTGTGCAGGAGGATTGGGGCAGGGGTGTAGAGGTGATGTGGCACCCTAGGATTGGCCAGGGGTGTCTGTTTTCTGGAACCTTCCACTCCTCTTTAAAAAATCTTACCCCATGGAAAGACTATCTCGCCTGCGGATGTCTAAGCAATTTGCTCCTGCATCCTGGGGCTGCCATGGAGAACTGGAAGGAGGAACCCTCTGACACCCACTCAAAACCAAGAACTCTGCCCAGTTGACCTCAGGACCAGTGGGTCTCCCTAAGGGCCAGTGAGGCTGGCCCCCTTATGCCCCTGAGGACCAGTTGTGGGAAAGCCCTGGACCTTTTTGCGCAGAAAGCAGGATCAGGAGGAGAGCTGGCGCAGGGAGCCAGGAGAACCAGCTCCTTGAGGTTTGCACCAATGTGGAGGTGAGGAGGCCCTGGTGGATAGAACTTATCCCCAGGAGTAAATTGAGCCAAGGATCTATCATACCAAACCAACGGGCCCGAGTTATGGCAATCTGAATTTTGGCTACCTTTGACCTACTTTCCTACCTCAGAGCATGTGGTGCTCTGCTGTCAGTTCTATCCTTTTCCCCAGGGGTGCAACAGGACCACGGGAATGGTGCAAGGAAGCTGTGAAACCTTTGTTCAGGGAGAGGATGTGTGTGGGGCCACCTCAACATTTTTCCACATCGCCAGGAGACCCCATCCCCAAGGCTGATTTATGTTAAAGGGGGCTGGGACCCCACACCTGGACCCCCGGGTGTTTTGGATGAAGGGAACTCCATCTCACTCCCCCAGCAGGAGGTGGAAGGGGCCCAGGACCCCATCCTTGGGCCCCAAATCACTTAAAAGGACAGGGGAGTGCTGCCTCATCCCCGTGACCATGTCCGGGAGGAGCGGGAGGCAGCCACACAACCTACACATCTACTCTCTGGATTGGGCAGACAGATATGGAGACTGCCAGCTCCCGTGGCAGCACGTGATCAAGCTGCCGGCACAGGGAGGCAGCGTGGGCAGCCAGGGGTAGGCTCCCCGAGCTGTCCTCCAAGCAAGGAAATCCCTGGCGTGCCCAAGTGGGATCTGGCTCTCCATTTCACAAAGGGAAAAACATAGCAGGAGGCCGCTGAGTCACAAAAAAACACAACAAGAAAAATATCAACGCGGCTCTCCCCGTCACAGCGAGAAAGCCGCTCTTTAAGTATTCACTGCTTTCTATGGAACTCGCCCTATAATGCCTTGAGGGGCCTTTTGATTTTAACTGCTTTTTGCCCAATATCTCTTCCTGTGGTGGTCCCACCACCGATCAACTCAGCACAACACAGCCTTTCTTATAAATGTACCCTCAGAGTCCTCACCCTAAGTTGAAGGGACCCCAAAATTATAACCTCCCCAGGTTTTTAATTCTATTTCAAGCTCCCTGATGACTGGAACCTTTGATCTACACCTGGAAGTGCTTGCCCTCTAGAGGCCTTGTGTATGGTAACTCCCCAGAAGGTTTGGAAGGCCTAAAAATGTATAAATGCACTGTTCATGTGGTTACGACATCTAGGGGCTACCTGTATGGTTGCCATCCAATGCTTTTTCACTGTGATGCCCTCTAGGGGCTGTTTCTACCATTACAGTTTGATGCCTAATAGATTAAACAAATACGCAAACACAAGGTTTATTATTTTATAAATGTTTTCTTGCATTATCACAATGATTGCACATGTTTTATTGATTGATCATTATCACACTAATTACAATGTTTCATGCAAAAGTAATGTGTTTATTACAAAACAGCTGTCTTAACTCCCTTGATATGGTTTGGGTGCACGCTCTAGGAGGTCAACCATGATTACACAATATCAATTACACAATGTCTTCTATGGTATGTTCCATTTGCCATTGTATATATTTGTAAATTATTGCTTAGTATTTAGTAGTGTGTGCGTACTAACTGTACTTTTCCTTTTTCTAAAGAAAAAGTACTGACTGGCCAATCATTTATTAAGTGTTATTCCTGCGTGCCAGTGATTGGTGATTATTAGCCCATACTACCTCCCTTGAGTAGGCCTTGGACTTCTCCGTTTCGTTACCCTGTGAGAGCCAAGTGCTACAATGGGGTGTTTGGTTCCCACTGAGGACAATTGTGGATCTATTAACTTATGACGGCTACACAACTAATAGCCCAATTTCCAACAGGCTAATAATAAAACAGATAACAGGAGCAGGCGCCCAGGATGTAGGCTTCCACCTGCAGACATAATACACGTTTTATTGGCTGTTAACATTTAAACAAATATTGGCTGGAGACCACACAGCTTTTATCCGAGTATTTATAATTTGACCTGTCGCTGTATAGCGATTTAAACCTGACCCCACTAAACGCATCTCTGTTATCATATCTATTGCAATCATTGTCGCTCAATTATGCAATGCTAGACTGTGGATTTCTAGAGAATGGATAAATAACACCCCCCCCTACTGTATGACTGGTGAGGACTTCTTTGTCAACTTTACGAAACAAAAGCAGCGATCCTCAGTCTTGAATGTAATAAGGGGACAAAGCTATTAAATCAGATTTGACCATCAATATGCGAGCTCTAGCTCAAGCCACTGTTCTACTATTTCTCACAAATACAATAATGCTCTGTTGTCAAGTATACTTTGTTGTCCTGTACTCAAGCATATTGTTTTACCTATATATTTTGACTGTATGTATAAAGTATTTGTGGCCACATCCAATTCTAAACAAAAATAAATAAAAAATTCTCCTTGTTATTCCTCTGTTGGGTATGCACACCATTTTCATTCAAACCCAGGTTTGCAAATGTTTGTAAATCTGGGTTTGCATCACAGTACATGGGTGGATGCACAGGAATGCCCATGCTCCACCCATGTAACACCTGTCCAATGCAAAGTAACGCAAGACAGTGCTATGCACTGCTTCGTGTTACTTTGTATTTATTAAACCACGAAAAGCAACACAAATCGACTTTGCATGGCTTAGTAAATGCAAAATGCACACGTTGCCCTGGTGAAGTTCCCCATTGGGAATGGAACGCGTTGGATGAGCTTTCCGTCTTGTTGTTTATGTATTTGTAATAAAGTTCTGTTTTTCCACTACCGTTGACTACTGGACTTCATGACCTGGGGGGGAGGGCCCGGGGGCTGGTTGCGGTGGGTGTTGTGGCCCTCTTGGGTCTCCAGGCTGCATGATCATTGTCTCCATGGCATCTGTTCAATCAATCAATCAATCAGGGGTTTGTTAAAGCGCGACTACTCACCCGTAAGGGTCTCAAGGCGCTAGGGGTGGGTGCAGGTTCCATCCATCAAGGAGGGGGTCTGTCGAAGAGCCAGGTTTTGAGGTTTCTTGCGAAGATGGGGAGCGATGTTGTCTGTCTGAGGTGGAGCGGAAGGGCGTTCCATGCTTTGGCCGCGAGGAAGGAGAAGGAGCGGCCTCCCGATCTGGTCTTTCTGGTGCGGGGGACCACGGCGTAGGAGAGCTGGGCTGATCGTAGGGTCCTTTGGGGTGCGTGGAATTTGAGTCGGCTGTTCAGGTATGCTGGTCCGGTGCCGTGGAGGGCCTTGTGTGCGTGGGTGAGCATCTTGAAGGTGATTCTCGCCTCGACAGGGAGCCAGTGGAGTGTGCGCAGGTGCTGGGAGATGTGGCAGTGTTTTGGCAGGTTGAGGACCAGTCTTGCGGCGGCGTTCTGGATGTTCTGTAGCTTGCGGGTGAGGTTTTTGTTTATTCCGGCGTAGAGTGCGTTGCCGTAGTCGAGTCTGCTGGTGACCAGGGCGTGAGTGACGGTCTTTCGGTGTTCGAGGGGGATCCATTTGAAGGTCGTACGAAGGAGGCGGAGGGTGTGGAAGCAGGAAGATGAGACAGAGTTGATCTGGCGGTCCATTTTGAGCTCGGAGTCCAGGATGATTCCCAGATTGTGTGCGTGGTCCGTGGGGGTTGGCGGGTTTCCGAGGGCGGGGGCCACCAGGTGTCGCTCCAGGCATCGGGGTTTGGGCCCATGATGAGTACTTCTGTTTTGTTGGTGTTTAGTTGTAGGCAGCTGTTTTTCATCCATTTGGCGACGGATTCCATGCCTTCTCGAAAGTTGCGTCTGGCGGTGTTGGGCTCGTTGGATAGGGAGAGGATGAGCTGGGTGTCGTCTGCGTATGACACGATGTTGAGTCCGTAGGTTCTGACGATGGGGGCGAGTGGAGCCATGTAGACGTTGAAGAGCGTCGGGCTGAGGGAGGAGCCCTGGGGGACTCCGCAGGTGGTAGGTGTGGGGTCCGAGAGGAAAGGGGGGAGTCTGACCCGCTGCGTCCTGCCGGAGAGGAAGGAGCGGATCCAGTCGAGGGCCTTGTCCTGGATTCCTGCGTCATAGAGTCTGCGTATTAGGGTGCGCTGGGAGACTGTGTTGAACGCCGCTGATAGGTCGAGGAGGATGAGGGCTACTATTTCTCCTTTGTCCAGTAGGGTGCGGATGTCGTCTGTTGCGGCGAGGAGGGCGGTTTCCGTACTGTGGTTTTTTCTGAAGCCGGATTGGGAGGAGTCGAGGGTGTTGTGTTCTTCAATGAATGTGGCGAGTTGGCTGTTGATGGCTTTCTCGATGACTTTTGCTGGGAACGGGAGCAGGGAGATGGGTCTGTAGTTTTTGAGGTCGGTGGGGTCCGCTGAGGGTTTCTTTAGGAGGGGGTTGACCTCGGCGTGTTTCCATTCGTCGGGGAACGAGGCGGTCGCCAGGGAGCGGTTGATGGTGTGGCGGAGCATGGGTGCGATGGTGTCAGCGGCTCTGTTGAAGATGTGGTGGGGCAGGGGTCCGTGGGGGCCCCTGAGTGGATTGACTTCATTGTCTTCAGTGTGTCTTCAGTGGTGAGGGCTGTCCAGTCGTCAATCGCTAGTTCCCGGGTGTCGGGGGTGGTTGGTGAGGGTTCAGTGTGTTGGTTGTCTTCGTCGAAGTTGTCGTAGATGCTCTTGATTTTGTGGTGGAAAAAGGTGCTGAGTTTGTCGCAGAGGTCTTGTGAGGGAGGGATGTCGGTAGACTCGCTAGTGGGTTGGGCGAACTCCTTGATGATGCTGAAGAGTTCCTTGCTGTTGTGCGCGTGGGTGGAGATTCTGTCTTTAATCGCTTTTTTCCTCGTTTCTCTGATGAGTTGATGGTGGGCGTTGGTGGCGGCTCTGAAGTTGTCGTGGGCTTCTGTGGATTTGGTGTTCCTCCAGGCCTTTTCGAGGCGGCGGCATGTGCTTCTGGACTCTCGAAGTTCGGTGGTAAACCATCTGGCTTTCTTGGCGCGGGTATTGTTGTTTTTCTTGAGGGAGGCTATGGTGTTGGTGCTGTCCGAGATCCATCTATGCAGGGTTTGGGCTGCGGTGTTGGGGTCGTCGTTTTCCGTGATTGTTGGGGTGGAGTTGTTGAGTGAGGAGGTGAGCTGGTCGTCGGTGATTTTGGTCCAGTTTCTTCGTGGAAGCAGGTGCTGGTGTCTGTGGATGGTGGGTGTTCTGAAGGTGAAGTGGACGCAACGATGGTCGGTCCATGGGAGTTCGGTGGTGTGGCTGAAGGTGATGGAGTTTCCTGTAGTGAAGAGGGGGTCGAGGGTGTGTCCTGCTGAGTGCGTGGGCTCAGTCACAATCTGGCGCAGTCCAATGTTGTGGAGGTTGTCCAGGAGGGATGTGGTGTTGGGGTCCAGTTGGTTGTCGAGGTGGAAGTTGAGGTCTCCCAGCAGGGTGTAGTTGGTGGATGCGATGGCCTGCGGGGAGATAATGTCTGTGATGGAGTTGGCGAAGGGTCCGCGGGGTCCAGGGGGTCGGTAGATGAGGGTTCCTCAGAGGGTGGCGGTGGGGCTGGCCAGTATCTTGAAGTGAAGGTGTTCCATCAGTTCTGTGGGCTCGTCAGGGAGTGTGCTCAGGCGGAGGCTGGATTTGTGGACGATGGCGATTCCTCCTCCTGGGCGGGTGGGGCGGTCCTTCCTGGAGATCTTGTATCCTTGGGGGATGGCGATGGCGATGTCCGGTCCCGAGGTGGTGTTGGTCCAGGTTTCGGTGAAGAACGCTACGTCCGGGGTGGTGCTGTCGAGGAGGTCCCAGATTTCTGTGGCGTGTTTGTGGAGGGATCGGACATTGAGGAGGATGCATTGCAGGGTCTTCGGTTCGGTTGTGTTCTTGTGGGCGGGTTGTGCTGGATCCGTGTTCTTGGCGGTGCTGCAGGTGTGCCGGCAGCGGTGACAGCTGAAGGGTCCGTGGGAGTCGGCTGGTGATGCTAGCTTGCAGTTGTTGTAGCGGCCTGGGTTGAGTGCGTGGAGTGCTGCTGGGTCGTAGCGTTGGCGGGGCGGAGGTCCAGGGTTCCTGGCGCTGGTCGCGGTCGGGTCGCGGACGGGCACAGACGGGCTTGCCTTTGACGCGCCTTTGGCGCGCCAGCGTCGAGCCCGCGGCCACTGTGCGGCCGCGCAGTGGCCGCCATTAAGTAGGGGTCGGGGAGGGCTGGACAGCTGGGAGGCGGGAGCGGGGAGGGGAGCTGGATTGGGCCGGTCGCGCTGGGGGGTAGGGGCCGCGGGGGCAGCAGCGGCGGGGAAAGGTAAAGGGAGGAAATAAGGGATAAAGAAAGGGAAAATAGGCAGAAATAAGGCACGAAAGAGCAGAGATGCAGAAAGGTGAAAGATAAAAGAGGGTAGAAAAACGAGTGAAAACTAGTGAAAGGGCAGAGCGAGAGGAAGGGAAAATGAGCAGAAATAAGGCACAAAAGAGCAGAGATGCAGAAAAGTGCAGACAGGTGAAAGATAAAAGAGGGTAGAAAAACGAGTGAAAACAAGTGAAAACAAGTGAAAGGGCAGAGCGAGAGGAAGGGAAAATGAGCAGAAATAAGGCACAAAAGAGCAGAGATGCAGAAAAGTGCAGAAAGGTGAAAGATAAAAAAGGGTAGAAAAACGAGTGAAAGAGCAGAGTTAGAGGAAGGAGACAGAGGTCCACTGGACCACCAGGGATGAGGCGCAGGGAAACCTGCGGGTGGAGGAGGGCCTCGATCACCAACACTCGAGAGTGCAGGGGCAGGGGCAGGCCTCACTTAATGGTGGAGCTGCGAGGGTGGGAGAGCAATTTCACTGACAATGAGTCAGTGGTCTTGCTCGCCTGTCCCCGCAGTGGCCGCCATTAAGTAGGGGTCGGGGAGGGCTGGACAGCTGGGAGGCGGGAGCGGGGAGGGGAGATGGATTGGGCAGGTCGCGCTGGGGGGGTGGGGCCGCAGGGGCAGCAGCGGCGGGGAAAGGTAAAGGGAGGAAATAAGGGATAAAGAAAGGGAAAATAGGCAGAAATAAGGCACGAAAGAGCAGAGATGCAGAAAGGTGAAAGATAAAAGAGGGTAGAAAAACGAGTGAAAACTAGTGAAAGGGCAGAGCGAGAGGAAGGGAAAATGAGCAGAAATAAGGCACAAAAGAGCAGAGATGCAGAAAAGTGCAGACATGTGAAAGATAAAAGAGGGTAGAAAAACGAGTGAAAACAAGTGAAAGGGCAGAGCGAGAGGAAGGGAAAATGAGCAGAAATAAGGCACAAAAGAGCAGAGATGCAGAAAAGTGCAGAAAGGTGAAAGATAAAAAAGGGTAGAAAAACGAGTGAAAGAGCAGAGTTAGAGGAAGGAGACAGAGGTCCACTGGACCACCAGGGTTGAGGCGCAGGGAAACCTGCGGGTGGAGGAGGGCCTCGATCACCAACACTCGAGAGTGCAGGGGCAGGGGCAGGCCTCACTTAATGGTGGAGCTGCGAGGGTGGGGGAGCAATTTCACTGACAATGAGTCAGTGGTCTTGCTCGCCTGTCCCCGCAGTGGCCGCCATTAAGTAGGGGTCGGGGAGAGCTGGACAGCTGGGAGGCGGGAGCGGGGAGGGGAGCTGGATTGGGCCGGTCGCGCTGGGGGGAGGGGCTGCGGGGGCAGCAGCGGCGGGGAAAGGTAAAGGGAGGAAATAAGGGATAAAGAAAGGGAAAATAGGCAGAAATAAGGCACGAAAGAGCAGAGATGCAGAAAGGTGAAAGATAAAAGAGGGTAGAAAAACGAGTGAAAACTAGTGAAAGGGCAGAGCGAGAGGAAGGGAAAATGAGCAGAAATAAGGCACAAAAGAGCAGAGATGCAGAAAAGTGCAGACAGGTGAAAGATAAAAGAGGGTAGAAAAACGAGGGAAAACAAGTGAAAGGGCAGAGCGAGAGGAAGGGAAAATGAGCAGAAATAAGGCACAAAAGAGCAGAGATGCAGAAAAGTGCAGAAAGGTGAAAGATAAAAAAGGGTAGAAAAACGAGTGAAAGAGCAGAGTTAGAGGAAGGAGACAGAGGTCCACTGGACCACCAGGGATGAGGCGCAGGAAACCTGCGGGTGGAGGAGGGCCTCGATCACCAACACTCGAGAGTGCAGGGGCAGGGGCAGGCCTCACTTAATGGTGGAGCTGCGAGGGTGGGAGAGCAATTTCACTGACAATGATTGGCATTGTCGGCCAGGCCCTGTGCCCAACCACTATGCATGCTGAACTCTCTTACAGCCAAGCAGAGCAGGAATTGTCTGCAGTACCTGGCTTTCAGTCAGATCCTGTGTTCAACTCCCAAACTTGCCTTATCCATACTGTTCAGAGCCATTGGCCAACAGCAGTGAGTCTAGGCCACATGGCAAGGCCTTTGGCCATGTCCTGTGTCCAACACCTTTACATGCCCAACACACTCTGCGTATGCCCATTGGCAATGAACAACTAAAGTGTGCTACTTCCATTTTTTGGGGGACTTTTGCCCATTGGCTGAGACCCCCAGGAAGATCAGCAGAATTCAAGAAGTGTCGAAGACTGACAAATCTGGAACAAAATCCACTTTTCCAAAGTATTTTTATTGCAAGGGTGATATATTTGGGACCCCTACTTGGGCCTGTGGTTTCAGGGTATTGTCAATATGTCAGCTTTTTGCCCTGTATTTCATGATATTTCTCAGTGTAGTGCATGGTTGGCACACATAGTTGGGTAATGTTGGCCACAACAGCAAATGTTCAGAGCTCCTGGCTCCTGATCTGCCAATCCAGAATACGTAATCGAATAAAGAACACTTTACTTTATCCCATATTTACATTTGTTTACTTATACACACATATAGGGTTGGATAGATAGATAGATAGATAGATAGATAGATAGGTAGATAGATAGATAGATAGATAGATAGATAGATAGATAGATAGATAGATAGATAGATAGATAGATAGATAGATAGATAGATAGATATGCGCAGGTTATTATCTGTTTCCTGAAGATCTTATTCCTGGAACCAGGGAATGAGAATCAGCAGTGTACGACTGTTCAAAAACAGTATAAATTAGGAAAACCTACCTAATTTTTGTGAGAATAGCTATTATTTATTTTAAACTAGTAGATGTGATAATCCCCAGAGATCATAAGAAATCTATACGTGTTAAATATTGGGGTGTATTCAACTTGTGACTGCAAAGGAGAAATTGTCTTTCAAAGACTGATGACAACACTTCCAGACAGTTCAAAAATGTTCATAGTCACTTATTTTAAATCATATGTTCAAATGGATCAGGTCCTCAGACTCGCCTGAAATAGGTTGCTACCGCTTTCTCAGAAGTAGCCAGCTTTTCTAGACCATATTTCTTCGTTTGTACAGTAAGTGATCCATTTTGAAACTTTGAAGGAATGAGCCAGAGAACCCTCTGAGTAAGAGAAAAGCGCATGTCTCAAAAGAGATTTTTTGTTTTACTGTCAAAATAACTCAAGGTAAATGACTTTTCCTTTCAAATCTTCTAGGCCACGTCTAGCAGCCAAAAAAAAAAAAATAGAAGACAAAAGCTTTAGACAAAAAACAGGCATGAATAGAGATTACACATTATTCTGTCAAAGTAAAATATATTTGCATTAAAACATACACAATTTTTTTATTACCTAGAGTTATTCATTTGATCATGAAGTGTTTCTTCGAAGTGAAATAAATGTTGAGTCCTTTAAATATAAAAAGCAAAGCATATTTTAGAAACATTTTCAGACAGCAAAACATTTCGACATGAAAAGAAACACAGAAATTAAGTTAAGTTTTAGGTTTAGGCTAAATTCCATTTTTTTGTTTATTTCCTCGCTTCATTTATTAGTTCTTCGAGGCATTTAAAACGCACGCATTAAAAGTGCAGGGCAATTTGCAAATGAATGCAGTCGCAGTTGAGAAAATATAACTCATAGCTGAATGTGGGTTATTCAGACAAATGGGCGCTTTGTTGGCAGAGGGGAAGTAAAGTTCTGTGTTAATTTATTACAAACTGCAGCATTTCATCCTTGATGCCCAGGCAACAATGTTTTTCTTTATTTCATGTAATTTATAAGTGCTTCACATAGCACTTAATTGTCACGTCCAAGCCTTTCCCTTACCATGGGACCATCGTGCATATGTATTTACTGTGGGAATTTGTTTTTAATAAAACAGTTGCTGGGCATTTTTATTCCTTCCCTTTGTTACATTAAAACATTCTCTGCATAAGTAATGCATTTTTCCCAATTGAAAGGCAACCGAATACAGGCGGCACTTTCTCTGCTTGCAGAAAATACTGAGTGGTTAAGTGGAGTCTAATAAAGCAGGGTGGTTTCATTGCCACTGTTGTGGGTCCTCAGCTTTCTGTAAAACAGGATAGACCCAGACAGAAATGGTAGGATTTGTTTTTAGCATCTACTAAGTAAATAGCCACAAATAATTAATCAAAAAATGCACTGCTTATAATTCGGAGTGTTTTACTACATCGCCATCACCCATTGTTTTGCATTTAGAGTGTACTACAATTTACGTTGTGAGGACAGTCATTGCCACCGTTATGATTATTATCGTGTTCATTATTCATATTTTCGTTATTTTTAATGTTACGTATAACTTTCATTACTGATACAGTTCTTGCCTTTCCGATTAGTTTATTTGTAAATATTATTATTACGTGTAATCGTTACGGCCTAGTAATAGGCATGTTAATGCGTCGTGACGTAACTTACTTTCCTATTTATAGGAGGTGATGGTATCGGAGATGAACAATAATAATACAGTTGCACATTTCACAGATCTTCGACGACAAAAATAAATCCGTTATATGACTGTTATTTCTTTAAATGGGACGCACCTTTAATACCCGGATGATTCAAGGCAGAACATGCACCTGACTTAAAGGAGAGAAGGTGAAGAATATGGGCAAAAATATCGACCAGCCCGATATTTTGACCATAACATCGACTACCAGACTATCGTGAAGATAAGTATAGATGAGAATAGGTTTAGTATTTTTAAATCAAGAAAGATGTCACTTGCATAGGTAGCCACAATATTCTGACAGGTCAATATTTTATTTTTGTCTTTGATATTCTAACATAAACCAATTTTTCTGAAAGACACAGACTTTTCTTTCCTAGCTAAGCAGTAGCAGCTGCTACCGGATGAGGGTGGTGGAGCGGGATAATTAATAAATAAAAAAAACACTTACCTCCGCCCATGCGTCCTCTTCCTTCTTCCTCTGCAGTCCGGTCGGCATCAGGAAGCACCCGGCACACAGGTTCCCCTGAGCCAATCACAATGCTGCAATGCAGCGTTGTGATTGGTTTGAGTGCTGTGGATCGGCGCTCAGACTCGAACAGGGAGCCTGTACATGTTCCTCACCAGGCTGTGTAATGCAGCCTGGTAGGAACATGCAAAGTGCGCATGAACTGTTTGGTCGGCCCAAGAGGGCCGGACAAACAGTTCATGCGCACTTTGGGACTGCAAACCACTCCTCCCCTGCTCTGGCCAGCCCCGCCCCGCCCCACACTGCACACAGGCCACTGACTGCATGCAATAGGAAAAATAAAATGACAATAACAATATGTTAATGTCATTTTATTTCTCCTTTTTGCGCTGTGAGGCAACGCTCCTCTGCCTTAATGGAGGAGCCGCGCACAGTAACTAAGTAGATGTCAATGGTCCTATCCAGGAGTCATCCGCCATCATGGGACAGTTAAAACTTTTATTCTGCTCTGGAAGGATCTCCAGAAATAGTGCTAAGCTTATTCCTAGTCCACTAGGCCATGTGTTTCAGTTCAAAACCTAGGGCCTGATTTAGATCTTAGCAGACGGGTTACTCCGTCACAACGGTGACGGATATCCCGTCTGCCGAAATATAAATCCCATTATATCCTATGGGATTTATATTTCCGCAGACGGGATATCCGTCTTCGTTGTGATGGAGTAATCCGTCCGCCGAGATCTAAATCAGGCCCCTAGTCCTTATAGTTCCCTTCAGCCTCATGATAAAAATGAACACCTATAAATTCACCACAAGCTGTCAAGAGGTCCAACCAGGGGTCTACATCTTGGTCCAACTTGGAACCAAACTATATGGAATGTGCTGTATGTAGGAAACGACACCCATCACACCAGAATTCCTTCCAAGTATAAATGGGTCACTGAGAGCATATTCTCAGAGACAGAGGACCATTCATCCTTGGGGTACCCTACACTTATCTCAGATCGGTGGGATAATGTTGTTTAATGACCTTAACCATTTGAAACCAGAAATTGACTATTTCATCAATAAATGTGTTGCAAATTCTATCAAGAGTGGAATTTATTAGCACTTTCTGGAAAGTAGCTGTCCATTGAAAACTAGAGAGATGCCCCTATTGTTGATTGTTTACCATTTCTGTCTTGATAAAATATTGGGAATCTCGACACGTTGCATTAAAATGTAACCCATTGTACAACTCCGTATTTCTCCACTCCTTCAAATTAAAAATGTTTTTTGGTTTCATGGAGATCAAAACTGCAAAAACAGAAATTGTGTTCTATTGTCAAAAAGTGACTTGGCAGAAGGTATTCGCACGAGAAAGCGATGCACTCGGACAGATGTAGTTGCATTACACATCTCATGAGACACTCAAGGAAGAGAGCACTCCAGGATAGAATTTCCATCCACGCGCACAACAGCAAAGAACTTTTCGGCATCATCAAAGAGTTCGCCCAACCCAACAGCGAGACTACAGACATCCCACCCTTACAGGACCTCTGCGACAGACTCAGCACCTTCTTCCACCTCAAAATCAAGACCATCTATGACAACTTTGATGACAACAACCTCCACTTGGAACCCTCTTCCACCGTTCCCAAACACACGCAGCTGACACTGGACAGCTGGACAAGTCCTCAGCGTTGAAGACACCCTAAAGATTATGAAGACCACCCACTCCGGGGCCCCCACAGACCCCTGCCCCCACCACATCTAGCACAGTGCCGCAGACATCATTGCCCCCAAGCTTCAACAAATCATTAACTGCTCCATCAAGACCACCACCTTCCCCGATGACTGGAAACACGCCGAAATCAACCCTCTCCTGAAAAAACCCTCAGCGGACCCCACCGACCCCAAAAACTTTAGACCGATCTCCTTACTCCCGTACCCGGTGAAAATCTTCAAAAAAGCTGTCAACAACCAACTAACCGCCTTCATAGAAGATAGCAACATCCTCGACTCCTCCCAATCAGGCTTCAGGGAGAACGATAGCACCGAAACCGCCCTGCTTCCTGCGACAGATGACATGCGCTCCCTCCTCGACAGATTAGAGACTGTGGCCCTCATCCTCCTAGACCTCTCCGCTACCTCTGATACAGTCTCTCACCGCACCCTAGCCCGTAGACTCCACGAAGCTGGAATCCAGAACAAGGCCTTTGACTAGATCAGCTCCTTCCTCTCCGGCAGAACACAATGGGTCAGATTCCCTCCTTTCCTCTGGGAACCCACGTCCGACAACCTGCGGAGTCCCCCAAGGCTCCTCCATCAGCCCAACCCTGTTCAACGTCTACATGACCCAACTCGCCTCCATCTTCAGACCTCATGGACTCAACATCTTATCGTACGCAGATGACACCCAACTCATCCTCTCCCTGCCCAACGAACACAACCTCGCCAAACATAATTTTCAAATAGAAGCAGTCGCCAGATGGACGAAGAACAGCTGCCTACAACTCAACACAGACATAATGGAGGTGCTCATCATGGGCCCACACCCCGCCGCCTGGACCAAAACCTGGTGGCCCCCTGCCCTCGGGAAACCTCCCTCCCCCACGGACCACACATGTAACCTCGGAATCATCCTGGACTCCGAAGTCAAAATGGACCGCCAGATCAACACCGTCACCTCTTCCTGCTACCACACCCTCTGCCTACTCCGGACCCTCAACTGGATTCCCCTCAAGCACAGAAAAACCATCACCCACGCCCTAATCAGCAGCAGACTAGACCACGGCAACGCACTCTACGCCGGGATCAACAAGAACCTCACCCGCAAACTACAGAACGTCCAGTACGCCGCCGCCAGACTAGTACTCAACCTCCCACGCCACTGCCACATCAACCAATACCTACGGACTCTACACTGGCTCCCCGTCGAGAAGAGAATCACCTTCAAGCTTCTCACCCACAGCCACAAAGCCCTCCACAACACCGGACCCGCCTTCATGAACCACCGCCTCACTTTCCACGCACCCCTAAGATTCCACCGCTTGGCCCAGCTGTCCCTTGCGATGGTACCACACATAAAGAAGACCAGATCAGGAGGACGCTCCTTCTCCCTTCTCACTGCCAAGGCATCGAACTCCCTCCTCCTCCACCTCCAGCAGTCTCCATCACTCCCCAAGTTCCTGAAGGACCTCAAGACCAGGCTCTTCGACGGAACTCCGTAATCTTCCAGGAGCTGCATGCCCCCACCTCCCCTCAGCGTCTTGAGACCCCTTCGGCGGAGTAGCTGCACTCTATAAACCCCTGATTGATTTTTTGATGAAAAGGAGTCATCTCATAAAATCCAAGTTGGCCAGGTTTAAATTGGCCCATCACATTCCACATCCATTAATGAGCTTCAAGTGTCAGTGATATATACAACAATTGAAAATAGAACATAACATCTGGAACTGAAACAAAGTGACTACCAAATAATAACGCCCTACAATCTCAATCCCTTTTAATGAGACATATATCCTCAATGACTGCTGATCATAGTAAGTCAGATGTCAGATGTGTTGATGTCTAATCAGCTCATGTTTCTGACAGAAGGTGAAAGCAGGACAACAGAAACGTGCTTGTCAATTATTAAAATGCAGCATTCTTTAGATTTTGATGACTGCCTCTATGTCGTTCACCATTTGTTCAACCACCACAAGCACATTCCAAAATAAGTGACATATTCGATATTCTTGATGCATTTTATTTAACTATTTAATATTTGAGCAATGGTCAACCAAAGAATAATGTTCAGATTAAACAAAACTCAATAATCAATTTAGCCACAGGAATACAATTAAATAAAGGCAAATCACATGAGATAAAGTGTGTACAGCACAGAGATCCAGTTAAGGATGAACCGAGGTTACTAGGGAGAATTAGGTAGGCAGAAAGCACATTTACAGCAAGACTGAGAGATTAGTTTGATAACTAGAGGTGGAAGAGAACCAGTGAAGACTTTTATCAATGAATTAAAATCAATTTCCCGAGAATAGACATGTGATTTTTAATTTTAAAAAAATGAATTCAGCTATGTGGTTTTAATTTGTGACTGTATTTAAGACACCTAACGCTTGTTTGGGCTCTGTCACAAGCGGATACTGAGAGTCCTTTTATGAGAATACACCACATTACTCTCAGCATACTGGATATCCACATATAGCACTAGAATCATATTCATATGGGTTGACATTAGTCAGTATCAAGAGATGCAAACAGTAGCAATTTGTTGTCTGTTACCAGGTAATGTGAGACAATATCAGGGAGTTTCAGAGGTATGGTCTCTTTTACTTCAAAGTCACTTCTTTCCTCAGTTCTGTTTGACCAAGCACTGATGCTTAGGGTCCTGTTCTTGGCTTTGATGGCTATTCCTTAATGAAATAACCCTTTTTGTACAATGTGTGTTTTGCTCTTCTCATCCTCTACTTTAGGAAGTTGGGAATTATCCCCTCCAATCAAAATTTGGAATAATAGTTTTTCTGCAGTTTTCAAGCTTCCTTTCACAAATGCTGATGATTGTCATGTCACTCCTTCCATTTCTGCTTTTCATTACTTATTCACATCCCTACAGAAACGTTCCAGTGGAGCAAATGGCAAGCCATGGGCATCTCAACCTGAAATGTTGGGGTCTGTTCTGTGGGCATCTTTTGCTTGGTGAAATTATTGGTTAGCAAATGGGTGGGTATGGTCAAAACATTTGTGATGAGGGTCAGAAGGTGTGAGTAACCCAACTGTGCATGTGGGAATGGGATGTGCCTGCTGTTCATTCAACTGTTGCATCAGTGTGGCTGTGCCCCTGCAACTGTGCTAGATAGGGTGTAGGAACTGGTCATCATTCTGAATGGCAGTTAGCATATTGGCAACATCAGCCAAGTTTATCACCTGTTGGTCCATATTGCTCATGCAAGATACTAATCTTGAGATTGTCTTTTTGCAAGGACAAGCCATCCACTAACCTCTATGGTACCAGTGTTGAACCTGTTGAAACAATGTCAATCCACCCCACCCTAATTCTCATGTGGCTAATGCCAAAATGTATAAGAGGTCAAGCAACATATGTGAGCAGGAGAACAGGAGAGGTAGAAAGGTAGAAAGAACATGCTACTTTTACTATTTGGTTTACACCCTTCTTGTTGGTATCCATCCAGTCTGGTCACATCCTATAGGCTAGATCTGATGTATTGGGCAGAAGAGTGCTACTTTGGAAAAGGCAATAGGTTAAATAGCAATAATTACTTCAGTAAGAATCAGTACACATTACACTATTGACCCTGCAATTCACTATCAGGGTATATCCCGCCCTCTCTGTAAAGCACAGTGTACAGGACTAGTTGTCTACAGAGATTTGACTGTGCTGTAAATGTAATATAACAGGTTTAAGACAGGCCTGGTAAAGCTACTGCTGAAATAAAATTATCAAATCATTATACAGAAATATTCTCCTATACTAGTACACTCATCGTGAAAGGTTCTTCAATTTCCCTTTCCTTTCTGCGTTACATTATGCATTTTGACACAAACTGAGAATACTGAAGTTTTAAAAATAGTATGAGCCAAAAGAAGCATCCATGGCACCTAGGAAACTGGCACCCCGCTTGAAACTAGGTGAGTCTTGAATACTGCACCAGAAGGACAAGTTCATGGCACTGTTACAAGAATAACAGTCTCCAGTTGGCACACTAGCCCTCATTGCAGTCTTTAAGTGCAAATATGCACAAACAAACAAACAAAAACTGAATCCCTAGCTGACTAACTAACTAATCTTACTTAGACCTTGATCTTGCTGCAAGTACCAAAGAAAGAATTGTGAACTGGAACTGGAACTCTGGAACTAATGAGTCAGTACACTTCAGCACTGGCAAGCAAAATGAAACACTACAGGAATGTAGATGAAGGAAGGGACACATCTGGCTTGGAGTCTGAAGAGCTGGAGCCCAAAGAGATACTGCAGCTTCCTGTTTAAATGTTTCACAGGAATGCTGAGAGCTCTAGACAGAATCACACCTGAGAGCTGACCCATAAGCTAGAGCTGGACCCACAGGAAGGTTCACAGGCAAAGAGAGCATTCTAGACTGCTGTGTCTCTAAACTGATTCACATTGAAGTTTCGACAAGTACAAGGACAAGACACGATACAACACTATTGTCATTACCATATATATTAGAATGGGTATCCTTGTGTCTGTGTGTTGTTTTAATGCCAAACGTTAATAAGCCATAAATCACCCTGAGGTTCTTGCAGAAGATTTCCTAATTAAATAGCGACTCGCAAAATAGGGTTAGCAACTCGCTATTAGGAAGGGGCGTTCCAAGGGCATCCCTTCCTAATAGCGAGTCTGAATCCTATATAAGAATGTTTTGCGACCGCAATTGCGATCGCAAAACTCTTTCAGTTTACCACCCTCTTCAAGAGGGTGGTAAACCATTTGCAAACAGGAAGGGGTTCCCAGGGTACCCCTTCCCCTTTGTGAATGGGTGCGAAAGATCTTTTCAGAGCAGCCAGTGGTCCCAGGGACCACTACCTGCCCTTAAAAAATGAAACAAAAATGTTTCTTTTTTTAAATGCATCCCATTTTCCTTTAAGGAAAACGGGCTGCATTTCAACAAAAAAAAACAGCTTTATTTAAAAGCAGTCCCAGACATGGAGGTCTGCTGACCCCAGCAGGCCACCATCACTGGGAGTGCCAGCCGTTCCCAATGGGGTCGCAAATTGCGACAGCCTCATTAATATGCATGAGGCATGCAATTTGCGACCCCATT
Organism: Calotriton arnoldi; assembly: GCA_963921515.1. Lineage (NCBI taxonomy): Eukaryota > Metazoa > Chordata > Amphibia > Caudata > Salamandridae > Calotriton > Calotriton arnoldi. The sequence continues at coordinate 1,851,292 of CAWUFW010001831.1, read as the reverse complement.
GGGAATCGCAAACAGTGTCTCAGACACAACATGTTGTACGTTGGCAATTGCGACTCGCAAATTGCGACTCGCAATTTGGCGCAATTTGCAAGTTGCAATTGCCAATGGTCGTACATCTGGCCCTCAGTAACCTATCATTAAATCGCAAAATGGATTTAGTACATTCCAAAGAACCATTTGGCAGTCTCAAACCCTTTGATTTAGCTATGTGCAGGGTATGTGACAGCTAAATAGCTTTTACATCTGACTTTTTACATCTTGCCCCAATTATAAAAATGGTAGAGATGAAGGAGCGATTAGTCTTGTTAGTGTTTGCGAAAGAACGTTCATTATTGAGAGCATTCATTTATTTTGTGGTATTGGTATTATTAGTACTATTGCTAGCACTATTGTTACCATTATTGGAACAAAGAAATGGTTCAAACATTCTTCCAGTTTGGACAGACTTGGGTAGAATGCCAGCCTGTACGCGGATGATCTGTGTGCACTTGTAGGGCCCTCAGTAGTTGGTAAGATTACAGACTACAGGATGTAAGCTGTAGTTTTGCCAAGATACAGGTTTTCCAATCTTTACCAACTGCTGTATTTTAAAATCCTGAGTAACTTTCTGGAGAGTCTTGAATGAAGATTATGTAGAAAGAAATTTCAAGCAGTGCAAGCCTCCATGGATGAGTGCCAGGAATAGATGCAAGGGATGATGACAACATGATGGTTAACCAGCAGTGCACAGGGGGCATGCTGAGATCCTAGGGTACCAGAAAGTGAAGCACCAGCAGAGTAATGAACAAACATGTCAATAGAGAACTGTATGAAAACTCTATCAAAACTGAAATTGTCTCAGGCAGTTAAAGTCACTCTTTTACCAGTCAGAACACTTGTAGCCATTTTCATTAGGTGTACTAAATCAGAGAAGCATATCAAAATGTAATAATATTTATTTATAGCAGCATTGCTTGTCTTTAGAATCATATAGCAGGATGCAGGCAAAGCAGCCTCTAAGTGCTGAGACGGCTACATTTCTGCTCACCATCTAATCAAACCCCCCTCTCCCACACACATAGAAACTTGTGATTGTTGGGTTTCTGAAAGTGTGTTCAGTCAAGGAAGAAATTCTATCAACTTATAAATATTTCTTCTCAGAATCACAGCTATCTTACACGGCACAAAATGTAAAAAAATAATAATTGAACTGTTGTTAAAAATGGCTGTTTTCTCATACTACGTGGCAAACAAGCAAAGATGTATTCACTTTTTTGTTGCTTTCACAGTGTTCTAACTAATAATTATGTAATGATCACAATATTAAAAATATAGAGGGCAATGTATAAAGGTAAACTTACACATGAGGAAATTTACACACATAAGTTTACTCTTACATTTTTTAAATACTTTACTACTTTTGCCTAGTCACCACTTATGACTGTAAAGCTACTCAAAAGTATAGATTATACAGCCCCACCCTCTGAAACGGGAGGTGAAGTCAGTAAAAGATCTAATTTGCTGTAAAGTTACTAATAGTAGTGGCCATATGACTGTATTTGATGTTCTACTCACTTGGGAGAGACCCCTGCAATTGGGGCGGAGAGCTCACTGTGGTAAAGTATAGGGAAAAGTGTAAAAGTTTATTAAAGTAAAAAATAAATAATTGAAATATTTTTATGTTATATGTTAAAGTTAATTTATTTTTCATATTAATTAGTAATATAAATGTAAAAAATGCTACAGCACTATTAACTTAATTTGGAAATAAATATTTAATTAAAGTGTATTAAATTAAATTCAAATTATGTTACAAACATGTATTTAAAAGAAATCCACGTACAGCACATTGTTTATATTTATCTTTTATGTACTATTATATAGTTAAAGTTATGTATGCAATGATTTTTATAAGTTTAGATATTTTTCAAATTATCTTCACATTTATTTGTAAATAAAAAAGTAAGCAAAATATTTTAAAAGTAAAATAATGCTTACTTATAATTTATATATTTAATTTTTAACATTAAGATACATATATATTTGATTTTTAAACTTTAAATAAATTCATTTATTTAAGATTATTTCCGTGGGGCTCTATTTTAAGTCTGCACCTCCAATTCCCATGGGAGCGTGTTGCAGTACCAGTGGTTGGCCATGTGTGGTCCTGGGCTTAATCCAGGTCTGACCTGGAGTGCACTTACTACTGTTTTGGGTCCTTTTCAGCTGTAATAATTTTAGAAGTGCTTTTTGTTCCCCCAAATTGTTTTGGGGGTTGGGTCTATGTCACTCCGTAAACTCATTCCTAGCTCTCCTGTAGCCTCTCCTTACTCATGCCAAACATCCCTCCTTTAATTGTAAGTATTCTCCCTATTCCACCCACTCCCACATAAAACATATACATATGAGTGGAGAAATCTCAGCAGTCGGGGTGGAGCTCTTCACCTGTAAACATCAATGGTGGCAGAGACATAGACCTCCATATGTAGGTTAATGATTAGCATTTTGTAGTATGTCACTAGTACTAATATAGTATTACTAAACATACTATAAAATGCAGTCTGCGAATAGGTCTCATAGTTACTTACGAGTTACGCATATTTGTTACCTTTTCTGTTTCCTTTTCTCAATATTTTAGACATTTTGGAGTGATGACTGCCTTCAAATCAGCCAAGAATTCAGCTGTTGTTACAGGCAACTAGCAACTAGTGATACAGACTTCTTCATGCATTTTCAGAAATGCCTCTGCCTTAATGTTGAAACACACATCTGGCAGTTGTATTCACAGTTCACACAACAATAGGCATTAATGAGAAGCTATTGTATATTCCTTTGAGGCTAGTGGGTGTCCATTTTTTGCTAGTTCTCAATGAAAATGATGATGGATATCAGATTAGTGGAAAGAGCATAATGGATGACGCTGAGCCATTCAAAAGAGTGTCAACTAATGTCATTATCTGATAACATCCAGCGAAGAGCTTCTTTATGCCGTCAGGATCACATGTAACTTGGAACGTGTCTAATTCATGTCTTCTTATCTGTTAACAATGAGGACAAAACATTAGAACATGTTTCAAGTCTTTGAAAAGATTTCGCGTTACTGTGAAAACCTTCTCAATGAAAGGATTCTTTTTGTTTAGTTTATGATTCTACAATTAGGTACATGTTGCCGATGCTGTCTTTTCTAATATTTTTCTACATGTTTAATCTCATGGAATATGCTAATAATCACTGCTCAATTCAGTTCCCCAATTTAATAATTCATAGCTCTTTTTTAGTTTTTTTTAGAACACTGTGATTTACTATTTATGGGTCTGACTCACAACAATAAATGTACATTTATTTATTTATTTTAGTCTTTTATATAGCAGGAACGAGACATAATGGGCATCAGAGTATTTTACACAGAACCATTTACAATTCATAAACACCCAGATTCATTACACAACAATATTACAATGACAGTTGGTCCAAATTAGGTAAAATAGCTACTACTTCATAGGCATTTCGATCATATCACAATAAGACCGAAAAACTTTAGGAAGCGGGTGTCCAGACACACAGGGGCCGATTCCGATCTCGGCCGGTAGTGCTCCGAATCGGATTCGGATTTACCGGATCCGATTCGGATCCCTGTTTCCCGACCGAATCGTATGCGGGTCCGGCCGAGCGAGTACGATGCAGGCACCCGCGAAATCTCCGACCGACTCGAACGCGGCTCCAACACGCTCCGACCGACTCGCATGGACACGACTCGCACCGCGCTATGGAGACGTATCCCGGCCGGGTAAGTATGATGCGCGCCGCGAGCAGTCCGACCGACTCACGCCGTCCGGCTCGAAAAAGCTGTCGGAGCCGGACTTTGGGGGTCCGCGTCGGACCCCCCTGAACGCATAGGCGCGCGAGTCGCACACAGGGGGGACCCATGGGTCCCCCCTACCTGTGCATGTACGCCGCGATGCGCATGGACGCGTACACGCTGTAGGGGGCGCCCTTGTCCGCCTCGCACCCATTGAGTCAATGGGAGCCCGCGTACGCGTTGTACGACAGGCTCCCATTGACTTCAATGGGAGTCCGACCGACTCGAGTCCGATGGCATGCGTGCGCATCGTACTCGTTCAGTCGGACTGCCAGAGTCCGATTCGGTCGGAAATCTCTCCGGGTCCGGCTCGGTCGGAGAGATTTCCGGCCGAGATCAGAATCGGCCCCACAGTCTACCCCTTTGCTAGCACTCAAAAAGAGCTGCATGGGTTATTGTGGTGATCACAAAACAGAGGAGGCCAAGAGAGTCCCATCCTTCGGTCTACAGATTGCTATCCATTGGTCTATGGTGGCGAACAGTCTGCCCTGCAATGATAATGCCCACATCAAATGGACACTCAGGATGCACCTATCACTAGACACGGCCCAAACTCTTGGACCATCCTTTACCCCCCTAACCTCTCCAAAAATGCTAAGAAAAACTTTAAACATAAACTACTAATTCGTCACCAAGAAACGCTTTTTGTGGATAACTACCTCAGTCTCACCTTGATTGTAAAAACCAATTACATCTTCTACTCCAAGCGCCCCTCTAAATGGAAAAACATCTTCCTCCACCACCTCCCTATCACAAAGTCATGCAAAATCCCATATGGTTTGAAACTGTCTACCACCCCTTCCCCTACTTTTCCTGGTGAAATTGACATCTCCATTTTTAAATCTGGAAACATCCTCATTCAAGCCTCTGAAAAACATCTCACCATCTTTGAACACCATTTCAGCACCTTATCCTACCTACTCTCGATACCTTCCTCTGACCCCTCAGCCTCCCAATCACAGTCTGACCCTCTGCCCCCTCTTTCCCCTACTCTAACCCCTCCTCATACAGACACTGAAAACACCACGGAAGTCTCCCAAGCACAGACTCTCTATCTCCCTCCTGCGTTAACAATTTTCCCTCCTACTGATTCAACAACGGCCCACTCAACCATCCATACTCTCTCTCCTCCTCTTGAGGCTCCAACACCTCACACCTGTTCCTCCCTTCTATCTTCTTCTTCCTCCCCCCCCTAAAATTGATCCCCCTACGACTCAATCACTGACTCCAACTTCTCCCTCCCTAATTGACCTTCCCCTCCTTAACCAGGATGTCAATTCTCCTCACTCTCCCCGTGCACCCTTTCCTTCTCTTGACTCTCTTGTGAATGCCCTGTCCCACCTCACTTCCCTCCCTTCGTCCATCAATCGGAACACCCCTCACCACCCCCCACCTGGGCTCCCACCCCTTCCTCACCCCAGACCGCTCATCCTGACTAACACAGAACATCCTCCAAGTCCCCCCGACCTCCCAGCCTCCATCCCTTTCTCTCTTATACCCCAGACACTTTTTAATATAGAACTCCATCTCGCTAACCTGTCGTTTGAACTCACCTCACTCAGAAAAGATGTCAACTCCCTCTCCTTACTTAACCGCCCCAATCATTCTATTTCCCAGTGTGCTGAACAAACCAACACTACATTCCCCCAGCAATGGGATAATACCCCCCTCTGTAACGACACACTTAGAACATTCCGTGCCTCAAACCACCTCCCCGCCTCTGATCTCCCTGACCCCTGTAAACCTTACCCCCCCTACTCTTTGACTACTGACCCTCTGGTCCCGCAGGCACCCATCCCTGTGATCCTTGGTACTATCAGAATTCCAGCTTCCCCAGCTTCACCCAGACTGCCCCCGCAATTTACCACTATCCACTCCTGCCCCCCCCCTACAACCAACCCTAAACCCCTTACCTGCATGCTGGTTAACTGTCGCTCGGCTGTCCAACACGCGATTGAAATTTCGGAAACCATCCTTAGCAAAACCATTGACATCGCCTTTCTAACTGAAACTTGGCTTAAAGATCACTCTTCTTCCATTCTTGATATGCTCTCTCCCCCTGGCTACTCCATCCTCAGAAAAGATAGACCTGTCCGAATTGGAGGCGGTCTAGCGATAATCTATAAAAACAAACTCCAACTCTCACCTGTGCAGAACTCCGGTCATTCTACTTTTGAATACCTTGGAGCGGAACTTAAAGTGCAAGGCTCCCCTCCAATTCGACTACACAATATCTACCATCCTCCTGGTGACCCTCTTCCTTTTGTAGAGGAATTGTCCGACCTTCTTACCCAATCCTCACTTTCCAATTCTAAAAACCTCTTCCTCGGAGATTTTAACCTTCATTGGAACAAAAATGATGATCCTATGGTTAACCTCCTCACTGATCTACTTGATATCAACGACCTGAAACAACTCTGCCACTCTCCTACTCACACCAAAGGAGCCACTCTCGACGCTATCATTACAAGCAATGATCTGGCCTCCCTTTCCTACATCGTTCCCATCGACTGGTCAGACCATCACCTCATCCTTTTCACGATCACGAACTCTGTACTACCCCCTCCACCCAAAACCATCAAACAGATGAAATTGACTAGGAATCTTCATCTTATTCCCCCAGGCGAACTGGAGACCAAAGTCAAAGCACAACTTCGACTCTCTCCTCTCTCCCAAAATACTAATGACCTCACCGAACACTTTAATAAATCCATCGTTGAGGTACTTGACCAAATTGCCCCAGCCAGACTAAAACTTCAGAAAAACTCCTCCTCCAAATCCTGGTTCAATGCAGATCTCAACAATGAGAGACGCGTACTTAGATCGACTGAACGCATATGGAGGCAAAACCCTTCCCCCTCTAATCTCTCCCTCCTCAGATCCGCTAGGGCCAATTATAAAAAACACATCCTCAATGCTAAGACATCCTTCTTCCGCTCCCAACTCGACCGGGCCAAAAACAGACCTAGGGAACTATTCAGCATTGTTAAAAACCAAACCTCCTCTGCACCCCCCAAGGTGATTGCCACCAATGAGAGATGCGAAGATACTGCCAACTACTTCTCAGAAAAAATCTCCAAAATTGATCAATCCTTCGCCTTAACTCCCCTCCCTCTTAGCCAACTTCCCTCCCTGGACATTTCCTCCAATTCTCCTTCACTCTCAACGCCTCTTCATGACTCCTCATCGCTTCCTCCTATCGTCCCTATTCTTGAACCCATCCCCACCATACTCAAGCAAAAAAATAATGCTTCTTGGCACAACTTCCATCCAGTCACTGAACTTGATGTTCTTAACGTCATTACCAGACTTAAACCGTCATCTCACACCAAAGACCCTCTCCCTTCCAACCTTGTCCAAGATCTAAAACATATCATTGCCCCCTATTGGACCTCTATCATCAACTCATCCTTTACCTCCGGTTGTGTCCCTGCTTCCCTCCAACTGGGACAAATCACTCCCATCCTCAAAAATCCTGCTGGTGACCCTAATGACCTAAATAACCTTCGTCATATCTCTAACCTTCCTCTTCTCTCAAAAGCCCTTGAAAAATGCGCCCTGCTCCAACTAGATAGACACATTGATTCATTCAATCTTTTAGACTCTTTCCAATCAGGCTTCAGAAAGGGCTGTAGTACGGAAACGGCCATGCTAAATATAATTGATGACATCCATCACTCCCTCGACAAAGGAGAGTCCTCCCTTCTCATTCTCCTTGATCTCTCCGCTGCTTTCGACACTGTTAACCACTCTACTCTACTTAACACACTTAAAGATTGTTTTGGCCTCAATGGTTCAGTCCTCAAATGGTTCACCTCCTTTTTTCAACATAGAACCCAGCAAATTAAAATTTGCGACTGCCTTTCCAAACCTATGCCCGTCTCCCTAGGGGTCCCCCAGGGCTCTATACTCTCCCCCTCTCTATTCAACCTCTTCATGGAACCCCTCACCCTTATCCTTAAGCAAGCGGGATTCAATTACCACCTATACGCAGATGACACCCAACTTTACTATAAGATTCAATCCCGCTCGGACATTCTTCACCTCAATGATGCCTTGAATAAGATTCAATCCTGGTTCCACTACAACCACCTCAAACTCAATCCAAAAAAGACTGAAATCATTCTTTTCTCCCCTAAGAACAACTCGCTCCCCATTCTATCCTGGATCTCTGACCTAACCGCACTCAACTGCTCTCTCACTATATCAAACTCAGTTAAATCCCTCGGATTTAACATTGACCAGAACCTTACTCTTATCCCCCACATAAAAAATTCGGCCAAAAGCGCTCTCCTCACTCTCCATCACCTCAAGAAAATAAAACCCTTCATTCCTGCAGATGACTTTAAATTAGTCGTCCAATCGCTGGTCTTGTCGAAAATTGCCTATGGTAACGCCATCCTCTCTGGAACCCCTAAAGTCCACCTAGCCCCAATCAAATCTGTTCTGAACCTGGCTGCTAGGCTCATAACCGACCTCAAACGGTTCGATCACATCTCCCCTGCCCTTAAAGCCCTCAATTGGCTTCCCGTCGAAGGAAGAACTTCCTACAAGACAGCTTGCATTACGCACAAAGCCCTGCACCAACGCTCCCCGCAGTACCTCTCAGATAAACTTCACAAAGCTGGCTGCTCCAGAGCATTGAGGAGCTCCAACACTCTCGCTCTTGTCCCTCCTCTGTTAAACAAGAAATCCACACAATCGCGCTCCTTTACCGGAAATGCGCCTAACATCTGGAACTCCCTCCCCAAAGAACTTCGTTGTAACCCCTCTTACGTCAGCTTCAAAAAGACCTCAAACTCCTCCTTCTCAACAAATACTGGGGTCCTTAATCCCTCCCCGGGCACTCATCCCACCCCGACCTCCTACTGTTTAAGGTCCTCCCCCCTTTTTGTTTTTGATCCCTGACTCCCTCTCTCCTCCCCCTCTCACATCTTCCTTCGCCCACTAACTTCTCCCACTAACCTTTCCCATAGGACCTGCTTCGTCCCACTTGGTTTTGCCTTAACCTCCCCCCTCCTCAGCCTCTCCCCATTCCTATACCCTACCCCCCTCTTCTCCATCATTTCCCTCCCACGCTAACCTAATCTCTCAGGACTTGCTGTAGCCCATTGCAATATATACAATTAGATCGTGTAAAATGTGAGCTGTTTCTTACTGTCTGTATTGGTTTTGAGTACTACCTCATTGTAATTCTATTACATTGCAACTAATACCCATGTAAGCGGTATGGTATGGCCTTAACCTCCCCCTCCTCAGCCTCTCTCCATTCCTATACCCTACCTCCCTCTTCTCCTTCCTTTCCCTCCCACGCCAACCTAATCTCTCAGGACTTGCTGGAGCCCATTGCAATTTATGTAATTAGATAGTGTAGAATTTGAGCTGTTCTTTACTGTTTGTATTGGTTTTGAATACTACCTCATTGTAATTTTGTTATATTGCATTTAATACCCATGTAAAGCGCTCTGATACCCTCGGGTCCAGCCAGCGCTATATAAAACCTTTTAAATAAAATAAAGGGTATGCTGCAATATGTCTTATGCATCCAACACCACAAATCCTGTATTGGAAAAAGGAACCTCTGTGGCTGAGAGCTTGGTTTCAGGAGGCAATCACAGAGCGAGCAGAGAGTAATCACAATGTGTGGAACAGGTACAGATGGAGTGCAGTAAGCTTAGCAAGGACTCTTGCAGCCACTAACATGCAGCAATGGTAGAAACAGGTATCTTGTTTTTGGAGAAGCATCATAACCTTTATGTCTTTGTTAGGCCCATCCAGACTATCTAGATCCGTGGTACTTATAGTACGACCCACGGGCCACCAGCGGCCCGGCAGGACTTCATTGGCGGCCCGCGGACCTTGCCTTGCCGTTTCTACGTTTCCAGTGAGGCCGGCAGTAAACACAAAAGATGACAGCAGGAGCATACTTAGTGAATATGTATTAAATGCTCCTGCGGCCATCTTCTGTGTTTACTGCCGGCCTCTGTGAGGTCACACACGGCACCGTCGGAAAGCTTCCCAAAAGGCCCTTTAAAAGTCAGCTGTAAGCACTTTCACAGCTGACTTTTAAAGGGCCTTTTGGGAAGCTTCCTGTTTTGTGTTGCCAACGACACGTCCTCTTCTCCCGCAGCCTGAACATTAGACTTAAGCACATTCAGAATTTGGACAATTGCGCCTGGAGAGACAGAGACAGAGACAGAGAGACAGAGACACAGATAGAGACAGAGAGACACAGACAGAGACACAGATAGAGACAGAGAGACAGACACAGATAGAGACAGAGAGATAGAGACAGATAGCTAGAAAAAGACAGAGACAGAGATAGAGATAGATAGATAGCGATAGATATAGATATAGATAGATAGCGATAGATATAGAGATAGATATATGGATAGAGATCGATAGAGAGATAGATAGAGATAGAGATAGAGAGATAGAGATAGATAGAGATAGAGATACAGAGATAGATAGAGATAGATAGAGATACCAATAGAGAGATAGAGATAGATAGATAGATAGATAGATGGATAGAGATAGAGAGATAGAGAGATAGAGATAGATAGATAGATGAAGAGAGATAGAGAGATAGAGATAGATAGATAGATAGATGGATAGAGATAGAGAGATAGAGAGATAGAGATAAATAGATAGATAGAGATAGATAGATGGATAGAGATAGATAGATAGATAGATATAGATAGCTAGATAGTTAGAGATAGAGAGAGAGAGATAGATAGATGGATAGAGATTGATAGAGATAGATAGATAGGGATAGATAGATAGAGAGAGAGAGATAGATAGATAGATAGATAGAGATAGATAGATAGAGAGAGATAGATAGAGATAGATAGATGTGTGTATGCCGGGTCTGGTGGCTCAGTGGACTAATGCGTCCACTGCAGGGGCCTGTGTTTGACCTCATGGTCACAAGTTTTTTTTTTTACTCTAGCCCTGCCCCCCACTGACCTTGCCCCCACCGGTGCGGCCCTCGGCCACAAACCACACTGTAAATTTGGCCCCCGAGAGATAGTTTGTGAGTATCCATGATCTAGATGATGGACAATGGGCCAGTACTGCACACATCAATGAATGTTGGCTTTACTTGGGAATACTTGAGTTTACATTTTGGAGCTCAGTCTTCAAGTGGGGCGAGGTCCAAGGGTGAGGCCAGCAAGAGTCCCTCGAAAGTGTATATCTCCTTGTTGAGCTACTGGCTCAATTTGTCGGTGCTGGTGACAAATGTTTTGAGCCAGACATAGCTGGATTCTGTAGTCACTGAGGTTTTTATCTTCCGACTTAGGGGTTCATTTATAGTTTGTCAAATAGAGTCACAAACTCAATGGAGTATCCTGTGAGGGTCATTAGTTCATTTTTTTCAGTAGCAAGCTTCCACTTTGAGGTCCCACAGAAACCTAGTTTTATGGTCAACTGAGGGTGTGAGAGGTGCCGAAGCTACTTGTCCGAGTACTCTGGATGTGAAAAATGAGTAACTTCCACTTTTCTCTGTCTCCTAGTCACTCTTGCAGCTCTTAGTCCATTAGGATAGGCTTTCAGGCATCAAGTCTTTCACTAGCCAGGGGAGGGCCCATTTTTATGTGGTTAGCTGGAGCCTTTTAAGAGTCAGGAGTACTTGTGCATTTTGTGTCCATGTAGCAGGTAAGAAGAGGCCAATGACTTGACACTTGGAGAGCAGTTCGCGCCCCTATGTGACAGCAAATATGAGGAGTCTTTGGTCTTTTTTCCAGCAGTCAGGCAGATTTTTCTTTCTTTAAGATGGTTTCTTCCTAGGTCAGTAGTATTAATAAATCTGAGCATATATACAGCTGTCTCTGTGCAGGTATGCAAATCTACAATTTCAGAAAGAATCCATTCACAAACATAGAAGTGCAAACAGTGGTGTGGGTTCAATACTTCTTTGCACATACAATCTTCAGTGTGCATCCAGGCTTTTGTGTCTATGAGAGTATATCTACAAGTGCCACTTTTCAGAATGCAATTTAATATAGATGTTGTACGAAATTAGATTATTGGTTGAGAGGGGCAGAAGCCACACTCAGGAAACAACCAAAATACCAACGGGGTGAACCACAAATGTCATTAAATTGATCTGTGCTTAACCCTCTGGTAGCTTAGCACAAAATCAGTCAAGCTTAGCTTAGAGTCAATATGTGAAGAATTTTTATGCAGCACACCAAACATCAATAACTTTGAAACACAACACAAGAAAAGTAATATCCTAAACCAATTTAGAAAAAAATAGATTAAATCTTAATAACTAAAATGATACCAGAACAAATCTGTAGAACTGAAAATATATAATTTTAAAGGTTTTAGTGAAAGTTGTGCTTAGAGGCACAAAGCGTACTCATGGCCATCTGGTCGCGCTATGCTGGGGAAAGCCACAAGTTCAGGCCAACCGCGATGGAGTGCGGGTTGGATTCAGGGACCAAGTTAGACCCACTGAAAAGTGACCTTCTCAGACCAGTGCAAAGAGTTCAGTTTGTGTTGGAGGAGGCCACGAGGAGAAGGCTGACCACTGAAGACGGTCGTTGCTCTAGTGCAAAGAGCAGGTTAGGCATGGCGGACGGTCATTGCTGTGGTGCAAGAGCCAGTCAGCCTTTGTGAAGTGTTGTTGTTGTAGCTTAGCATTGGTGGTCAGCCGCAGCTGTTGTTGCTGTAGCGTGAAGTGCAGGTTTCGCGTTGCCGGTCGCCCCAGATAGTCATTGTCAGCACGAAGGGCTGATTTCACTGGAGCTTTCCGTTGGCAATCTGTGTGGGTGGCAGAGTCTTTGAGCAAACAAGACATGTTTTGCTGGGAGCCCAATGCAGGGTTTTCTCCCTTTCCTGCAGGAGAAGCTTTCACTGATGCAAGCAAAGGTCCAGGACCTGGGAGGGTAACCTCTGGGGAATCGGGACTCACTCCAGAGGAGCCAGCAGCAGGGCAGAGGCAGGTCCAATTGAGGTCCAGGCAAGTTCAGTTGCAGCAGGTCAGCTGGGCAATTGCATGAGGCCTCTGAAGCTTGTTGTGTCCCTGTAGCTCATACAGCAGGTCAGCCAATTCAGCCTTGGAGTCACTCTGAATAGCCTGGGATGAAGGCTAGCAGGTCCGTTCTTCCTTCTCAGACAACAAGGCAGTCCTTCAAGCAGCACAGCAGTCATCTGCAGCAGGGAAGCCCTTCTTCTGTAACTTCCACAGGTCCAGGAGAGTTCTGATGAGTCATTCTGGAAGTCCAGTGTTCATACCTGGTGCCAACCTTTGTGTGGTGGGACTCTCTGTCCTACCCCCACATCTGGTTCTGGAAAGTTATTCCCTGTCAAGGCTCCAAACTGTCTGGGGGTGACAAAAGACAGGGCTGGCCTGGTGTTAGGTTCCTTTGTGTGTGTAAGAGGCAAAGCCCTTTGAAGTGTAAGCGGGGCTGGTTACAGCCCCTGCCCAGTCATCCTGCCAGGATAGCCCACCCTGTCCACATCTAAGCCCCCTTTGTGTTAATGTCTGGCAACAATACACAAACCCCTACAGCACAGCCATTCACAGTCATGTGACCCAGGACACTGGCAAAGGGACAAATGGTTGAGACCATCATTCTGCCAACTTTCTAAAAGGTGAATTTTTAGACTTGCAACTTAAAATCCAACTTCATCATTAAAGAGGATTTAAAATTACATTGTATTTTAGTGTAAACAGCATATGTCTATTTGTTCCCAATTTAAAGTTAGCACTTATTAAATGTGATACAATAAGGTGACCCAGTGTTAGTCAATGGAAGAGATAGGCCTTACAACAGTGAAAAATGACTTTAGGAGTAAAACATAACCCCACATCTCATACTTTTTAAATGCTATGCACCCTGCCCTCTGGATGGCTAGAGACTACCTTAGGTTGACTCACCAACACTTTTTACTCTTTATGGTGCTGATGAAGCGCCAGGGATCAATTTGACCAATTTTAGGTTTCGAAACATGTCGACCTTTTCCTTCTTCAGTTACTAGGGGCACACAAGTACCCCACAAGTAACACTAACCTACGGTTTTTTACTCTGACAGGGGAATCAGCAAATTAAAATGTTTGGGATATCCTCTAGCCAGTTTTAATATTTAGTCTCACACCCACTTCTCACGACCCTACTTAGGACACACTCTCACACTCATCAAACGGCGAAATAAAAAGATCTCCGCTACAGTGACCCTTCGGGGGACCCGTAGGGCATTGCAGCGCAGGCCCAACGAGGAGCACTGCCCAATGATGACGCATGACATCCCTGGGGATGTGTGAGGGTAACAAGAGACAATCTTGTTGACTGTCTTTTCTTGATTGGCGCAGTACCTAGACGCCCACTTCTCTCTACTCTCTTTTTCTCAGACACGATCTGTGTCACTTTAGGAACAGTAACCCCCCTTGCTGGATTGAAAAGGTTTATCTCGCCAGGTCAATGGCAGTTTAAAACTACCCGCACAGGCTGTGATATGTTTTACACTGCCACTTTAGTGGGTGGCACAATGAGTGCTGAAGGATTACTAGTAGCATTTAATATACAGGCCCTGGGTACATTTAGCACCTTTTACTAGGAACTTGAAAGAAAACTAAACATGTCAATTAGGGACAGGCCAATTTTACCATGTTTTGAGAGAGAGCATGAGCACCTTAGTATTGGTTAGCAGTGGTAAAGTGAACAGAGTCCTAAAACCAACAAAAATAAATTTGGCAAACAGGAGTGAAGGCGAAATGTTTAGGGGAATACCACACCAAGGATGTCAGGTCTAACAGATGGCTGTGTATATATAAATGCACATATAGGAATTCATAAATATCACATATACCTACTTTGCATATTATGAAAAACTGAAACATCCTCAATAAGACATACCTGATGTGAACAGGGCACACATGAAGGCAACAATTAACCTGATGGCAATTTACAACACCTATGCACAATTACATACACAAATACACAAGTAGTGGTGGGTTACACTTTAAGGCTTTTCATCTGCTGTTGCACTGCCTTATGTAAGAGCACATAAACCATTATCATTCACCCATATAAGCTATATCACCTGTTTTATCCCTTAGATTGCTTAGGGGCAAGCACAAAAGGATGCCCCGTTAAGGTTTCCTTTTCCCATTTTCCCTGTCATATGTGTGTATGTATGTATGTATGTATGTATGTATGTATGCATGTGTGCATGTTGTATTTATACTGTGCAAACCTAGCCAAAAAGGCAGCAAGTGGTACAAAAGTTCAAAGGTATTCATACAGTCACCGAGTGAAAAGAGAGGTATCCAGTTATTAGATTGTTATTACATTGTGATTAGGGTTTCCAGTTCAAACCAATTATAACCAATAAAACAACACTGAAGGGCATATTTACTTCACAATAAACCAAAAGCACCTGATTCTTACTCCTTTGTACTGCTTTGGCTCTCTCTGGAGTCGAACAGTATATGTGCCAACCCTAACTCTAAGCACTTTTCTGTTATGGATGCTCTTGCTATGACCCTCTCAGACCATGGTGAGGCACCATATCTGTTCTTGGAACTACCCACAGAGTCTCAAGACCCCCAGAACTTACTTCCACTCTTATTCTGGGAGCATGGCTCACCTCACAAAGCTTGAGCTCACACACTACAGCCCGTTGATGTGCAGTGGCCAGCAGGTGCGCAGGGGAACTCTGGGCAGTGTTTCAGACCAGGGCAAGTGGCATCTCCCTGATGCTTTCTTCATTCATTGAGAGTGTGAGAGAGATTTGCTTTCTGAGAACTTATGTATCAGGATTGCTGCAACAAACATCACTGAGCATATAGATGCCTCCAGCAGAATTTCCTCTCATTAAAACACTGCTCTAAACACTGGTATTCTTAGTTTACATGGTGATGTCTAAAAAGTCTAACTGTAGAAGTCACATCCTGTAACACAAAAGTATCAGGAGCCATATCATGAATGTCGTTGGTGCCCAAGCGCAGGCTCAGCAGGAGTCCATGCACTGGTTTTGGTGAGACTGTTCTGTTTATAACACCTACATTAACTCAGAAATTATATGTGTTAGACTATGATTTGTACACAGAAGCATGCATGACTCCTGATACTTTTGTGTTTAGTACAATATGCTGCACATAGTGCAATTACAGCTAAACTGGTGCTTAGACCCATTCTGAGCCTGCTCTCTGACGTTAAATGTGTTCCTTAGACAGTCCCAGAAAGACATAGTCCGAGATTCATTCCTACTGTCTTCATGTCAGAATGAAACTTGGAACATGTGATGGCAAAAAGGCTTGACACTTCGCAATAGCACACGTATAAACCACTCTGACTGCATTTAATGGAAACTTATTGAGCTGTGATCATTCATAAACCTAAAATGGAAAATGCACTTGTACAGTGCAAACTGACCAGAACACAAAGATAAAGAGTCAAGTGCAGTTGGCACTCTTTTTCTGCAGGAAGACAATCCCTGCACTGCTTTCAAAATAAATAAAGGCCCACACACATACATGGTAACAAAATGTGTGCTAGCTTTCAAATAAACACAACATCCCAAAGACACAGTCAAACAACGTAAAGTAAACTCCATGCACAAGCAAATGACCCAAGGCATCTTGCAGGTCATGACGTTTCTTTACTACCTTAGCTGCTTCTTTGTGCAGCAGCACAGTGTGCTATCACCAAAGACTCTAGAGTTGACAGTATAGATTTTACCTCCTTGATTTGCTTCACCCCTATGACAATGTAAGTTCAGAAAAAAATGTATTGACAGAAATAGGGATGTCAATACACAGTTCACAATATTAAGCTCATGTCATTGCATTAAAATTTGCTACAGTAAACTTATATGAATCAGACTAATGAGTAAGAATAAAAAGAATCAGATGACAGGAATAGATCATGAAGAACATTGGAATATCAAACATTCTAGGAACACTTTAGGGGGTTCAGGGGGGTTTTAGAACCTCTTGTTGAAGTGGTCGTAGCTGGGAACACCGTCTGGCACTTGTGTTAAGGTGCATTGTGACGGGCGACCATAAATCTAAACGTCTCGTTGCCATATGTATAGGATACACAAAGGCAGTATCCAACCTGTGATTATGGCAAACAACATACCACCATACCTTGTAAGAAATTTTTGTGAAATCTTTCCAATTTGCAGTAATTTGTTGAAATGCAACCGCTAATAACAAATCAATAATTTTAACATTAAGCGTAACACTTTCCCAACAAGATGAGAGACTTCCTAAAAAAACATTAGCAAAGGAAAAAGAGAACTTAGTTCCAAAGATCAGGTTAATTTGGTACCATACTTGTTTCCAAAAATTATGAACAATTGGACAAGAGAAAATCATATGAAATAAGTCAGCATTTGGGGAAGAACATGTCCAACAAACATCGGGGACAGTCGCAAACCTTTTACTTAAAACATTCGGTGTTAATAAAAGCCTATTGTATACAAAAAACAACGTTTGCATTATGTTAGCAGCTCTGGATGATTTACGAATCTTGATCCATAAGTTATTCCATAAGGACACTGGCCAAGATGACAGAAAATCTCTTTCCCATGTTTCTTCTATTTTAGGTTTCTGCCTAACAGAGCCTTTACCTTATAAATAACCGTATATTGTGGAAGCTTTGGGTATAGATTTTAACAAAGTGTGAAGTTGTGGGGAGGGGTCCGGTGTGATGGGAACATCAGGTATAGCAGACAAATGATTATATGTATCCATAACAGCTTTTTTAAGTAGGTTGTATTTATGGATCAATGAGGCAGGCAAATTAAACAATTGACTAAGTGAAGTGAAAGGCAAAAAATCTGATTGCGAAATTAGCTGATGGATCCATATTAATCCTTTTTGTCGCCAAGTCCTCCAATAGAATGGTTTATTTCGGACAAGTAGGGCTTTGTTATGCCAAATTGTTGAGTTGAGGAAAGAATCCATAGTACTATGAGTAGGTGGAGACACCGATTCCAGGAGTTTCGAAGTCATTTTGATTATGGGAGTAGATAAGGCCTGCGGTTTGCGTGAGAAGGATAAGTATTCATGAAAAGAAAAAGGGGATAAAAAAGACGTTCAATTGTAATCCATAAAGGACAGTCTGTCGTGGAGTCAAGCAGCCAAAGAGAGGCTTGACGTAAGAGGAATGCTTTCTGATATGTCTGAAAATCGGGGAAATTAACTCCACCTTCTGTTTTAGGACGAGTTAATTTAAAAAGAGACATTCTGGACTTCTTTTTGTTCCATAGGAAGGAAGAAAGGATGGAGTTAATCTTCTTAAAAAATTAGCAGGAATAGTGACCGGGATGTTAGAGATGGTGTATAGAATTATGGGTGACAACATCATTTTTATAGTGTCCAGGCGGCCCCACCAAGATAAATAGAGAGGGTGCCATTTTGTGGATAGGTCTAAAATCTTTTGAGTACATTTGTTCATACATAATGTTACTGTGTCTGAAATTGAAGGAGTTATGTGTAATCCTAGATATCTAATGTGGTCAGGTTTCCATGTGAAGTTGGAAGCACAAAAATCCGATTTGAAAGTATACTTGGCTAAAGGTAAAATCTCACACTTATCATTATTCAATTTGTAACCAGAGATATTTGAATATGCTCGTACTTCTGCTAAAAAGGCAGGGATTGATTCATTTGGTGTTGACATAAAAAGCAAAATATCATCCGCATAGGCCGCAATTTTGATATGGGTATTTGTTGTCTGAAAACCATGTAAGTTGGGATTCTGGCGCAATTTAGAGAGAAAAGGTTCTAAAGCCAAATTGAAAAGGAAGGGTGAAAGAGGGCAACCCTGACGTACTCCCCTTCCTAGATCAAAGAATGGAGAGATCAAACCATTGGCACAGACTGCCGCACAAGGGTTAGAGTAAAGAAGAGAAATTAAGGATGTAAATTTAGGGCCAAAACCAAACCACTTGAGGGAATAAAACAAATAGGTCCACTCGACTCTGTCGAACGCCTTTTCGGCATCCAGTGCAATCGCCGCAAGTGGTTGCTTTAAGTGGGAAGATTTAGATAAAACGTTAAAAAGGAGTTGTGTATTAACAGTTATAAATCGACCCTTGACAAATCCAGATTGTTCTTTTCCTAGCAGATTTGGTAGGTAGGACTCTAATCTTATAGCTAAAGCTTTGGAAAAGATTTTGTAGTCAATATTAACCAAGGATATAGGCCTGTAATTTTTACAATATTTGGAATCTTTACCCTCTTTGGGGATAAGGCAGATATGCGCTTCTGAAAAAGAACCTGAGGAGCCACCTAATGTACTAAAGGAATTTATTAGGGAATATAATTTGGGCATTACAAGTTTAGAGAAATGGAGATAAAATTCAACAGTGAAACCATCTGGTCCTGGTGCCTTGTCTTTTTGAGGATTTGAAGGGCTGTTAAAAGTTCCTGCTGCGTTAGATCTAACTCCAAAGAGGATAAGTCCGGGAGGGTATGTTGAGGTTTTTGGATATTAGAGAAAAAATGCGACAAGGAAAGGTCAGTGGGTTGTATTTCAGAGTCGTATAATGACTTGTAAAAAGAGAGAATTCATTCAAAATTTCAGCATCCTTGAATTTTAACTCTAATTGTTCATCATAAATAGATTCAATGTTTAATTTATTGTGTCTAATTTTTAAATAATTGGCCAATATCTTCCCTGCTTTATTTTTACCTCCATTAAATTTTGCGCTAGATTTTAACAAGTATAATGAAGCATCCTCCGTTGATTTTTCATTGAACTGCATTTTGGCATTAATAAGAGCTGTCAGACACTGTTTCGAGTGTGAAGTGTAATAGGAGTGCTCCAGTCTTTTAATGTCCTGAAGGAGATTCTTAGTGAATTTACGGGCAGATTTTCGTTTCTTAACAACAAAGCTGATTATAAAATCTCTCACACAGGTTTGAATGCATCCCATTCAGTTGAGAGTGGCATGGATTGGGTCTGATTAATTTAAAAAAACTCGTCAAAAAAGGTAGTAAAGGAAACAGTAAATTTCGGCTCCAGGAGGAGAGCATTGTTAAAGCGCCACCTTCTAGGACCAGTAGCTTTAGGTAGGATATCCAGGCCAATTGAGACAGGGGCATGATCTGATAATAAGATGGGGCCAATCTCTGCGTGTGTAAGAGTTTGCGAAATGTTATGTGAGACAAATATATAATCGATTCTTGATTGAGTATGGTGTGAGGGTGAATAAAAAGTGTACTCTCTGGAAGTCGGATTACAAAGACGCCAAGCATTGAGGAGTTTATGTTGGGTGATAGTGTGAACAAAAGACTTGTGGGGTTTATTAGGAACAAAGGAGACTCTGGAGTTCCTGTCAATAAATGGATCAAAAATCTGATTGCAGTCACCGGCTAATATGAAATTATCTTCCATGCAGTGAGTGATTTGCTTGGCCAGGGTAGGCCAAAAGAAGGTTCACCGCAAGTAGGAGCGTAGACATTTAGAAGAGAGACTGGAGCACCCCTTAGTGACAATTTAACATTCAACCATCTACCATCACCATCCGATTCTTGGGATACAAATAAGAATGGAAGAGATTTACGGCAGAGTATCATTACTCCATTGCGTTTGCCGTCGCCTGGGGAATAGTAAACTTCACCTACCCAACCTTTTTTTAATTTTAATGATTCAGCTTCCGAGAGGTGTGTTTCCTGCAAGAATACAATGTCAGCACCTAACCTGGCTAAGTGGGTCAGGACTCTCTGCCTCTTGATGGGAGAATTTAACCCTCTAACATTCCATGTAAGCAGTTTTAATGACATACGTTATTGAAAACAGAATGATCTAAAAAAATGAAACAAAAGACCGATTCATTGTAACAGCAATGTCGAGTAAAAAAAGAATCCAGAAAGAAGTAAAAAGGTAGATCAAAAATAGAGTAAAGAAAGATGCAAAAAGCGGATAGCCAAAGCCAAGAATAAAATTCGAATACAATAGTGCAAAAGTAGATGAACCAAGTAAATAAGTGATGACAGAGCCCAGAGATGTGAAGAATAAAGTGACAAGAAAAGCAAGGAAGAAGAGATTTGACAACACCCAAGAAAAAAATAAGAGAGATATTTGAATGGAAAAATAGAGGAAAAGATGAGAACAAAGAGAAAATGTAGGGAAGTAACATACCTACACGAAACAGGGTCAGGAAAACAACACGAGGGGGAGGTGGAACCACATGGAACAAACGGGGCATCCAGGTTCAGCCAACGGGGGACCAGGGGAGACCACGCCATGAAGGTAGTAGATCTGTGAAGACGAAGAACAACAGATAATAAAGCATTTAAGAAAACGCACGATGAACAAGAGAACATAGGAGATTTGCAAACAAGCAAACATGTATTGGATGATAATTAACGCATCGAGTTCATCCAAAACTAGTAAGGACACATCTCATATGAAGAGGTAAACGAAACAAAGGTCAAAACATTTTGCAATTGTAATAAATGAAGAAAATCAAGTGTTGTTCGAAGAGGAAGAGCCTGCCAGTTCCATAACATTTGGTCTACAAGAGTTTATGAAGCTTTGTAGCCGCACAGGATCTTCATATGTTGTCGTTCTGTTGTTGAAGGTGACTTTGAAGAGGCACGGATGGAAAAGTCCATATCGAGCGCCCATTGACCTCAAATCTGGTCTCAAATTGAGAAACGCCTTGCGCCTATTAGCAGTAGCTTTGGCATAATCTTGTGTGAAAAATAAGGTTGAGCCAGACCAGGTGATTCGTTGAGAAGATCTAACCACTGACAAGACCTTTAACAAATCCGTGTACTCTAGAAAGTATAAGATGACACGTCTAGGCCGTTGTGGAGATGAGGAACTTGGAGAAAATCTGCCCAGCCTATGAGCTCTTTGTATGTTGAGTACAGTGCCGTCTGCTAAATGTAGTACTTTGGGGAGGAAAGATTTAAAAAAGGTGAGAGGATCTGACCCCTCAACTCCCTCCGCCAAACCATAAATACGCAGATTATTCCTCCTGTTGCGGTTTTCGAGGTCTTCAATCTGTCGTTGGAGCACGGAGACTTGAGATTGAAGCTGAGAGACATTCGCACTTGTATCTCTGAAGGAAGAAACACTCTGTTCAACTGCAGTGATTCTCGTGTCAAGTTGGGTCCAGTTGTCAGTGAGAGTTTGTAACTTTGTATTAGTTTCCTCCATAAAGGGTCGAAGGGCCCTGATTTCTTCCAACAATAACTCCATAGACACAGGAGAAGTCGATTTAGGAGGAGAAGGAGGATTTTGTTTTAAGCGCTTAGTGACAGATTTGCCATGGGGCGCCGCGGAAGGATCCATATCTGACACAGTAGTTTGAGTTGAAGATGACAGAGAGTCCTCCAACCTGGAAAACGTAGTGAAAATCTTTGAATTCTTGACAAAGACCAGTTTTGGATGCGGTTGTTTGGATAAGCTGCCTTTCAGCCTGCCCATAGAACAAGAACAGTCTCAAATTCCAGGCAAAAAGATATAGAAAGCCAATGAATTAGAGGTAAAAAACGTTATTGAAGAATCTGGTGTATAGTGCGAAGCGTCAGTCCAGATTATGCGTACAACAGCCTCGGTAAGATGATCAAATTCCTCTATATAACGGTATAACCTCAAAAAGTGAAAAGGATAGACCGTATTGCCAAGGAATCAACTAAAACAATATATAGAAGTTGTAATGCGTTGATTAAGCCCAGCATGATAGGGTGTAGCTCACACCCTGAGGATGACATAAAAACGACAAAATGGCCGCTGAAAAAATTCCCTCTCAAACAATAAACCAAGTGCAGGTAATTGTATTCGCACTGCTCTGCTCATGGAACCAAGGATAGAGCAATAGCAAAAGTTAAGTCAAATTCTGATAAAGAAGGGAATGCTTGAGCAAATTTTAAGTCTGAACCTCCTCAGACATGAAAAGCGCCGCTGGTCAGGCAAAATACAAAATGGCGGCCGCTACTGCGATATCGCGTTCCCACAGGGAGAGCTCACATACCAAAAATAGTGATGATTCTACGCTGCATTCAGGAAGGGCAGTGGTTACAGGATGTTCAGGAAGCCTTCGCACATCTTCAGCGCTTCATTTCTTCACTCGGAGCAGCTTAAAAGCGCAGGACCGCTGAGTCGCGCCGGAGAGCCTCACCGAGACGCCACCATGTTCCTCGGGCGCCAAGCCACGCCCCCCCCTATGACAATGTAGATTAAGAATATTTTTATTTTTTTATTTTTTTTAGAATTAGAATTTAGAATAGGGTCAGAGCAGACAATATTAATACATTTATTAGGCAGGTTATTTTTTGTTTTTTTGCAGCAAACAACAGGACAGTGTGATAGTGGCTAGCAGCAACCTAGCACACCGCAATATATATCTTAAGTCCTAAATAGAAACAAAGGAGCAAAAAGTTGTGTTGAATGATCACCTGTGGCACCTTCTATCAGCTACAGCCAAATCTTATTGAGGTGCACATTCTACCTTCATGCACATCCTTGTCATGGGGTGGGACTGTACTGCTAGAAAGAGGAATTTGAGTCTGGAAAATTAGACAGAGGTAAGAGAAAAAATGAGAAGATACTTGAAAGAGCAAAACCAAGGAAAAAGTTCAAAGAATGAAGCTAGGGGTAGGAAAGAAGGAAGGAATAATTTGAAAAAGGAAGGAAATGAAAGCACATTTCCTTACAAACACCAGTAAAAACTCCAGCTCTATGATTTTATAGGAGCAAAAAGAGTAAACACTGATAACCACTGATTTTTACAGTTTTTGAAAACACTAAAAAAAAACAGAATTCTGTGTCCTGTAGGATGCCAGTACAGAGTCTTGTAGGATATTAGAACATGGTGTCACTGCCATCAAGGTGTGAGAGTTTGACAGCTTGTACAGAAATGTGGACGTCACTTTCTGGCATAAATGGTTTTACTTTACTTTCTTTAGAAGTGAGAGTTGATACCAGGCCATCTCTGTTTTTGGTAATGTGTTCCTTGAGGGGGAAGTTGATGTTCAAGGTGAACCCATGTAACTTGTCATTCAGTGAAAGTGAGGGTTCGAAGATGTTAAAGTTCATGTTGTTGAGACAGGTCTGTACTATTTCTTGCTTGTTGTTATTGGCAAATAACAGGAATGTTAATTTACTTGGGTTGAGCTTCAGGTAGGCTCTGGACATACAGGTCTGGATCAGGTTCACCGTCCGCCACCACGTTACACACGCCGGGATGATTTAGGAAGACATCTTTAAGCTACAAATGGGATAGTATCATCGGAGGAGATTGTTTGAATGGTATAACATACCACTACACAGATGAGGACTTAGCCCCTGATGAAGGGCGCAGCCCAAAATGCATTGGGCATATATGAGTTATAAAAAATTCTAAAAAAGAAAAAAATGGATATTCAAAGTTGAAATGAAACAGATAATTCAATTGAAATAAAAGATTTTTTTTTATTTGGGAACTACGTTGGATTACTTTTTGAATTATTCAAACAGTTTAAATCTGAGTGCAGATTGGGGATGCTCCCCACGTGTTGGGGATATCGCATTCTTTTGGTTAATTATACCTCATACTCAGGAGGATTAACCAGTCTGCACCTATAAAGTGAACATTTTCGACCATTATATTGACACGCAAGTGCGTAAGCCTGACCATTGTTTGGACTTATTTTGGGTCACGTTATTCCCCATTACCATGTTTGTGAACCTTGTTTTTAGATAGACAACAATGTATCTGAGGGATGCAGGGAGCCAACTGAATTGTGAGTTTCCATTAAAAGCTTTAGTTGCAGTATCATTGGGAGAGCTTCACAGATGACCCAATTGATTTTAAAGCCTGAGAATGTGGAGAAGCAATTAATCATTGATATCAAAGCCGATATCCAATTGGGTAGATTTGAGAGGGTGACTATGAAGTCATGGGTGACCAGGATGTCATCAGCATAATACATTGATTTGTGTTCCCCTACAATTATGTGTACACCTTGGACATTCCGATCACCATGATTGGCAATGGCAAAGGGTTCGTTCATGATCTGAGAAAGTTGGGGTGGAAGGGGACAGCCGTGTCTCGGGCCTTGTTTAATTTTGAGATAGGAGAAGAGAATCCCCCACAATTTACTGAGTACATGGGTTTAGTATACAGTCATCGTTTCTTATCAATAAAAGATTTGCCTAATCCCATATTATTCATTATTCGGAATAGGCATGCCCCTTCCAAACGAGCAAACACCTTCTTGGCATCTAGTGATATCAGGATCTTTTCATCCCTATCATCTTTAGTTTACCATGGAAAATGCGAGAGAGTTCATAGTTGATTTGCTTAGGATAGCCCTGGTACGACTCCTACATGAGAGGGCTGAATTAGGAAGGGGATGAAAGCTTTAGGCCTGTTGGCCAAGACATGCACCAGTAATTTGACATCAGTGTTGATGAGTGATATGGGTCTATAGTTCGGATTTGGGCATCAGTGAGATTTGGGCTTTATTAAACTTGGGCATATGGGTGTCAGAGATCTTTTCCCAATGCTGGTATTTTCAAGGGTTTAGTTATTTTATAAAACTCAATTGGTATACCTTCTTCCCTTGGTGCCTTGTGTGTGGCATTCATATTTATTGTTCATGCAATTTAGTCAATTGTGAATGAGCTCCCTAGTGCATCTGAGAGGTCATCTAGTAATCTCTGTATTTTTATCTTTCTCATGAATACATCTTCCGCAGGTAGTGTATCTGTTACTTCTGAGGTGCATCATTTTTCATAGAATGCAGTGAACTCCTTTAGAATGTAATATGAATCTTTCAGGAGTGGGTCCTGTTTATTTCTGAGGGTGGGAATTCCTTTGTGGAATTCAGCCTTTTTAAACTGGGCTTTCAACATTCTACAAACTTTCTCTCCTCGCTCATAGTGATGTTGCTTCAATCAAAAAAGATTTACTCAGCTTGAAATGCATATATTGAGTTCCAATCATGTTTGGATTTAAATAAGTCTTTAAGTAATGTTGGGTTGAGCAGGTCTTGTGTGCCTAGGTAAAATGTAGTATCAAGGGGCCCAGTCTGTGCTTCTCTTGTTCCAGATGTTTCATGTGGTTCATCAAATCTTTCTTTATGATAACATCTCACCATTTTCTTCTAAAGAAAATCCTTAAGTAGGAGCATAGTAGGTGCTGGCGGTCTCAGAATGGAGCGGTCTAAGTCTATAAGGATTAAGTTGTGGTCCAAAGTACTATTCTGGATTATGGAGTCCATGACCAAGTAATGAACCAGTGGTGCAGTAAAAAGAAAGTAATCAATCAATCAGTCTGAGATCTAGTGCTGTATACACAGGAGGTGAATGTGTAGTACCT
The DNA here is from genome assembly GCA_963921515.1 of Calotriton arnoldi. NCBI lineage: Eukaryota > Metazoa > Chordata > Amphibia > Caudata > Salamandridae > Calotriton > Calotriton arnoldi. Next base: position 1,825,173 of record CAWUFW010001831.1, on the reverse strand, counting down.
GTCACGGGGGTGTGTCCATCGCCATGGTTTTGCCAATGCATGGTCAGAGAATTTGTGTTGCAAGATAAATCTATCACATGGTTGCTTGGTCTCCATGCCACTGGATTTATCAGGGAGTGGGTCAAGTAGGAGGTCCGAGTCCCCTCCTAGGAGAACATTCGTTTTTCTAAACGAGTGAAGATTTTTTGACAATGAAGTGAGGAAGTCTCTTTTGTTTCTGTCCAGGGCATAGATTGACCCAATAATTACCGTCTATGATTCTATTTTCAGTTTTGCAAAAACCTGTCTATGAAACCTATCTTTTCAAGTCTGTATGATTGGTGTTGAAAGAGATTTGTGGAGTGCTAGTGCCACACCTACCTTCCTGCGTTCCAAAGGGGTGGTGGTCTGAGCGGTGGGGCATTGTGCCTTACTAGCATGTATCATCGTACCTACCAAACCCCTCTTCTATTTCTCATGTTCTCTTGCGCTTAAGTGTGTTTCTTGAAGCAATGCTATGTCAGGTTTCTGTGAATGGAGGAAGGTATGAACCTTTTTCATTTTTATAAAATGGGTCAATACGTTAATATTAAGGGACACAATCCTTAGTGTTTGGATGTGAAGTGGGGGAGGGGCTATTCCCCTCAAGGGGCAGTAGTGAATGAAAGGGAAGTGGTAAGGAAGTGCAGCCTGTCACAGCTAGTTACTATCGGTGCCTCTATGAATAGTCTAGTGTGAGAAATTGGGCTGTTGGTTGAGAAGGGTGTAAGCCCTTCTCAAGCAACCTGTTAGTGTGAACCACAAAGGTCACGAAATTAACCTGTGCTAAACTCTCTGTTAGATTGGCAAAAAAGCAGTCAGGCTTAACTCAGAGGCAGTGTGTAAAGTATTTATGCAGCACACAAACAGTAATAAAGTGAAAATGCAAAACAAGAAAAATCCCAAACCAATTAGGAAAAATAGAGTCATTTTTAATAAATATTTGACACTAAAAGACAAAAATCCAATCAGTAGTACTGGTTTAAAGTGAAAACTAGCACCTAAAAGATCAAATTGTCAACTGCGGATATCTAGTCACACAAAACTGGGGTAAAGTCAAAAGCTATGGCCAACAGCAATGGAGCGCTATTCGGATACACAACGTGGATTGGGCCTGGTCTCTGCTTACCTTCAGACTCAGAAGAAATTTCAAGGAAAAATGTCTGAGAAGGTAAAGTTCAGTGGGACAAGGCAGGAGGCGGTGTTCGAGGAGGAGGCGTTGTTCTCATTGAGCCAGTGGATGAAGATTTATTTGTTTAGACTCCAATCTCCAGCGGGACAAATCTGCAGGCTGTGGCAGATCAGGCCTCGACGAGGCCAGATACGCCTTCTGCAAGGAGCTGCTGAACAGGATTTGCTGCTGTGGAGAAGAACGTAGCGAGAGCGGCAGCAAAGTTAGGCCACCTGCCAATGTACCTTGGGAGGAATGGCGAGCAGATAGGTCCCAGTCTCCTCTCGGTTCTCAGAGCACTTTTTAGACAAAACATTTCCAGGTTTTTGAATTGGGCTATCTGGACCCCTTTAGCACCACTGCCAAGGGCCCAGGACCCATTCAGACAGGGTCCAGATGTGGGCTCTAGATGGTTGGAGCCTTTGTGTCCCTGCCGCTCTGATCATGAGGCCAACCAACCAGCCTTTGGAGTCACTTCTGGAAGCCCTGGGTTGAAGAAGAAAAATCAGGGCTCAAGCATCAGGACTGACCTCTGGGATTCAGAGTAGGCTTCAGGCAGCAAATCTGTACTTTTTGTTGCAGCAAAGCAGTCCTTCTGAAGAGGACAGTGAGGCACAGCAGAAGGGAGTCCTCTGGTAGTCCTTCTGCAGGAGTGGGTCTGAGAGTCCTCTTTTCATCCCTGGTGCCTTCTTTGAAGTGGGAGAAACGTCTGTAGGCTTCCCCCCACAGAAGTGTCTGAAATTCCCTGCCTCCCTGCCCTGGCCCAAGTCTGGCTACAGGCACAAAAGGCTAATGTGATCTTCTTAGTGTGTGAGCCAGGCCCATCCTATTGATGTGTAAGTGGGGCTGTGCACAGCTCCACCCCATCCTGTCAGTGTTGGCCCATTTAGACCACCTAGTCCCTCTATTGCGTGGCTCTCTGGGATGAATATACAAAGGCCACTCACACCTAGTCATGTGACCCAGGAGCAGGCTACAGACACCAAATGAATAGGACAAGATAATGCCAACTTCCTAAAAGTAAGAAAAACGAGGGGGGTCCTAGCCGTCACATTCAAATGCTGCTAAACCAATTTAACAGACTAAAGGCCATCAATTCAATTGATATGGGTTTGAAGCTTTTATTTGCTACTTCGTTCTGTACACTTTACTCCACATTTAATCTGGGTCAGGTAAGTGCGGATACGTTTCAGTCAAGAGCAAATTAGAGCAAATTATACATATTACGGCAACATATAAAACAAAGACATACAGACTTTGTGATGAAGTAATGAGATGTAACAAACAATACATGAAGCGTGATACATAACAACAATTATCTAAACATTATATCACCAGTCTTAGTTCACAAACGGAGCAGCTACTAGGACAACCTTTAGCATCCACATTGTCTAACAAATTCAAGAAGCTGCTGCCCACGGGGGAAAAGAGACATTAGACCCAGTAGTGAGACAATTCAAATAACATTTCTACTGGGGGAACCTAATTAAAAGCGAAAGTCCCCGCGTTGTGTAATGTCGACGCGTTTCGATTCCCAAGGTGGTTTCTGGGATTCTCTTCAGGGCGTGGACTGGTTTATCTAAGAAACAAAAAAGGGGGTATGAATTATACACGAGGAGGGACTCTAAACTTCCCAATTACTCAAGTTATGTGGTGATTTCTCAAAAGTATCTGATTGAATAGAGAAATAAATTTGCACGTTGCAGGCGAGAAGAGGCAGGTTAAAATGTGGCTGGCACGATCTAAAATGAGAACGGATCCACCATCAGTCATGCACATGGTTTGGTAAATGTAAATATTTTGTAACTGGAGGAACAAGAAAAGGCACTTACTTGCGCCAGATGGGCGGTGCTTTTACAAAAGGTATAAGAATGCTTGCTGACGGTTAAATGGAAACCTAGTTGTACTTTGGTTTGACGACCTATAAACAGAAATGAGTGCTACATCAATAGAGTATCTAAATAGATACATTGTAGCTTTCTGGGCTAAAGGTAACACTTACTTTCACCATGCCGGCGATGTTTTTTTTTATGCTTCCTTTCAGCTTTTAGTCGGTTCAATAGCTGAACATATAGGTTGAACAGCGCCGCTCCACTGCAAGTTTCACAAAGTGGTAAAAAGAGTTGCTTTCTTTAAAGTTCGCACAGAAACGGACCGCATCGCGTCTCTCTGTGTAAACAGAAAAGGACGTGTCAGCATGTGTCTTATTCTATAAAAAGAATTTAGCCCGCCCGTGTATTAAAGGTTTGCATAGTCTTACTTGCAATCGGCTGTGAAGGTCATCTAATGGTGTCTCATTCCCAGTTTCTCTCTCGAGAATGCTTCCAGGTCACAGGAAGTTAAAGAGTGACCTGATTCCATTGCATTATGGTTAAGTGAGTTTGTGAAGCTATTGAAAATGAGCTGTGCTCTAAGTAAATCATAATCTAAGGGAAAGATAGAACATATATATCTTTTTAAAGGTTTGTGTGTAAATTGCTATTACAAAATATACATGGTTCCAAAGATTATTTGATTCATGGTGCAAACTGGAACTGCAAAACCTGGACTGAAACTGTTTTAGCATTTACCCATTTTTGACATTTCATTCAGTCCTCTGGTGATGCTATTGAAGCGAGCTATCATGTAGGCTTCTTTTCTTAACAATGAAGCCTCAGCGTCACCCCCTCTTGGTGATGGTTTAATGACTGATATCACAGTCCATTTAAACTCAAGTTCATGGTGATTGGAGTCAATGAAGTGGTTTACCATAGGTGCTGATACAACTTTATTTTTTATCCTTGATCGGTGCTGTGCTACACGTTGACGAATCTCTTGCTTAGTTTTGCCAATGTAAATTCTTGGGCAGGGACAAACAATTGCATAATTGACATTTTTTGTCTTGCAGTTGGAAAATGGTTTCCTTGTCCACTTAGTGTCATCGTGTATGAAGTCAATACCCACTATCGTGTTACTTACTTTCTAAAAGTGGCATTTTCAGAATTTTTAACTTAACCATTAAAGAGGATTTTAAATTGCAATTCCTCAGATACCAAACATGGCTTTCCTACTTGTTCCCAATCAAAAGTTAGCACTTACTAAATGTAATTAGGTAGTCCAATGTTATCCTTTGGGAGAGTGCGACCTTGCAGTAGTGAATAATGAATTAGTGAGCTTTTCCATATTAGGACCTGAAAATTTAAAAGTGCATGTCCAACTTTCTAATTACAATGCACCCCAACCTATGGAAGGCCTAGGGCCTACCAGAGCGGTGACTCATATATAATAAATAAAAAGGGACTTTTAGATGTGGCAAAGGGATTATTCTACCATGTCAAATTGGCAGTTGAAAACTGCTGGCAAGCTGCAATGACAGGCCTAAGACATGTTCTAAAGGGCTACTTAAGTGGGTGGCACAATAAGTGTTACAGTCCCATTAGTAGCATTTAATGTACCAGTGCTGGGTATATATTATATGTAAGAAATTGGGTTACTGGTTGAGAGGGATAAAATCCTACTCAAGCAGCAACCACAATCCTTATCAGGGGGAAGTCACAAGCAAACCCCAAATTAACGTGTGCTCAACCCTTCAGTAGCTTGGCACAGAGCGGACAGTCTTAACTTAGAGGTAATGTGAAAAGTATTAGTGCAATACTTCAAACAGTAATAATGTGAAAATACAACATAAGAAAAATCCCACGCCATATTAAAAAAATAGAGTACATTTAAAAAAAAAAATCAAGATGAAGACAACAAAAATCCAATCAGTAGATCCAGAAATATGCAAATTTAAAGTTTTCAGTGAAAGCAAAACCAAAAAACACAAAGCGCCAACTGTGGTTATCTGGTAGCGGTGGACCGGGACAAAGCCACAAATTCAGGCTGACCGTGAAGCAGCGCGTGCCAGGTACAAGACCTGCTTAGGCCCACTAAACACAGTACCTTAATCCTGGTTGCGAAGAGATGTGGCGTCCCATGTCGAGAATGTGAGGTGCAACAGAGCCAATGTGAGGTCCGGGCGAGGAGATGCGTTGCTCAGCCGTGGTTCTGGGAAGCTGGGAAGTGCGAGGCAGTGTCCTTGCGTGAAGATGTGTTGCATAGCAATGGTTCAGATGAGCTACTTTGGGCAAGGCGATGTCCTTATGTGGAGATGCGTCGGCTCCAATGGGCTGCAATGGGGAATGCAAAATGCTTGAGTCAGGGAAGTCAACACAGCAGGTGTTGCATTGGTTCTGAGGGCAATACATCAAACAGCAAATGTGATGCACCAGTTCTGCGGGTGATGCGCCATGGAGGAGATGCCTAGGTACTGTGTATCCACAGGTAGGGTGGCAGAGCACCTTCAGCCCACTTCTAAGGGTCCAGGACTTGGGTTGCACCACTTGGGAGGGTAGGACTCACAGATGGCAGAGACCGGTGCCAGGTTCAAGTTGTTTGAAGACTCTTCTTTCCCTGAGGCTTCTGATCATGAGGCCAGCCAACTAGCCCTTGGAGACACGCTGGGGTCCTGGGTTTAGAGATGCAGGTCTAGTCCTTCTCACCCAGGAAAGAGGGCAGCAAAGTAGCAGGTCAGCACAGCAGGGCATCAGTCCTTCGGGGTAGCAGTCCAGCTGAGTGGCAGTCCTTTCAGCAGCTCAGCAGTCCTTCTTCCTGGCAGAGTTCACAGGTCCAGAAGTGTACTGAGGAGTTGGATCTAAAGGTCTAATATTTATACCAGGTGCCCACTTTGAAGTGGAGGAAGCTTCTAGAGGTTTCCACCCACCTGAGGTGTCAGGCATCCCGTTTGTCCCTGTCCTGGCCCAGCTTGACTGGGGTCCCAAATGACTAGTGACAAACCCTTTGTGAGAGTGCTCACTCAGAGCCTTTGTGATGTGCAAGTGTAGAAGGTGACAGCTCCTCCCCCTCGTTAACTCAGAGTGGCCCGTCCTGCCAACACTTAGCTTCCCGTTGTCTCACTGTCTGGGAGCAATACACCAAGACCACCTGCCAGCTACACCTACTCATATGAACCAGGATCAGGCTGTAGGCACCAAATGATTAGGACAAGAAAATGCCAACTTTCTAAAAGTAACTAACAACTCCAAAAGTGCTGCTACTGATATCAATTAATGTGTTCATTCTTATGCCAGGATCACACAATTCAATTGCCATGATCTCATCAATATTTATTCATAGTGACTTTTTTGATGTCTATTGTTCAACAATTAGAAGTAGATATTTTGTCAAAATATACATACAAATTGTTCATACAAATTTTTTCAATACACAGGGACAACACAATTTAAACAAAAATTGGACAAACCCCATATACAATACCACTAACAAATAACACAACAAATAAATATTCAAACACATTATCAAGCTCTGGTTCTGTTGCAGTATGACCTTCTTTCAAAAAACTTTCCCTTGTGACTAGCAATGTAATATAATGATATAATGATCTAAAAGGGTAAAACCAAACAGTGGCCCTACTGAGCTCCTTGACAACAATAGTAAATCAAAATAATTAGTTCAGAGTACAGTGGTGCTGCATATGTACAACACTTGTTTGGTGATGAAAAAAACAGTTGACGCATTTCAAACCTATATATATCTCTTTCCGGGTTCTCCTGAGGACTAAGAACACAAATGAGCTGAAAAACAATAGAATATAATCAAAATTACCATATTCATTCACTTCCACTCAACTCTCGTTCATCACAATACTTCCACACCCAAATACCTCAGTTCCTCTAAACCTTTAAGTCTGGATCTGAATACATTAAATGACAGAACGTTTAAATTCCTGGAAAGAAGGTTCCCTTTCAGAAGTGAGTTCTCTTGAGGTCTAATTTTAGTATATTGGGAAATCCTGGAGTGGATGTAAAACCAATTGCTGTTCCTTCTGTTGTGATTTCAGATGGAGGTGGAGTAAAAAATCGGATTCCGATCCAGACTTTAAGGTTTAAAGGAATTGAGGTATTAGGTTGAGGTAGTATTGTGCATCTCTGCCTCTGTAGATGCGGCCGAGGCAGGAAATATAGGTCAGAGTGGAGATGCTGTACCCTTGGAATAAGTGTGACTACAGGTAAGCATCTACCCCTCTGAACCAATGGGGCTTGCCTAAGAATCTTACTTAGGTTCATTAATATAAACAGGTAGGAGGGCCTTATGCCTCTTTACATTAACTACTCCCTTAGAATTAGATGAGGGTAAGTAGGGAGTGTTAAGAGCTTTGAAGAAGGATGAGTGACCTTTTAGGTATATTTAAATCAGCCAAAACATGTTGGCATATTAGGTATGCCAGAGGTATTGGATTCCTGATAGGCATCAGTATCTTAGTTTTTTGGTGTGATTAGTTGTACTTCATGTGATGAAAAGTGAAAGCCTTGTTACCTCTCACACTCTCTTGTTTGTGTTTAAGTAATTAGAAAATCTTTGGCCTGGGGGGATCAAGTGTACCACTCGCCACAGGCCCAGTCATAAAATTGATAAAGTATGGACTTTCTGTCTGTTCGTATAATGCATATATTCATAAGGAATAAATTTTTGATCAGTGCCACATATGGCTGCTAGTTTGGTAAACTTCACATGCATGTCTTGTTGGTATATTCCTCTCATTCGGTTGGGATACATTGAAATAAAAGGATAAAGAAAACAATTGAAAAAAACTGTGCATCTGAGTCCTGCTTCAGAACGCGTGAATGGGGCCGCCATAGGCATAGAAACTTGAGCAACATAATCATATGATACATTTTACAACAGCGGAGAGATTCAAAAACAACAAAGGACTGTGGCTCTTACTGGAGAGAAGGTAGCTTAACTGTGTCTATGGATATAATTAAAGGTAAGCCAAATGCAACAGCACACTCCCACACAAATATTGTAAGTTCTTACTGGTAGTACTAGTGCCCTGACGCTCTTTCAGGCATCATTTCTTTAACAGTGATTGGGATTTGTCTCTTAGTAGTGCCAGCATCAGAGGTGTGCGTCTATTCACCAAATTCCATTGTGATCTTCAGAATGTTAATGCTTCTGAGTGGAAGTTTGTGATGCATCTTGTGGGATTTAACATAACATGAATGATGTGTTTATATGACATTGCACTAAACTCTGTGTCTAGGCCCCCTACTAGTGTAATTGTATTTTGAGTGAAAATTAACTTTCACTGCTTTGCATTCACTTTTAGGAAATGCACAATAAAACTAGTAAAGTCAGCACCATGCATGGCACCTATGCACATCTATCTTCTGCAAGTGCTAAGTATCTATTAGTCTATATGCCATCCCTAAATACAATCTGACTCTCTGTTCAAACTTTGTAGAGTCTGCTTACATGCCAGAGTTTTCTGCATGTTATTTACCATGCTCTCCATAGCAGATGCTTTAGATGTTATGAGTAGTGCGGCTTTGGTACTGGAAATTATGGAATGTGCCACCTTAATAGCCAACATTATATTTGACCTAGGATGGCTGTTTCTCCATGTTGTTGCTCAGCTCCTCACATCCTGTCAACTCCCATTCAACTCTTGGCAGCCCCCTACAGATTTATCTCTGATACTTACCTCATGTAGATGCTTGAATGTAGCTCTAAACAAAACAAATTTAATTTTTCCAAACAATTACCTGAAAACAAAATAATGACCGGTAAACAAAAAGATTTTCATTTAAACAAAACAATGCCTAAAAGCCTCTAAACATAATAAAAGCACTGAAATAAAATTAACTTGGGTTTTCAGAACAATCATCTGAAAACAAAAAGCAACAAAAACAATGTTCACTGAAATAAAACCATGTCTGATAAAAGAACACAGAAACATGTGTCCAAAATGAACTTTGGAAAAACGAATAGAGCCTTATAAAATCAAAATCATCGACATAATACAGTGTAAGAAATAGCCTTTAAATGAAACAAAACTTTGGTTTGAAAACAAAAAACAGAATTTTACTATAAGGGATCTATATCTTGCAAAGACATCATCATTTTTACAAACAGTATCCTAGCACGTGACTAATCACTGGTTCTGTAGAGAAAAGAATCACCTGTTAGTGTTGTACATTTCATAGATACCAGAGAGATAAAGAAAGAGTTGTGATTCATTTTGCCCATATCCACAAGTAGGTAGGTACATTTATTGTTTCAAGTTATTAAAAACCCGGACAATATAACAAGCAAGGTAGAATAGTGCAACATTGTAAAAACGACAGATAAAAAGTCTAACAAGCGATTTCCATAAAGTGCAAAAAGGCAGAGTAGAATAATAAGGCATTGTAAGAAAACGAGTAAAAATCTGACTTCAGTAAAATGTCAAGAGTCTGGGTAGAATAATGCAGCATTATAAAAACGACAAGAAAAAACTCAAAAAAGTGACTCGAAAAAAGACCAGATCCTCTAAAGTGCCAGTGCCTCAATTGTGGATAAATTAAAACCAATTCTAAAAGACAAAAGAAAGATCTTGAGCTCTCCCACTTTTAAACACCATTAATAGTTAAGAATTTGATGGTGCGAGGGCCAAGAGTTTTTGAGTTTCTTTAAGAAATTTCACACCCCTGGCTGCTAGTTGTGGGTTCAGGCCGCTCAGGAAAGTAGAAACAGCAGTGTTGCAGTCCCTTATGCTGAGTCGGCGAAACAGCGGTTATAGCCAGAAATCTCTCAGGTTTTTTTAAACTTTGCAGACACATATCATGTGTACTAAAGTTTACTTAGGGAAGTTACATAGCCAACATTTTTGATCAACGGACTCAGTTAGTCTTCCGAATTTGTAGGCCTTTAAAGAGATGAGCCCACATCTCAGTCTCATTAACTCTCTCTTGATTGATATTTTCATGTGGGAGGCTAGATACACGGCTCTTCATAGATCTTGATATAGGGGGTCGCATAGATTGGCGTGAGCCTTCAGGGACAGTTCCTAACTATCTGTGACCCTTGATTGGATCCTTGCCGATTTTAGCAACAATTTTGCTGATAGCTTTGCAGACAAGTTAGGAAGTGGAATAATCTGCATCTCCAAGGCTTTCATTGTATCCCTCAAGTAACGTTCCCAAGGTGGAGATTTATGTAGGATGCCTCGAAGGATCATTTCCTTTAATGATCCTGGGTCTGCCGTTCTCAACATTCCGTAGTATCCCAGGAATCTTGCTTTATCTGTTTACAGAGCCCAAATTCCAGGCTAAACTGTGATGACGGGGCCGCTTTAGGAAGGTTAAAAAGTTGTCTGTAACATCTCAATTGGGCATTGTCCAGCCAAACAGAATTATTGTCATTAAAAATCAAGGTTCCATGCGCAAGAGTGGCATGAATTTGGCGTTAATTACATTACATAGGCCTGTGAGATCAGGACCATTTAATGACAAGGTTAACCTCTTAAAAAGGTGGGCTTTTAAGATGCTCTATGTGTGTAGCATGTGAGCCACTGGAGTTAAAATAGATGCCCAAGTATTTTAAGCTGGTTACTTGTTCAACCACTACTTCGTTTATGCTAAAATTAAATTTAGCCGGCCACTTGTTTCTCAGTCCACAGGCCATTATTTTAGTTTTGCTGTAGTTGATTTAAAGCTTATTTTCTACAAAGTAACCTGCAAAAGCCACCAATAAATGCTGAAGTCCTACCGCTGTATGGTCGAAAAGTAAAGTGTCATCCACGTACTGTAGACAAAGTATGTGATACCCAGCCAACTTCGGTAGAACTGCATTTGCTGCCTCTAGTGCTTTATTAATGTCAGCCAGGTAGAGATTAAACAGCAATGGCGGCAGAATACAGCCTTGTTTCACTCCTGTGGAGGTCTTCGATTCTATGGGTAGTGACTCTATCAGGTGTTATTTTTACTTTTACCCATGTGTCAGTGTATAGGCTTATGATAGCACCCAAAAAACCTTCAGGTACACCCCACGTTCACAACTTTTTCCATAGTCTCCCTCTGTCCATTCTATCAAAGGCAGTTTTAAAATCAATAGAGGTCACGTATAAAGGTGGACAGTTAATGGAATTTGCAGTTTTGATAAGCACAGAGATAATCATCAAATTATCTTCAGTTCCGTGTCCTCTCGTGTAGCAGGTTTGGGTGATTGGAATAAGAGCCTTGGCACGGGACCATTCTTCCAGTTCAATGTTTAACATTTTTACAAAACATTTGCCGTCCACATCCAGTAGGGCAATAAGCCAGAAATTGGCTGGGTTATTACATGGGGCCTTTTTATAGAGTGGGGTCAGAATGGCGCCTCTCCAACTATCCGGGACTGTATTATTCATTAAGCAATTTTTGAAGAGCGGCTCGAGAAGGTCGGCCCAAGCTGCTGCAGCCTCTTTAAAAATCCTTGTGTGGATGCCATTCGGGCCAGGGGCTCCCGCAGTTCTAAAAGAGACTAAAGTGTACTTGATTAATAAAGTAGCATGGGCTGCGTTTGGACAAAATATCGAGTTTTTTATATCCGGAGACAGAACTATCAGAAAAAAAATATTGTGATACAAACATATTTTGATGCAGAAATACGGTTGCCAAGAATATCGACTTTTTCAGGTAAGTAATATCGTTGTTATGAATATTGTTGTTAATATTGTTTTCAATAATATAGTTGGGAAAAATATAATTTTTTAATTATCTTAACGTGTCTTAGTTCCTATATTAACTCTATGAGTCATTATTGTTTGCATAATAGTTAATACATTTTTTAAATATAGTCTGTAATTTTAAGTGATTTGTAATTTTGTACTCAATTGCTAATAGTAATTTATAGTGTCGCAATGAATTGCTAGGTTTGTAGGGGTATAGGGAGGGAAGTTAAATAAGTAAGAACTAATTAAAAATTAATTATACATTTTTCATTAAATATTTAATTGATTATTTATTATGTAAATTGTGTAATAACTTTATATATTAGTTATATTTTAGGTGTGAGCTTCTGGGTTTGTAGGGTTATAGGGTAGGCTGTTAATTAAGCAATAAATAATTTAAGATTAATTATTTAATTGATTAGTAATTATGTAAATTGTTTAATAACTTTATATATTATTTATAATTTTGGTGTGGCTTGTTAGGTTTGTAGGGATACATGGTTGGATGATAAAAAATAATTAATTAGCAATTATTTACTTATTAGATTATTTATTTGATAATTAAAATTAATTATGTACATTATGTAATATTGATCTATTTTAGTTATATTTTATTTGCAGGTTGCTAGGTTTGTTGGGGTATAAGGTGGGATGTTAATTAAGTAATAATTAATTAATAAATAATTATTAATTGTTAGTGAATTAGTTAATTGATGATTAATTATGTAAATTGTGCTATATTTATTTATTTTAGTTATATTTTTATTGTGGGCTGCTAGGTTTGTGAGGGTATTACATTGTTTAATAATTATAAAAATAGTTTTTTATCTATAATATATATCATTTTTGGGGGTTAATTAATAATGTTCAATTTAAGAGTTGATATTTATTTGAAAATAATAGGGTTATTCAAATACGTAATTTGTCTAAAGTGAAGTACTTTCCCAACTGTTGCATAGACACGAGTGGGAATAGTAAATTTAACCTCCCCAAAGTCCAACACTTTCCCTACTTTGCACAGACTGGAGTGGAAATCATAAATTTAACCCCACCAAAGCCCATCACTTTTCCTACTGTTGCACAGACTGGATTGGGATTAGTAAATTTAACCCCTCCGAAGTCCAATGCTTTCCCTACTGTTTTACATACTAGAGTGGAAAGTTTACATTTAACCCCTCTGAAATCCAACACTTTCCCTACTGTTACACAAACTGGAGTGGGATTAGTAAATTTAATTGCTCTGAAGTCCAATGCTTTCCCTACTGTGGCAAAGATTGGAGTGAAATAGTAAATCTTACAACCTCTGAAGTCCAAATTATATATATATATATATTGTTAGTAAATTAGTAAATAAAAAAACCTGAAATTTAATATAATGTAATAATGTCAAATATATATTTTTAATAATAGTGTTACATTATAGATATGTACATATAAACATAGGCATATATACGTGTATGTGTGTTTATATAAGTATATATTTATATATATTATCACATTTTTAACTTACATTATATTAATGTTATATATTAAAATATTTAAGATTTACTTTTCAATATTTTGGTACTTACCATTATAAATATATGGACACAATATTTCTGTAATCGATATTTTTAACACAATATTTTTGTATTACAATATTGTTGTTTAAGATATTGTGTCACTGATCCGTATTGGCCTCTAGGTGTGGGGCACTGGTTAAAAGCCAGGAAAAATAAATCAAAACACTGCGTATTAGCTGATTTTCTGTTCTGTTACAGCAGTGGTAGTACCCAGGGATAAGTCAGAGGTGTGGTCAGGGAAAATGTATGAAAATGTGATTAACATCCAGTTGGTCTACACTTAGGGGCCGATTCCGATTCGGGCCGGAAATCTCTCCGACCGAGCCGGACCCGGAGAGATTACCGACCGAATCGGACCCGTGCAGCCCGACCGAACGAGTACGATGCGCACGTATGCCATCGGACTCGATTCGGTCGGACTCCCATTGAAGTCAATGGGAGCCTGTCGTACGACGCGTACGTGGGCTCCCATTGACTTAATGGGTGCGAGGCGGACAAGGGCACCCCCTACAGCGTGTACGCGGCGAAGCGACTCGCGCCGTACACGCACTGGTTGGGGGGACCCATGGGTACCCCCGGTGTGCGACACGCGCGGCCTACGCGTACAGGGGGGTCCGACACGGACCCCCAAAGTACGGCTCCGACGTCTCTTTGGAGCCGGAGTGCGCGGCTCGGTCGGACTGCTCGCGGCGCGCATCGTACTTACCCGGCCGGGGAACGTCTCCATTGCGCGGTGCGAGTCGAGTCCAAGGGAGTCGGTCGGTGCGGTTAGACCCGGGAACGAGTCGGTCGGAGCGGTCGGGACGCCCGGACGAGTCGGTCGGCGAATTCGCATCGTACTCGCTCGCCCGGACGCGCGTACGAATCGGTCGGGAAATAGGGCTCCGAATCGGATCCGGTTAAGCCAAATCCGATTCGGAGCGCTACCGGCCGAGATCGGAATCGGCCCCTTAGTCATAATAATCAAACATATTTAATCGCAATTCGCACACTTTTCCGCGAATCAATAACACAGCTGTATCGGTCAGATGAAGGTCCTGCTCAAAATATGACAAAGAACAGCAATTATACAAATCCAATTTTCACAAACATATGGAACAGAAGAGACATGTTAGACAAAATGAATTCCCCTAGATAGAGAAAAAGACAATAATATACAATTTTTGTAATTTTATAACCTTGCGTATGGCTACACTGGGATACTTGTAGTGTATGCTTAGATACACCTGCTTCCATATGAAAGGTGAGGAGTCACTTCAGTACAGTATCACTGCTGTATAACTGGCCGTAACCCCATCTTAGTTAACTACATAGCCTGATAATTTATAGGACTGGGTAGAGGAATGGTATTATGTTATTTTGTGCAGATTTGTAGAGTCCACTGCCACCAGGGAGGGTATCCCGGAGCTGAACAGGTGTGAGTCTAGCCAAACGTAGGGCCTAATGAAACTACTCAAAAAGCCAGGTCTTCAGCTTCTTGTGGATTTCAGTAAGTGAGCAGGATGCTCTTATGTGTAGCAGCAGCTCATTTCACACTTTAGGAGCAATGTAGGAGAAGGCTCAACCGTCGGATCTGATTTTCCATATATGTGGAATGTGTGCAAGTTGAAGTCTGCATGAGCAGAGGTGTCTGGAAGGTTTGTTAAAGCAGATGTGATTGTTGAGGTATGCTGGGCCTGTGTTACGTAGTGCCTTGAAAGTGTGGGTGAGGAGTTCGAATTGTGCTCATTTGTGTATGGTGTGGTGCTCCTTCAGGTGTGGTGTGATGTGAGTGCGGTGTTGGAAGTTTAAGAGTGGTAAAAGTCCTCTAATCACTTCTAGAAGGAAGAGGGTGTACGGATAGGTAAGAAAGCATTTTAGCACGTGAGCAAAGTCTTGCATAGATCACCATTATTTTGCTGTTCTTAGTTTGCAGAGTTTGCCACTTTTGCTACTTTCAGGTGCTGGCAACATTCTAAACTGTGAACTTACAATATTTCCTTATTAGCACAATATGCCACTGAATATGGATGCATAAAGTTCTTGTGAGTCAACTTTAAGACCATTTTCCCTGAGACTTTAAAAGTGGCTGGATGTTGGCAGTCATTTTTTCTTGAAATAGCTTAAATTGTGTGAAAGGCCTGATTTTCACATACAGATCCATATGCAGAGAACGTTTCAACAGTCTGCTTCCTACTACATTGTAAAGAAAAAAAACATTAGGCAACAATTTGCTACACCCCAGCAGTCAGCATCTGACGCAGCTCAAATGAAGTATCCCATATAGAAAAGTATATTGTACATTCATGAAACATGAAGCAGTGAAGATTATGTGAAAGAGAAGGCAATACTGAAACAGAGAGAGAGAGAGAGAGAGAGAGAGAGAGAGAGAGAGAGAGAGAGTGGGGATAGCAACTATATGTACTGAAAACTGTTAGTGAGAAAATGAAGGTTGAGAAATGAAATAAGCTCTTGAATAACAGCCAAACATTGTGAGAACTCACAAAAAGGCATCTAATTCATCAATATCTAAAGTTTGGAATCCAAGAAGGTAAGGCAAATCTTGAAGAGAAATTGGAATATCCTCAGCACAAATACAACACTAAGCCCAAATAAAATGCCCAAGCCTTCAATAACCTAAAGGAGAGCTGAATCAGTAATGGATTTACTAGCAAGGAACCACTTTAATCTGGAGAAACCTCAAACATGGCTTGCATGGACAAATGCAAAACCTATAAAATGCAAAACCTATAAAAACATCACAGAATATAAAAAACAATTTCATATGGAAATATGGACAACCACATGAGCAAATGTTTGAACAATAACAAACATATGTAACATACATTTTAAAATGTTCCTGCTAGAAGATATGTGTGGAGCACCACCTTTGCGAAAACAAGAGTTTTATACAAGAGACAAGCTATCATTAATTAGGATCAAACCTATATTTTCATGACATAGATGAGGGGAAAATGGAAACTACAACGAATTATTCCACGCACATAATAGACAGGAATATCAACGGAGGCAACAGGGAAAGAGAACCTAGATTACAGGAATCTTTATCTATTATGATGTTGGCGAGAAAGCAACCACAGCAACATATCACGTCAAAAAGTGGTTATGAGCTTATAAAAAGTCTGAAATCTTGTTAAAGCACAAGAAAACAAGCAAAAAGGATAATGACATAACATGTTAGGAAACTGATAAGAAAAAATCATAAAATAAAAATGCTCCTCCAAGAGAAGAAATATCTCTTCCTCATATCTTGATAGTCCACGGATGGATATTGTATATTCTAGAAACACTTGTTGCACTAAGCTCCAAATAAAATAACCTCCAGTGCACTCTCTTCTCCTCCTATTTTTTTCTTTTAAAATGTTCTTCTATTTCAATTCAATATATTTTACTATTATACATAGCTTGGTATCAAACTTTACACCTGGTGAATTTTGCACATTCTGCTAACAAGAATATACCCACAATGGTAATGAAGTCTAAAATGTGTCACAATAAATACATAAAGAGGATTAGATGTACTGATTCTGCAAGTGAGGATGTAGACTGTATGACATAATACAGAAGTAGTCCTCTGGGGCATTATGACATATATGGTAAACTGCACATAATAGACACTTGGATCAACTTTAAAAATAGCATAGGCAAAGCCACAACAAGTAGAATATCCCACATCGGGCGGATTAAAATTGATGTGCCACTCAGCAATTCAACTAACAGGTGTCATTACCAAAAGCGATTCTCAAGTCCAGTTAGACAAGTCATGAAAAGCGAATATAGTCCGCTTTCCACGTCCAGCACCAAACACAATACCTTTAACGCTAAATATTTTTTCATTTCGCTTTCACTTGGTATCGTAGATATGACAGAAGGGTGTGAATGGGATTGTAATCATACTAATGGCAGTGAGCAAGACTAGTGAATTCAGAAATAGTCAATATATAATGTTCAAGATTGCCAGCCTTTGCTTTTATCTGAGACGTGAATAAACCTTAAATTATAGTATGCATATTATTTATCAAAGTTTTGGGGCGTTCTCAATTTCACCCAATCTTTTTTTTAGTGTTGCTGTGATGGTGCCAATCTAAAAAAGATCGCAGCCTATTTTTAACCTTTGATTTTCTTCCCCAAAACAATATATTTACTTTAAAAATGCCCTGTGGACATGGACGTCAATTCACCAAAATGCCAGGGGTAGCAGAAGGGACATCACATGCCCTTTGACCTTTGCTTTCGCTCACACACATATTCACACGTACACACACACTCTGTTTATGTATGCACACACATTCACTAACACATGAACTCCAACAAGCATGCACACAACATACATTTAAAAGCATTTTTTTCAACTTGCCTCATTTGTCAGGAAAACTTTCCAGCTATTTATATTCCATTTTTATAACCCTAATAGTGAATAATGTTACATTATTCACTATTAGCTTAAAAAGATTGACAGAAAACAATGAGAGCTGGGCCCCAACCGATGTCCATAAGGACAAGCTGAGCCTTTGTTCCTGGCACTGATTTCACCACCTCTGAAGCTAGGGGTCGCAAAGGCAGTGCCAGGGGTTGCATGGGAAATGCCGGGGGTCGCAAGAGTGACTCCTGGTGACCCCTAAATGATGTTCATGCCTGGGGTAGCAGGCAGGGGTCCCACAATCTCATGAGTCAAACATTTGTATTGTGATGCTGTTCTTTAAGACAAGTAAAGAAGTAAAGCTGAGAGACTAACTTAGAGTTCAACAGATGGGTTACTCCATAACAAACTTGACGAATATCCTGTCCGCTGAATCACAAGTGCATTATATCCTATGGCACTTGTATCAGGCAGATGTGATATCTGTCACTAACAGAGTAACCCATCCACCGAACTCTAAATCAGCCCCTCAATTACTAATTCACAGTTTATAGAGATGAAAACTTAATGAAAAAAATTTGAAAACATTACATTTTCACATTCATTTTTGGTCGCATTAAGATCACCATTAGTTCTCTGCCAGAACTCACATGATAGCAAAACTCTGGGTAGGAAGAAGATAATGCAGAAAGGGATATGAGTGTTGGTTTGTACAGTTTGCATTATGCTTTTGTGAGAGTAAAGTAGTCCCTGTCCACAACTGGAGTATGGAGCTTCCCAGACACAAATACTATACCCAGCACTCCCATGATTAGTGCACATTGTCAGCAGGTACAATAGGAAATCTACATCTAGTACAACAGCAGTGCCCACAGCAAAATTAGCTACCACAACAAGAATGACCACAGCTGCCACAACAGCGGTGATAGAGGTAGTGACTACAGCTTCTGCCTGGGCAGGGACAACAACAGCAACAACAGCTGCCAGAACAGCAGGGCAAAAGCAGCAACCACTGGTGTAACTATAGTAGAGTCTACAAGAAAATCCAGATCGTGCACCATTGCAGGGACAACAGTAGCAGCTACCAGAAAGTCAGGGACAGCAACAGTTATCACAGTTGTATCAAAGGCAGTGGCAACAACATCAAAAACAGTTACCACAACATCAGAAACCGCAGCTGTGCAATATCTACTACCCCAGAAAGAACACAGCTACAACATACTACAACGGCCACCACAGTAGCAAGAATTTAAACTTTACAAGTGAAACGAGAACAGTCAGCATGCACATCATAGAACTACAGCAGGCACCAACTATCACTGAAGCATGGAACACAGCAGATATTATAGCTGTAACCTCAATAGAAACCAAAGAAGGAACTACATCTTCTAACACAGCAGGGACAGTGGCAGAAACCAAAACTATCACAAGTGCAATTACCGTAGCTGCCACAACTGCAGAATGCAGCGGTGACCGTAGCTGCCACAATGCCAGATACAATTAAAGGTACAAAGGCTGTTCGCTAGGCAGAGCAACGGAACTTATGACAATAGTGACCATAGCATACACAACAGCAACAATAACAGTTGCACAATATGTGGACCACAGCAGCAACAACAGCTGCCACCACAGCTGGGAGAACAACTGCTGAGAAAATTAGACTCTGGCCAGCCGATAGGTTTGGATTAATCACAGCTATGTGCAAATGTGTACAGAATAGTTGTGCCTTCTCGTTGTTCAAGCTGCCTCCTTCTGTACCTCCTAGGTATTTTTTACTCATCAAACGTATGTTGCCATGTAGCAGGTTACATAATGGCACCGCACAATCAGTCTGATGCATTTCTGCATGCATGGGGTTTCATTTGTTGGTACATTAAATTAAGGCTTTGCCAATGCTTATTTCAATAATGGCATTTTAGCAGCAATAGAAATGTAAAAAATATTGAACGGATGTGAACTAAATGGTGATATGGTAAGCAGCAAGGAAAACCTGGTAAGAACTATGAATTTAAACACACTAACAATATAATTGATATAAAAATATTGATAGCATGTTTGATGTCATGCACGTGGAAAAAACAATTATTGTGTTGTCTCTTAAACAGAATTATGTGCATACACTTCTTGACCAAAAATATCCTTGAATTTTTTTTTTTTAAATCCAGGTTTCGATAGAATTTAGTCTTTTGGTCTATGCCCTTAATGAAGTTATTCCTTGTGACAACGTAGCAAACTAAAAAGTGATTTAAAAATAATAATAATAATGGCAATCATTTCATATTTTTAGATGCCAAAAACTTTATATGTATAAATGCTTATCCATCAAGCCTCATTGCCTTTGTTTTACTGAAAAATAAACTTTTGTGAACAACATATAAACACAGTAGATTCTTCAGCGTCCATCTGCACTTCTCTCGACCGGTTAAAAAGGAACACAAAAATTAGCCAACTGGTAAAAAGTAAATGAAGAAAAATTAGCCAAGGAGGACCGGGCATTAGCCACGCTCCGCTTCATCCCTTTCTGCTGACATCTGAGGCACATTCTTCTCTCCTCCCTTCTCCTTTTCAGGTTCACAGTTGGCCTAAAGAGAGGAGTCGGTGGACAAACGCCTTCCTCTTTGCCAGTGTACGTATGAAATATGGAAGCCCAACAATTGTCTGAGTTCAGTGCATTGGAATAACATTGTTTAAATTATGGATAGTTTTGAATAGTGTCACTTTTTCTCTCTGCAGATGGCTGTTCACACAAGAAGCCCGGCCTGCATAATTGTATCACTAATAAGCAGTAAGGCAATTAGTTGTGTAAGTGTGCTATAATCAGGCTAACAGAAGAGATGACGAAGAGACAAAAAGGCGGGGGGGGGACAAAAAATGTCTTTTCTCAATTCATCAACTGACAGCCATAATTAGATATGTATAATTGAAAATTCCGCAGTAGGGGGGCTCGCTCGCACAAATGAATTTTCTTTCCTCTCCTTATACATTTTTTCCTCCCGTTGCCTGAACATCGCCCCATCCCTCCCAGAAGAAAGGAAAAAAACATTTGTCATTCCAGGGGAGTGAACACTGTATGAACCGCAAGCTGCTCATTGGCAGCAATGATGTCAGAATCCACATTTTTGGCAAATCAATATGAAAAAAGACAATTGCATACAAATGGCCTTGTTATTTCTTTTCTGCCTTTCCTCCTTCATGGGAGCCAAAACTCAGCCAGCTATATCAGCTTTGAGAACGTGAAATGAAATGTAAAACTCCAGCAGACAATGTCACTTCATGCCCATCGAAATGAAGAGTATTTTGAGCGGGCAAGAGCGGCATAGAGTTATAAAAGAGAATTACATCATCGGTATTATGGGAAAAAAGGGGATTTCTTTTGACCAAAGCCTGATTATCAAAGGCTATAATTAAATTTGGGGTAAACATGCTCAAGTGCTTATGAGTTGGTAGAAACTATGAACAGAAAAGCTTTGGGCTGAATTAATCAGCCTACAAGTTTCATTATTCGGCAGCTTCTCTTTTTAAACTGTAAGCTTAAAACGACAGACCCTATTTTATCACCAAATCCTGCAGAAATTTAATTGGACAATCCTCAACTCTGAATTATATTCTTTTTTTTTTCAACGGGGGACTTGTTAATTAAATATCCTTTAAATCTCTGCTGCTTTGTAGCATACTTTCGAAGCAAACAAGTTCATATTTTTTGTTGCTTTAATTGTGCCTCTTGTCAAAATTGAGCTAGCTTTCAGGAGAGAGTGGACGTTCTCTTTGCAAGGCTGAAGCTGCTTAATTATTTTCTTCTAAAATATCTTCAGTTCACAAGCGTTTAAGCTAGATATAAAACATACAAATGGCATACAATGACAAGCTTTGTCTGCACACGATTCGTGGTACAAAGTATGCACCTTGGGCAGACTCAAGTTCATCATTTCCGGGAAGGGGCAACTGGCTTCTTCCACCTTCCATGTCAATCAGTGTGGCAAAACATGAGGGTATGCATGATGACACCATAAAATATGGCTTAAATGAAAAAAGTATTTTTTTATTGAGAACAAGTGCTCATGCAATTACCATTACCTCCCGTCCCTCCCTCGCCTTCCTTCAGCACAAGTGAGGCCCCGCCTCCCACCCAGACCTACCCCCAGCCCATAAAAACTCTGCCCGCCCCCACCTCCACCTGTTTTTTTCTGTCTCCCTAGTGAGACTTACCTTTTCAGTTCCTCCCTGTGGCGGTGCCGGGGAGTCTTCGGTCTGGTTCTCTGCGACGGCGGAGCCCTCTGCAGCGTTCTCCCGGCGGTGCTTCCTCTCCTCGTCTCCCTCGTGGTCTGGGGGCGGAGCGTTTGCTCGGGAAGCCGCGACGGTGTTCGGCGGTCCTACTGTGGCTGGGGCTGTGTATCCGGGTCGGGCTGACGTGGCTGACACTCCTCCCGGACTGCACTCTTTGCGGAGACCTGGTAGGACGGGTTTGTACCCGGTCTTTTAATATGGCTGGCGTTTTGGTGGTTTTTTCCTGTTTTAGGCTGTTTTCCGGCCTGTGTATTCATTGATTGTTGGTTGGCGGGTTTTCCTCCATATAGATTGCTGGTGAGTTGCTTCTCCATTCTTCTGCTGCCATGGGTCGCAAGCGGGCGTTTAAGAGAAACAAGCTGATGTCTTCTTCCTCTTCTTCCTCTCCTGAGGGTTCTCCAGTTCCCCCTAAGCGCCCTAGGAGCCAGGGCCTTTCCGGGGGTGATGTGCCTCTCATGTCCAAGGAGGAGGTGCAGGGCATGATTGAGGCAGCGGTGACTAGGGCTCTTCAGGCTCGTCCGGTGCCTTCTGGTCCTTCTCGTACTTTGGATCCTGCGGACGATGTCTCCCAGTCGGATGGTGAGGGCCCTTCTCCCTCCTCTGGCGGCAAGTTTGTCTCCAGGGAGGAGAGGTGGGATGTTCTGGCGCATGTGCGGGATAATTTAGGGTTCCCT
Source organism: Calotriton arnoldi (assembly GCA_963921515.1). Taxonomy (NCBI): domain Eukaryota; kingdom Metazoa; phylum Chordata; class Amphibia; order Caudata; family Salamandridae; genus Calotriton; species Calotriton arnoldi. The sequence goes on along the minus strand of CAWUFW010001831.1, from coordinate 1,802,594 downwards.
CCGTTCCAGCTGGGGGAGACAGGTGGTTCTCTCTTTCCTCAGTATACTGCTCCCTCCCGGTTGGGCATGCCCTTTCAGGGCCCGGTCAAGGATATGGTGATGAGGGAGTGGCGTGAGGTGGATAAGTTGCAGGTCCCTCGCTTCCTCCTGAAACTTTACCTTTTGGAAGGGGAGGTCCCCTTGCCTCACAATGTGAAGCTGGACTCTATCCTGGCCACTCTGATTGGCAAGACAGTGATTCAGCCTGAGGATTGTACCCCGGCTGATGCTACTGATAAAAAGGTGGACTCTGGCCTTAGAGGTCTTTTGCTGCTGGGAACTTGGCGCTGAGGGCAAGCCTTTTCTCTGCTTATTTGGCGCAGTCTTTGGTGCAGGATTTCGAGAAATTGGCGACTGCTGTTCAGGAAGGCTCTGAATGCTCTGACCTTCTGTCTGCTATGGAGCAGCAGGCTAGGCTGTTGGCAGACATTTTGTCTGACGTTATTAAGTCTTCGGCTATGTCCACTGGGGTGTTGGTGGCGTCCCGTCGTGCCCTTTGGCTCCGGAACTGGAAGGCTGATCCTGGGGAGAAGGCGGCTTTGTTGAAGTTGCCTTTTGATGGACAGGCTCTGCTTGGGGACCAATTGCCTGCTATGATCTCTAAGGCTTTCAAGGAGCGGAAGCATGCTTTGCCCTATAAAGGCGGTTCAACTCCGTCTGGTAAACCTTGGTATAGGGCCCCTCGGTCTTCCCCGAAGCGTGAGTCTCGTCAGTCTTTCCGCAGGCGACGTTTTCAGCCCCGTTTTTCTCCCAAGCACGCTGCCTCCATGCCTAAGGGCCCTGCCAAGAAGGGTCCCTGACAACTACTGTCTGGACGGTTCGCTGCCGGTGGGTGGTCGTCTTCGGCATTTTCTTCCTCGGTGGCAGCAGTACGTTTCGGATGGCTGGGTCCTGAGCACTGTGGGTCATGGTTACGTGATCGACTTTTGGCAGGTTCCGCCGGATTCTGGGGTTCGGCTGACTCCAGTGCCTGTCTCCGGTCCCCGCAGAGTGGCTCTGCTGGACGGGGTGTCCTGTTTGCTTGCCAAGAAGGCCATCTGCCGGGTTCCTGTCGAGGAGATCGGGACGGGGACCTACTCCATTCTGTTTCTGGTGCAGAAGGTGACCAGCGGCTTTCGACCTGTCCTGGATCTCAAGTGGGTCAACTCCTGGGTTCGGACAGTTCACTTCCGTATGTTGACCCTTCAGGCCATCATTTCGCTGGTTCAGCTTGGCGAGTTTTTGGGCTCCGTGGATCTCGAGGACGCCTATCTCCACGTCCCAGTCGCCGCTTCTTCTCAGCGTTTCCTGACGTTTTCTGTGGGGAACGCCCATTTTCAGTTTTGCGTCCTTCCCTTCGGCCTCAAATCCTCGCCCAGGGTCTTCACGAAGGTCCTGGCACCCCTCATGGCTCTTCTTCATGCGGAAGGGGTTTTTATTCATCCTTATCTGGACGACCTCTTGCTGCATGCTGCCGGGGAGTTTCTTTTGCTCAGTCAGGTCGGGAGGGACTTGGAGGTTCTTCAGGGACACTTTTTTGGTGAACTGGGGAAAGTCTTCTTTGGCCACCTCTCGGGACATGGTGTTCATCGGGGCTCGTTTTCAGACTTTGCTCGGCCATGTTACTTTGTCCGACAAGCGCCTGGTCTCTCTTCAGTCGCAGGTTCGGGCCTTGATGTCCCGGGAGGCTCCTCCGGCGGTCCAGTGGCTGCGGGTGCAGGGGCATCTGGCTTCCGTGGTGTTTCTGGTTCCCTGGGCTCGTTTTCACCTTCTCCGCCTGGCCAACTGGATCCTGTTGGATTGGTCTCCGGGGTCTCAGAGTCTGTTTTCCCCGCTACCCATGACGGACCAGATCCGGGGGGAGCTCTCCTGGTGGGTCTGCCGGGGTCACCTTCTGGCAGGGATTTTGTTGGCTCCTCAGGCTCCGCTTGTGGTGACTACGGACGCCAGCCTGTCCGGGTGGGGTGCTTGGCTGGGGTCGGATCAGGTTCAGGGGTACTGGTCCCTGCTGGACTCCCAGAGATCCTCCAACTGGAGGGAGTTGAGGGCGATTGGGCTTGCCCTGGTGCACTTTCAGGACTCTCTGTGGGGCCATTGGGTGTTGGTTCAGACGGACAATCTTGTGGCGAAGTCCTATGTCAACCGTCAGGGGGGACCAGGTCCAGGTCCTTGAACTTGATTGCCAGCGACATGTTTCTGTGGGCTCAGGTCTGGGTACTGGGTCTGTCTGCTCTCTACATTCAGGGGGTGGACAATGTACGGGCAGATCTGTTGAGCAGGGACATTCCTTCGTCCCAGGATTTCTCTCTCCTTCCCAGTGTGTTCGGCCAGTTGGTGGGTCGTTGGGGCCTCCCTGTGGTGGACCTGTTTGCGGACCCGGGGAATGCCAAGGTGGCCCTGTTCTGTTCTCTGGGCCGGTGTCCCGGGGCTCTGGGGGTCGACAGCTTGACCTCTACTTGGCCTCAGGGTCTTCTGTATGCCTTCCCCCCCTTTCCGCTGCTCTGGGCCTTTCTGGTGCGGGTCCGGAGGGACTGTGCTCAGGTGTTGTTGGTTGCACCCCGTTGGCCTTGGGCGAATTGGTTTCCTCTCCTGACCGGGTTGTGTTGCGACCAGGAGTGGGTCCTTCGGGTGGTTCCGTCCCCTTTGGAGTTTCTGGCCCTTCCCCTGTGCTCCGTACGGAGGTTACACCTGACTGCCTGGCGGTTGAGCGGCAGGGCTTAGCTGGGTTGGGGGTTCCGGACCATTTGGCGGTTACTTTACAGGCTTCCCGTAGGTCCTCCACTCTGCTGTCCTATGCTAGCCATTGGCGGGCCTTTTCGGCCTGGTGTGCTGCTAAGGAGATTGATCCCATGGTTGCTGACCTCTTTTTGGTGATGCAGTTCCTTCAGGATGGGACTCATCTGGGGTTGTCGGTGGCTTCTCTGCGGGTGCAGTGGGCGGCTATTCAGGCTTTTAGGGGCTCCTGGCGTAATTTGCGGGATGACGGGGGTCTGATGCCTTGTTTTTTTCAGGGTCTGTTGAATTTGTTTCCTCGCCCTGTCAGGTCCTTCCCTTCATGGAATTTGCAGATGGTGTTGGATGTCCTGTCCGGTCCTCCCTTTGAGCCCCTTGAGGGTCTCGAGTTGAGACTCTTGACTTTTAAGAATTATTTTTTGGTGGCCATCACCTCGGCGCGACGCTTGGGTGAGTTGGGGGCTTTGTCTTGTAAGTTTCCTTTCTGCAAGATCTTTTCAGATCGGGTGGTTTTGGTACCGGTTCCGTCCTTTGTCCCTAAGGTCAATTCGGCATTTCATCTCAGTCAGGAGGTGATTTTGCCTGAGTTCTGTCCTGCTCCTTCATCGTCTGAAGAATCTCGTTTGCACTGCCTGGATGTGCGGCGTGCTTTATTGTGGTACCTGCAGGTTGTGGAGTCCTTCCGGAAGGGGGACTCTTTGTTTGTTAACTTTGGTCCAGCTAAGAAGGGTGTTAAGCCTTCCACTGCTACGCTGAGTCGTTGGATTTGGGCCACGGTCTTTAAGGCTTACCATCTTAAGGGGGTGGATCCTCCTGTGGGAGTTCAGGGGCGTTCCACTCGCAGTATGGCGGCTACGGTGGCTGAGTTGCAGGGTACCTCTGTGGTGGAGATCTGTAGGGCTGCGACCTGGTCTTCTCCCTCTATGTTTGTCTGTCACTATCAGATTGCTGGTCTGGAGCGTTTGGATAATGTTCTGGGCCACAGGGTCTTGTCCTCTATGCGGGACCAGGGATGTTGATCTACTGTGTTTGGGGGGACGTTATTAAAGTTTGGTGTTCTTTATCACTCAGTTGTCCGTCTCTGTTTTCTTCTGCTTGCTATGTCCTCACTTGTGCTGAAGGAAGGCGAGGGAGGGACGGGAGGTAATGCGTCCATTACTATCGATAATGGCATTACTCCTAGTCCTACTCCCTCGCCTTCCTTCAAGGACCCTCCCTCCCGGTGCATTACATCTGAGTGCTAGCTCGGCTTGTTTACGTACAGGTGGAGGTGGGGGCGGGCAGAGTTTTTGTGGGCTGGGGGTAGGTCTGGGTGGGAGGCGGGGCCTCACTTGTGCTGAAGGAAGGCGAGGGAGTAGGACTAGGAGTAATGCCATTATCGATAGTAATGGACGCATTCCCATGTTGTACTCTTGAATTACAATCACAGGGGTAGGCTGCATGTATCCACGTTACTTTTTAATGCATTTCAAGTTAGTATGGGAAGAGCAAGGTAAGGTACAGTTCAACATATGCAATGCGGGGGGAATTATACAGTAAAAGTTCTAGCACAATATCTATTTACTTATTTATTTATGAATGTATTTGTAGATTGCAATATGTAGCTCGCTAGCATCCTGCCACTAGCATTGCTAATAAACACACAGTGCAGAAGGAGACAAGATCATAGACAAATGAAAAAGAAACACCAGTAGAAGAAAGATAAACAGGTTATAAAAAAATTGGACAACTAGACCACCAAAATAAATTATTTTTTTCTTTTCTTTTGAAAGGTCTGATAAGAAGGGGTGCCACCAAGCTCCAAGGTAAAGTCATTCCAGAGTTTAGTCCCCTGGGTTCCTTAATGAATATCCCCCATATCTGCCTTGTGCAAAAGCAGAATGGAAAGCTGTGCAAGGGACCCTGATCCAAAGAGACTCCCTGCACGAGTGAAATCAAAGAAGACAAGAGTTTGAGGCTCTCATGACAGCAGGCCAAAGGAACAGAGCAAAGGACATTGAAACGGCTCTGCTTTTGACAATTAGGTAATGCAGCATGTGGGAGGCTTCGGATATATGATTGAAATTCTGAAGACCGGCCACAAGGCATACAGCCTGTTGTGGCTCCTCAGTGGCTTGGCTATTTTCAAATCATGGAGGTTGAGATAACATTCCACAGTGCAGCCAAGACGCCATGATTGAACTGATGGTCCCTGCCCTCTTAGGGGAGGATTTTCTCCAGGGTGTTTAGTGCTACAAAGGAGGAAGTCCATGTTTCTTTCGATTTGAGTACTGAAGGAGAAGTCCTGATCAAACCAAATCCAAGCAAGATTTTTAGCCATTGCCACTGGGCATAGAGAGCCCTCAAGGAAGAAAGCCAAAGAACACCTGGCCAAACTATATGATGGCCAATAAAGATTTCATTTTCAATTTTCATTGTGCTCCCAAATGTTGCTTTCTATTGAGGCTTGTACAATCGTCAGTCAGTTCCTGAAGGGCAATGGGTTTGATGATAGAGGGGAGCTGATCTTAAAAAGGATCTGCAACTTTCTGCACATGACAACATGTGATAACCAAAGCTGATGATCAGCTCTCTCAAAGGTTGAACATAGATGTTAAAAAAGATCAGGGTGAGCGAGGAACTTTATGGTACTCCACAAGACAAAGTCCAGTCCCTGGAATGCCAGGGGGAAAGAGGCAGGGCTTATGTACACCCTTGCACAAAAGAGACCAGTCAGATTGAGGATGATTGGATCTTTTTAGGAGGTTAATTAAGAAGGAGTGTTTGACCATATTAAAAGCTGTGGATGGGTCCAACACCAAGGGACAGTTGGTGTGTCGAAAAAAAATGGTAACAGATAAGGTTTTTGGCGGTAACCAAGGTAACCTCCGTGCTGTGCCGTGTCCCAAATTCACGTTGAGCTCAGGCAAGGAGATCATATGATTCAAGGATTGGTGCAAACCATGTGGCAAGAATTTGCTCTATGATTTTGGAGAAAGATGGGAACAGAGTTGTAGGTATGAAGTTTCTAAGAATGTTAGGTGTCAAAATGCACTAACCTTGCAATCCGGATCGAACAGGAGCAATGTGAGCTTCCCTACTTCACTGAACCCATAGCGAGCCTCACACTATTACCACATATGTTTACAGTAAACCGAGAAAGAGGAATGGGGCAAGTGAGACAACAGTACACTGGATATCATCTGACTTTCCGATTGCACAGCTGTGCATTTTGGTATGGCTATAGTGAATACCCATCAAGTTAAATAATGATATTGTATATGATTTGCCAGCTAACACTTGGTATTTGCCACTCATTATACTGAAATGAAAATCAATATTTCTTATGAGCTGTAATGCAATTAAAGTTGATATACAACTGTTACCTCGTCTCTGGGTTATTATATGTTGTGCACTGACGACAGCTATCTTAATGTCTTGCACTAACTTTTCATGATTCTGCTTACATTCAATGTAGCAGAGGTTGCAAACTGTAACATGAAAATACTTCATTAATATATTATAATTCACCTTTACCCTTGATAATACTACACTTTCATGTATTGATATCTTTATACTATAATTATCTAATCACAATAATTCCCTGCCAATTTGACATATGACTTATAACTAACTTATGAAAGCATTGTAATATTTAATGAGTTCCTTGTGGAAATGAAGAAAGGTTAAATAAAGTTTGCAATCCTATGGATGTCTTCTCTTGAAAAATAAACAAAATGCAAAATGGGGGAATATTTAAATATTTTTAATGCAGAGCAGCACTGCATGAAAGGGAAAGGGCAGGAATGCACAGTATTTAACATAATACTATGCATTCCTGTCCTTTTCTTGCACTGGCGCCCTTTTGCTGGCTAGGGCCAACTCAGGCACCCTTGCGCCGTGGTTCAAGGGTGCCTGCATTTCAGACAGGATTGTTTTTGACCAGGAAGGGACACCTTCCTGCACAAAAACAATCTCTGAGGCCTTTTCCTCTTCCTATGTGTGCCGCAGAATGCAGCACCCCTATATAGAGGAAACAATGAGGAGAAATAAACATATTTCCCCCGTTACACCTCCCCTGGATGGCGTAGCATTTTGATGCATTACCAGGTTTACCAGTGTTGGTAAATCTGGTAATGCCCCAAAATCTATGTGTGGATGTGTGGGAACACCCACCCTCCACTCATGGAACACCTCCCTGGGCCCGAGTAACGTAACACAGAGATTTGCGCTGCTTTGTGTTACTCTGGATTTATCAAATCATGCAAGGCCACGGAAGGTGGCCTTGCATTACTTGATAAATCCAACTTAGGTTTTGAGTCACACTTGGGCCCCCTTGCGTGGCACAAAGGTGACACAAAACCTTCATAAACATGCCCCTAGATTTGTAATCATAATGGATGACTTGTAGTGAAAATAAAAAACTGTAAAATAGAGTTTGAAATGCCAATAAATGACTCATTGTGGAAAAATACATGTGCAAGTTTTTATCCTTTGTAAATGCCGTGCAAGAATACTTCACTGATTTCAATAATGTTTTTCAATAAGTTCACACTTTAAGAGGTTACAAGCATTATGACTGTCCACAGCACGTCCTGACTGCACCAGCCATGTATAATGACTTCTCAGCATGGCTAATAGTGACTACAAGGTTCTTATACTCCATTGGTCCTGTTCACAAAGGTAAATTTACGTGTAGATTTAATCATGTGTAAATTTACTCTTGTACTTAGGTATAAATCTACACTTTTAAGGTAGCCACCATATCCAAGTGTAGATTTATACCTAAGCATAGACTTATAAGTGGACATACATGTCTCCACACTCCCAGAAACAGTGGGTGATGATATCTAATAGAAAATGTACAAGTGAAAAGTTACTTCAATAATGTTTCATATGTAGTTGGAAATCTCTCCCACTGTAGTGGAGATCTTTCTATGGAAAAGTAATGCATTGGTAACATTATTGAAGTTATTTTTCTTTAAAAATATAAAAGAAACATATATTTATGTTAATTAACTTAAAATATTTATTATTAACAAGAACTAATAAAATAAAATATTACAGCACATTAACTCATTAAATTAAGTTTGTATTAAGTAATTAATAACATAAATATATGTGTGTGTTTATATATATCTTACCTACTGGCGGTCTCCAGTAGGTAGCTATAGTTAGGACCTAGTTTGCATGGGGAGGGCATTTTTTGTTTTGCTAATGGCTTTGGCACCATTTGACGAATCTTAAAACAATTGTTAAAACTAGTTTGCCAGCTACTTCAGTTGCTGTCTGAAAAATTTTGGGATGATCCATCAAGTGAGGGCTGAGACAAAGTGGGAATCCCAAAACACGTTTCCCCATGCAATTTCCTATAGGGATTTTAGACATGACTACAGCCCAAAACACTGAATGCAATTCCACCAAATTTGGCAGAAAGCTAAATCTTGGTCCAGAAAGAGTTCTTTTTTAAATTTGGTGTAAATCTGTTCTGCAGTTTTGCAGTTGTAAAAGTAAAAAGATTTATGTATATCTAGAGATGCGGATCCACCATGGATCAACCGCGGCGGATCGCGGATCCACGCTCCAACAGCAATATCGTCATTGGTTGCAGCCATTTTGTGCATTGGGACTCGGTTCCCTGGGGGCAAAAATAAAATTTCAAAGTGATAGAAGGGGTCCAGTTAGATGTACCCTGACTTCATTGGACTGATGAAGGGGTCTGTGAGGGACCTCTTATGGGCAAGAAATTGTCCAAAAATGTTTTTTAGCATGCAAGGGTCCGTGGATCCATCATGGTGCTCAGCGCGACCCCTTGTGTGCTCCGCGGCGGATCAGCGGATCCAAACTCCAATTAAGAAAAAACACATACACCCACTCATAGACTCAAACACCTACTCACACACTCACTCACATTCCCACACCCACTTACACACCCACACAACCATTCATACACCCATACAGCCACTCACACACCCATTCATAGACCCACTCACACAACCACTTCCACACCCACATAAATACTCACACATTCATACAGTCAGTCACACTCTCACTCACAGACACATGAACCCACTTACACACCCACTCATAGACCCACACAGCCACTCACACACCCACTCACATACCCACACAACCACTCACACCCAGTCACACACCCATGCAGTCACTCACACACCCACAGAAACACTCACATACCCACTCATAGACCCAAACAGCCACTCACACTTTCACTCACACACCCAATCACACATCAACACACCCTCATAAGCACCTACACAACCACTCACACCCACTGGCACACCCAGACAGCCACTCACACACCCACTCACAGATGCACATAGCCAATCACACATGTACTCACACACTGACAACCTCTTACACACTCACACAACCAATCACACATCCACACACACACCCTTACAACCACTGACATACCCACTCACAGACCCACTCACACAACCACTTACACCCACATAATCACTCACACACCTACTCACACACCCATACAAACACTCACACACCCACAAAACTACTCATACACCTACTTACAAACCCAAACAGCCACTCATACACTCACTCACACCCCCAATCACACACTCACACACCCTCGTAAGGACCCATACAAGCACTCACACACCCACTGGCACACCCATACAGCCACTCACATACCCACTCACAGACCTGCAAAACTGCTCACACACCCACTCGCTGACCCACACAGCGACTCACACACACACACCCTCATACTCACTCACACAGCCACTTACCTACTCACACAGCCACTCCCACTCACACACCCACACAGCCACTCACACACCCACTCACAGACCCACACAGCCACTCACACATGCACTCACACAACTGTACATTCACGCACACACTCTCACAGACCTACACACCCACTCATACATCCATTCACACACACACACACTCACTCACACTCACACACCCACTTACACACCCACACAACCACTCACACACCCATTCACACACCCACACAGTCACTGAAACACACACTCAAATATCTATTCGCACACACACGCCTACTTATTCACCCACACATCCATTCACACTACCATTCACACACCCATGCACCCACTCACACACCCACTCACAGGCCCACAAAACCACTCATAAACCCACTCACAGACCCACACAGTCACTCACACAACCACTCACACACCCATACAGCCACTCATACACCCACTCACAGAACCACAAAACCACTCACACACCCACATAACCATTCATACACCTACTCACACACCCATACAGCTACTCCCACACCCACTTACACACCCACACAGCCACCAAAACACCCACTCACACACCCATATAGCCACTTACACACCCACACAGTCACTCACACACCCACACACAGGCAATAATACACTTATAGAAATTGCAATAGCATATGTTTGTATTAAATGTGTTGTTGTTTTAGTATTGAATGTGTGCTTTTGGCTAGGAACAGATGCGTGGATCCATAAAATGAATGAAAAAAATAAAGACTTGATGCATTGCATTTATAGAAAGACAACATATCACCTTACTCTAATTTTTTTATTTTTTGTTTTAAAATATATAATAAGAATGAATGGGTGTATAAAATGTATTTATAAACTTGTGAATATGTATATTAGTTCATTGAACTTAGGGGTCAAATTTTAGTTCAATTTATAGTAAAAAAAGTTGAAATTCACGGATAAACCAAAGGTTTCAGGGATGTTATAGGTAGGGAATAGCATTAAAAACCATAGGAATTGACTGAAAAAAACAAAGGTTACAGGGACATTATAGTTAGGAAATAGAATTAAAATAACCTTACAAGTTCACTAAAAAAAGGTTACAGGGATGTTATAGTTAGGGTCATATTTTGCACACACAAAACCATAGAAATTCAGCAGTTATATAGTTACCTGGGCTAACTCTAACTTACGCCCCCCTCAATGCACTGTTTATTACCTCACATATTACATCACTCATGACATGGTCTGTTACATCACTGATTACATCACTGATGTCATCCCAAATGACATCACTGATGTCATTATCCAGCTAAGTAAAATTCAATATAGTTCATAAAATACCATTTAGTTTAAAAAAAAAAGAAAAGAAAAGGAGACAGGTGAGAGACGTACAGCAGAGAGCTCACTGTAACCTTAACAACTACTACACTTATTTATCATCAAGAAGAGAGAGTTCTCAGCAGATAGTCCTTTCTCTTCTAAACCACTACTCTAAACTCAAAGTAGGACGTCTAACCGTACAGGCTAGTCTATTGCAAACCACAACAACACCATTTGTCAACCTAAACAGAGACTTTATTGCAGGCATCAGCTTTACACAAACCACTACAACACATACCCAGTAGTGAGGTCTTAGCTGACAGGCCACTGTGTCACAAGCCACTAGTAAATGATTCTTAATCTTGGAGAAAGGTTTCAGCAGAGAGGTCAGGTTGTTGCAAACCCCTACTGCACTGAGCCACCAACATAGAGAGATGTCTTGGAGAACAGATGAATTTATTGCAAACTACTACCACTACTCTCATTCATCACAAAGGAGAGAGATCTAAGCAAAATGGCCAGTATGTCATAAAACACAACTATATTCAGCCATCACTGTGGACTGAAGTCCCAAAGAACACCTTAGACTGTTGCAAAGCACTACCATACACATACATGAGCAGGAGACATGTTTCAGCGTAGAGGCTAGTTCACTTATAAATAGTACACCCACTTTAAAAACGGAATTATAGTTCAGATGATATATGTTAAAAATACTGACACTCATTAGTAGTAGAGAAAGAATGTCGTGTTTAATTTATGCAGTAGCTCATCATATAGCTTTCAGTGTCAGAAACATTTTTTGAAACACCCACACTCACTGAAAGATATCATCAGTGATGTCATTTGAGATGTCATCATTGATGTTATCAGTGATATCACTGACCATGTCATGAGTGATGCAATATGTGAGGTCATAAATAATGTATTGTGGGGGTGAAAGTTATAGTTTGCTCAGGTAACTATAACTACTGAATCTTTATAATTTTGTGTGTGTTAAATCTCAACCTAACTTTAACTTCCCTTAAACCCTTGTTTTTTCTCTGAAGATATATATATATATAGAGAGAGAGAGGGAGCAGTTCCCTTATATAGAACCCTCTACAACATCACCGGCACTCCAGATCTGCTCACCTAAAATATCTGTTTCTTTAGCAGAGGTTTTATGCAGAGGAATAGCAGAGTACCATCCACGCTGAACTAGAAAGTGACAAAGACTTTCCTCATTTTTGAAGGAAAGTCTTTGTTGTTACAAAATATATTAAAGCCGGAGGGAATATCAATTTCCAAGTCTCGGTTAGAGGTATCTATCAGCCAAGTCTCAGATAAGAAAAGCAGATCCAACTCATAATCAGTTAGGAGCTAGGAGAGTTCCCAGTGATTTTTGTTAAAAGGGAATGATGTTAGAAGACTGCCCATAAAGAGATGAGAGTCCATCTGTCAAATGGAAATAGATGGCAAGGAATGGCTGGCCATAATTCTAAGTCAACTCTTCATAGACTTAGAGTGTTGATCTAGGTATCAGCTCATGGGAACTCTGGTTAGGGAGATCCCAGGAGTCATTTCTACCCACTAGCTCATGTGAGCCATAAATGTAGAATCTTAAGGTACCCACATCAGAACACTCCTGTGTCTGAGGAAGATCAGAAGAGGACTGAACCTGCTGTCTGTGACTTGAGAAGATCCCTGAAGGACTGGACTAGCTCTCTCATTTACACAGGACAAAGACGGGGACTCCAAGGGTCATAAGGCTGACCTCCTGTTAAAGCTACAGGACACAACAAGGCTACAAGAGGCCTATTCCTGCAACTGCCCACCTGACCAATGGTACCTGGACTAGGCTCTGCTGTATGGCCTCAGTCTGTCATCCTGTGAGTCACTAAGTGACTTCCCTGAAGCCCTGGGGAGCTGGGGCTTCAGATTTATACTCCTGTGGTGGACTGTGACATAAATAGCTACAGTCAGAAGGTAAAATATTTGACACGGAATAACCTGCTTTGTGTATCCTACCTGTGTTCCTTAGTGGTGATTGTCAAATTGTGCCTAGTTCCAGGTGTAACATGACCATTGAGTATGTTTGGCACTTTTTGGTACTTGGAGCTATTCCTACTTAAATATATAAAAAAATCACATCTACGACCCCTTTTATTGGATATATGTAATTTAGGTGTGATTTTGTTTATTAGATTTTAATCTAATTTTCTAACTCAGTTTGGGATTTTAATTGCTTTGCATTTTGACTTTATTACCATTAGACCTAACATCTTTGGCGTTGTATACCCCAAAACATTTTGCCTTCACTCCTGTTTTGCTGAATTTGTCTCTGCTGGCTCTAGGACTCTGTGCACTTTACAACTGCTAACCAGTGCTAGAGTGTTTGTGCTCTCTCCTTCAAACATGGTAAAACTGGCCTCCACCTAATTGGCACATTTAATTTGCTTGTAAGTCCCTTGTAAATGGTACTACCTGTACCCATGGCCAGTGAGCCTGCAGCACTTTTTGTGCCACTGACTAAAGAAGCACTTTAAAAACATGTCTCAGGCCTGCCACTGCAGCCTATAGTGTAGTTTTAACCTGCCATTTTGACCTGGCAAAATAACCTTTTTGCCAGGCCTAAACCTTCCTTTTTAATACTTATAAGTCACCCCTAAGGGAGGCCCTAAAGTCTCATAGGGCAGGGCGGACTGTATTTAAAATGTAGGACATGTGTACTTAAATTTTACATGTCCTGGCAGTGAAAAACTATTAAAGTCATTTTTCACTGTTGTAAAGCTCTTCTCTTGGTGCCTTCTGCCAGTGCCCTGGGAGACAAGACTGTGAATGGCTCTGCCAGACAGTAACACAAAAGGGGCTTAGCTGTGAACAGGATGGACCATGTTAGCTGGATGACTAGGGAGGGACTGCACTCAGACCCACTTACATTTCAAAGGGCTTAGCCTCCTGCACACACACCTGCCTTTTGTCAACCCTAGACACTTTGGATCCTTGGCAGAGGAAGGGGCAGATCTTTCTAAAACTGAATTTGGGGATACGAGATGTAGTCCCCCACACACAAAGCTTGGCACCAGGTATAAATAATGGACCTCCAGAGCCACTCATCAGAACACCCCTGAACCAGAGAAAGTTACAGAAGAAAGGCTGCCCTGCTGTCATAGGACTGCTGTTATGCTTGAAGGACTGCCTTGCTGTCTGTAAAGGAAGGCTGGACCTCTGCCGCCTTGGTCCCAGGCTACCCAGAGTGACTCCAAGGGTAAATTGGTTGACCTCCTTTGTGAGATACAGGGACACAACAAGCTCAAAAGCCTCCCTGCAACTGCCGAGTTGACCTGCTGCAACTGGACCTGCCTGGACCTGCAACTGGACCTGTCTGAGCCCTGCTCCTGCTCTCTGCTGGAGTGAGTCCAATATCGCTGGTTCTACTGATTAGATATTTGTGGATTAATAATGACTTTATTTTTTATGAATTGATTTGGGAGTTTTCTTGTGTTGTGTTTTCACCTGAATACTGTGTGTGCTTTATAAATACTTTACACATCGTCTGTAAGTTAAGTCTGACTGCTTTTGTGCAAAGCTACCAGAGGGTTAAGCACAGATTAATTTAGTGACTTAATTGGTTCACCCTGACAAAGATCATGGTTGTTGCCTGAGTGGGGCTTCCACCTCCCTCAACCTTTAAACCCAATCCCTTACAATTACTGTTTTAGTACTGCATAAATAACCAGGGCCAGCTTTAGGACTGGTGGCGCCCAGTGCAACAATGTTTTATGGCGCCGCCCACCAGTGACCACCTCCGCAACGGATTTCCACATTACCACCCTTTAACAGTCTCCATAACCACTCTCTCTCAGATGCATTTAATTTGTTTTATAGTGTCACTCATAAAAGTGAAGGGTGTCAGAGCACTTTACATTGCACACGCATTACAGAGACAATCATATGTGAGGAAATCAATGTATAGGAAACATTACATAAAGCATGGTAGGCAGTATAGTTTAGGAAGGCTTGGTCTGGAGAAGCACAAACTCAGAATTTAAAACCTAACACCATGGTTGGGGGTTCTCTATAATAATCATAATTGATTTCTACCCAAATGAACCCTTTGTGCAACATTAGGATAATGAAAGTCTGGGGAAAAACTCAATACGCTCTAATCTATACTTGAAGTCTGCATTTCAGTTCTTTGATGACAGTTAATAGCTCACTGTTTTACATTCGGAGTTGCAAGTAACAAAAGGAAGTCTCTGATGAAAGCAGGAACCCACTGACCAATTTATGTTATATTCACTTTGTGATTTGCATGGTACTCAGTCTTTGCAGTCGGTATATTAACCATCTGCACTACCTTATGATAAATCAAAACTTCTACCAGTCAAAACTTCCACTAGACAAAACTACGGTCTCTCTCCAGGAAGAACTTTAATCACTAGAGTTAACTGGCCATATTTATTTTTGGCTGAAAATTGCTGGAGTCCAGGAACGCGTAGTGGGTGCTTTAAAAACCAATATAAACTAGCAAACAGGCACCCCCACACGAAGTCAGCACCCAGTGCGGTGGCACCGGTCACACCGCCCTAGACCCGGCCCCGTAAATAACAAATGTACACATTGCCCTATGGTAAGCCAGTCTGCTCTACTCTGTCTATAGCTACAAGGTGGTTGAACAAAGACTAAGTTAGTGGTTTTGAGGGTTCACCCTGACAAGTGCTATGATTAGTCCTTGAAGTGGGTAGTCACCGCCCCAAATATTATGCCAATTTATTACACGTGTAATGTAAAATTCGATGGTGCAAGCCTATTTGCCCATCAAGTATATTAGTTCACATGGACTGTCAGATGGATTAAGCTGATTGCGTGTACTCACTCACTGTAGATCTACTCCTTAACCAATGTGTAACTGTTCACTGTTTTGCTTTTCACCATTTGAGACCAGAGATTTACTCCTAGGTGTAGACTCAAATGATGGTGTGCAGACTCCAATGACTGAATTTGCGAGTGTAAAGTTACTATTAGTAACTGCCCACCTGTTTGTGGAGAACTCCCCCAATCTATTGAAAATTGAAGCGAAATGTAACAATTTTTTTTAAAGAATAAATACAATTATTTTACTGTAAAATACTGTAAAATATCAAATTTAAAATAATTTCAAACAAAAATACTAACCTTGGACTATGTAACAAAAAATCTACAACACACTATTAGATGAAAACAACTTTGGTTTGAATAGTAATCTAATGAAATATATTAATGGGTGTCTGACTATTATTTTTTTAACACTGCTTTAAAATTTAAATGACTCACCTTCACTACCATTATTATTTTTATTTAATTTGTAACAATGAATGAATGAAACCCTTTTATAAGGTGCACAGCTACTACAAGGGATTATCCTGGTGCTACTCTGCTTGGATCAAAAACAGCTCCTCACAGTAAATTGAACAAAAAAAGATGTGAAGATGTGCTTTTATTTCTTTCCTCAAACGGGCCCCAAAATGAACTTAATGCAGAAAGAGCAGAAACACAGAAAATTAATAACCTCCAGATTTAACCAAACAAAAATTAGGGAGCCTAACAAACAAATACATGGCCAACCGCAGAGCTGTGGAGGGAGTGTAGTGGAAAATGTTCCTAATCAACTATCCAAGACCTCGATTATAAGAGCCACGATGAATAAAAATGAAAGCTTTAAACATGACCCTTTGCTTAATTGGTAAAGAAAAGAGAAAGCAAAAAGAAAGAAAGAAAGAAAAAGAATGAAAGAAGAAAGAAGGAAAGAAAGAACGATCAAAGGGAAGAAGAAAAGAAAGAAAGAAAGAAAGACAGAAAGAAGCAAAACAGGAAAGAGAAACAAAGAAGGAAATAAATAGGAAAGAAAGAAAGAAAGAACAAATAAGAGCAAAAGAGGCAGACAAGTAAGAAATAAAGAAGGAAACAAGAGGAAAGAAAAAGAAACAAACAAGCAAACAAAGAAAGAAGGAATGACAGACAGTGTTACAAATATAGAACACCCTCATGAGCTTATATTCAGAGTTCATGTGAGCTGCTTGTATGGTGTGATAAAGCAGCAGTCAGATAAAAAAAGGCTACTTCAAAAGGAATATACAACAATATTGGCAGGAGATAGTTCCTGATAAAGCTGGCATGTGCTATCATGTGGTAGAAAGTGTTCTGCTATTATATCAGGCTCTGCAGACAAAGGGAACACTCAAGTAATAATAAAGTAAAAATAAAACATTGGCACTGAAGGGAACTACCTTGTATGTGGATGTGCTCCTTGTGAAAGTGACAAATACAGTCACTTGGACCCACTTCCCCATTCCATTTGCTGTAGTGGGTGGAAACAAAATCTGAATGGCACAAGAACAGACCAATGAATGGAGAGAGATGGCTAAAAGCTCCTTTATGTAAGTATATTATAGACATATTTTATTAAAATCAAAAGGTCTTCGATAACGCCAGACCTAAATAGGCTTTATTCGTTTTGTGTTACTTGTTCATATTCAATGTAAGTAGCTGTTATTTAGGGGAAGGCACTGTTTATACCACATCACATTTTCCCTGTACTCTTTAAACTACTGATATTTGATGGTTAGCTTGTTCAGATATTAGTTTGTTCTCTTATTGAAAGACTAAAATTTAGTTTACCTGCATCTTTACATAATATTTTTCCTTGAATGTGCTGTGCTTATTTGTTATCAGTGTATAAACAGTGATTAAACCCTAGGGATATTCAGATGCTGAGTCATACAGATAAGGACAGTGAGGAGAAAGAAAAGGCAGAGTTGTCAATGGTCATTATACAATACATTCTCACTTTACATGTGTGTCATGGTTAGCATAGATGCTTAAAAGAAAACACACACATTGAAACATGCACATTTTGAATGTGGTCATTTCTAACTTTGGCATGTTCCAGTTGGGGATTGGGTTAAACTGCAGGGCCCAACTATGGAGTTAAAGGTTCCCATGTTTTGTCAAACCATCCCCCACACAGCGTGGAGTGAGCTAGTGAGCATAATCACTGGAAGAGGGATTCTCCCCTAATGAAAAGTTTTGAAAACAATAATAGGGAAAATGGGGCATTTTACTAAATATTTTTATTTTATATGTAAATGTCATAATTTTGACAGTAGATTTTTTAACCTGCAAGGGTGCTCTCTTGCCTCCATGTGCATGTCTTAGGGTATTCCGTGGTATCTTTTAAAAGAAATTGTCATCATATTGAGATAGGAGGAACTGGGTAGGAGACACTTTTCTGGTCACCAAGATTTCTCAAGGCATTCACAACTACTGCATTTCTAATGTTTCATGACTCTATTCTGTGAGTGGGAGGATACACTTGTCTTAAGGCTGTATCTCAGAACACTGTGGATTACCTAATTATGTCCTCAACATCAAGTAGGACCTTGATAGGCATTTCTGAATAGCCAAATGTTACATGTACCTTGATGCCTTTCCCCTCTTTATTTAGTACAGCCATTTCTAAAAGGCACTTTACCATTCTTTTATGTAAAATTGTTTTATTTATTTTGTAGCGATATAATCAATATATAAATGAGATAAGTAGCATTTTGAGAAGTACAGAAATACACCCTCTGTCAATGTTTTTAGTGTAATGAAAAATCTAAAGTGACTTTGGTCTTAGCAACTTCTTCTTTATAAAATAAAGAAAAGACATTGTCATATTGGACAGATAATTGTCTTCTCCAAGTCAGTCCTCCCGTCTGTCCTCTTACTTCTACCACATTTGAGGCTCTTCTCCCTGCCTCTGCCCTAGGAGGGCCTGATGCATTACCACAGAGGCAGCGTAGCCATGTCACTTCATTAATGTGTTACTGCAATCTAATGCAAACTTTTAAATTACAGAATGTGGCAAATTGCCTATGCCTGTACAATTCACTGTCCTACCCAGCTGTTAGACTCATTCAAGTTCAGGTCGTAAAGGCAACATGAAACATACTTCACAGAAGTCAACATCTAGGGCACTGCAGTCACTCCTGATGTCTAGCTAGCACCTCAAAGATAACAATATGGTTGCCTCAGTTTGCAATGAGCTCCTGTACTGAAAAAAGGAGTGGCAGAGGAAAAAAACAGATTTGGTGCCTCAGCACATTATCTCAAATGTTTAATAGTTGCAGGATCTCTATCTCCTTTACTTTGTTAGGAGGACATCTATAAAACTTTAAATGAAATGTTGAAAAGGAATGCTATAATAAATTATAAGGGATTTATATAGACAATTTGTATCATCAGTGAGAGAACCAGTTTCCTTGAATGCTAACTTTCCACAGGAATGTCAGACTACATAAATGTTTATGGTTGGTATGTGTGGAGGTACATGTGACAAGATTGAGTAAGTACAAAGTAGGTACATGTAGTACATTACCTTATATTTACCAAACTTTAAGTGTTCTCCTTTTTCTCTTGCCTTTTACTTTGGATTTTAATCTAGGTAATGTAATGGCATTTGATGAGATGTATTTGATCGCACCTGAACTTAAACTCTCTCAAAAATAAATTGTACATGACGAGTTCCCTGTGGTAGTTCCGCTGGTTTTAATAAGTGTTTGAAAGTATTGTAATATCAATTGGAGATTCAGCCAGAGCTTAAGGTTGCAAAGCAATATGGGAGGGTTGTTACCTGGCCTGCAAGGAGCTTCTGAGTAAGGGATTTTGGTTATGGCAGCATCAGTAATTAGATTTGAGTTCTGAATGGCAATGGGGCTGAAGGGCTAAAAAAAGCTGCTCAGATTTCAATGCCTCTGTGACCTTAGCTATACTTCTAGGTACCCTCCAGTATAATTTTCGACTGACAATCTGCATAGTTGTAAGCATCTAATATAACCTTAGAGCCTGCCGTAGTGGGATATACCAGGCATTTAAGGCCCGCTCCAGGCTTAAAGGCCCGTGGCGATTGCCTTTAACAAGGGAGCATGCCTTTAATGGCTGGTAGAGCCCGTTATGGAGAGCTCTAAGGCTATTAGAGCATTCTACCCCTAGAGCGCAGAATGTTTTAATTTGTAAAACAAAGGCCTAATGGAGCCCTAGGGGGTTGAAATCCCCTCAGGCTCCATGAGGCCTTTGTTAAACATTGGAATGTTGATGCGCCGGGCTTCTACCGGCCATTAGAAGTCCGGAGCACTCCATTGTTTTCAATGGAGCGCTCAAAATTTCAATGTTCTAATTCATTATAGCACTCTCAAATTGATGTTCCTTTGTTGACAGAGCCATACCTAGGGAGAATGTTCAAGAATTTATGTTTATAAATGATGCTTTCCTTGACATCATAATCATGTTCTCTGGGATATTGGTTTCTACTTAAGGGATTCATTGATCTAGGGGCCTATGTTGGCTCTAACTTCAACATTAAGTGCTCCAGTACGAACGTGGTGCTAAGAGTTTGCCATCACACACTAGCAACAGAATAATATAATGCATGGATCACAGCTCTGGTTTTTATTAATATTGCTGATTTGATTTCTTTGTACTGAAATTTGTTGGGGTATTTTGGAGAAGAATGGGTGTGGTACCGAACCTAATTAAAGACAAGCAAAAACCGCTGCAAGTGTCGAAGGAGCCATGACAGTGACTAGATCTATCACAACACCAGCGACTACAGGCGAGGCCAAAACAGCCACTGAGAGAGGAACCAGAGTAGCGGCCACAGCATCAACCACAAATGTATTTGCAATTGGGAATTACTATAGCAACCACATCTACCATCACAACAGAATCCACAGTAGACACAACAGCTGTCAGGAGCCCAGCTGTCATCTTGACAGGGACAAAAACAGCAACCCAGACTGTATGTACCAAAACAGCAGCCACTGCAGCTACCACAGCAGAGACCAGAGCAATGGTCACAGCAACCATTGTGGAATGAACCACAGCAGCAACAGCTGTCAGAATAGCTGTAATGGCATCTGCAGCAACTGCTGTGACCAAAGTCAACACATACCAGTGACCACAACTGCCTTGATGACACGCAAAACAACAGCAGCAAGAACTTCCAGCAAGACAGGGTCAATAACCACAATTAAAATTACAGCAAGGACAACAACAACAGCAGCTACAGTGGCAGGAACAACAGTTGTACTGCAGGATGGACAACAACCACAACAACTGCCCACAAGTTAAGGTCCAAATCAGTAATCACATTTGTAACCACTGAGAAAATCAAGCAGCATTGGACAAAGCCAGTAGGTTTAGATTTAATATGCCTCTAAAGCGCACAGACTACTTGCACTGTCTCTATGCAATCGGTTTCTGTGCATTCTATGTAAGTGCCCATTGCTGTATCCTCCCCACCCCAACCTTGTCTTGCTACATTGCTCTAGGACCTCAATCTTAGTGAATAAACAAACGGTAGCTCCACAAGCTTGGGGAATAAAATCAGAGCATGAGACATACGAGGCACAGAAAAATAGAGATAACACAGAGACACTGCAACAATTGTGTGCATTTGTTTGCGCATGTTTTTGCATGTGGTAGGACACTAGATCCAGACCTATTGGATTTGTCAATGCTTGTTTTTGCTTTCATTTTTGCCTATGGCATTCTTGTGATGTCCTGGGTATTGACCCTGCAGACACTGACAGGCAAGCACAAAGACATTCCAAACAATTAGAAAAGGCACACTTTGATTTATTTTACAGTCATTCTTATAACTGCCAGTGAGACATGTGCCTTTATGGTGACATTGACACACACATACTTAAAAATATATTCAGAACCTCGTGGCTGCACTGTATAGAATGAGAGGTGTTGCTATTTTATGTCAGTGCTAATTTGCAGCAAAGTGCGATTTGTCTCTACATTTTAAGGCAAATTTACGAATTTTTCATGCAGAGCAGCGCAGCAACCTAAGTTGCTGCGCTGCTTTTTATGACCTGGAGAGAGCAAGGCAACACCGAATCTACTAAGATATGGCAATGCTGCTTTCTATCCAAATGCTGGATCTCAATATGGCTGCCCCATACCATACATGTACACCTTTGCACCATAGTGCAAAGATGCCTGCATGAGACTAGAACAGGTTTAGCAGGGCCGGACTGGGAACCGAAACCGGCCCTGGCAAACTGCTCGGCCGCCCCCCCCCCCCTGGGGTGCAGCTGAGCTGTTTGCGAGGGCCGGTTTCGGCCGATTTTGTTACAGGGGGCCGATATTGCCGACCCCCGGTAACAAAAACGGCCCCCAGGGGCCCAAAACCGGCCCCCACCGTAGCGGCCCACCGGGGAAACGCCCAGTGCCCGCTACGGCCAGTCCGGCCCTGAGGTTTAGTACATGAAAGGTACCCTTGCAGTATGAAATACTATGTTTACACTTACATTTGTGTCACAAAGGCTCTGTCTACAAATGAGAGTAAATAAGGTTTTTTTGTCAAAAACCAAGGGTGGTTGTACGGAAATGCCTAAGCACCACCCATGGGGTGTCCCCTTGACACAAAGTAACACAACGCAGCACATTGCACAATCTTTTAGACAACTTTCCAGTGTTTTGCGACAGAATGTAAATCTCAAATCAGCACTTTGTGCTGGTTATGTCACTTTCGTTGACTTTCCACCATCGCAAAGTGCTGATAAATCTAGTCCTTCATATTCTAAGGGGAGCCATTTCATACCAGTTTATAGCCTTAAGCCAGCTAGCCAGCCAGCACTGAGGGAAAAGAAATGGAAAAACAGTAGAACATGCTTACAAATTTGTTGCACAGCAAATATGTGTCTTTAGCTGACTAGAAAATACCACTACTGGGAAGTTTCTGTAAACTCCTCTCCATCTCCCCCCTCCCTGGCTGCATTAATGTTTCTCTGCTCTATGACAATATCCAAAATGACATTTTAAAGGTTCCTTGGCTGCACTTCCACTTTACACAATGACTCATTCGTGTCTTTGTGTTAGTCAGTAATGACAGAGCAGCTTTAAATCATGAAAAAGGTTGCGTTTGACCAAACCAGAAAGGATGAACTTCTGGGAAATTCCTTTCAATAGATTTTGAATGAAGCTCGGAATACTTGGGTGAATCCATTATGCTCCCCTTTCTTTCTTTTTTTTGCTGCCCCTTCAAAATTACTCATAGTTTGTTTGAGGGGCGGAAGTTAGCAGTAAATTCTTTGCGACCTCTTTTGTTAGTACAGTAACAAAAAGACGAAACTCAGCGGGTGACAAAATTGTTTGTCAATGAGTCTATATGTATAAAGTTGACCCAAGTGAGGAAGCCCACATTATGATTTAATTAAAAAAGTAGGGATTCTTGTGACTGTGCACATTCTTACTTGTTAAAATGTGGAGTTGCTAAGCACAGCTGCAGTGAGCTGGGAAAGAATTCCAAATCCGATTCCACTGTTCTATTATTTTGACTGGGGTAACCACTGCCTACAAAAATCAGATGATTTAGTATTACGACCCAGCTCTAAATAAAGCCTTATATCTTTAGGCTGGATTTACTAAAACTTTGTGTCGGGGTTGCATCACAAACATTATGCAAACAGGCGCAAATTTTCGAACTGGAGTTCCATTCCAGTGCAAACCTTGTGTAATAGATGTGGAGCTGTTCTGCTCTTTCCCTTTTTCTCTTTCTCTTTATAGTGCCTTTGGTTGCTGCGCTGAGTTGCGTGAAAAATTAGTACTTTTGAACTTTAGTTTCTATGGGGCAGATTTACAAGAAAGTGACGCATCTGTTAGATGCGTCACTTTCCCTGCGCCACCCTCAGAAACCCTTGCGCCACCATAGATGCGCCGTATTTACAGTATGGCGCACTATGGCGCAAGGATTGACAGATGCATCAGAAATTCTGACGCATCTGTTGGCGGAAAAGTCATGCATTGCTGGAGTCGTGTCGCAAGCACGACGCAACTCCAGCAATGCGTGTTGAGGCCTATTCCCACTACACTGCATCACTACTTACGCCTGCTTCAAGCAGGCGTAAGGTTTTGACGCAGTGGCGTCCTAA
Organism: Calotriton arnoldi; assembly: GCA_963921515.1. NCBI lineage: Eukaryota > Metazoa > Chordata > Amphibia > Caudata > Salamandridae > Calotriton > Calotriton arnoldi. The sequence continues at coordinate 1,778,848 of CAWUFW010001831.1, read as the reverse complement.
AAGTGGCGCAGTGAAATCTTGTAGATTTCACTGCGTCACTATTACGAGGCCTTCCTGCATGGGAACGCCCACCCTGCATACATTATACCTGACGCAGGTATAATGTGACGCAGGGCTTTACAACGTGACGCATCTCCCTAGATGCGTCACGTTGTAAATAGGCCGCATTTTTCACGCTGCTGATGCGTCACAACAGTGACGCAACTGCAGCGTAAAAGTGACGCAAGGGACTTGTAAATCTGCCCCTATATATTCTGATCTGTAGGTCCAAGCTCTTCTACATCGATATTTAAATAACTGCTTACAGTATGATAAACAAAAATCAGCATTTATACTTCTAATGCACAAACTAAAGAAATGTTCTCATTATTACCCTAGTTCGGGGAATAATACCATATACGTATTATCAAAGTGGTTGTGCTTTACACATGCTTTGAAGTGATATCAGCGCATAAAAATAGACCGCATCATTGATTATGTTGCGCCCTTAATTTGATGATTGATATATGACTGATATAAGCCCAAGACTAAGTAAAAACTACATAAACTTTTTTTTTTTAAATTCTGTACAGCATACAGAATTTATCAATGCAAGATGCATTTCTCTGGCACCCATGGTCTGAGTAGAGAGTGCAGCAAATGGATATTTTTTTTATTTTGTGTTGTTCATGAAGTTGTCAAAGAGAAAAGTGTCTCAAATGTTGATTCCTGTTTGTCTCCTCAGTGGGCGTATTCCATGTTTGAGTACTCAGTGTGCTTGGTGCTAAACTGGGCAGCAAAATTAAACACGGTGCATGCAGCGCTTTACCGAAAGAAGTCTATCTAAAATGCTGGATTTGAATTCTGTATTTGATCACCCAAAGAGCATATAGAAATTTACCAAAATGACACATTTTTAGACTGAGGTAGCTAGGAAGTTTATTTCTGGGCCTGGCATACATCTCTGTGCCCGAGTTTTTCACAAAACATGACCATTATTAGAATGTTGACATAATATCACTTTTGTTGCATGTTGGGCTCACAGGATATCACCAAGCCTCCCCTGTATGTAAAACCAGAGTGCTGCACTAGCAAATAGAGACTCAGGGCCTCATTTATGGCATTTTGGCGTAGGGCAGTGCAGCAAGGCACCTTGCTGAGCTGCCCTATGACAAAGGGCAGGAATGCACTGCATTTAAGCAATACAGTGAATTCCTGTTGTTTCTGCCTGCTGTGGCACAGTTTGGTCAGCCTATCGCCAATGTAGGCACCCTTGCACCATGGTGCAAGGGTGACTCTGTTGCAGGCAGAATTGTTTTTGTGCATGGAGGGAGAGCGTCCTGCACAAAAGCGATCCAAAGAGGCATTTTCCTCTTTCTATATGAGCTGCAGAATGCAGCATACATAGAAAGAGGAAAAGGAGAAGCAATTAAGTTATTTCTCTTCGTTAAACCTCACATCGGGAGGCCTATGGGTTTGGCGCTGCCCCAGGTTTACACGTTTTTGTAAATCAGGGGCAGCATCAAATTCCATGGGTGTTGTGTGGGAAAACCCACCGCAATGCCCATGGAATGCCTCCCATGCACAGAGTAAGTCGACTCAGCGATTTGCAATGCGTGGCCTTACTCATGATTTACGAGGCCACTCAAAGCCATGCAGGGTGGCTTTGCGTGGCTTCATAAATCTTTATGAGAGCACTGCGTCACGCATGCACCACTTTACTTCGTGCAAAAGTGATGCAGGGTTCTCATAAATAAGCCCCTTAGATTGCAGCACAGGTGCACACAGTATTTCTTAGCACCTGCACTGCACATCACCATGCATGGAAGTAATGTTCTCAACCAACAGTCTGTGAGGGTGAACTACAAGTTCTGGAGGGTAGAATTTCAGCTCTAGAAGTAGAAAGGAGTTATATCCCTCAGGAGACCCCAGGAAAATTGGCTCAGATAGAGAAAAAAACTTGAAGGGGTAAGGCAGGATTTAAGGATCCTTCTCGACATCAAATGTAAGGCTCAGTGGCAAGTCCGTAATATGGAAATTTTTGAATACGGGGAAAGAGCAGGGGCCTTATTGGCTTGGAAGGCTAGGATAGATCGGGCAAAAAACACCATTAATGAACTCATCATTGATGATGTTGGTACTATATCTGGTAAGCCTGTGGAAATGCAGAATTGCCTTTTGTCCCTGTTCTCGAATTTGTACAAGGAGGATATTGATCCCTCACAGGACTCAATAAGCCTGTGGTTAAGAGATAAGCTCTTGCCGGTTCTTACAGAATCGGCCAGAGATCTTCTAGACTCACCTATATCTATGGAGGAGATTAGGGTCCAAATAAAGAGGGCAAAAATAAGAAGGTGGCGGGTCTAGATGCCCTTCCCAATGAAGTTTATACATTATTACTCGATGAACTCCTCCCAATACTCCATACTCTATTTAATTCAATCTATAGCTCTGATGGGGTGATCCCCTGTTCTTGGAAGGAGGCTACGATTGTTTTAATATTGAAGCCAGGAAAGGATCCCATGATGGCTGATTCTTATCGTCCAATCTCCCTGCTGAACGCTGATTATAAGATCTTTATGAGTATTTTGGCAGGGAGATTGGCAAAATTGGCACCTAGTCTGATCAATATTGATCAGAAAGGCTTTATGGTTGGGAGAGTCCTTCAGGAGCAAACACAACTACTTATTGGCAATATCGATCTTGCTGAAATAAGGGGGATCCCTAGCTGTAGTCGCCTTAGATGCCGCTAAGGCTTTCGATCGTGTCTGTTGGAAATATCTTTGGGAGTTGTTGGAGGTCATGGGTATGGGCCCAATCTTTGTGCAGACTTTAAAGAAATGTTATTCGGGGGCTTCAGCTAAGATTTTGTTAAATGGTTCTCTGACTCCAAGTTTTGTAATCCAGAGAGGGACAAGACAGGGATGTCCTCTGTCCCCCCTTTTATTTAATATCTATATTGAGCCTCTTGCCCAAGCGATCAGGTTGGACAATATTATATGTCCTTTTGAATCGCAAAATTACCAGTGTAAAATTGCTCTTTATGCGGACGATGTAATAATTTACACTGGAGACCCTGATGTTTCTATTCCGCGGCTTGAAATTTTGTTGAGGGAGTTCGGTTTAATCTCAGGATATCTTGCCAACTCGGCTAAAACCGAGATTATGTGCTGGAACACAGTGTATAGTTATGGTCCTACAAGTAGAGAATTCAGGTATCTAGGGATAAAAATCGTTAAGGATTTGAATGTAATCCCTCAGATTAATCTGCTGAAAATAGAAAAAGATATTGACTATCTCTTTGCCAGGTGGAAAAACCTCCCTTTGACGATCTATGGGAGGGTCAATCTGGTAAAGATGTCGGTATTACCTAAATTAACTTTTCTTTTTAGTGCGGTCCCTCTTATTTTCCCTCAGAAAAATATTAGCAAGATTCAGGGTAAAATTGGTAGTTTTGTATGGGGACAAAAAAGTGCAAGGTTATCTTGGAAAAAACTAAGAAGGAAACTCTTAAAAGGTGGTTTAGCACTCCCAGATATTAATGGGTATCTATTGGTATCTCAATTTAAGGGTGTAAGGATGTTGTTGGCTACTCCTGATGAAACTAAGTGGGGCAGGTTATTGGGTGAATTGGCCTTAGCAGAGGGAGGTAGTGGACAAAGGGGGTTCCTATACAAATTTGGGACACCCAGATTTTTCAAGCGGGTACGTCTTAAGGTTTTAAAAGCTGCTTTGATCACCTGGTATAAATTAAGACGTATTTGGGGTATTGGTTATTTTTCCTTTTTTGCACCAATTTGGGATTCTCCGGGGACCCCCCTTTGCCTGGGTGATAGTTTGGCAATGCCGATTAAAAGAGCTGTTTTGGAGAGGTGGTTTGACCTGGTGGATTCAGATGGGGTTCTCCTCTGGGAGATATTGCAAGATAAGATCGGTCCCTCTTTTTCTAGGTTTAAGTACCTCCAGTTAAGATCATGGTATGAGGCGGAAGCTCGAGAAATAGGAGGGAATTGGGAACTCGAGCAGTTATTTCAAGATTCACGCCCAAGGAAGAAAGAAATATCTCTGTGGTATTTGAGCCTTTTGGAAGCAGAGGATCACGAGGCCCCTGCTCAGTCATCGGTGTGGAATTCTTCCCCACTTGCTCAGGACATTGAAAATGTTTTTGAATTTTCTTTCAAGTTACTGTACAAATATATAAAGCCTGCTAGGCTAAAGAAAAATCATTTTTTTGTCTTGAACAGGCTTTATTATACTCCGGCCAAAATAGCTAAATTTGCACCTGTTCCAATCCCAGTATGCCCGAGGTGTTCTTTTGATAGGGCCGACGACATTCATATGTTTTTTGAATGTCCAGATTTGGTTTTTTTGGAAAAATGTGGGTGTGACTTTGACAGCTATTTTTCGAATACATATCGAGATGGATCTTCATCTAGTGGTTTTGGTGTAAATAATTATGTTAAAGGGCGGCTTTCTCAGACTCACATTGGTTTGTTACTTTACCTTGTAATTTTGGCCAGGAGGGAGATCTGTATAAGATGGAAAGATCCATCTCCCCCAATACAGAAAGCTGGTTAAAGGCGGCATTATGCATGGCCTGTTTAGAGCAAGAAGGGCTATCGGAAACCGATAACATCTGGTTTCCTCTCCTAAGTTGGGGTCGTCACCTGTACTTGATAACTTGATAATTTGATAAGATTTTTGGCGGGTCCAATGATTACACCAGTCCTCAGGCACGAGAGGAAGGCCATGGAGTGCCAGACAAAAAGCAGTAAGTCGGGGGCTCCCAGTAATGTATAAGTCGGCTTGTTAAAACTGCTAATGTCTTTGGTGAGATGAGGACAAAAAAAAAAAAAAAAAAAACAGTCTGTGAGGGTGAGAACAGGGAAACTGCTGTATGGGGTCAGTACAGGTTTTCACTGGTGCCCAATCAGCTTCACTCAGGGTTTCTGTGGGGCCATCCTTACCCTTCCCAAAGCTGTAACCCTCAAGTGGTGCACAACAAATATACCTTGGTGAGCTACTTAATGTGACCTATTAAGTTGTAATTGTCTCAGAACATGTTTTGTAATTGCAAAGTGGATGCCCGCATTTGCAAAACATTCTCAATATGCTCTGTCCATTCATAATGGCAGTATATTTCCCACAACATATCTAAAAGAGTATGGCTAGAGTATGGATAGAGTTCTTCCTAGTGTTATTTATCAATCATTCAGAGCATCATTTCCCATTAGTGTGGCTTCCGAGAAAGTTAGGCGATCGGACGCGGCGAGGATCACAAAGCGCAAGATTGGATACATGCGCTCGCCGCCAAATACATTTTGAAGAGTTTAGTCCCACAGTGATCAGGGCAACCATGGAGCCGGGCACCGGAGCCTGACGTTACCGCCCTTCAGATAAAATCGTTTTCGGTCCACAATCTTTTCTTAGCAAGTGACACTGGCTTTGACGTTTTCAGTTATATAAGCGTTGTGTGGCACAATAAGTGCCAGGACAAAGAGTATACAAGCTCACTTTCCAGGTCCTGAGGATAACCCTCAAACAAAATTGGTTTAGAAACACGTTGACCATTCGTTTTTGTCCAAACAAGTATTTGATGATACATTTTGAGTATCAGGTCCATGAAATAGATTACAACCAACGAATTTGATTTTTTCTTATGACCTGAATAACTGAACTGTTTGGCCAAAATTTGCCCTGGGTCTGTGTTGCATCCTAGATTACGACTGTGGTGTACCCCTTTTTTTAAACCTTTCCCTTGAGTTCTTTCATTTCTTTTCTCTGTTTTCTTTAGTTTTTGTTGGAATTTGAGCTTGCTCAGATCTGGCAAAATGATTTTATCATAAAATGTATTGTAATGTCTTATTTGTATGTGTAAAAATTGTTATTATATGGTTGTATTATGCTGTTGTGGTCCGAAAATGTTTTGTAATGTTCATGAAAATAATAACATGGACTGATTCTTTTTGAAAAAGATACAAAATATCAAAAAGTAAAATAAAAGATTTATTGATTAATTAATTTTTTTCAATCACTATGAGTGGCACGTGTGATTGTTAGAAGTGAAACAGTGAATATTCATCAGTATTGGCAGTTGTTTTGTTGTTTTATTTATCAATTGGCCCAGCCTAACTGATTAGGGGCCAGAACCCTTTATTGATTAGTATAGTATATTTCCCACAACATATCTAAAAGAGTATGGCTAGAGTATGGATAGAGTTCTTCCTAGTGTTATTTATCAATCATTCAGAGCATCATTTCCCATTAGTGTGGACTCTCCGAGTCTTTCGACGGTTCAAGCTGTGACTTTCCAAACATTATCGAAGACTGGAGTCTCATTCAGATTTATGGCGACTATCACAGTGCAACCAATCCCATCCCACAATGGTCCATTACATGTTCACATCCACCAGAACCCATTGTACTGAACTCCAAATGTAAATCCGGCAAGCCCAGAAATGCAATGCTGTTGGCTATCCCAGTACTCACCAACATTGGCTCACCACAAAACACAACACACAAACATGCAGACAGACAGACAGACAGACACACACAAACAAAACACACACAAACCTCTGTCCTTCAGAGCATCGGTATGTCTTGTGGCCTAGAAGATACTAAGCAATTGGCAGTCTGCATTGGTAACCCCCAGGGCCGGCGATTGGGACTGCAGCCATTGGAGGTGGGTTTTGAAGGCCCCCTCTGTCACTCTCTCCAGCACCTCAGGAGTTAGTTGCAACAGGCACAGCAGGGGCATAAGTAAGCAAGAGAGAGACAAAGAGTGAGAAAAATAGCGAGAAAGAAAGAAAGGCAGGGAAGCATGTCTGCTTTGAACATTTTTTGGTCTCACCAACCAAACAGTGCACACTCCATAGTTGCAAAAGATCTTATTTGAACCTACAGTGTTCCTAGAATCTGCCCATTGCATACCATTGGTTGGATTCATTGTCACTCCCACTTGCTTGCTTCTTATTATATGGCTTGCCTTCCTCTTATTGTGTTTGTCCGTTCCATGGAGCATAGTCTCTTTCAGGTTCTTTTTTGATTGCCTGACTTGTATCCTTCCACTGCTCATACTTAGAAAACTACTTTTTGCTTTTAATTCAACACTCCATGACAGCGCATGCGTTTTCTAGATATCTCCCGCTTGTGCTGCTTCCCCCTCAAATATCCCCCACCCCCACAGTGATGCTCTCCACCCCTCTAAGCTTTTCTGACAAATCACAGCAACAAAGATATATTTACTAGGATATGGCTCAAGAGTAGAATTTAAGGGTTGTTTTTTTCTTTATCTCCTGCTTTCCACATATTGAATAAAAGCACAAGTTTTGCCAGACAAATGCTTTTAATGGCGCTGGTGGAAGGGCCATCTTCTGCACTCACTCAGCTGGCCTATAAGGCAAAAGGTAAAATTAACATTACACTTGTCCTCGAGGCCCATATATTTGCTCCTGCAGAAGACCAAATGTCTGAATCTTGTCGAAAGTAAATTAGCCTTTACATTCTGACACTACCTCATTCTTTACAATTCTGTTCAGTGTTTCCTGAGTGAAAAGATTTCAAAAAATGTATCTTGCCATCTATGTGTGAAAACATTGAATTCAATGTACAAGTTTGACATACCATAGTATATGTGTCTTCTTTTCCTCCAGAAATGTGAAATGTTTTTTTTTTCTTTTATGTTTTTAAACAATACTTTACAGGCAAGACGTGGCAAAGCCAACAGCTCTCCACTCGCATTATATAGGTGAGACCTATTGGCTTTGCCAATACTTGTTACTGGGGTACTTTTGATTCCCAGTCCAGCCTTTGTAACCCCCTCCTGAACTTCAGAAAAACTCTCGCTCAGACAATAAGCACTGAGGGCCAGATATACGAGCAGTCCGATTTGCAAGTCGCACATTACAATTTTTTGCGACTCGCAAAACGGAATGTACTATTGTGTCTCAGACAAATTTAGCAATTCCCAATGGGGTTGCAAATGACCTGCCTCATCAATATTCATGAGGCAGGTCACAATTTGCGACCCATTGGGACTGGCCTGCACTTACAGTGATGGTGGCCTGCTGGGGTCAGCAGACCACCATGTCTGTGACTGCTTTTTAAATAAAGCAGTTTTTTTTTAAAAATGCATCCCATTTTTCTTTGATAAAAAAGAAAAATGAAACGTTTCTGTTTCATTTTTTAAGAGTAGGCAGTGGTCCCTGGGACCACTGCCTGCTCTTAAAAATATTTTTGCTGACCAACACAAAGGGGAAGGGGTCTCCTGGGGACCCCTTCCCATTTGTGACTGGCTTACCACCTACTTGGATTAGGTGATAGTTGTAATTGTTTTGCAACCGCATTTGCGGTCGCAAAACAATCATACATACCAGTGTGACTCGCTATTAGGAAGGGACGCCCTTGGCACGCCCCTTCCTAATAGCGACTAGCAAACCCTATTTTGCGAGACGGTAATAGGTTACTGACTCGCAAAACAGGGTTTGTACGTACCACAACCCCTTTTAGCGGTCGCAAATAGGCAGATTTTCTTTTTGCGACCGCTAGAAAGGATCGTACATCTAGCCACATGTCCTACCAAGAGCTGAATGTATCATATACACATGTCAACAACGGAGGATGAAAATGGTGCACACTCTTCTGCCTGATGATATTAAAAATCGTTTAATGGCGGAAATACAGAGCTTTCCTAATTGTGAAGTCTTCATTTTTTCTCAATTAATATGTCTCAACACTGAAAGATTTTTTTCATTTTTTTTGTCCTGGGCTTATAGAGATCTATTGACTATTAAACAATGGCTTTTGGACATTTTAAAACAGCGAACAATAATTATTTTAGAAGGCAAGATACATAGAAAACTTACAATTTGATATCGTGTACAATGTGCTTGAGCGCGGGGCGTTCAACAGTGCTAAACATGTCTTCTCACTATTTATAGAGAACGTGTTCATCACGTTAAAGTTCTTTAACCGAAATGTAAGTGAAAATGTCTTCACAAAATAATTGAGGCCTGTGCAAGAATAACCGTGGCTGTGTTTTTTTAACCTTCTTTAAAGAAATTGCTTTGTCCTTTAGTTAGTCATCACAAAGCAGAATGAGAGACTAGTCACCAGGACATATTGCCATGTACTTATTAACTTTCTAAGTGATGAGTAGGCGCCAGTGCAATGATAACTCCTACCATCAGAGTCAGTTTCTTTAATAAGGCTTTGCAGCTATCAACTCCCTGAGCAGTGGAGAGTTTGTGGGGGCTTTGTTATTTTAACATTGGAGGCACATGCCTGACGGAAAATAGATGTTATTTTCAATAAGTACATAACTTTTGACCGAAACTTTAGCTTCATTTTAATATCCGACACACATGAAAAAAGATGTGATTTTTAATGAGCACATCACTGCTGACCGAAGCCTTTAGCACATTAATATGCAGGGAGGGGATAGGCAATCTTTATTAAACAAATTTGTAATCCATTATCTGTTTACTGCTGGTATCTGCTAATATATAAGTGAAACAACGTGTTTCAAAGTTTTGTTACTTATGAGGTAAAGTGTAAGAAAATACAGATATTACACTCCTTCAGGGTGAATTTTCACATTTTAGTGACATTTTTCAAGAGAAACGGCAATTTTGATCTTGCAGGTCACATTACTTCACTCATTAACGCTCTTTTTATTTTGCATTTTGTTATATTTCTATTTTTCTGCGATAATATAAAGGAATTGAGATTTAACCTCGCCGCATAATTTCTCAATTTAAAAGCATATGTACTAGCACAGTGCAAAGCAGTATGACTATCTTCATGGGCAGGCATAGTCTAGACTCTAGGTATACCGAGGTTCAGGATTCTGCTCCTTTGATAGCTTCTAACTTAGTGCACTGTTTTCGTTAAAAAGGAACAGTGGGAGGCAAGAACAGAAGTCATGAGGATGGTGGACATGTCGGCTCCAGATCTGTTCCTTGGCATTTCTCAGAATTCAATGTTTTTAAAATCTACTACACCTCATTTAGAGTGCCCAGAAAACGAGTTTAATGTGAAGCAAGACACAGAACATTATACCCACCCTCCATAGGGAATCCAAGGTCCAGTGCTTAATATTGAACAAAATACGTGCAGGGGCCCAAAGTATTTCTCAGAAACCCATGACCGGTGCTGCCAAATGTTGGGGTTACCAAATACCAATTCCTGCTCCCTTAACTTACTCTTTGAGTTTCCTTTTCATCCCATGCTTTCCCCCATTGTCACTGTTTTCGTGCATTCTCTTTCTCTCTTCCATTCTGCCTTTTTTGCTCTTGTTCTGGGTTAAATTCTGATGGTGAAAAAGAACTCCCGGTTCTCAAAAATGAGTAAACACAAGGAGATGATGGACGGAGCGCTGAAACTTTTCAGACGCTCACCCCCAGTCACAGATCTGGGTTGAATCCATCATCATTCTTTAGCTCACTTTGCCACCTCAGTTCAGACCCAGCCATATGCAAATCAGTCTTGACCCTGTGCCTCATGGGAACAGTCCAGCCCGAACTGCCAAGCCAGGTCTTCAAAAATGAGTGCCTTTGGGCCCTATCTGCAGCCACCTGCTCAAACTAAGCACTGCCAATGGTACATGCTTCCATCGGCTGCCAGTCACACACATATATATGCTGCACAACAGGCATGTATAATGATCAAAAAGCCTCACACTGAAATATAAAAAAACAGTGATAGATTGAATACTTGAATTAATCTCAGCCACTCATAATTACTCGGGTCGTATCCCAATCCATTGCTATTTTGCACACCAAGTCACCTAAGTTTGGACTCAGTCAGATGCAAATCAGCCGTGCCCCTGCTTCAATGGAAACAGTCGAGCCGGAACTGCCAGGCCAAGTCCTCCCTGAACTGGAACACGAGCATACCTGGACGTGTTTTGCCCTTATTAGGGCTCCCTGTATAGCTTGGCTCCAGTGGCACAATGCCCACAGGACCCATATCTGGCCATACCCATTATACTTAGGGCATCAAAGACAATGTGATGGTTGTAATGCTTGAATTAATCTCAGCCACTGGCAATTGCTTGTGCCACATCCCAATCCTTCATTTTTTGCCAACTATGCCACCTCAGTTTGGACCAAGCCAAATGCAAATCAGTCTTGACCTTGCTCAAATGGGAACAGCTCAGTCCACCACCATTCACCGATGTCTTCCAAAATGGAAACGATTCTTTTTAAGCAGCATATTTTTTTTTAAAGAACATGGGTTGCTTTAAAAAAAAAAAAAAAACGATTCCTGTTTGGCAATGTAAATGCAAAAATGGAGGAATGCAGTCCATTTCAGGTCACTATCATACAATGGTAGCCAATACTTGAGGGTCCCAAATGGTAAACATCCTTTACACCGACAGCATTACAACGCATGTCATTACCCCGCATTTTTTACTCTACAGCAACTTTTACAACGCACAGCTTTACACTGCAAGCCATTACAACACATTATCCATTACAACGCCCCGGTGGAGTTAGAATAGTAAATTGCGTTGTAATGACTTGGCGTGTAAAGCACTGCGTTGTAAAAGTTGATGCGGAGTAAAAAATGCAGGGTAATGGCACATGTTGTAAACGTGTGCGGAGTAAAGTATCATGTTCCCCCCAAATAGCTCCCTGTTCAATTGATATTTATTAGGCAGGTCGTTCCGAGCTCACTTTGCGATTTGACCTATTAAAACTTAGGTCACCTGGCAAAAAAAAATACAGTTAGCAAAAAGTCAATGCACAAGCAGCTCCTCAAAAGTCGACCATAATTGAAAAAGATACATCTAACCAGCACCAAATGGAGGATTAAGTCATAAAAGACCATATCTATTTGGATATAAATGTAGCAAGGTTCAGAAATTCACCAGGGAATAGTACTGGACAAGTTAACTGCAGGTAGGCTCTGGACTTAGTGTATTGATGTGTGAGTTGTTTAACTCTGCTGTAGCCTTAGCAACTGATCCTAGATTTCAAATAAATTGTGATCTCTTGTCCTGGAATATTGCTTGAACAAGAGGTAAACTAGACATCATACACTGTTATGGTGGAAGGGTTATCTACCTAGTTTGGTAGCCTGCCCCAGTATAAAATACGAATTGTGAATCACGAAAAAGTACCTTTTGCAACTTATGGCAGAATGTCTCAGGTGTGTAGTTCTTCCATGTCATCACCTGTCATTTCCTTTATCATGTTAAGGCTAGAATTCAACAAGGCCTGACAAATTTTCTTTAAGCACAGAGTGGAGAAGGAGGATCTCAGAAATGCTGACAGCTAGAGACATTTTTTATGTCTGCTCTGGACGATATATTTAATTATATTTTTACTTAAGTGTGTAGAAACTTCATAGGGCCTCATTATGATGTCAGGCGGAAAGTCATCCGACAGCTTGTTGGAGGCTTTCTGCCTGAAATCAGAGGTTTCCGTCCGACCGCCGGATTACGATACTGGTGGTCGGAGGGAAACCAGCGGGGGAATTCCACTCCGCTTCCGATGGGCTCACGGAGCCTATTGGGGCGGTGGTTGAAAATGTAATTCTCAAATGGCAGCAGAGCCAGCCTCGGCTCCGCTGTCGGGATTACAATTTCGCTTTCCTCCTGCCCTTTCATGGCGGTCCGCCCATCACAAAAAGGCAGGTGAAAAGTGACTTTGGGGGCCCCTAGAAGGGCACACTTCCCCCCGGCCCTTCGCTGTGTGCCCCTCTAAACATCCCTGCACCATGTGGCAGGCACCGCATGGCGCCTGCAACACAGTGCAGTGTTGTTTAAACTCTGCATGTTTTCCATTGCGGCTTGTGCTGCAAGCAGTAGCACAAGCCGCAATGGAAAAAATACAAGATCCAACCACCAACACGGCGGTCAGATCATAATCTGGGAAGCGGGCCCTCCGACTCCTTGTCGGGCGGTCCAGCTTCCGCTACAATGCTGGTCAGATGCCTGTCTGACCAGCATTGTAATCGCCGCCCTAGAGATTTGCAAAAAATAAATTGAGGTCAGCAAATGCGCTCCTTTTATATTTAATGCAGGGGAACCAATGGCAGTCAGCATTTCAGAATTCCCTCTGAGAGTATTATGAAATTGTAAGGTGCTGATAGAATTACTGTTAACTGTCCATACTATTCCTGCAGGTCTTTAAGGGTTAAACAATCATTCCAAGGTGATCTTGTTAGCTTCTTGAAAGATACCCTAGATGATTGTGAGGCCCACATGGATCCCAATAAAACAGACTGAAATGTAGCTTCCTGACACATATATAGAGATGGCTGAAAAAGCTTAATCTTAGTAAGGATCGAAAGTTTGATGGCAATATCACTTGCGATAATAATTAGGAGTTATCCAGACCATTGTGTAAGGCTTCATTTATTGTTTTGTTTACATTAAATCATATTAGCCAGAACCAAGGTGAAGAATGATTGTATTGTCACTCCTAAAGCGCATGGAAAGTACTAGTCATATTGAGGTATTTCATTATATTATTACATATTTATTTTGATTTATTGAGATTCTGGTGTGTATCACAAAGTATTCTGAAATGGGGTATAATTAAGTGAAGGAGGATTTCAGAGACAATATCAAAACCATGCAATCTTCCTCTATAATGCTGCATTCTAATGCCATCCCTGACATATTAAGGAAGAAGTAGCTAACACGAGCCTAATTCTTGTGCAATTTAAAGTTTGCATTCAAGTCTCCTTTGATATCTAAGTGAAATTGCATTTTTTATAATTAAAAGATTTACTTGCACACCATAATTCTTTTGTCTTGATTAATTTTCCTATTCCCTTTTTTTTTAACTTTTGCCATTTATGTTTGGGAAATGAAGCTCCTGCTATTCCTTTGTTTCCATCTTGATAATGGCCTTGTAATGGATCAATTAAAGGTGAAAAATTGAGGCATATAAATTGACAATTGTACTTACCTATAATATTTCTGACTACTTGACAATTGTGTTTTTTTGTTCCACCCATGAAGATTGTATAATTATCTTCTTTGTGTGTGAGCAATGAACACCTGGATGTTTCACTATTATTTACATTTTGGCAAAAAAGATGATTTTAATCTTGTTAAATAATAAATGTTTGTACTGCTGCTTTTCATGTGTTCTTCTATAACAAAACCAGATATTTAATTCCTAATTGAACATTTAGCTCATAATAGTTTTTTATTAAGCACTTAAAGTACTAAACGTATATTACTGCTCTGTAGCCATTCACATGATGCGGACAAACTGCTAAGAAAATAGAATATGTTAGCTAAACAAACTTGATGGTTTCACTGTAATTCCTTAGGGCCACCAATATGCAAGGGCTAGACACAGTGCCAAGGATGCCCACAACATAGTCGGAATGACAACCATTATGCGATGTGTGGCTGTTATTGGTCCAAGCATGCCAAATAGTTGCCAAGAAGGACCACCATTATTCCAGGCAAAACATTATACTTGAGATGATCCATTTGGTCCATGGCGGTCACCAGGTACCATTGGTAGTCGAAAATGTTAGCATTATTTCCAGGGAAACACATTGCCTGTCATGGACACATACAAACAGCTGAGCATGAGTTCCGTGCACACATGTACACAAAAACACACACACAAGAATACATGTATTCACACCCATCTCCCATCATAAAAAGTGTCTACCACCACACCTGCTGCCCTGAGCTTTTGCACTTTAACAGCACAATTCCTCTCCACTGCCATACTGAAGATGATCCACTCTATATGGCATTCTTTCACACACCTGTGCTCGCACAGTCTGATTGACTGCATGGGGCCTCAAATATAATCAGTTGCCATGCATTGTTGCTTTCTGATTCTTTGGTTGATTTTGTTGAAAACACACGTGAGTCTCACTGAGTATGTGTCTTGCCATGTATTTTTGTTGGTTGCCTGACATGCAGAGTATTTGGAGGAGAACAGCAATATCTCCTACAAGATCATAAGGTGATGCTGCTCATGTCTAGCCCCACTAAATGAGGTAATGGGCTGTACCACACACGTAGTTGGTTATTTATGTTTTAGCTGCTATTTTGAAAACCCAAGTCGGGCACTGAGGGACACGTGTACTAAACGGTTTATAGTCTCAGACATACTGAATCGAAGTTTGTGACCACAAAAACATTTTCCAAATGTACTAAACTCATTTTAGGAGTCAGTAAAGATTTAGAAATAGATAAGGAATCACTATTTGGAAGTGGTGTGTTGTAGGCATTCCTTCAATGTAGAGAATCTTATCCCTATGTATCAAGGCTTTAGGACCGACTTATGGGTCATAAACTATTAAAAATGTGCTGGTCCCCTAAGTTGGTGTGGTAACTCCTTCGCAAAAGTGAAGGGGTCCCTGTGTCATTTCGCAGGAGACTCTTCTCCATGTACATAGGAAGTCGGGTCAACCTAAACTACACCAGCCTCGTGAATTTTGAAATGCGTTTCAGGCAGTAGCGGCCCGTGGTGGGAGTGCTGCCGGGCAGTGATGTGGGGCGGGGGAGGGGCTGGGTGGGGGGTAGTAAACTACGGAATACGGCCGAATAGAGGTAAGTAAACATATAAATAAATAAAACGAATACCGTTGCGCGCGCTGCATCGCATTTGGCTATGCAGCGCGCGCAACGAAATTCATTTTATTTATTTATATGTTTACTTACCTCTATTCGGCCGTATTCCGTAGTTTACTATCCCCCACCCAGCCCCTCCCCACGTCACCGCCCGGCAGCACTCCCACCACGGGCCGCTACTGGTTTCAGGAGTAGAAACTCTAAAAGAAACTTTACAAATAAGAAAACCTTTTTTTAAAGCATCCTGTTTCATTTAAAAAAAATAAAAAATGTAAAGACAATCACAGACATGGCACTCACAGACATTCTGGTTATGGCCACCAATCGGAGTGTGTCCCAATTTGCAACCTACCTCATGAATACTAATGAGGTAGGTCGGATTGCAACCCTCTCCGATTCAGAAATTTGGGAATCAGCCTAATGGTACAAAGGTCAGTTGGCAAAATTACTTACTGGTTGCAAAAACTCTGTTCGGAAATTGCGACCATTTTGTGCTTCCAATAAAATAGTACATCTGGCCCTGAGTTCCCAAGCATTAGTAGGTTCACAAAGCCTTTTCCTGCTTAGTACTATTTTCAGATCTTGGGTGGCAATCACATGAATGTTAACCTGTTGCATGGTATTATACAAATATTTTTTTTTCCAGCTTGTGCTTTAGTTGGTTCAAGGCATCTATTGAATGTGGGTGTCCAGGATCCTATTGAGCGCTCCCTTTCTGTGGTCCTCGCCTTGTTGAGGATAAAGGAGATATCAGACGTCTTTGAGGGCTCACAGAATTAAACAACTCTCTTTAACTTTACGCTAACTAGCTTTTACGTATCCATGGAATGGGGGTAATTCTTGATAACCACGCTCTCCCCTGCAGGACAAGCAAATAGGCGCAAGAGTCAAGCTGAATATGTTGATGTTGCATGACCACGCAAGAGCAATATACCATGGGGATGTAGGATGAAAACTGTTAAAACTTTGTCTCTCTTTCTGGTTGGCTGCACATGGTATGCCTATTCAAGGAAGCAGAAGGGTCACTTTCTTTTTTCGAAATACGAGGCATGCACTAAACAAAGCGCATTGCACTTTTATAGGCCACCCAATATGATAATGTTAAATAGACAGCCGCAGGTTATATCCGCAGTGCCCTGAAAACACCACTGTAAGATTCCAGAGGGTTTGTTTAAAGCAAGGACTTCAAATTCATATTTTAGAATTTTATCATTCTATGTCGTTCAGTGTAGAGCAGATGATAGGGAGAGGGCATGGAGGTTTTGTATGCAGAACTATATTTAAATCTGTTTTAAAATTTGCTGATATTTAGTCAATGTTAAAAGATCGCTCCATATTTCTAATTGATGTCGATTTTTGTGTAATGGAGAATGTCGAACACATTATTATCTCTTTCTGATAAATCTTGCTCAATACACAAATGTACAAATACCTATTTCCTACAATTTCAGTTTTATTGGACCGCATATTTTTATATTCTTCTATTTATGCAAATGCAGAAGCATAATTTTTCATATTTGTGATCAGACATATTTGGGAGCTGCGCTCTATGTGATTATACATGAAATAGATGTGGCACTGTGCCATTATTTCTTTATTACTTACACCTGGGTGTACTACGATAGCCATTTACATATATTTTACATGAAAACAGACAGTTCCTTCTATAATATTTACGGCTGAGGGCAGAGGACACTGTCCCTCGTCTCTCCTGGAACTCATCTCATTTCAATTAGAACAGATTCTGTTGTCAGACTTTCGCATACACAGCTTGAAATACTTTAACATCGACATAATGCTTTCGTACTACTTTTTCTGTATACAACGTTCTTTTAAATGTTTTTTTATGTTTCATGGTTCAAGGGAAGTTAATGGAAGGCTGCCCTATAAAGTCAATCTATAAAATAAAATATTTTTATCACACAACTGTATTGTATTTTATTTCACATAACAAAAACAACATCCCCAGCTAGAGTTAAACAGATCTCTTGACCAGTTGTTTAAATCTTCTCAATTAAAACATTAAGGCTGATGGGGTCCTTTTAAAAATTGGCAGTCTGCCCCCCAACCAGTGATGTGCTGCCGTGACACCAGCCGCAGGCAGATCGCCAAATTGTGTTTTCCTTGCCACATTGGTTGGTAATTAGGTTTGGGCTGGAGACAGTTCCACAGCCTTTGTTCACAATACCGAATAAATAATAATACATAGAAGTTCTTTGGCTAAGCCTCTTCCGACATTGCTTCCTTGAAATGCCCTTCACATTGTGGACCAGGCTACAGCCTGCATAAGGAGAGTGGGACAATGGGTCAGCACGGCTTCCATTGCTTTGTGTGATGGGTCAGTCAGATTTTGCATCAGGCCACAGGATGACCACGGTGGGCCAGATAAATCAAAGGCTTGCATTGCCCTTGCATCACACAAGGTGACACAAGAGCAACGCAAGCTCTTAAGTGAAATTTACTATGTCACACAGAGCCACCTTGTGTGGCATAGTAAGTTTGGAGTAACACAAGGCAGCGCAAGTCGCTGCCTTGCGTTACTCTGCTCTGGGAAAGCATTCCATGGGTGGAGCGTGGGTGTCCTCACGTATTCACCCATGGTTTTGGGCGCATTCCCAGATTTACTAACACTAGAAAACCCGCAAATGCGTCAAAATGGTACACCTTCGCAGGAGAGGTGTAACAAGGAGAAATGTTTGTTTTTCCTCACGTTTTCCTCTTTCTACTTGTGCTGCATTCTGCAGCACACATAGAAAGAGGAAAAAGCCTCAGAGGATTGTTTTTATGCAGGAAGGTGCCCCTTCATGCACAAAAACAATCTGGCTGTAACGCAGGCACCCTTGACCATGATGCAAGGGTGCTTACATTGGTGCTAGGCAGCCACAAGTGCATCAGCGCAGGGGGAGAGCAGGAATGCATCATATCTTAGTAGATATGGTGCATTCCTGCCCTCTTCATTTCATGCATTGCAGCGCAGCAAGTTGTCTTGCTGTGTTGCGTAGTGGCAAATATTAGTAAATGTGACCCTTATTTGTTGTTTCAGATATTATGAGAGATTGCAGTTTGCCCCATTATGTCGAATTCCACGTGAGGAAGTGGAAATCACAGAGTCCAAAAGAGTCCATCTACATTCCCAATTAACGTGTAGTGCACACTCTGACTCCAAGGAAGTGTTATATGTGACACAATCAATGAGAGTGGAGATAGCCCACAAACCAGCTGACTGCAGTAGTGAACACATAATGAAATAAGTAACATAGAAACCAAGTGCTTAAGCTCAAGCTGTGATGTCTGGCTTAATACGGTGAGGAACTTTACATTTTTTACATCAATTTACCACATGACAATATAGAAATCTGTCTTAACATAAACGTAGGAAATGCATCGCAATATAAAAGTTAAAGAAAACGTGCTTTTATTAAACATGGGAAAAGAGAAAAATGCTGCTTATTTCTGAAGAAAGCTTCTATTTATGTCATCCTTTCACTGCTAGGCCTCAATATTTTCTGTTATTCTTTCCTTTCCCTTTAATAAAAGAAATGCCTTTTTGTAAATTCTAATTTAACGCTATAATTGAACTGTAGAGCCTAACATCTTTGTGAAATGTGCTGTTTGCCGCAAAATGTATTTCTTTCCTTCCTCACACCATATGACTTAATCGTATTTTAGATAGTTACCTCTGCCACATGCTTATAAACAACAAGCTTATAGATTTGAGTCTCAAGATCTAACCAGCAAATGCTAATTATTAATATTTCATTTCATAGCACAGCCCATTGTCACACAATGGAACACTGAACAGCTAACAGAGTAGGCTTGCGAAGTTTCTCATGAGAACCTTCTTAGATGTATCTTTTTGTAATACGCTGTAGCAACATTAAAATAACAACATGTCGCCATGGACGTTTACCGTGGGAATCAAGAGAGAAGACGACGGACTATCGGAATATCCTTTCCTATTGGCTAGAGATGATTCAACATTCTTAGATTGCAACATGTTTTGTGTTTTTCTATATAGTATGTGTTCCTAGTTAGAGAGGCAATGCATTCTATGCACATCTTCCCCCTTGCCATGCACTCTAGCACTTGACTGTGCTACTCTTGCCTGAAATTACAGTGAGCTACTGCTAGCAGTGCTTTTTCAATTATTTTGATGCCATTTTGGAGACTTTCTCCATGCTGATCATAGATCCTGCTGTGATTACTTCCTTCCACCTGTATTAAGGGTTGCTATTGCAGCTGTTAGGGAACTTGGCTGATTTTCCAGAACTACTTTTTATGCAGAGTTTGACTTTTTTTTATAGCTATTAGCCTGGTGCTCCAAATTTTCTCTTGCTCTTTTCCAAAGGAACTCTCTATGTGTTCTGCCTAGGATAAATTAGGTCGTTTTAGATTAAGATAGGGATTAATTCCTTTATTGAGCATGCTGTTATTTTGTATGCTAATTCTAACCAAATTTTCTTGATACTTCTGTAAACAGACTTATTTGACTAACCTAAATAAAAAGATAAAGATATGGACTAATCTCTTAATGAGAAAATACAATTTTAAATCTTCACCAAACCTCTCATCAGTGACTGAACATTAAAATCTGTAAGTTGATGATTAATTTAGAAATGCATTTGGGTTATGCTCCATTCTAACACGGTGGCAAAGATTCATCGACCTGAAGAAGAAATTGGTGTGGAAATTGGAGGTTCTCTTAGTAAGTTTGAAGGTGGAGCTGTTTATAAAAGTTTTATGAGATTTCTGGCTCGCATTTGCAACAGTGAGAGGACAACTCCCACATCATATTGGCTCTGCATTGCAGAACTCAACTTTTTTTAGCATGACAGTAACAGTATACTTTGTAAAAATAGTTTTCAATAGATGGCCACAACATTATAATTTGAAAGATCGAGCATCATCATTTTCTTGTAATGACAGGAAGCAAATGAAGGTTTCCCCCTCTTAAGATGACCACCATCACACACAAAGCCCCACCTCTTAATGGAAAGTGGTGTTGGGCTCCTCTCACTTCTTGTTTCAAGTGGTAATGAAGGAGGAGAGATATGTTCTGATGAGGAGTGCTTGCAGCTGAGATGCTGCTGCAAAAAGGTGCACAAAATGCTGAAAACAAAGTGCACTGCTATGAATGGCCCCATGGGTATAGTCCTTCATGCACAGCTGCATCAAGCCCTCCCAAATCCCTGGTAAGCCACTGTGAGACATGGAGTGTGGGTAAGGCACATAAGGCATAAAACAGCCCTCAGCAAGCCCCTATTTCTCTTTCAAGTTAGTCAGTCCTCTCCCCCCTATCTGTTCATTGGCTCCAGTCATGCCTTGCCAAACTCCTCCTGCACAAAGCTGGCAGCATCCATGGTGCATCCCATTACTTCTGGCTATCATGCTTTCTTTCTTCCAGTTGAGCACCAGCTGCCTCACTCTACCTCTTACACCACACACCATCCACTCCCATGGCCTTTCATGAGGGCATACAGCTAGTGGGTATGGGAGATGTTGCACAGCTGCTGGAGGACCGAGGTCTTCCAGGCACTGATCACAATGTAAAAACATGGAAGCAAAAGTTAAAGAGAGCTGAGGGTCTTTAGGAGGAAAACTTGGCAGAAATAAAGAAAAATATTGGATACTTAGTAGTGGAGAGATTGTAGGTTGGATGAGTGGGCAATGTGTGTGGAAAGCAGATTGTGGTGTGGCTGCTTGTCATTTGCTCTTTAAATGTTTGTTAGGAGTTGAGCGATGGGTGTAAGGGTGCGTGTCAATGATTGTGGAACCATAATAATAGCGTAGGACTTCTGTTAACGATTGTTAGGTGCATTGGTAGTACTTGGTGGTGAGTTAGAAGCTGCAGTTCGGATAAATCATGTCGAACCCCTCCACAAAAAGAATCCAAAATATACTCAAACATCCCATAAATGAATACTTCTGTTAATGTTATAAATCAAAGAAAATGAAGTGCTTATGTGTGTCATTTTTCTACATTTCCACGTGCATATGTGAACTGACTCTTTTGCCAGCCCCCTCCGCTTCCTTGAGAGCACCATTTTATACGTAGTTAAGGATGTTGGCATCTTTCTATATAAAAATAATATTGATGTTTTGACTATTACTTTTTTGGAACTGCACGTTAGTGGTTGTGGTGTAGCAACATTGCAACAATTACTCAGCTGTAGGCATTGGAAGGAAAACGTATTCAGGAAGACACAGTGCCTTAGAGAGGCTAACTATAGAGTAAGTGGTTAACAGGCATCATCAGGCAGACTCTGGTGTCCACCACACACCCTCAAGTCAAATGACAGGATGATTCCACTTTCTATGTGGCTTAGTGACTCCCATAAAATGGAATTGGGAGGGGATGCTTGATCCAAAAAAATAGAAGAGCTGACTTTGTGCTTTCAATTTGCTTCTAGATCTTCAACACCCTATCACCACTGTGAGAAAGTGGATTATTAGTTGAAGTGTATGTTAGGATGGTAGTAATGGTAGTAATAATTGCACAATCCTTTACTAGGTCCAGTTAGGTTTCAGTAATTTAAACCTGAGCTCAACCCCTGGTAGCTGTTGCTTAACTGAAGAAACGAGTGTAAAGCATTCATCAGTACCAAAACAGCTAATAACACAGCACAATAAAAATTCCTTTTCAATTTATAAAAATAGAGAAACGTTTAGTGAGCAAATAGACATAAACATTACAAAAATCAGACATAGTGAACCAGAGATATGATATAGATGCTTCTAACACCAAAAACAGCAAAGGGCCAACCACAGGTATCTAGTCACACTAGACCAGGTCAAAGTTGGGTCAGATACAGGGACAAGGTTTGTCACACTGGAAAGTTTACCTTCTGTCTTAGTTATTTTTCTGGAGAAAAATCTAATTGATTAGGTCGCAGGCGGATTGGGCTGCAGGCTGAGCCTGATGGAGGGCTCGTCGTAGTCAGCCAACTGGAGTTTAGGACCTCAATGGGAGCCTTGGCTTTGGCGGGAAGTTCAAGGCTCTCTGCATCAATGGTGGGAAACTTCAGAGTGGGAGAAGTCTGAAGTCTATGCTAAGGAAGATCTTGTCTTCGGTCGGCTGATCCTCATCGCCGGCCTCAGGGAAATCCCTCTAGTTCAGACTTAGAAATGCTTTTGTAAGTCAAACGTCTTTCAGCGGGGCAAACCTGCAAGCTGAATCCCACAGGTGAATTGATGTCAGTGGTTGTGTCTCAGCAGTGGTCTGGTGATATCATCTGGTTCTTTTAGCAACAAGTTGGGAAACATTCTCAAAGTGTCCAGACTTGCGATCTTAGGGGGAGAACAGAACACTCTAACACCAGCCATGGGCCCAGGGCCTTTTGAGCACCTCTTGGGGGTTCAGACTCAATCTCCCAGAAGCCACAAGCAGGGTCCAAGGCAAATCCAGTTGGAACTGGTCAGCTGGGCTTTGGAGAGTCTTGAGGTACTTACAGCTTTTGTGTTCCTGAAGCCTAACAGGAGGTTAGCCAACTAGCCCTTGAAGACCACTCCTCAGTCCTGGGTACAATTAGGAGCAGGCTCATCCCTTGGGATATCTCTCCACAGGTCACAGTAGGCGCAGACCTCTTTCTGAAGTGTAAGGTTCAGCAGGTGCAGTCCTCAGGGGCCAGCAGTGTTTTGAGGAAGCTAGACAGGAATGCCACTTCTATGCCTGGCACTAGCTTGTGGATAGGTGCGACTCGAAAAATAGACAAAGTTCCCAGGAAAAACTCTACCCACTTTGACATCATTTATTGGGGGTTTGGCACTAAACAATTCCACAGTACCCTGCTCTGCCAGAATCCAACATGGCAGAATCTTTCTTCCCATGGTCAGAGCTCTGGGCACACCCCTGAGGCGTGCCTAGGGAAATGAGACCATCAGCCGTACAAAACCAGTTCTGGGACAGGTTTTGCCCCACTGAGATTGTTGTCACTCTGGCTACAGACACAATGGCAGGCCTAGATATGAGTTACATCTACCTGTGACAGGGTTGCCCTGTTGAAACTTGTCCATCTGTTGGCCATATCCCCAAGCCATCCTGTCAGGAGGAGGTCACATCTCCTCCCAGTCAAGGCACTTTTGTTCCATTTCCTGAGAGCCCTTCACACCTTCCAGGAGGATGCTGGGAAACAGGAGGGATTATTTCAGGTAGGGATACTAGAGATTTTAGGCAGGTAGGAAAATGCCAACTTTTTAAAAGTGTTATTTTCAAAATAGTAATTTAAAATCCAACTTTATTATCATGATTGGATTTTAAATTCCTATTAATTTGAGTCTTTGAATCATGGGTCCAGCTATTCCCAAACCAAAGTTATACATGTATAAGGTGTTGTAAATGTAACCCAGTGTTTTTCTATAGGAGAGAGAGCCTTGCAACAGTGAAAGACAACTGTGGAGGTTTTCCAATTAAACAACTGTGACTGTTTTGCCAAACGCCTCTTGTCTTTCATTTTTCAAAGGTAAATTCATATTCAAGTAACATTTTGGTGAGGCAGATAGGAGAGATTGGTTCTTTGAGCCCGACTTCAGCCGAAGGAAAAGGACCCCGCCTGTACGGATTCTCATCTGCAAAACAAGATCAGTGAGCAGATGCTGCAATTGATTGAAAGTTCTGCTGAATCCACCGGGGGACGTCCATCCTGAAGCCACCGTCACTGGGTAAGAGACTAATCTGATCCTTAGTCCCAGCATTTGGCGTATAGCAAAGTAGGAAAGGTGAGGGTCTTTTGTCGCTTGAACCACTGGGCGTGAGACACATAGGGTACTCTTATCTCTGGGTGTGATACACGGGCTGCTTTGACTGCTGGGCGAGACACAGAAGGTATGCATAGGATCTGGGTGTGATATAGGGCCAGCATCTTGATCATATTTTTTAGTCTGCAGGAATTTTCTTAGTGCTATTGGTTTCTTAACACTGGTAGTATCTGAAAGAAGCGAGTGGTGCTATATCGCTTGGACCACTGGGTGTGACACAGCCGGTATGCATGACCCTTTGGTGTGATATAGGGTGTAAGTTGGACGTTAAGGAATATTTGGTCTTTTTTGAGAGTGAGGTGTAGCTTGTGATTGGCCAAAGAGGGCTTGCAGTTGTCAAGTTTCTCATTCTTCTCCTTGTAAATTGTTGCTATCTTTGTCCCCGAGCCGATATTGACAGACGATTGGGCTCACTTATTTCCATGTACCGCACAAAGCCTCCCCTCGTCATTGTGCAACATGCTCTAGGAGCAGGCTAAGGTTTTTTCTGACAAAGTCAACATTTTTTTCTGTCAATTTTTATTCTCTCTCTCTCTCTCGTCATTGCAGTCTTCAGATATTGCATTCATGATGTTTCAGATTTTCTTGATGTTGTGGTGCTGGTAAATCATTGCAACTGTGTTTTATGTTGAACGTTGTGTCTTGTTAATGACTTAGGGTCCGATTTCGATCTCATTTGGAAAGCATGCCGACCGAATCGGTTCCGGAATGCTTTCCGTATGACTCGGATCGGGGGAGTCCGACCGAACGAGTACTATGCATCCGTATGCATCCGGATACAATTCGGTCAGACTCCCATTGACTTCAATGGGAGCCTGTGTTTTAAACATGAACACAGGCTCCCATTGAAGAAAGGGGTGGCTGGGGAAAACCTTGCACCCTTTGGCGGGCACCCCATTGTGCCTGCCACATTGTGCATGGCTGGAAAGGGGGGTCCCTTGGGTACCCCCAGGAGCCTGAGTCGGAGGGCCCCAGGTGAAGGGGGGGCCTGCTACGGGCACCCAAAGACCAATTCCTGAAGCCTTTTTGTTCCGGGCAAACCGATTCGGAAAGGCTGTCCGAATCGGTCATCGTACTCGCTCACTTGGAAACCGAGTCCATAGAGCTGTATGAATTGGCTCCGGTTAGGCTTGTCCTGTCCAAATGCCTTCCAGGACTGATTCGGTCAGCCCGGACGGTTTCCAGGCATCGTACTTGGTCATACGGAACTGGGAACGAGTCGGTCGGAAACAAGGGCTCCGAATCGGTTTCGGCAAAGCCGAATCCGATTCGGATCCCTTCCGACCGAGATCGGAATTGACCCCTTAATGTACGTATGAATAAGTTACCATTCCCAAAACTGTTGTTCCATATCTGTTATTCCGCTGCTAAAAATTCACAGTATTTTGAATGTAACCATTGCACTTTCTTACAGGTTGCTAGTCCCCATACATGTTGTTTTATGTATTAAGTTTGTTTGATGAAACTAGTAAAAGTAGTTATTGTCAGTATAATATCTTGTACATATTTTCCTCATGATCAGAGTAGTATTTACGTCTGTTTTAAAAGGCTTGTTACGTTAGAAGTGTAGTAGCCCTAAAAAAGTTCCCAACGCAATAACCTTTAGACCATATGCAAACTAGGTTTCCCATGCATGCTAAAAAGTTAGATACGTTTTGTCGTGAATGGCATGCACACTAAGACACATGCGTTCCCCTGGCCAGAGGGGGGAAACCTTTGACACCAACATAACAGAACACACAAGGGCGCATGTTCGGACCAAATACATAGGATAGAGAAAAACTGAAAGAGAGGCACTGTTAGAATTATGGCCCATCTACAAGGTGGCCCGGCCTGATATCTGCCCCAGAACTCGCAAACAAGGTGTCCGCACCTCCCCCACCATACACAGGCACAGAGGTACACTCTTGAATGCCTGCCATCCCTGCCGTTCCAGCACAGGGTTACATCAGTCCACCGGTCGAGGGGGCCGAAGGGCCCCTCACCGGGCAGCAAACCACTAGATTTAGGACAAGGACTCAAACAATTCCAGCCTCATCCCAGTCCACCCCAGGCTGCCTTGAGGAGAACCCTGTGATCACAATGTTGATCAACGGGAGAACCTTGCCACTTGCTGCTTCATCATAGGGGTGACAAGGTCATGCCTACAGGAGGGAACAGCCCCCTATCAAATAGCACTGCAACCATACAAGGGGTCTCAGGCATGGCGGCAGTGATCCCCTTCACAGAACCCCTCAAGCTGGAGATAGGAGGAAAAACAGTGAGACAACAGTTGTTGTACTTTCCTTCATCCCGACTAATATTTTAGGACGAGACCTAATGTCCAATTTGAATTTGCTGAGAATGGGACGATAGCCTGCTCCTCCCATGGAGCTCCCTCCTCAGAGCACCAATCAGCAAGACACTCTCACTCCACATGGACGCCAGCCAGGGTGGTGCCCTTTATGAGAAGTTTCTTTGAATTATGTGAGTTAGCTCGGCGGTGGGCATGTCACGCACACTACCTCTTAATGGAAACTGCCAAAAGGACAAGGATGTTGTTAGTCAGTAAGGTACGCGAAGAACAAGAGATCCGGGGCCTCGACTTGTGCATGCCCACTGAGCCCCCCTGGGTCTAGGTGGGGAACCGGCTCAAGGTGAAGAGGGGCAATTGTGGTGACAAACAAGCCGTGCTTACCCCCTGGAATACCAAGATCAGCCTCTGTAGCCACTCTGGCACCTCCCCTAGTAAGGAAGTGGCACAGACAAGGTTGCCCGGCACATTGCAGTGAGTCCCCCGCGCCCAAAGCCCCTTACCCACTGCCAAACACATAGGACAAGCGACTGACTATTGGGGGGAATTCGACACACCCAGAAAATGGTACACCAGCCCAGACGCAATAGCCCACTATGAAGGGCCAAAACCAGGAGCAAGCCCGGAAATACTCTGTTATTTTGGGCCCCCACAAACTGAGAAAAACCACCTCTAGGTGGGCCGCATTAGCCGCAAGCATGCAAACGGCACCAGTCCTGAAATGGGTGCCAGCACGGAACCCTAGAAGGTTTCGGTCCATTTATGGCAGGAGAGGTCAGGAAGGCTGGTGACTGCCAGACCCTAGAGAATGTTACTACTGCCTCAAAATGGGTCACCAGGCTGACCTATGCTGCCAAAAGGCATATCATGGGCAAGATCGATAGGCCTGGACCAGTCCCTGCAAAATCCCCATCCACAAAACCAAGCCCAGATCAACCCGAGCGCACAGCACATTTAGCCACAAGGAAATCAGTCAGCAAACACACTGCTGCAACAAAATGAATGTGTCCTCATGTAACGCAACTGGTGCTATTTAAAGCGCTCTGATACCCGATACCTTCGGGTCAAGTTTGCGCTATATAAAACTCTGTAAAAAAAAAAGGACCTGGTGGTTGGCCAAACACATGGCAACCACAGCAGGCAGGGAACCCAGGAAGCACCTGGGCCACAGCCATGACAAGAAAGGGTGACTATCTGGGGAGGTAATAACTTTACACAATCACACAATTCAAATGTGCAGTAAGGCTAAAATCACAAATATGACACATCCAGTCCATACCCACATCAGACAGCTCACCACAACAATAAAGACTAGTGACACAGCATTAGGAGAAAACACAAGCCTTTACTTGCATCCAGGAAAAACTCCGGGCTGCCGTATGTTCGGTCGATTTGGAATCCAGTTTAAAGTCTGCATCTTGGGTGCCTACAGGGGCCTAGGTCCCACTCTGCTGCTAGTCCCCTAGGGTGGGGTTGGCTGGCCATGCCCCGTGGGGAGGGCAGTCTGACAAGGGGGCAGGGTGGCGTCTCAACCAGTGCATAAAAACAGGCACCTAGGTCCACTCGCCCAAGTCCAATGGGGATGGGTTCCTATGACTAGGTCAAAAGGATTCCATTCTTCAACATTTTTAGGCATTCTTCAACATTTTTAGGCCTCCAGCTAGTGGAGGCCCCCTTCCAGTTCCAAAATGAGAAGATGCTCTGGTGACGAAAGCCAGGTTTTCCTTACACTAGGGAGGTTCACTGACAAAATATTGAAACCACAAATATTGTGGTATATGAATATTGTGTCAAAAATATTGTGCACATAACTATCTTTTTCCTACACTTCTAATGTAAATGACAAAAATATGGAAAAAAATATATCATTGTACACTAATATCGATTACAAAAATATCATTTTTAACATATATATATGTATATAGTTAAAAATAGTAAACATTAAATATATTAACATTTAACAGTAATATAATGTAAATTGAATATATATATATTTTTTAAAAACACACACATATATATGTATGTGTGTATGTTTATTTCAACATAAACAATTTAAAACTATCATTAAAATAGTAATTTTAATGTATATTATAATATACACATTTTTTGTAAAGTTTAGTAATATAATAAATAAATAAATATCTATATCTAAATATATGTCTATATATCCATATCTATCTACATATATATATATATATATATATATAAATATATATATACATATATATACACACACACATATATATATATATATATATGTTCACCAAGAATTTCTCCTTACTTGAAGGCGCACTCGACTGCAGGATATTTCAACTCAAACCAGCAATTAGTATCCAAAGCATTTATTTTGCCTAACGCGTTTCAGAGCATCAAGCTCCTTGTTCACAGGCTTTACACAGTCTTTGCAGAAACGCTGAGAGAGCCACCTGTCCTCGTGCATTGCAATCAATTTGTAGCCCCCTGGTGGGCCTCTCCGATGAGTGTTGTTTTCACACATGCTGGGACACGTAGTTTCTTTCAGGCGAATTCTTCCCCTCTCGTGGGGTCTGCATCAACTCTGATTTTTAAAAATACAATTATGACCCTCCAGTGGGCCTCCGGATATTATATTGCATGTCACATTTCATTCCTCTGCAATCCCGCATTTATTATTTGAAAGAGTTCCAAACTTGCTGCCTCTTCAGTGCTTTACGAGTGGTGCAGCCTTCTCCGACAGGAAAGGACGGAAATACATGTTCACCAAGAATTTCTCCTTACTTGAAGGCGCACTCGACTGCAGGATATTTCAACTCAAACCAGCAATTAGTATCCAAAGCATTTATTTTGCCTAATGCGTTTCAGAGCATCAAGCTCCTTGTTCACAGGCTTTACACAGTCTTTGCAGAAACGCTGAGAGAGCCACCTGTCCTCGTGCATTGCATTCAATTTGTAGCCCCCCGGTGGGCCTCTCCGATGAGTGTTGTTTTCACGCATGCTGGGACGCGTAGTTTCTTTCAGGCGAATTCTTCCCCTCTCGTGGGGTCTGCATCAACTCTGATTTTTTTTAAAATGGAGAAATTCTTGGTGAACATGTATATATATATATATATATATATCCGCCACAAATTTAGCCGTTTCTCTTGCCTCTTCTGATGGCGAGCCCTCGGCGGAGTGGCTAACCCCTAAACTAGATAAACATAGAGAGAGGGAGAAGTCATGACCCGTTCATCTTCCCAGTTCAAATAATGCAAAACAAATTAAGAACAGATCAACCACCTATTTGTATTACGGTTGTTCCAGTCTTCCTCCTTCGGTCCCTTTAGGTGTTAATTACAGGGATTGGGAACCCGCAGGGTGTTTTAAAAGAACCCTCACTCACCTACCTAGTAGGTGATATGCTTCATCATTGGGTTCCCACCCTGGTTGCCGAATGCCTCCAGGGTGTGCAGAATTACTGCGGAGCTGGTTGTTTTTTTGTGATTTTGTCCGTGTAACATTGTGATTTAAAATTGGTTCGGGAATCCCTATGATCCAAGGCATTCAAATTTTATTTAAACTTTAAGGGGTTCCCGGTCAGTGTTAAAAACAAGTGGTGAGTGTATATGGGATAGTTAATTGGTCCCATGTATCCTTATTGCGGTCATCCTGGGTGCGGTCTACATGTTTCAGGCACTTTTGGTAGCCCGTGAGGGTCAGCGTGGCTTTCTTCAGGACCAGGTTACGTAATGCACGCGTACTAAAGCATGCAAGGTGAGGGTATATGTAGTGAGTACTTACAAAATAGCCACGCGATTGTTCGATCACAATACGACTTGTATTGTATCAAAATAGCCTCGCGATTGTTCAATCACAATACGACTTGTATTGTATCCTGTGAAGATAAAACAAAGGTAAAAAGAGAGAAACGGTAGTGCCGATATGTGGTCATGCTTGTCCAGGGCTAAGAAAAAGACCCACTCAAAGCCCCTTCTAAACATCATTCATACAGAAGGCCCAACATATGTAAAAGTCTTTCATACGGATAGTGCGAGACTTCTTTTTTACGAAGTGTTGTTCATATTTATTCTCTTTCATAATATGGGCTGGCACGAGAAACGTCAGGGAAACATCTATTGACAGACACACAGAAAATTTATGAAGAAAAAGTCATTAAAACTCACCCACACATGTGTCAGCACAATAGCACTGGGGCCCTCATGAGAACTAATATGCTGCGCCCAACCAAGTGCGCAAATACTCGGTCATACCCCTCATATTTTCTGCTCAGAGAAAAACATGGGTGACATAAATTTTTATGCGTGGCAGCATCGCAAGTCATTGTGTCTCATGCAGTGCTCTCTAAGTCAAAATGATATTGTGCACAATTTTTTGAGTCATGTCCTTCCGTTTCTACAAAGAGGAAATGAAGGGTGACATGCTTGATTTTGTCAAACGTGCAAAACAAATGCGGGATCTCTGTTTCTATTGAATGCAGAACTGCTCACACACAAGCTCTTTTAGTGCCAAATGCATTCAAGTGTATGCACCTCTGTACCCCCTGATGGGAGTCTCTCTAAAACATACTGTGCTTGGGAGTCAAGTAATGTGTTGTGATTTCCCAAAAATGCCTGTTCTTTACCTCTTGCCCAAAGTCCACAAGAATCCCACTAAACCACCAGGGAGACCTATTGTTTCCTCTATAGGATGCGTCTCCGAACACATATCGAAATACGTAGACCACTTTCTCTGTGAACACGTCACATCACTACCTTCATACACCAAAGATACCAAGGACTTTTTGGGTAAAATAAAGAACATTGCCTGGGAGGAAGATTTCCTCTTAGTGACGATGGATGCGAACTCCCTATATACAATAATTGACCACACTTTGGGCATACAGTGTTGCCATCATTTTCTTAAAAAAAGAAAAATATGCTATCTGGAACATACTAGAATGTTACTTGAAATGATGAAATTCTGTTTGTACAATAACATGTTCATGTTTAACGGTACGATATACAAGCAAATCCTTGGTACGGCCATGGGGACGTGCTTTGCCCCCAGTTTTGCTAACCTTTTCTTAGGAGTATGGGAAGAGGAGGTTCAAAAAAATCTAGAAGCAGAATACACTGAGGGCAAGGTAGTAAAATGGCTAAGATGCATAGACGATCTTTTCATTGTGTGGAAAGGTAGTGAAGAGAGTGCTAGACAAACCATTAACAGACTTAATGACAATGAGTTTAATCTTACACTGACATATACTATGTGCAGAGAATCCATTGAATTTCTTGACGTAGTGGTTGAAGTCAGAAACAACCAACTGTGCACCAAACTACACCGAAAACTGACAGCAGGCAACAGTCTCCTCCACGTTCTCAGCAGCCACCAAGAGGCCCTAAAATGGAGCATCCCCTACGGGGAACTGCTGAGAGTGAGAAGAAACTGCAGCACTCAGGAAGATTTCCAGACAGAACAGGATACTATGATCCGTAGGTTCAAAGAAAGGGGGTACCCGGATTGGGTATTGGAAAGAGCGAAAGAAAGAGTCAGTAAAATTGACAGAGAGGCCATGTTGCAAGATAAACCCACACCACTAGAAGAAGACACCACAAGGGTCATTCTTACGTACAATGACAAATCCAAAGATATTTCCAAAATCCTCCACCAGAATTGGAATATCTTAGCGACTGATCCCATCATCGGGGAAAAGCTACCCAGTCGACAGCCTATCACATACAGAAAAGGCAGAACCCTTAGAGACATGCTAGTAAAGGGAGATATCCCCAACAAACGTCTTAATACCCACCTTGGCCTACAGGGATTCTTCCCATGTGGGCATTGCAAGGCATGCCGCAAGCACCATGAGGAAGACCTACCAGACACACACAGGAGAAAAAACCATCACTCAATTTCTCACATGTGGCTCGACTTTTGTAATCTATATACTAGAGTATCCGTGCAAATTACGATATGTAGGTAGCACAACCCTAGCCGCGAAAAAAAGAGTTCTTGAACATATGCGAGCCATCAGAAATAAAGACCCACATTATCCTATTGCGAGGCATTTTGCGAATTACCATCTCGCAAACAACTCACTTCTGACATACTTTGCTATTGAGCAAATCCAACCCAACATTAGGGGAGGTAATAGGATACTCCACCTTCGCAAAAGAGTATCCTGGCATATCATAAACCTCCAAACGAAGACCCCTGGGGGTCACAACCAGGATGAGGAACTGGGTATCCACCTCTATGAAAGCTAGGCCTAGCATGTAGAGGTAGACTAATATTTAGTTACTCCTTTGTTGGACCATTCTGTACCTTTGTCTTGCAACATATTTGGTAACATATATGATCATAGTCTGTCTGTTCAACCTGCTATGAAACCGTAACTTGTTCTTACTTGCATAAACGGCAACGTAACTTGCAATTCATGTTTTTTACCCCACCGTAATATTTATGGTTTTCTCTCTCTTTTTTAACCACAGGAGAAAAGAAAGGGGCCGACTCCAGGACTGGATGCGTCGACTCACCCCCCTACCCTTTTCTTCTGTCACATCTGCACATGGGTGAAGGGCAGCACTAAACAGATAAGAGATATCTCTTTATCCTTTTTGAACATTTGTTCTTCATGTTATTTGTTATATAGAGGGGCAGTATGTAGAGCAATATTGCCTCTACTGTTGTTCATTTATCCATGGAATCCACTTCAGATGGTTTCAGGTAGTGTTATGCAATTTAGGGTGATTCGTGAAAGGGATGGAATCTAGTATTTCTCACATCAGAGACATTGTGTGTCTGTAACCAACATAGCACTTGCCGAATATATTTACACTTCCGTACACCTCCTGGCCATTCTCCTATCCTATTCTTGTATATTATAGCACTTGCATAGTAGAATTCAGTATTACCACCTGTCAGTGCAAACTTGCACCTGGGGCAAATAATAACTTTCAAACAGAATAGTGCGCTTTTGAAGATGCGCGCATTGATACTACTATCTCCAGCACATGTATCTACAACGGCTAAAACAATGTCTCTACAGGTCATGCCCTACATGTCCACACTGTCCTTCTCCTGACACTATGTCTTTCAAAGGATACTTTATTTATTTACTTATGACCGTTCTATTAGGTACTGACATACTGATGCACCAGGGTAAATAGAACGATGGCACGCTAGTATATGGAATTCTGTCACACAGAGTTGTTGCCTGTTAAATATCCACTTTTAAATTGTATATAACTTTATCAACTATGAAAAGTTACAATATCACAAAGCACACATGTGAACAATATTTTTTGTTGCGAATGGACCTGTTGAGATGATACATGTGTGGAAATAAAATCTATAATTATGCCCCTTCGCTGCCCTCTGCGCGATCTAATTATGCCCCTTTGCGCGATCCCCTTTGCGCGATTAATAATTGCCCACATTAAAAGCCGACACCATTTTGTTTTTAATTCACCCTTTGGTGTCCCAAGACCCCGAGCACGAGCTCGACACCCCTGCACCTGGTTTTCCTCATTTTCACCATCTGTCTCTGTGGTTTCTGCCAAGTCCGGGAAACCAGTACATGAGTTCCTGCTCCCCGCAGAGATGGTTCATGTTTCTGACATGAAGCACGAGCACAAACCCCCAAATGAGGAAGCCTTCCCCTTCCAACTGTCAGACTATTTCACATCGCAAGTCCCCTCACGAAGCCTAAGACACGCCCCCATTTCTTCACACTCTGCTCCTCTTGCTGAATCTTTGTTCCTCTATCTGCCACGACCTGTTTGTTCCTCTATTTTGCCTCGTGACCAAGACTGTATAAATATTCTGCTGTTGAAAATAAAGAACCCCCACTTAAAGAGAGGGACTTGAGAGATTGCTCCTGTGCCCGCTTGGTGCTGGAAGCGCTCCCTTTAACTCGAGTTATTGGTCTTCTCCTCCTTCATTTGAGCACCACGGACTCCTCGCTTTGCATTGACAAGAAATTATGATTTATTAAGCATAGAAATTCAGAAATGAGGTAATAAGTAAATTTAATTTACCACAGTAATTGGCGCCCGAACAGGGACCTTCCCTTTCCCCCACGCGCCGGCGATATTGGACCCGGTACTGTCCCCTCCTGACCGTTGACGGACTTCAAAAGTGCACAACGTGGGGAATTCCCGCTAACTCCCTCGAGGCGAAGAGGGGACCGACTGTGGCCCAGCATCCACACGAGGCGGTGAGGAAATAGCGGAACGTCCTGAACCAAAGCCCAACCTGCGAAGCAGACGAGTCCGAGGTTCTACAAATCCCACCTTGAAACTGCGCGCCGCGTTTTCCCAAAATCTTCAAGAGGCCTTCCAGTTACTTTTCGGTGAGTACTGCTGAAAAGTATAAAAACAAACCCACAGCTTTTGTGGGGGCGGTAAAGATACGCGGTTTTTTTGGTTTCTCACCTATCTTTGGTGAGGACTACTAAAACTAGTATAAAAGACAGACTCACTACCTTGTGGGCACGGTAAAGATACATGTTTTTTGTGGGTTTCTCACTTATTTTGTGAGGACTACTAAACTAGTATAAAAGACGGACTCACCTCTTTCGTGGGTACGGTAAAGATATTTGTTCTGTTTATGTTTTTCTCACTTCTAAAATCTTTGAAAGTCTTGCCATCATGCCTATTTTCTCGAAAATACGTAAGATGGCAACCAAAAGGAGTATTCTTGAGAAGGAAATTCCCCTTCCTCCTCGGGATACTCCAGGACACTTCATGTATGCCAAACATGGTGTCGGTGCACTTATTTATTGTGATCTATGGGTAGAATATACTAAAGACCTAGAACTCAGATATAGATGGCCTGAAAATGGTAGTTTTGATACGGAGTGTATTATGAAATTAGAGGAACAGTTATGGAAGAAAAAGAGAGTCCGCCAGTCACAGAGTGACTCAGTAGAATTATGGAGAAAAGAAGCCCATAGGAGGCAACAGAAGGAATTGCATAAAGTTGAAAAGGGTAAGAGAATGTCAGAGCAGGCCAAGAAAGAACAGTTACAAGAAATAGGAAAGAAGTAGTTAGTGAAAGGAATAAAAGGGAACAATCAGCCATTTCTACTGGTTTTTATCCTGTATTGCCATCTGCACCTGAAAACCTTAACATTGCATCAGCACAGCCTACAGCCCCACCACCAGAGGATACTTTTACTAATTTTCTCTTAGATACTCCACCACCCTATGAAGTTCCAGTCATTCAACACCCTCTGCCTCCGCCACCCCTTTCACAACATAACGCACCACCTCTCACTCCAGAAGGGGGTGCCGTAGGTCCAGACCCAGGTAAAACAATTCCCGACTGCCCCTATGACCCGACTCCGAGCAACACAGGGGAGGCGGGCCGAATAAGTAAAATACTTCATGACTCCTGGGAAGAAATAAGACATCTACCAGCAATTGACACGTTTCTTCAAGCGGCCTCTGAGTTTCTTCGTACTGGAGAGAACTCACGAGCCATTAACGCTATGACTACAAGAAGATCACACCCTGTAAAAATGCACATGTATAGGTTCCTCCTTTGCTGTTTCATAAAACACATACAAGCAGAGGAAAGAAATGTACCAGTTTCACTTTTTGACTTATTAGATTCCGCATCCGACCACACTAGTCTAGAACTTATAAATGATGCACTAGACAGGTTCACCCGTAATGTGACCCGTATTCTGCAAAACTTGCAAACAAATGAAGAGAATAAGAAACTTGAGGAGGAAATTACTGAACCTACTGAAAAAGTCCTACCCGTTCGTTCTTCCGCCCCTAATTCACGAACACCCCGCCTACATTCCTCCAAGGTCACTCTGAACGGTCATCTCCAGATGAGTTATTTGAAAATACATCCAATGCATTAGACTACTGGTTAGACCAGGAACCTCCGCTTACACCGGAGGAGGAGGAAATAGCCAGAACTGCGACCCTATGGGTCTCTCAATATAAGATATATGACAATGATCTCATAGCCCAGCTTTTTCTAGCATTACCACGCTCACATCAAAGATTAGCAAGTCTCTACATGGTACAACATCTCATCACACTCAATGACACTCATTTTAAACATGATCCAAGACTCGAAGATTTTCTGTCTGACTGCGCTGATAACATGTTCCTCCACAATAGTTCAGTTTTTCTTAACACATTTATAGATTTTAGACAGAAATACCAGAAAGTGACTGGATATAGATCTCCCCATAATACGTGTGGATCAACTAATAAGACTTCCTCAAACACGCCAGTTCCCCATGAGAGAGGTCCACCCCAGAGCTGACACGAATGGCGCGCTACAACGCGTCTTCATTTATGTACCCTTGACAAAACTTGAGTTACTAAGGATGAAAGAGATGGTTCCCTCCCACTCAAAGGATCCTGCTGGATTCTTTAAGGAATTAGGAGATGTATTAATGATGGGAACATATACTCTTTCTGATATCACAGCAATTCTGAAATTATTGTTGCCATCAGGTATATATGACAAACTAAGAGAAAAAGATTGGGAAGTAGCAGGTGAACACATTAAATGGACTGAACTTCAGAATGACGAAAATACTAGAGTAGCAGGTCAAGGTATAGGAGACAAACTAAAAGCACTTCCTGGCACTATTTTAAAGGTGCTACCACAGTTACTAACAGTGAAAAAGGAGGACTGGGATGCCATTTCCTCCTGCAAACAGAAACATGGTGAAGACATAGGAGATTATTACACTAGACTTGAAAAGTGTTTTGCGGTAAATAGCGGCCTTACGCCAACAAGTGAAGCTTACCCGCATCTGTTTGTTTCCAAATTAGTAGATAACGCCTTGCCAGCCATTAAGGACAGAGTACTAAAAGTAGAAAGTACCTGGCAAGCACATACACCTCCACAGGTGTTACAAATGCTACAATATCACCAGAATCGCATTAGGGATGAAGAAGAAAATGATAAGAAACGCATGAAAGACACAAAGATGAAAGCATTAGTAGCCCAAACTGCACCCCAGCGTCAACAGACACCAAGTAGCCAGACAAATATAAAAAGCACTTGTAATTATTGCAAAAGATGGGACACTTCGTTAAAGATTGCCCTGTCTTAAAGCACAATTTGGCTACTGGTAAGACCCAGCCACGCCCATATCAGCCAAAACAGAATGATTCCCTAGACAGTTCAACACCTTCAGTTCCACTGACAACACAAATGGCCCAAATGAATATTATAGACAGCGCCTACACTGAATATTACCCAGATTTCTCATGATGTTGCCCAGAGAGAGAAGATGACAAACTGCCCCTAATCCCCATTCCAGTAGATCAGACAGGTCCATTTATAGAGGTCCGACTTCTTGGGGAGGATAGGAAGTTTCTACTAGACACTGGGGCCAGTAAAACAACAATAAGCCATCAAGAGGTCCCAGAGGCTCCTCTCTCGGGTTCAAAAAGTATTTCTCTGGGTTTCTCGGGACAACCTCTGACAAACGTCACGTCAAAGCCACTGCCCTTGCAGGTTGGTCCCCTCATGACAACTACAGATCTTATATTGACAAAATCATGTCCAGAAAACTTGCTTGGTATAAAAACATTGAAAGAATTAGGAGCTGTCATTGTTTGCTCACCTACAGATGTCAGACTATTTCTGCGAGATTTCAAGGGCCACTACACAAGTAGAGAATTAGATGAGCGTTTGAAAGATTTGCCACACACCCTGTGGGCCACTGATTCCACCACAGTAGGATGTATGGAAATAACACCTCACAAGGTTACACTGAAAGAGGGAGCCCAACTACCACGCATAAGGCAATACAAAATTCCACCTCAGGCTGAACAAGCATTAATGTTAATTATTCAGGACCTAATACAGTCAGGTGTGATTAAGGAAACAACTTCTAACATTTGCAATTCCCCTGTTTTACCAGTTCATAAAAAAGTGGAACCAGGAACACCACCTGTCTACAGACTAGTGGTGGATTTGAGAGAGCTCAATAAATGTGTCGTTCCACAACACCCTGTGGTTCCAGACATCTCCACCCTACTCACAGCCATAGATGCGGAAGCAACGCATTTTTCAGTCATTGACTTGAAAACGCATTCTTTAGCATACCTATTCACCCAGACAGTCAATACCTTTTTGGCTTCTCCTTACAAGGACGAAGTTTCCAATTCACAAGAGCTCCTCAAGGTTTCACAGAGAGTCCAAGCGTATATAGCCAAGCATTAAAAAGACAACTAGATACTGTTCAAATGCCCACGGATACAGCCATACTACAATATGTTGATGATATCCTCATTACGGCCAGATCTGACGCAGCATGTGCTGAAGCATCACTACTAGTACTAGAATTCCTAGCTGCAAATGGCCATAAAGTTTCCCCTGGTAAGCTCCAATTTTGTTTACAGCAAGTGGCATACTTAGGGCACTTGCTGTCAAAGGAGGGTAGGCAGCTTACACAGGAACGCATCCAACTCATACAACAAATACCACAACCAACAACACAGAAACAAGTTCGAGCCTTTGTTGGTCTCACCTCATATTGTAGACAGTGGATCCCACAATTTGCACTCATTTCCAAACCGTTAGTGCAGCTGACAACACTCGAAGCTGGCGCTACTCCACAATTACCCTGGACAGATGAACACACGCAAGCCTTTCAGTCTCTTAAAAAGCTATGTGTCAAGCTCCAGTGCTGGCAACACCTAATTACACCAAAGATTTTACATTATTTGTAACAGAAAACTCAGGTACAGCACTATCAGTTCTGACCCAACTTCAAGCAGACAAACATAAACCATGTGGTTATTTTTCAAGCACATTAGATCCAGTAGCACAAGCATTGCCTGCATGTCTAAAATCAGTAGCAGCTACTGCACAAGCTATTAGACAAAGCGATTCTATTGTATTGGGACATCATCTGATAGTTCAGGTCCCACACGCTGTAGAACTTCTGTTAAACAGAACACAAACACAGCATCTGACAATAGCCAGACTCACCGGATATGAGATGACACTTTTTCAGCCACACATTGAGATTAGACGCTGCAACATTTTAAACCCAGCAACACTGTTGCCACTGACCTCTCCTACTGAAGAAATTCACGATTGTATTGACATAATTGATTTAGTGACCAAACCAAGACCAGATTTACAAGATACTCCCCTTGCTAAGGCAGAAATGACACTCTTTGTTGATGGTTCATGTATGAGACTCCCCACAGGAGAATTAGCAGCAGCCTATGCCGTCACAAATGGTACAGACACTTTAGAAGCACACAAGATAGAGATAATGTCGGCACAGGCAGCAGAACTCATAGCCCTAACACGAGCATGTCACTTAGCAAAAGGAAAGTCAGTTAACATCTACACTGATTCACAATATGCCTTTGGAGTTGTACACAACTTCGGTACATTATGGAAAGAGAGAGGATTTCTCACATCACATGGGTTCAGAATACAGCATGCTACACTCATCACTGCCCTCTTAGAGGCCAGTCAGTTACCAGAGAAAATCGCAGTGCTAAAATGTAAAGCGCACACAAAAGGAACAGATGAAATATCAAAAGGAAATGATTCTGCAGACAGTGCAGCCAAGTTAGCAGCAAACACAGAATTAAGTATACCACACCGCCAATATACAATACGAGACCCCTTTTCTGACATCCAGGATGTCCAAAGTCACGCCACACCACAGGAACTGCTAGAATGGAAGGAAAAAGGAGGGGTCCTTACAGATCAAGGCTGGATGACACCTGAAAGAGCAGTATGGTTTCTACCGGATGCCATGGTACAAGTTATGGTAAACACCATACATGGACCAGCACATCTGGGAGAAAAAGCAATGTTAGACAGCATACAGAATATATGGCACAACAAACATTTGAGAGCTGCAGCCAAACAAAAAGTTAAAACGTGCATGATTTGTAATCAGTTCAACCCAGGAAAAGGCACAAAGGTGGAACAGGGAGGATTCCAACCCCTGACCATCCATTTGAAGTTCTCCAGATGGACTATATCCAGATGGAGAGATGTAGAGGTCACAAGTATGTGCTAGTTGTAGTGTGTGCTCTGACCAGATGGACAGAAGCCTATCCCGTCCCAGATTACACTGCAACGACAACTGCTAAACAATTAGTTAGAGAGTTTTTCCGAGGTATGGGTTGCCCCGTGTCATCTACTCAGATAACGGCCAACCTTTTTCCTCTGAACTCATGAAGCAAGTGTCTCTTCTGTTAGGGTACACTTGGAAGTTTCACTGTGTAAGACATCCTCATGCAGCAGGTCTAGTAGAAAGGCACAACCAAACTTTGAAGACAAAATTGGCCAAGATATGCACTGACAAAGGCGTGGACTGGATGGTAGCCTTACCGGTTGCCCTCTTCTACATGCGTATGGTAGCCCATTCCAGAACTGGCTTATCTCCATATGAAGTGGTCTTTGGCAGACCACCAAATATGTGGGGTACGCCAAGGCCTAAAAGAATAACTGATGTTGACAGTACTATGCTGACTGACTACCTGGCTTCCTTGATGTCTGCACTCCAATCTTGTCGTTCTCAGGTTGCTGCCACCTTCCCTGACAAAACCAACCCGGAAGAACACGCCATCCGACCCGGGGACTGGGTCCTCGTGAGGAACTTCGACTGGACCAGTCCCCTCCAGCCCAGGTGGAAGAAGCCAAGACTCGTACTACTAACAACACGGACAGCAGTGAAGGTCGAGGGCAGGAAGGGCTGGCTCCACGCAAGCCACTGCCGGAAACATTTTGGACAAAAAGACACTGTTGCTGATGGCCCTGCCAATCCCACTGACATTGTGACTGAACAATCTTTATTGCCTTTGGAACTAACCCCACAACAGGATTACAAATCAAAGTTAAGGTCTGCCATTCGGACTCTGGCTAATTAAGTCCATTGGGCGTCGGTCCAGTGGTGAAGCGGTTGGAGCATGGGAATGGATTTTAACACCTTGACTATGTGGGAGAAAGAAAAAAAAATGAACTCTAGAAAAAGACATAATGGTCCTATTATATGTTTGACAGTATTATTTTTCCTCATGGCAGTTATGACGTGTCTTGGTTGGATTCTCCACACTGTTTTTCCCCCAACACAACACACCTCTCATACACCCAACAGCACTCAGGGACACACCTATCACGACCTACCCCCTCATGAACAAGCCCATAGACTAGCCTTGCGAAACAATACCTTCATACAGATGCTACACCACACTCAGCAAGCCAGTAATAGCACCAATTGTTGGATATGTGGCCGCATCCCACCTCATCAGAAAAAGGGAGGGATGCCTCTTTTTTCTTTCCCATTCTCTTATAATGGAACTTGTGAAGCCTGGTTCGCCCTAATAACAGCTGACGCTACTACCCCCACCTCCTGCCCTGACGGAAATAATTCATGCAAGAATGGGTGGCCTTGGGGGATTTAAACAAGGTACTCAATACTGCCTGTTACCCTAATAAGGAGGGAGATCCTCAGGCGACCGGTACAGTCCTAGAAAGTGAAGAATACAAGCAAGGGAACATGACCATGTCCTACAAGATGTTAAATACCAAACCTAAAAAGAATGCTGGTTCCCCTTCCATCTCGGTCTCACCAGTAAAAGGACACCTGTGCATCCAGAAAAATGGCTCTGTTCCAT
This sequence comes from Calotriton arnoldi, assembly GCA_963921515.1. NCBI lineage: Eukaryota > Metazoa > Chordata > Amphibia > Caudata > Salamandridae > Calotriton > Calotriton arnoldi. The sequence goes on along the minus strand of CAWUFW010001831.1, from coordinate 1,736,670 downwards.
TAGGACACAGTGACTGTCATACCACTATAAGTTTTGAAGACAGAGGAAAGTCCTCATTTCTAGCATCTCGCCATACTTATTTCATCTGTGGCCAAACGGCCTATGTGCAGCTGCCCTTGAACTGGGGGGAACTTGCTATATAGCATTCCTGTTACCCCCTGTCTTTGTGGCCCCATCCACTTACCACAGAGACCTCCTAGTGCCCCATGTCAGACATAAAAGAACGATCGATACCTCCTTGGTTGACCAAACGGAAACCTCATGGGAACAGTATACAGATTTTAACAAAGGGTTCTTCTTCTTTGTTGGCCCTGTACAGAACAGCAAGCTTATACGCAGGTTGACAAGGACCTTAGAGGCTGTAGTAAACCAGACGGCGTCTGCCCTGGGGAGCTTAACCCAGGAGCAGTCTGCCATACGATTGGTTACTCTCCAAAATCGCCTTGTCCTTGACATCATCTTGGCTGACAGAGGCGGAGCCTGTAAAATTATAGGCTCTAGCTGCTGTATATTTATTCCTGATAATTCCCCATCTGTATACACGGCCATAACAAAATTACACAAGATAGCCGTAAGTTTACATCAAGAACCTGGCACTTGGACGTGGTCTGACTGGTTCTGGAAGATAATATCGTCCTGGGGATGGCAACTGCTGTCAGCAGCAGGCATAATATTCCTGATAATAACTGGATGCTGCCTTTGCATCCAATGTGGTCCTGCCCTATGCGGTCTATGCGCTGCAAAATGCATTCCTAAACCACTTGTCCAGCAGAGAGAAAGGGAAAGAATCATGTTACAAGAATGTATAAATGATCTCATGCAAATTGAGATATAATGTAGGTACACTCTGGGGCAAGGAGGGAATGTGGAAATAAAATCTATAATTATGCCCCTTCGCTGCCCTCTGCGCGATCTAATTATGCCCCTTTGCGCGATCCCCTTTGCGCGATTAATAATTGCCCACATTAAAAGCCGACACCATTTTGTTTTTAATTCACCAATTGGTGTCCCAAGACCCCGAGCACGAGCTCGACACCCCTGCACCTGGTTTTCCTCATTTTCACCATCTGTCTCTGTGGTTTCTGCCAAGTCCGGGAAACCAGTACATGAGTTCCTGCTCCCCCGCAGAGATAGTTCATGTTTCTGACATGAAGCACGAGCACAAACCCCCAAATGAGGAAGCCTTCCCCTTCCAACTGTCAGACTATTTCACATCGCAAGTCCCCTCACGAAGCCTAAGACACGCCCCCATTTCTTCACACTCTGCTCCTCTTGCTGAATCTTTGTTCCTCTATCTGCCACGACCTGTTTGTTCCTCTATTTTGCCTCGTGACCAAGACTGTATAAATATTCTGCTGTTGAAAATAAAGAACCCCCACTTAAAGAGAGGGACTTGAGAGATTGCTCCTGTGCCCGCTTGGTGCTGGAAGCGCTCCCTTTAACTCGAGTTATTGGTCTTCTCCTCCTTCATTTGAGCACCACGGACTCCTCGCTTTGCATTGACAAGAAATTATGATTTATTAAGCATAGAAATTCAGAAATGAGGTAATAAGTAAATTTAATTTACCACACATGTTAGAGGGAAAACAAGCACTAGAAGCTGCAAAACAGCACTTGCAATTACTTGTACTTTGTGTATCAACATATTGTTGGCAATGTGAATAGGACTTTCCAAAATGGATGCCATTATCACAAGGTTTATCACTAGTCCCTTTTTCCTTTCTGTTGAATCCCTATGTATGCATCAACTTCCTGTCAATCAGTGTGTGAGCAAGCTCGCTGTGCGAGCGAAACGCGTAACTGTAAATTAAACAAGTGCTGTTGTCTACAACTTTCGAGTGATCACATTATTTTTGGATTGTAATTGACATTTGGCCGGCACGCTCCGCCGGTGTTTGTGATCCTCTGCTGAGGCGTGGAAAGACGGAAGGAGCAAAACGCGGAAGGATATATATATATATATATATGTATACTCTTTCAGGCATAGAGTGCCGCATAAATTATGCAAAAAGGAAGCAGAGAACTCTGGGTAGTTCCAAGTTAAGGTAGAGAGCAGCTCCTGTATAGAGCACCACACAACACCAGCAAAACTCTGAATTTGCTCACCTCAAATGTCTGCTTTTCTATCAAAGTTTTTAAGCATAGATTAACACAGTGCCATCCACGCAGAGATAGAAAGGGATAAAGTCTTTTGAGATTTCTAGAGTAGAGTCTTTAAGCATAGGATTAGCACAGTGCTCTCCATGCCGGGCTGTAAAATAACAAAAACAGTTTACCACTCCAGGCACAGTATTAAGACCTTAAGAAGGTGCCCAATAGCCTGCAGGAAAAAGCCCAAAAGTATCCCAAAAATGAAACTTCCAGAAAAAGGGCATAGCCCAAACACCCAACTCCACTGGGGAAAACCTTGTTGCATGCCACGTGCAGGGACCAGAGTGGCATACGCGTGTCCTCAGGACATGTGGCAATTACCCACAATCGCCAAATTGAGACACCCCCCTTTACTTCACGGTGCATCACCCGTGTGTAGATCAAAAGGTACCATCACCATCTGTAAAACTACACACACACGCACATGTTAGGAAAAGTAGGGTATTAGAGGGCCCGCAAAGCCCATAAAATGCTAGTTAGGTAGAAAGAGTATTACACACACCCACGAAAATCACCCTGCTAAAACACCCACCTCTGTCAGGGAGAGGGGGAGGTCCAGAATGACACACAAATGCAAAACCCAGGTGCTCCATGACTAAATGTCCACCATCTCCTAAAAATGACTCCCCAACTGGGGCCACCTTCCTGTACCCCACTAAAAAGTTACGCAAAATGAACTTACAGAATGCTCCCCAAAAAGCACGTGCATGGGAATTTCCAAGACCGAATAATGATGCATGTTGTTCTAAAAGCTAACCTACAACCCACAGCTCTTATCCAACAGGTCTGCAATCAAGCCCTATGTACACCATCTTCAATTGTGGCCCGCCATCTCTCTTCAGTAGCAACCTCTGAAGTTCCAACGAGGCCCAAGGGTTCATGCCTAAAAGACCACTGGACTATTTTTCACAGACAATTTTTTGACTACAGACACTTTACACTGTGCCAAGCAAAGAAACACCCCAGGACGCAAGAAATCTGCAGAGGACCCCTCCAGACACCATCCCAAGACCTGCAGTGTTTCAAAAGCTACGTAGTATTGCACCTTTGTATATCATCTGCTTAGCATGGGTGTGTCTGAATCTATCCAAAGTGGGAATTTTGCCTAGGAACATGGAGCCTATCTTGACATTTCTACAGTGCTTGCTTAGGGACCTCTTCCACCTCACTTACACTTACATTCAACCAAGAGCTAGTATTCCGCACGCTCTACACAGTGCACTCTTGCACAATGCATGGTACCAACACATGACCACCGTGGGCACCCAGATGTCGGCTAGGTCATGCTGTGTCTGCTCGTTAATACCCCACACAGTGAGCGCAGACATTCTTTACCTTTCACAAGAACTAGCTCCCGAAAAATAAAAAAAATATCTCATCCACCTGCAACTATGTAGGATTAGGGCAATGATACAACCCAGAAGAATAGAACTCCATAGAGTAGTGGTAAACATCACCCGGTATGAAACCAACCCCACAGTGTTGCACCTTTTCACTCAGCCTAGCGGTATTCAAACCGAGCTAGACTGGATGCGCAGGAGGTGCACCATAGGGGACAACACTGTCTGGCCCCAAGATTTTCCAGAGATTTGTATTTTATTATAAAAGAGGAGTGTGTGTACCCTATTGCCAGTGATAAAACTGTTCCTTGTGGCTCACCAAGTGTCTTTAGTCGTAGGTTGAACACTGCTGTTTTGGAATCTAAATGTTCTTAGTATACTGGATGGAACTGAAGATTTGCTTTTTCATATTGCTGCAATTTAGAGTTACCATTAAAGCCGTTATTTAAAACTTAGGGCCTGATTTAGAGTTTGTCAAAACGGTACTGCGTCACAAATGTGATGGATATCTTGTCCGCTGAATTATAAGTGCAACAGGATATAATGCGCTTGTATAATGGTGGATGGAATGTCTGTCACGTTTGTGAAGTAGAATCGCCTCCGCCGACATCTAAATCAGGCCCTCAGTATAAATTGCAAGTGTACAGAGACAATGTGTAGCAATAGCAATCAGTCCCCGAAATGTGTTACTCTACTGTTCCACTTCCTGTACTAAACCATGGAAAAGAACTTGCTGTATCAGGGGTAACTCAGGTGCACTGTGAATATATTTTTCCTGTTGATTACTACCAACCTTTTGCTGTTGGAAGTCAGTGAAATAGTTACCGATAAGCATCACAGTCATTCTATGGCACCAAATGATAAAATTATGTGATAACCAAATTACTACATATTTGTGCCTCTTTCATTGCCCTCTAAATCAAATGCTTAGGGCCTTATTGTACTCGTGGTGGCAGTCCAACTACTGCCACCACTGCTGGTGCGCCCGCAGTATTCAGAGTGTGGCAGTTCGACCACCACAGGACCACTGCGTCTGCTGGGGATCCAGGATCCTTCGGTGGTCGCACAGCCAAAAGGGGCTGCAATATGCTGGCGATGCCGCTGCTGCACCGCTGTGCATATTACGAGTTACCTGTCCACCCCCCGTTTCTTGGAGGTGAGCCTGCCATGAAAAGGGTGACGGAGAGGCAATTAAGGGGGACATAACACGGCCCCCTGCCACTCCTGGGCCTGGTGGTGCATGCGGGAGGGGCACTTGTTGTGCCCCCATTGAATTGCACCCCAGTTCCTGCACAGTGTGGTATGCATGCAGGAATGTGCTGCAGGCACTGTTACTGTGGCATCTGCAGTTAAAGCTCATCTATGAGCCTTATACAGGTGCCGCCATGAGACCGCTGCAGCATCATGGATTACAGTTGTAATCCAGAGATCGGGCGCTTGACGGGCCTGGTGGTCCTCCTGTCTGTGTGGTGGTGGCGGGCCTACAGGAGGCCTGCCAACCTCGTAATAAGGCCCTAAGTGTTTTCCATGCTTTGGACACTTGCCAGGCCTAGTACACAGCCCTAAAGGAGATCAATCTCTGAGTTTGAAGGGAAGAGACAATTTACCATTTGGCTGAGCATGACTTGATTTTCTAAATACTTCTCTGCATTAGCAATGTTCTCTGACAACCTCCAAAAAAGCAGTTGTTCTTTACAGCAGAAATATATAATCTGTGCAGGAAGTTCCGGGCTACAATAACATAGCATCACTTTTACCTAGCAGGAACGCTGTGAGACACAACAAAAGATATACCTGACACCTCAAGATGGCTACTGCTCTCTCCAAACAACATGTCAGTTCAAAAAATGCTGTCAAATGTAGTGTGTCATCGAGGTGTCATTGTGTAATGTGTTCCTGGCACACATTAAGGCTCATACCAGACAGTACCCACACTCTGGAGATCACCAGTGTTTCTTTCTCTTAAATGTACTTTGCAAGAGTGGGTTTGGTATGTTACGCCTTGCTAAGACATAAGAGGTCATCTATACCTTCTGACATGCTTCCTGACACCTGATTGGTTGCACACTTAACTCAAGCAGCTCCTTGATAATCGCAAAAATATATCAACCACGATGAATACACTCGCAGTACCCTGGAAGAAACCCTAAATGTTACCCTACTCTACTGCTACAAATGCTGACACCAAATTTGTGCTAATTGGAAATTTCAGCACATTTGTGGTTAGATCTAACAACAGAACTAATCAGCTGTAGTTCTAATCGAAAATAAGTGTGTTTTGACCTCATGCAAGTTGTTAATGATTTCACACATTCAGTGAGACATCCAGTCCCTTTATTTTTTATCCATAATATCGAATATGACAATATTGAAACACAACTGTAGATTTGTTCAAGTTATTTATTGGGTACTCAACCATAGATTTGGTCAGGTAGTTTATTGATTATCCTCCATCTGTTGAACCTGTGGTATATTTTTTGACCACTTAATTGAATTCACAAATATAGATCCCACTACTTCTATCAAAGATAGCAATAAAGAAGAATTCAACAAGTTAACATTCAAAAGTAGCAGAACATGTAACAGCACACAAGAACAGTCAGGAGTCATATACTACAACATCGTCATTGCCCTGATCAAGATGGCGCCTCCAAAATAAGAAATTGTTTAGCATTTTAGAGATTTTACAGCAATCCATGAATGTTTGAAGGACAAAATCGATCCTTTGAATGACAATGATGAAAATCCCAGTAGGAAGCAGATAAATCTTCATAGAAGATGTAAATAAGACATTAGGAAAAGGCATTAAGGCATGAAAAAGACTACTTTGTCAAATGAAATATTGATGCTCCAAACCAAAATGAAGACATTTTTGGTATTTACCAAAAACTGATCCACCTAGAAACCTTCGAAACATTCCATATTCAAGACTGGGAAGACCTATTTTAGGGGCTTATTAGGATGGCGGTGTCGGGACCGGCCGCCAGACATGCGGCGGTCCCGCACCACGAATTAGGATGCGACCGCCACCCTGGCGGTCGCATTCCGCATTACAACATTGCGGCGGGTGCTGCTTACAGCAGCATCTGCAGCAAAGCTGAAGTCGCCCGTAGTGTATGTCACAGAACCACATGGCAGGCACAACACAGTGCCCGCCACTTGGTGCAGTTGCATGTTAGGGGGTACCATGGGTACCCCCCAAGTGCACCCCACCTCCCCCCAACACAAGGGGGGCCCGCAACGGGCCCCCGTAGCAAAACTCCGCATGCCTTTCCATGGTGGCATCGCCGCCATGGAAAGGCCGGTTTTTGCATGTATCCTAATCTGGTGGACGGTGCCTGCTAGGCACCGCCACCATTTTGGGCACCCTGCACCGTCCTCCAGGCAATCGGAACGATTGCTGGCGGCGGACCGTCTTTGCGTCCGCTGGGGACGCAGTCAAGTTCCCAACGCCATCCTAATCTGGCGGTGGGGAAAATCTGTTTGATGGCAGAAGAACCGCCACCGCAGGGCCGGCGGTTGCCACCGCTGGCCCTGCGGTGGCGGTCCTTTCGCCATCCTAATCACCCCCCTAGTGTTTTAATAAAAAATAACAAGAACCATGGCTACATTCTAAACAACCTTCAGTCTTCTCCCTACCTAATTCCTTCCTTCTTTCACTATACATTTTGAGCCCAGTACAAGAGGAAAAGATAGGAAACGTAGTCTACAAAATCAGACCATCAAATACACTTTGAACCAAGTACCAGAAGAGGAAATAAGAAAAGTAGTCTCTATAAGAGAAGTATTGGACTTGGCCTTCTCTGCAGAGTCCCCACTAGACATATTGCCTTCACCGCTCCTATTTTTGCTAAATTATGTTTTGTTGTTCTCAGGACTCTGTGCACTTTACCCCTGCTAACCAGTGCTAAAGTACTTTTTCTCTCCCACCTAAACATGGTAAAATTGGCTTACACCTGATTTTCATATTTAATTTACTTATAAGTCCCTTGTAAAGCTGTATACCACATACTCATGGCCTGTAAATTAAATGCTAATTGTGGGTTTGCAGCACTTATTGTGCCACCTACTTAAATCATGTTCCAGGCCTGCTATTGCAGCCCAATGCAGTTTTAAACTGCCAATCTGACTTGGCAATATAATCCCCTTGCCAAGCCTTAAACTCCCCTTTGATTGCATATAAGTCATCCCTAAGGTAGGCACTAGGTAGCCCATAAGACAAGTCACATAGTAATAAAAGGTTGGACATGTACTTTTAAGTTTTACATGTCCTGGTAGAGAAAAACTTGTAACTTCGTTTTTCACTACTGTGAGAACTACCTGCCCCATAGGATAACATTGGGTTGCCTTGTTACATTTAATAAGTTTTAACTTTTGATTGGAAACAAGCACGCACTTAATGAATGGTGTCTGTGAAGTTGTAATTTATAGTCCTATTAAATACATTTTGTGCTAAGAAATCAAGCGCTAAATGTCTGTTGTGAGTTGGGGAAAATCCTACCTCAAGAGCACATTTAGTGAACCACTGCTCACTATACATGTTCTGTTGCATTTAGCACTAGTTCTTAGCGCAAAATGCATCCTCGTGTCCATTGTGGATGTGAGAGGGCATTGTTTCTCTGAGAAATAGTGATACATGCAGAATTACTCTTCTCGCATAATTCAAGCATAATCTTGCAGAATTATTAGGTAACTCCACATGATTACGCTACACTGAATTATGCGAGTTACACCCACCCCTTATTATTACAGGCTAATGCAACTCTACTGTGAAGCAGCTGGTTATAACTAAGGTAGGGTTCAGACTACTTGATCAATTGAAACATGCAATGATCTTTAAATTTCTCAATGCAAACCTCAAGGGACTGTCCAATTAGCATCATATTTCTAATTTATCATATCACAGATTATTCTACAAAGGATAGAAACAAATCAACCACAGGATTACAGCACATGACCCCCAATGATAAATTTTTTCCCATCAGGTGTCTGACCTGTGAAAGGAATGGTATTCACAGTGGCTGACATCAGAAATGAACTCCATCCTCATCGCACTCAGAGAAGGCCACAAGCAGCTCCTTGATCTCTCTTCAGCCTATGCAAATGTTAATAACGGCATATTGCTGTCCTGGTTAGGAAAGTAGTTTGGAATATCCTGTATAATTTTGAAATGAAATCATTCCTCCATCTGGGGGCATAATCATCAAGTGTTCATGGGTCTTTCCCAATCCTCTTTCCGTAGACCTTATTATGGTGTCCCTTGAAGTTCCACTCTCTCCTGGTTCTTGTTTAATCACTACACGCAGCCCCTGCCTCAACTACTAGAGAAACACAAAATTCTACTGCAGATGTATGCTGATGTCCCACAAATCTATATCCACCTGTGGGACAATTCAGAGGGGAACAATAAATTCGCCAATCGCCGAGAACAAAACAAAACTGTATAAGAGAAATCTTCCTTTGCCTAAATAGAACTAAAGGCAAGTTCCTATTTTTAGGAGAAAAAGACACCAACGTTCTCTCATATCAGTGGCTCACCACGTTCAGTCATCCTCCCCTAACCACTCAGAAATGTAATAAACTGAGTTCATTTTTACACCTCGTAGTCACCTCTCATATCAATACTGTGGTAAAGGGGGGCCAATCCACAACTCCTTCCCTGCTAGCCTCTCACTGAATTCTACTTGCATGATGTATCATCTTGGGAGATATAGACTACTGTTATGTGATCTACACCATCATGTCAAAGAATTTGACTGTCAATCTCCATAGACTCGAAAATCAAACTAACAAGATGTTCCTAAACTTATGTAAATTTGCCTGCACCAAAGCAGCTCTGAAATCTCCAAGCCAACAGCCACAGAGAACACCATCCACCCCTCCCAAGAACTCTGCACTCCCTCTCGGAATGCTTCTACACCTAGATCATCTCCATCCACAACGATTTTGACCTCCAACCCATGGCTCTCGACACAACAACCTCAACCACCAAACGTACACCAGCCGAATTATCACCACCTGGTCCCCGCTCACCACTCAGATCACCACAACCATCATGTCTTCCATCCACTCCGGGGTGCCCACTGCCCCCACTGACTCTTCAACCTTGGAACCATCCAAATCGGCACCGAACTCACCAGCATCATCAACACCTCCATCTCCACAGCAGCCTTCCCGGACAGATGGAAACACACAGAGGTTAGAAACCCTCCTACAGAAACCCTCCGCTGACCCAAGCAATCTAAAAGATTATCGACCGATTTCTCTGCTCCCCCACCCAGCCAAAGTACTCGAGAAAGCCATCAACCAAGAACTCATCAAACACCCGTAACAAAACCATCTACTTGACACCTCACAATCAGGATTCCATGATAACCACAGCACTGAGACCACACCGATCACTGCTACAGACAACATCTGATCTCTCCTCGACCAAGGAGAAACTGTGGCCCTGATCCTCCTCGACCTCTCAGCTGCGTTCAACACCGCTTCCCACCACACTCTCATCGACAGACTCTACAACATCAGTATACAGCCAAATGCCCTCAAGGGGATTGCTGCTTTTCTTACAGGTTGCACACAGAGCATCCAGTTTCCTCCCTTCACCTCCAAACCTAAGGACATCATATGCGGCGTACCACAAGGATCTTCCCTCATCCCCACCCTGTTCAACACATACATGACTCCCCCACAGACGTCATCAGATCTCATGGGCTCAACATAATCTCCTATGCTGACAACACTCAATTAATCCTTTCGCTCGCAGAGGACCCCTCCAATGCCAAAACCAACTTACCTCCATCTGGGACCACAGCTGGTGGCCAGCAGAACTCAGAACAACACCAGCACCTACAGACCATGCACGCAACCTTGGCATCATCCTCCACAGCTAACTGACCATGAAACAACAAGTCAACGCAGACGCCGCCTTCTGCTTCCACACCCTTCGCATGCTCTGCAGAATCTTCAGATGGATCCCAGTCAACACCAGAAAAAACATCACCCAGGCCCTCGTCACCAGCAGCCTCAATTACAGCAACGCTGTCTATGCAGGCATCTCCTCCTAGCTCCTTAAAAGACTCCAGACCATACAGAATGCAGTAGTCAAACTCATCCTGGACCTCCCCAAACAGACCCACATCACCCCCACCACGGAAACCTCCACTGGCTCCCCATCCAGAAGCAATGCCAGCTCAAGATCCTCATGCACGCCTACAATGCTCTACACAATCAAGGACCGTCCTACATCAACCATCGACTGAACTTCGAACTACCCGCAAGACACCTGTGCTGCTCCTCTCTTGCCCTCGTGCACCACCCACGCATCCATTACAGCCGCAGTGGGGGCGCTCCTTCTCCGACATCGCCGAAGAGCACCCGCCCAGGTGAACTTCAGAAAGAAACTCATGACCTGGATTTTTTAGAGAGAATTGGCACCCTCAAGGCCCATATTCCCCTAAGGGTGACAGTGCTGCACTATCCAAATGCCGCTTATTTGATTGACTGAAAGTATTCCACTGTTCCCCAGCAGATTATAGGATTAAACACTAGTCATACTACCTCATCCATCTGCCTTATTGGAATAACACATAGCAAACCTACAAAAGCCAATGAACACTGCGCCCTTACTGGGGACCTTTGCTCAGCATTGGCACACATGGTTGCTTTGGACATTTTTTTTTTTAACACAAACTTTATTAAGTTTATTCAGATATACATACAAGTTTACACGTCCATCTTAGGACCAAGTCGTCTCAATATGGTACATCAGCATATATCCTGCTAGTACACATCTGCGCGCATAGGTAGTACAATACCTTCCTTGGTATAATACGTGACATCAACATGTTCCAGTGTGTACATTTCTTTTTCTTTGACATTAAATCGTCCATAGTGAATTTTTAGACCACATTTTGCATTTCCAAATAAATCTATAACAACTTCCCCAGGATACCTCCCCCCACCCCCCACCCGCAGTCATCCAGCTGGGAACACCTTACTAAGCTAAAGTACAGACAGAATACGTCTATAACATTACACAAAGAGACCAGCACCTAACCGGGACTCGCGACACCATACCTTGCAATGCAACAAGTTCAGATACATCTGGTAGAGGGCACCTGCCTCCTGCGTAACATGTTTCAGCCGCAAATGCCATCAACCCATCACTGCTGGTGTAGGGTCCTCCCACCCTTTAAACGCCTCACATATCACATCCCACGCCATTGCTATTGGTATTTTTCTCAGTCCCCTCTGCTCTTCCCTACGTATTGCAGCACTTTCGGCAAGACTCCACTTTATCACCTCATCTCTCCAAGTCTCTAGGCTGGGGGGTCTAACAGCCTTCCACCGACTAGTAATATGCCTCTTTGCTAGTATTAATGCTAGATTAGCAAAGCGCGCTTGTACTTTATATCCCTTCGGTTGATGGTATAATCCCAGTAGGCTGCTCTTTGCTGTGTGCCAAGTGTTTTCCCCTACAGTGTCAGTAAGCACACGTGCAATCTGTGTCCAATAGTACGTCAGTGCTGGACATGTCCACAGCATATGCATAAACCCGGCATCCTCCTCGATGCACCTCGGGCATTTGGAGGGGGTAGCAGGAAACATTTTGTGGAGTCTGTGCGGAGTGAGGTATGCTCTCTGTATGTTCAGGTACTGAATAAATTTGAATTGCGCATTGCGGGAAACTACCTTCGGGTACTCCAGTATTTTGACCCATTCTTTGTCCGTCAGACCCTCTGTCACATCTAGCTCCCATTGAGTCCGCAGCACCTCTAGCGGGGATCTTACTGTCCCTCGTATGCCCACATAAAGCCATTTCGTTAAATGCCTGCCATTTCCCATCAAATGAAGCATATGTACCAATTCGTTTGTGGGCGGCTCTTGTCCAGTTGGGGCCCATAGCCGTTTCACACAATAAGATAGTCCCGCGTGTAGAAGGAATAAAGTATCCGATAAGCCATTGGTGTTTGTGAAGTCAGTGTGCGACAACAATGTGCCCTCATGAACCAGCGTCCCAACCGTAGCTATCCCTCCCTCCTCCCATTCTGTTATCTGTCCCCGCGTGACCACTCCCAACGGGATGGGCAATCCTACAAAAGGGATATTTGGTGCAAAGGGTATATATAGACGTGTGTATTTTTTGGCAGAGGTCCAGTATTTAAAGCTATTTGCAAAAGTGGGGAATCCGTAGCGACAATTGGGCATGTGTCGTATAATTTCGCATTTAATTTACCCTGTGCCAACATCCTGGGTGTATACCCGATTTCCTGCAGGTTCCGACCCGCAAGCCAGTATGAAAGCCATTGTAACTGGCTCGCCATACAGTAGGCCCTAAAATCGGGGGCTCCCACCCCCCCAGCATTAGTCGGTAGTTGCAATTTCCTAAGTGCCACTCTCCTTCTACCCGTGCCCCACACTAAGTCTATCAATAGGGTGTCTAGGACCCGGAATATGGTTGCCGGGAGAAATATCAGGATTGTTGTGAAATAGTACAGCACTCTAGGCAACATTACCATCTTCGCGATGGCCAGACGCCCCATTACCGACAGTGGCAGAGTAGTCCAAAAAGCTATTTGGGAGCGCAGCGCGGTTATTGCTCTCTGCACATTGCCGTCCAGCGTATCTTGTTGCGTTCTATATATATGTACACCCAAGTACTTAAACGTGACTGGCATCACTCGTACCTCGTTGTCGCCAAACCCAACCACATTTGGGGCCTCTTGGTGATTAAAAAAGAAGGCCACAGACTTGTCAAAATTTATATGGAGACCGGACACCTGACTAAAGTTTTTAATAAGCGCTGCCGCTACTGAAACAACACTGTATAAATCCCGGGTATACAAAATTATGTCGTCAGCATACAGCGATGCAGCGTGCATCTTTGGACCTATTGGTATACCCCAATTGTGGGCTGACATGCGCAATCTGTATGCAAGCGGTTCAACTGCTAGTATAAAGAGCATGGGGGACAGAGGGCAGCCCTGTCTCGTGCCCCTGTGAATCCAGTATTCCACGGAAATATGGCCTCCCGTCCTAACGCGTGCTGCTGGGGCGGTGTATAATAACCTAACCCAGTTAATGTATTCCACAGGTATCTCATATAAGGCCAGCGCTTCAAGCGTGTATTCCCAGCTCAGCGTGTCGAACGCCCGTCGCATGTCTAGGGATAGGAAGCCCGCTCCTGGGAAACGTTCCAGGGGGGCCCACATAATTTGATATTGTCGCCTCACGTTCTGAGCAGTGCTCCTGCATGGCACAAACCCACATTGGGCCACATGTACCAACTTGGTGAGGTAGGGCAGTAAACGCGCCGCTAAGATCTTACTTAAGATTTTATACTCCGTATTTATGAGCGACAATGGGCGGTATGCCGCAATATCAGTCGGGTCGCGTCCGGGTTTGGGCAGTGACACTACCAGCGCCTGCTTGGTCATCTGGGGAAGAACCCCTCTCTCTGCAGAGGCCTTATACAATGCGCACAAGTGGGGTACCAGCTCCTTGGCATAGGTGGAGTGAAATTCTGCGGGTAGGCCATCAAGCCCTGGGGTCTTATTTCGCGGCAGGGCCCGGATCGCAGCCAGAATTTCCTCCATAGTAATAAGTGATTTCAGGTCCTCCTGGTCAATGGTAGCAAGCTTCGGCAGCTGCACCTCCAGGAGAAACTCCCTAATTTCCGGCATACAGGAGTGCCTGGGGGCACTGTACAAACAGGTATAGTACTGTTGGAATGCCTCACTGACCGTGACTTGGGTTACAGCCATAGCTCCCAATGGGGAGCGAATTTGTGTCATCTGGGACCCTTGGGGTTGGTTCCTAATAATGCGTGCTAATAAGGTACCCACTTTATCAGCCTCTACATGTGTTCTCTGGACATATGCTTTATAGTCAATTACTCTTAATCTCTCCATCAAGTCAGCATGTTCTATCTGTCTCTCTTGTAATTCACCCGCCCTTTCTGGGAATTCCGCGGCTGTTTTTTCCAGGGGACCCAGTTGTCCCTCGACTTCTGTCAATTTGCGTGCTATTTCCTGTCTCGCTCCCACCACTGCTCCAATAGAGGCGCCCCTTACCACCACCTTGAACGCCTCCCATTCTATTAATGGCGAGGAGGCAGTGCCCACATTCCGAGCGAAGTAGTCAGCAACTGTAGCTGCCATATATGCCCTAAAAACCCCGTCCTCGAGCATTTGGGGATTGAATCTCCACGTCGGCACCGGTGTTGGCACATAACCCCACTCAAGAACCATCTCCAGCGGACAGTGGTCTGAGAGCGTTTTACCCAAATATGATATTTGCACCACTTTTGGGAGAAGGGAGGGGGAACAGAAGACATGGTCTATTCGAGTGTGTACTGCGTGTACATGGGAGTAAAAGGAGTATTCCCGTATCGTTGCATGCTTAACTCGCCACACATCCTTTATACCCCGGGTGCAAGCTGTCCAGCCGCACGTCCAGCACTGCATTATAGTCCCCCCCCTAGTATCCAAGGGTAGTGTATCCAGTCAACCAATGCATTATTCAGTCGTTGGAGGAACCCCTCCTGCTCCGAATTCGGTGCATAGATACTCCCCATCACAAGCACCTGTCCATCCAGTTCACCCCTCAGCAGTACGTATCTACCCTCAACATCCACTCTCTGTTCTAGTAATTTATATGGGACCCCCGCCCTTATCCATATGGCCGCACCACGCGCGAAAACCGAGTAAGTCGTATTATAAAGTTGACCTCTCCACTTTTTCCGCAATTTATTTGCTTCACTGTCAGTTAAATGCGTCTCCTGTAGGAGAACGATTTGGGCTTTCCGCCTACAGAGCTGAGCATGGATGCGATATCGCTTATGTAGAGATCCCATACCTCGCACGTTCCAAGTTAGGAACTCATACTTTGCCCTTACCGCCATTGAACTGATGTGTGTTATGCAGTGCCCTGTCCCATGTCCAGTGCCCGGCCTCCAGTACAGTCTGTCGTGCATACATGTGTGTTCCCTTGTAACTGCTGCATTGAACTCCCAAACTACCCCAATTCGAAGGTCCAACCCCAAAACTGTGCTCTACCAAACAGCTGCTACAAACCATAACAGCTAAAACTTGTTTGCTGCTTTTGCCATGGGGGGAGATGATACGCCAGCCGCGGACCACATTGCCCCATATAATCATCCGTGCGCCACTTCAATTGTGTGCTACGTAGGAGTTACACTGCAGTATTAGCAAACTTAAACTCTGTCCTGCTCGTCCCTTTGTTGTTAACGAACAGAAAAGCAACAAAACGAACTGTAGAAGGAAAGAAAAAGGAAATACTACCAACAATTTAGAAAAAGGAACAATAGTAAGGGGGAGAAATGAGATTGCTTCCCGGGCCTGGGACACACCCCCCAACAATGTATGTCATACATAATGGAGCATCCAGAATAATACAGTTACCAGCTGTCCCCATCACACGAATCACAGCTCCGTCCCTGCTCGTCATATGGCATCACCAGGCAGTAAGTGGATGAGTCCTCCACTACCAACCCCAGTATCTTGCATTTCTGCATAAGTTACAACTCGACAACCTGATTAGTCCATCAGTTCCCTGGCCGTTTGCGGTGTCAAGGATGGGAACAACGGTTGGCTGGCCTCCGAATCCGTTGCCGGCGCTCCATCCGACGACGAATCCCGCCCGCTGACTGCTCCCGGCGCTCTCCATACTGCTGCCACCTTCAGTGCCGCTCTTTTGCTCTCCAGTTGTTGTTCAAGGGTGGGTTCCCTCTTGTCTCGTGCCTTCTGTTTAGATATGCTGCGCAGCCCCGTGCGCCTACGGCGCTGACTCGGTCTTCGCAGTTGCCGATGCTCATCTAGTATCGCCAAGTTTGGGAAGTTCGTTTCAATCCAGAGCCATGCCGTCTCAGCATCCTCAAAGAAGTGACTGGCGTTATCGTGTAGAACTTTCAATTTGGCTGGGAATATTAAAGCATATCGTAGATTTAGCTGTTGCAAGTGCTGCTTGACTCCATAAAAAGCCTCCCTCTGCCGTTGCACTTGTATCGTATAGTCAGGAAACAGTGAGACTTTCGAGTTTTCATATAGAAGTGGTGCTTTCTCCCTTGCCTTGCGGAGCAATGTATCCCTGTCTCTATAATTCAGAATCTTCGCCACTATATGCCGAGGTGGTAGACCGGGGGCCCTTGGTCCCGTTGGCACCCTGTGAGCTCTCTCCACACTGAACATTGTGGTAAGTCCTTCTGGTGCGATCTCCGTGCGCAGCCAATTTTCAATAAATTGCTTGGGGTCCCGTCCTTCACTTTTTTCAGGCATACCAACAATGTGGAGGTTACTCCTCCGGGCCCGTCCTTCAGGATCATCCACTTTATCCTGAAGTTCCTTCAATTGACGCTGGAGCTGGGAGACCGTCTCCGTCTGCGCCTTGCGCCAAGGCGTTATGTCTGAGAGGGTAGTTGCATGTGTCTGCACCCATTCTGCCAGCTTCTTATGGTCCGCACGAAGCAGACTCACTTCCGTCGTCAAACTACCCAGCTGTTGCTCCATCACAGCCCTAGATTCGCGGATTTCCTTTAGAATGATATCCAGTTTGTCTTGGGGATGCTCTTCTTGCATTATAGTATCTGGGATCTCGTCTTGCGTGTATTGAGAGTCACGCTGTGAGGGAGGCCCCGTTTCAGAAGTCTGGCCTGTGTCCACGGGTTTGCCTTTTGTCTGCCCCAGGTTGAGAAGCGCTCCGTCCCTACACCGAAGCCCAATGCCATTATTGTAGTGTTCCCCCTGGTCCCTAGAGCTCTAGGCCGGAGAGCAGTGCATCTGTACTTGTAGAGCGTGCTGATATGCCTTACACAAAACGCCAAACTGATTTGTGGGACTGCCCCTCCAGTGCCAGGGTTACTGTTGCTCCATCATATGTCCAAACATAGTACATGGGCATCACTCCCGCTGGTATTCACACCCTGTGGTTATCTGGGTCTGAGGGGGGAGTAGTGTCAAGTCATATCTGTCCCAGGCACCACCGCACGTAAAACCAAGATAGTCTAGCCTGAAGCGCTTACTGCATTCTGTCCAGGGGGGGGGACTCACCACCTCAACACTCCACGATCGGGTGTCCTTCAAATAAGCAGGATTACACCCCCCCTACTCAGGCCGCTCACCAGGCATTTCACAGGGAACACAGGAGCCCTCTCAAAAGCAGCACCAGCACCCACCTCTGCAGCGAATGGGGCGTCTTCAGTTTTTTGGAGCCACTATCGATCACCTCCAACCCTGTTGCGGGTCCCAGCCAGCTGCGCCGCCTCTCTGGTGCCTAAGCCAGCCGCTGGAGCACTCGCTGCACACAATTCACGCAAGCCTGCGGTCAGCGGCAGGCCGCCATAGTCAAGTAGGTCTCCCGTAGCTAAGGGCCGGAGGGGCCGCACCCTCTCCTCACCACCGCTCACCAACCAGGGCACCGTCAACAGAAAGGCTCTCCCGGCCTCACGCAGTCACCCATCGACACCACGTACGGGGAGGCCCTTGGTCTCGTTGCCGCCGCAAGTCACCTCGGTCACTCTCGCTTGTCTCAGCGAGCCACGTCGGTCCTCCGGTGCTCCAACAGGCCGCCAGGGCTCTCGTGATGCACTTAGCCGACGTGCGTAGACCCAGCAGCGAGGGGGGTCTGCACCGCCAGGGTCAGCGCTCAACCCCGCAGTCGGAGGGAGAGTCGCCACAGGGAGACACAGCACCCCTCCGGGCGCACCAACGGTGAGAGTGGCTCAGCTCCTCCAAAGTGACTAAGCCGCAAGCCACGGTCTCGCGCCGGCAGACAGCCGAACGTCTCGCTGCTGTGTGCTTCACAACTCCAGCAGTGATTGGCTCCGGTCACTCACAACCCCGTGCAGGGCCCAGGAGCCTCCGCAAGTCTTCCGCTGCATCTGCAGCATCGGAGCTCTAGAATGATGTAGGATTTCACGGGTTTTTGCAGTCCCGGCCCGGGAGCTCTCCTCTCAGGCGTCCGCCATCGTTCGCGGCTGGCCACGCCCCCCTGGTTGCTTTGGGCATTTAACTGTTAGGTACAGTGTGAGTGATCCCTAGGAGAGCTGGATCTAAAATCTAGGAAATACTCTAGCCCCCCCAGTGCACAGCCAAACCTAATTACCTCAGATTTAGATCACTTGTCAGAGCCAAACATTTTAGAACAGTCTTTGACTCAGGGCCTGATTTAGATCTCAGCGGACGGGTTACTCCATCACAACGGTGACAAATATCCCATCTGCCGAAATATAAATTCCACTAGATCCTATGGGATTTATATTTCAGCGGACGGGATATCCGTCACCGTTGTAACGGAGTAACCCTTCTGCCAAGATCTAAATCAGGCCCTAAGTCGAACTGATGGTCCATGACTAAATAAGGTAAAACTCAAAGCCCAAACCACCTGACTGGATAATATTTCACAGCTTTTTATCCCGAGTCATTTTTGCTGTACAATCAAACGCTCTGATCTTGTTGTAATATGTAAACTACTGTTTTATAAAAAAAATATAAAAAATAAACGAAATAAATTCAAATTCACCACATTGGAATTGGCAAAGTTTATCATGGACAATGTGTATTTTTGAATGCTAAAATTCAAACGCAAGGGAAGGTTTTTTGCTTTTTTGTTTTTATATTAGGAATCCTACTTCAAGAAGTTGGTTAATTTCCAGAAATACAAAAGTATTGCTTGTATTAATCAGCAATTCACAGGTAGTTTCCTGCCTACAAACAAAGTCATATTTAGGGGTCGTTTCCGATCTCGGTCTGTAGGGCTCCGAATCAGATTCGGCTTTACCGGATCCGAGTCGGAGGCTTTGTTTCCGACCGAGTCGTACTGAGGTCTGGACGCCCAAGTACGATGCGATTGAACGCGAAATCGCCGACCGACTCGTATCCGGGTGCAAACCGCTCCGTCCGACTCGTTCGCATGCGATTCGTACCGCGCAATGGAGACGTTTTACGACCGAGCCAGTACGATGCACGATCCGGGCAGCGGGATCGAGTCGGAGCCTCCGACATGAAAAAGCTCTCGGAAGCGGACTTCGGGGGTCCGTGCCGGACCCCCTTCACCCGTAGCCGTACGGGTCGGACACAGGGGGGACCCATGGGTCCCCCCTATACATGTGTGTACGGTGCGGATGGCACCAACGCGTACCCACTACAGGGGGCCCCCTTGTGCGCAACGTACCCATTGAGTCAATGGGAGCCCATGTACGCATCGTACGACCGGCTCCCATTGACTTCAATGGGAGTCCGACCGAACCGAGTCCGGCAGCATACGGCCGCATCGTACTCGCTCGGTCGGACTGCAGGGGTCCGGCTCGGTCGGAAAACAATCCGGATCTGGATTGGTCGGAGAGCTTTCCGACCCAGATCGGAATCGGCCCCTTAATCTAGAATTTACAGGATGTGAATTGATGATGCTCACAACATATTTATTGAGTTGTTGGGACAAGAGTTCCTCTACATTGAAAAATATTTTTCCATGACGAAACAAAATATACGCATCCTGAAGCAGTTTAAGCTTCATGTCCAAACATTTACACCAGATGGAATTTCAAAATTTGTAAATATCTCATATTTGATTGCTGGAAATCTTAAACTGTTAGAATTTTGCCTGACTATTTCTGTAGTTCTTTCAGAATTTAAAGCATGTCAGGAACTCGCGGTTGAGTGGAGTTTTTTTTCAAAGTTGCTCCAAAGATCTCCAAACTTCTGGAACTTCTTCCTGAAGTTCCTCTGGGGGTCACAAAGTGTCAAAAACACAATCCAAGGGTCTGGAATCTAAAAGATGGTCCTTGAAAGGTTGGGACTTCAGTTAAAAAAATTCACTTGGACAAAACCCTTACTGGACGTACTCCAGGCAGGGGATTCTTGGTGGTGATGGTCCAGGTGAGCTCTCTAAACCTGTAGCTTATTCCTCTTGAAGCAACTTAGGTCCACAGGGCTGTAGTTTCAGATTGAGCAGCATGTGCAGTCAGTCTGAGTGCAGGGTCTGGTGTTGCAAATCAAACTTTCAGCATGGAACCATCTTCTTCTCTTAGTTTCAAGCAGCAGAACCGAGAGGCTCTGCTCCTCTCAGATACTTATTCAGAGTTCTCTGGGGTCAAACAGGAGAGCACTCCTGTCCAATGAGGTGTATGACAACATCCCAGAGCATGACCACTACCTCCAAAGTGTGGCCTAATGGTCTCCCAGACAGCACTATTCCTCCAAAATTCAATATGGCTGAAGTCTCAGCAGAGGAGCAAGAACTAGTTAAACCAACCTCCAGTGTGGATCTTCTCCATAGCTCTCCTCCCCCTGAAATCTGCAAATTCCTTCCTTAAGCCTGCCATCTGGCTGGGTTCAGAGGGGATGGGTGTAGATGGACCTGGCCTTCTCTACCTACCCAATTCTTCCATCGAAGCTCATGCTTTACAACCCCTCCCCCCCTGCTCTGGCATCCTGTGTAACAGAGACCTCACCTACCAGATAGCCTCTCTCCCTGGGTGCCACTTATCACTTCATCAATGCAGCCTGGCTAATCCTGTTAACTCTGACCAATCAGGGAAGATGGCAGGAAGGCTGAATTTTAACTTACAGATAAGAAAGTCTTATAGCTTCTTTTCTGTATAATTTAGGATACATTCAACAATAGCATATGTTGGATTTATCAATACCATTCTCCTAAGTCCTTGGATGATATTTTTTGGTAATCCTTAGCGATAGTTATGAGTTCATAAACTATTGCAATGTTAACCTATGTGGCTGGGGATCTATAATGGGGAAAATGAAATGTCCTATTTCTCCAACACCAGGGCCTATAAAACATATTTTATAAGGACCCAGCTTATAGCTACATGACCCCCCACCCCTGGGACACCTAGGGGAGACTTTAGGGGTACTGAATATGCAAACATAATAAAAATACTCAATCCACAGTGCTCCAATCAAAAAAGTGGATTTTTGGAAGCACTTTTCTACAATGGGGGAAGTGAAATGTGTGATTCCTTCATCCCCAGTGCATATAAAAACATCTTTTATAAGGACCCTCCTTATAAGTACCTGACCTCCCCCCTACCCCTGGGACACCTAGGGGAGACCCTGGGGGTACTTAATATGCCAAAATATTGTAGTTTATCAATTTGTAAGTGCCCCAACTGGTAAGTAGTCAGAATAGCGAGTATTTAATATCGTTTTGACATAATATCGAGTAAAAAATATCGTTAGTGTTAAATCTCGATGTATAAAATATTTATGTATATAATATCGATTTTGTGTGTTGTAAAAAATATCATTGTAAAAAGTATCGATTGTTAAAATATCGTTAGTAAAATATATCGTTTTAGTATTTGTTTTTATTTTGTAAAATGTTTGTAAATGATATAATTATTGTTAAATAAAGTTAAAAAAAATTGTATACTAATTTTTAGGAGCGGAATGTTGGGTTTATAGGGGATAAGGGTGGGGAGTGTTTTAAAAAAAATTGGTGAAAATTTTTAAATTTATTTAAAAATTAAATTGAATGTATAATATTTTTTAGGTGCGGGATGTTGGGTTTATAGGGGATAAGGGTGGGGAGTGTTTAAAAAAAATTGGGGAAAAATGTAAAATTTAAATTGAATGTATAATATATTTTTAGGGGTGGGATGTTGGATTAATAGGTGATAAGGGGAGTGTTTTTAAAATTTGAAATGTAAAATATTTTAAATTTTTTTTTTTTTTAAAGAAATTGTAATATTTTTTAGGAGCGGGATGTTGGGTTTATAGGAGATAAGGGTGGGTAGTGTTTTAAAATTTTGAAATATAAATTTAAATTTTTTAAAAATATTTTTTATATTAAATTATAATTTTATTTTTAGGTGTGGGATTTTGGGTTTATAGGGGATAAGGGTGGGGAGTTTTAAAATGTATTTTTAACAAATTTAAAAAAAAATCTAAAAATCAAATTTATGTTAAATAAAAATTATAAAAGTGGGATTTTGTATTAATAGGGTATAAGGGTGGGTATTTTTTTGTTACTAAATTTAAAAAAAAATTAATTTTTTTTAATTTAAATAAAAAAATTAGAAAAATCAATGTATGAGTGTAATATGGTGTTTATTGTGTTTAAGGGTGGTGAGTGTTTTTAAAATTTATTGATCATAATTTAAAAAAATTAAAAATGTATTATATTGTTAGTGTCCTGCACCTTCCCTGATTTAATGTGGTTTGGAGTTAGAATACTAAATTATATATGTTTATTGTCCAGCACCTTCCCTGATTTAATGTGGTTTGGAGTTGGAATAGTAAATTATATATGTTTAGTGTCCAGCACCTTCCTCGATTTAATGTGGTTTGGAGTTGGAATAGTAAATTATATATGGTTAGTGTCCAGCACCTTCCCTGATTTAATGTGGTTTGGAGTTGGAATATTAAATTATATATGGTTAGTGCCCAGCACCTTCCCTGATTTAATGTGGTTTGGAGTTGGAATAGTAAATAATATATGGTTAGTGTCCACCTTCTTCCCTGATTTAATGTGGTTTGGAGTTGGAATAGTAAATTATATATGGTTAGTGTCCAGCACCTTCCCTGATTTAATGTGGTTTGGAGTTGGAATAGTAAATTATATATGGTTAGTGTCCAGCACCTTCCCTGATTTAATGTGGTTTGGAGTTGGAATAGTAAATTATATATGTTTAGTGTCCCGCGCCTTCCCTGATTTAATGTGGTTTGGAGTTGGAATAGTAAATTATATATGTTTAGTGTCCAGCGCCTTCCCTGATTTAGGGACTCATTACGATGGCGGAAGGACCGCCACCGCCAGCTGTGCGGTGGCGATCCGTCCGCCATCAAACGTGGATTGACAGCCCGCCAGATTAGGATGGCGGGCGGATCCACACTGCGACCGTGGCGGACGCAAAGACCGTCCGCCATGGAACCGCCAAAGGCAATCGGACCGATTGCCTGGCGGATGGTCCAGATAGGGTAAAATGGTGGCGGTGCCTAGCAGGCACCGTCCCCCATATATACGATACAGGCGTCAGCCAGCCTTTCCATGGCGGTGGAACCGCCATGGAAAGGCTGGCGGGGATTGGGTTTGGGGGCCCGTTGCGGGCCCCTCTTGTGTTAGGGGGAGGTGTTGTTGTACTGGGGGGGTACCCATGGTACCCCCTGCATTTCCCTGCACTGAATGCAGGCACCGCGTGGTGCCTGCCACGCAGTGCAGGGAAATGGAAAACATGCATTTTTACTATTGCGGCGGGTGCTGCAGCCAGCAGCACCCACTCCAATGGTAAACATGCACGATGCGACCGCCACGGTGGCGGTCGCATCGTAATTGCATGTGCGGGACTGCCGCCATACAGGCAGACGGTCCCACTACCGCAACGATGGCGGTCGGACGAAAGTCCAACCGCCATCGTAATCGGCACCTTAATGTAGTTTGGAGTTGGAATAGTAAATTATATATGGTTAGTGTCGAGCACCTTCCCTGATTTAATGTGGTTTGGAGTTGGAATAGTAAATCATATATGTTTAGTGTCCAGTGTCTTCCCTGATTTAATGTGCTTTGGAGTTGGAATAGTAAATTATATATGTTTAGTGTCAAGCACCTTCCCTGATTTAATGTGGTTTGGAGTTGGAATAGTAAATTATATATGGTTAGTGTCCAGCACCTTCCCTGATTTAATGCAGTTTGGAGTTGGACTAGTAAATTATATATCTTTAGTGTCCAGCACCTTCCCTGATTTAATGTGGTTTGGAGTTGGAATAGTAAATTATATATGTTTAGTGTCCAGCGACTTCCCTGATTTAATGTGGTTTGGAGTTGGAATAGTAAATTATATATCTTTAGTGTCCAGTGCCTTCCCTGATTTAGGGGCTCATTACGATGGTGGAAGGACCGCCACCGCCAGCTGTGCGGTGGCGATCCGTCCGCCATCAAACGTGGATTGACCTCCCGCCAGATTAGGATGGCGGGCAGATCCACACTGCGACCGTGGCGGACGCAAAGACCGTCCGCCACGAAACCGCCACAGGCAATCGGACCGATTGCCTGGTGGACGGTCCAGATAGGGTAAAATGGTGGCGGTGCCTGCAGTGCCTAGCAGGCACCGTCCACCATATTACGAAACGGGCGTCAGCCAGCCTTTCCAGGGAAATGGAAAACATGCATTTTTCCTATTGGTTCGGGTGCTGCAGCCAGCAGCACCCGCTGCAATGGTAAACATTCACGATGCGACCGCCACGGTGGCGGTCGCATCGTAATTGCACATGCAGGACCGCCGCCATACAGGCGGAAGGTCCCACTACCGCAACGACCAGTTGCTCCACTAGAGTGTTCCCTATACCTATCGGCTTTTTAAGATTCTGTGACCAACTCTGCAACTGCAAGTAATTAAACCTAGACATGCCATCCACTAGCTTACTGTGAAGAGACTCCCATGGTAAAAGTAACCCTTCAAAAGCCAAATCTCTCCATACCGTGAGCCCAGCTGTTCTGAGTGGTGTAGCTAATTTGTCTTTCAGACATTCTGGAGCCCCTGGCAAGTCCCACAAAGGAGCTAAACTTGAGTAGTAGTTTAAGCCCGTACGTTGCTTAATTCTGGCCCATTTTTGGGCCGCGGCCAAAAGGACTTTCAGCCTGATCTTTTTGAAGTACTTTTGGTCGCCGTATTTGAAGAGGAACCCCTCCAGCGGCAACCCCACACCCTTTAACATGGCAGAGAACATGACTCCCCTGTCTGTGCTGTCTGGGGATTTCACCAGCATCCTAGAATGTAATAGTTGGAAGGCCCAGGCATAGTACTGAAGATCAGGGAGGGTGAGACCCCCTTTCTCCCTCCTACGCCTAAGCTTCTTCCACGCTATCCTCGCTTGCTGTAATTTATCAATCGCCTGTTTTTCAAAATGTAGGGGAATGGTATTGAAGAGAAATGTAATTTTCGGTAATATAATCATTTTAATTAAATTAATCCTACCTAGAATGGTCAGTGGGAGATGGGCCCAGGACTTCATAAGTTTCTGACATTCCTTAGAGATATTAGCAAGATTAGTCCCAGCAATCTTGTCTACATTCTGTACAATCCTGACCCCCAGGTATCTCATCTCACTCTTTGTCTGGTATCGGCACTCCAGCAGGTTCCACGCCATATTCTCAGTTTTCTCTGCATTCACCTCATAGCCAGAGACCCGCCCAAAATCTTGTGCTAGTTGATGACCTGAGGGAAGGACGTCTCTAGTTCAGATGACAAAATCAAGACGTCATCCGCAAACAGGGCTACCTTCCTCTCCCACGCTCCAAACCTAAATGATGTAATACTCGACTCAACCCTCAGACACTGGGCGAAGGGCTCGATATATAAGTCAAAGAGGAGCGGAGAGAGTGGGCAGCCCTGTCTGGTACCCCTTGTAATCTTAAAAGGGCTGGTCAGTTTTCCATTAACTAACAGTCTTGCCGAAGGATCTCGGTATATAAGCTGTATGGCTCGACAAAATTTCTCTCCAAAATTAAACTTCTCCATTACTGCAGAGAGATATGTCCAGTTGACCCTATCAAATGCCTTAGTGGCATCTAGAGTCATCGCTGCCAGAGGTAAAGAAAAGGTGGAAGCCAAATCGATAGTTCCAATAAAATCATGTGTGAGGTCGTATAGATTTCTACCTCTTATAAAACCTTCTGATCAGAATTTAGCAGTCTACCTACTACTGCTCCCAGCCTGTCCGTGAGGATCCTCGTAAAAACTTTATAATCGGTGTTTAGGAGGGAAATGGGTCTATAGGACCTGCAGTTTGCCTGATTCTTTCCTGCTTTCAAGATTAATGAGATGGTAGCTTCCCCCCATGAAGCAGGAGGTCTAGCCCCTTCAGATAATATATTGTTGAAAAGTGCGGTCATAATCGGGATTATGGCCTCCCCCAAAGATCTATATAATTCCGCAGGGAGGCCATCCGGCCCTGCGGCCTTACCCCTCTTGCAAGTGGAAATGGCCTTCCTAACCTCCTGCTCGGATATATCCATCTCCAAATTTTCTCGCTGAAGGGTATTTAGGGAGGCAAACAGTTTTCCATCCAGCCAATCCATAGCGCAGGTTCCGTCTACTACTCTGTCTTCTTTATATAACTCCTGGAAAAAAGCAAGAAAAGCTTCTCCAATCTCCTCGTCTGTGGATAATGAAGAGGTATTATCCTCACTGTCTATTCGTTTTATTACATTTCGCATCCTATCAGACTTAGCTTTCCATGCTAGAAGTTTACTGGCTCCCTCTCCATATTCAAAATGGGCCATTTTACTAGCCTCCCATTTTTTTGTAATCCTCAACTGGATGGTGGTATCTAGCTGATCTTTCAAGGTTTTTAATTCTGCGATATATTCTTGCAGTTTTTCTGTGACAATCTCCCTGTTCAGGCTCAGCTCTATTTTCTTCAACTCCGACTCCGTTTGGGCCACCTCTTCCCTGTATTGCTTGTTCTTATAGCATACCCTGCTTGTGACCATACCTCTCAGGCAGGCCTTCCAAGCGTTCCACACTACTGAAATTTCGGCCGAATCGATATTCATATTAAAAAAGCACTCTGTTTCTGAAAATAGATACTTTACTTCAGGACCATCTAGAAGTAATGAACGATCAAACGTCCATACCCTTGATTGATCCTTCCCTGCCAAGCCTAAGTTCATCCATACAGCCGCATGGTCCGACAAATGAGGAGTCAGATATCCAATATTCTTGATCTTACCCCTTAGGTCATGGCTCACTAGAAAATAGTCAATCCTTGACTTGTGTCCATACTTGTTATAGAAGGAGACACCTAACTGGGAGCCAGACCTTTCCCTCCAGACGTCACATAGTCCAGACTGTACCAACATCGTTTGAAGATATGCCCGAGACTTGGACAACACATTTGCTCTACTGCTTGGAGATTTATCTAGTAGGGGGTCTAAAACTATATTAAAATCGCCAGCCATGATAATTGGTTCTGGAAATTCAAGCAGGTTTGAAAAAATAGATTTCAGAGCAGAAGGGTCATCTTGATTGGGTCCATAATAACCTACCACTGTTGTAAGAAAACCTTGAATGGACAATTTAGCAATGACCCACCTGCCACCTGGGTCCACCATTGATTTTAAGACACATGCGTTAGCTTGTTTTTTAACCAGGATAACAACACCCCTAATGTTAGCGCTCTGATTAGTACCAATAAAATGTTCCACCCACTTTAATTTGCTAAAAATCCCAACCAATTCCTCTTTTAAAAGATGCGTTTCCTGCAAGATGATAATCTGTGCCAGAGAGTCTCTAAGTTATTGCAGAATTTTTGCCCTCCTAATTTTAACTCGCAGCCCGTTGACATTCCAAGATAAAAACTGTATCAGGGTCATGGCGGTTTAGACAACAGAACTTCAAATATGCCGGAGTACCAATCCCAGGCCCAACATAACCATAGTGGATAGACCAAGCTAAAAGGCGAATGAGATTTTTTTTTTCCTTTTTAACCCCTATGCTCCCCACCCCATGCTCCCCCTCCACCGCCCCCTTCCCTACCCCACCCCTGGAAAACCCTACCCCCATTTACCTGGACTACTAGTCCAGCTTCCGCCTGCCGGGGCAGCCTACCCTGTCCCTGTCCCTTCCTTACTTTACATAATAAGACTAGAAACTGAGGCTCCGAGAAGAGATCACTCCATTTCTAATCTCCTTTAAAGCCAGTCATGTAAGAAAAGTCTCCCTCGTCTTAAAATAAACCTGGTTGTGGTTGGCAAATCAATAAGTTGTGCATTATGTTGTGCATTTTTCTCTCAAATCTGGTTAACGTGAAGGGACCTAATAACTATATAGAGACCTCTTGAACGTTTCAACTCAGCTACTTAGTAGCTGTAACTTTAACAAGGCTTTCAAGAAGCTCGTCTGCCTCCTGCACTGTCTTGAAATTGTACATCTTATTGTTGTGCATGACTTTCAAGAGTGCAGGGAATTTTAACTGGGCTACCGCACCAAGTCTCTTGAAATCCTTGATTTTCTTGCCCAGCTCCCACTGTCTGTCCAAGGTTGTTCGGGCCAGATCAGAGCGAATTTCATAAGCAAAGTCTCTAGATTTCAGGGACCTTTGCTTTAAGGCACAATTAAGGATCTTTTCCTTCAGGGAAAACGTAAGAAAGTTTATAAGGATTTTCCTCGGTTTTGTCCGATTAGGATGTTTCCGGAAAGGGTCCCTGTGAATCCTCTGTATGTCTTTCTTCAAATCCTCAGCCGATTCATCAATCTGGATAGACTCTTTTATGAGGGTGATAATAAAGGATTTAATACCTTCTCCTTCACTCCCCTCCGGGACATTTAGGAGACGCAGATTGTTCCTCCGTGAATTATTTTCTAGCATCTCGAGTCTATCCCGGAGCATTACTTCCTCTTTCTTAAGGAGTGTAATTTCTGTTCTAGCCACTCCTAACTCTTCTCTGATTTCTCCTACAGAGTTTTCCAACACCTCTGTCCTAGAGTTCAGGAGATTAATTTTCTTATCCAGCATCTCGCAGAAGAGCCGAATCTCTCCTTGGTTCGCCTCGGAGACTGAAAAGCCCCTCTTTATATCCACCGCTAAGGAGGAAAAAAGAGCTTCCAGAGAGGCCACTGAGGAACCACCGATCCCCTGCTGATCAACAGTTTTTTGGCCTTCTGCTCCTTCTATGCTATAGTTGTCTAACGTAGCTGAGTCATCGGCGTTTACCTTGTGTGAAAGGGTCTTATTTATGTCCAAAACCATATTTACGGCTGTCGGGGCTGTTGGAGCTGTTGATGCCATTGCAGTGCCTGTTACTACCATTTCTGAAGAAGTCTGCTCAACCAAAGACGAGCTACCTGCCGCCTCAATTCCTTCAGTAATTAAGGGTAACTCCGACTCCCCTTTCGAGCGTCTCCTTAGAGCCTCTCCTTGTCCGACTATGTAAAGTACTAATGGTTGTACCTTAAAGTAAGACCGCAAAGAAGGAGTAATCTTAATTCTTGAATCCAGAAAGTGGGTTTTTGCTCTCCCCGCTTTGATACTCCTGCCCTTTACCTCGCAGTATTGAAATGTAGAAATGCTGTCTCTATCGAGGGATGTATACACCTTCACCTCCTTCTCCTGAAGCGCGCTGCCACTTCTGATCTTATTACAACTAACGTCACTTTTTCCCCCCTGGGAGATTTTATTACTCTTGGCCTTTGCAGTCCCCCGCGCCCCACCACCACGCCTTTTACCTTTCTTACTACTAGTTGTTGTGGGTATTAGAAATGTGTTATGATGTCTTGTCACTTGCATTGGGGCCGCGCGCCTCTGTAGAACGTGAAGTGCCAACGTTCTTATGCGACGTGGTGTTCCTCGCGCCTCGGCAGTTTGTCAGTTACTGCTGGTTGAGGTGTGAGGGACGCTGCGGCTCTGTGCTCTGCGAATAAACCTGTTTCAAACGCTCTCTGTCGTCTGCTTCATGATTCGTCACAACATTTTATTGGCGACGATCTTTAGCTGGCACAGCACAGAGTCAGCGGCACAGTACCAGCATGTGCAGAGACACCTCGATGGTAGCTACAGTCAACGCGACGCCGTTGAGGGGTGATAGTGCGACCGGTGGAACCCCCAACGCGCCATCTCACCAGTATTGTGTACTTCATTGATGGGGTAAGAGCTATTGAGCATTTACCTCCAACGCGATGTTTTATTATTGAAGGCTGGGCGATTGGATATTTATGGCAGCAGGTGCTGACAGGAGCTGTCTCAATGCACTGCCTATCGTTGTTGTAGTGCGGTTCATATTTACATGCCAAATTACCAAGTGTACTTGAAGACAGTGCAAGGAGAGTTGGGGCGCATCCTTATGGCATTTCTCGAGTGTTAAGATTTAGCGAAGCAGCCGCTTTTACTTTAAACTGTCAGAGACAGCAGCTGACTGAACGTGCTGCCGCTTGTCTGTGCAACTGACACGCTGAAAGGAATTTCTGAAATTTACCTCAGCAGTTGACTGAACACGCTGCCACTCGCCTGTGTGACTGACACGCTGAAGTGAATTCATGTAATTGACCTCTGAGCAGCTGCCTGTGACACACCCTCGAGAGTGGAGCTTTCCTTTCTTAAAGCTACAGACACCCATTATTTTGTACAGCAGGGCTATGCATCAGCTTACTGAACTTTAGCTTTAATGTGTTTCTTTTTACCTCATCTTTGGGAAACATTGTGCTTACAGCTGTACAGTGTGGTGTTTACCTCTGCCATAGTGTGCAAGTCTGTGAATTTTTACACGCACTTCCTTGCATCATCTTTAATATAAGCATGGATGTCACAGCTTTGGATGTCACAGCAATTTCTTCTCCCCCGCATTTTCTCTCTCAACCTGGCAGTCCTAGCATAGAGTGGGATGAGTGGATCGACCTCTTTGACAATTACCTTGAGGCGTTGGACGCTCAGGATTTTGTCTCAAGTAGGAAGAAAGCGATTTTACTTACCAGCCTGGGTAAAGAGGGACAACACATCTTCAAGTACCTCCCAATTGTCACTGATGATCGTGGCAAACCCATTGAAGACGTCTATCTTGAGGCACGGAAGAGGTTAGAGAAAAGGTTTGCACAGGAAACAAACATTGTCATGAGGAGGCACAAATTCTACACACAGCCACAGAGAATTGGAGCATCAATTGATGACTTTGTCACAAGACTGCGTGAACTTTCACTCAAATGTAGATTTGGTCCCATGGCAGAAGAGATGATACGGGATCAGCTGATAGTGCAGTGCAGAAGTAGAAAGACTCAAGAATGGTTGTGGGCCGCAAAGAATCCTACTCTAAAAGATGCCATTGATATAGCAAAGATAGTAGAAGAGTCAGAATTTTGCATGAAGGAGATGGATCGTAGAGAATCAAAATTCAATAGAAATGGTAATGGGGAAGCATTTGTTGTGGAAAGAGGTGAAGGGGAAGTGGCTGCGTCCACCAGACCTAGTAGTAAAGGTAATAAGGGCTTTTCTAGCAGCAAGCCATTTCAAAACAAGTTTAGCAATAAGATGTGTAGCAAGTGTGGTAGCACATATCACACAGCTGATTCAAAAAACTGCTGGGCCATAGGCAAAGAGTGTATGAAGTGTGGCCGCAGAGGTCATTTTGCAAAAATGTGTCGGGATGGTAACAAGGCAAAAGTGGCCTTGTTGAATGAGGAGAGCTACTATAACGAATGCTTACCTAGGCCTGACAGAATCCTTTGTGTTGAACCGTCCCAAATTGAGAGGTGTGACAATGAAGAAGTTCTTGCAACCCACTCTTCATGTACTGATATTAAGAGAAGACAAAGACCCAAGGCAGAATTTGTTATTGCTAACAGAAATGTTGATCTTATGGTAGACTCAGGGTCATTGTATACTATTGTAGCTAAGAAAATATACGAACAAGAGTGGCCCAATGTATGCTTGTTACCTAAGGATATCAATCCATGTGGCTATCAAGGAGAGCAGATAGGCATTCTGGGTTATATATTGGCAGATATTGTTTTTAAAAATAGGTCAGTCAAAGGTAAAGTTTACATAGCTGAAACAGGACCTCCCATATTAGGTTGGTACCATCAGTGCGACCTGCATATCAAGATTGACCCCCATGGTGTTGAGCAAGTCATGGTTGTAGATGATCTCAGTGTGGAGGACATCTTGGAGGGTGCCAAGGAAGTGTTCAGAGACCAACTTGGTAACCTTGAAGGTTACGTCCACGAGATTAAACTCAAGTCTGGTGCCATCCCTGTCCAGCAAAAGCTCAGAAGAGTACCCATTATGGTAAGGGGCGAAGTCAAGAGGATGTTAAATGAAATGTTATCCAGTGGGATCATTGAACCTGTTGAGTGATCTTCATGGGTTTCTCCTGTGGTCATCACAAAGAAGGCAGATGGTAATTTGCGTTTCTGTGTTGACCTGAGGAGTTTGAATCAAAATATCATTCCTGACACCTTTCCCTTGCCCAACATCAACGAGCTTATCTTGTTATTGCAAGGGGCAACGTTTTTTCCAAAGTTGGACCTTCGCCATGCCTATCACCAGATACGGTTGCATGAATCATCAAAACACTTGACAGCTTTCATAACTATGGAAGGCATCTTCCAGTTCACTAGGATGCCTTTTGGACTATCCTCTGCTGCTAGTGTTTTTCAGAGGATGGTGTCAAAAGTGTTTAGAGGCATGAAAAACATCATCTACTTCCAGGATGATATCTTAGTGTTTGGTGATAGTGAGAAGAGTCACAACTTGGCGCTTAAGGAAGCACTTACAAGGCTTCTAGAGGTGGGTTTAACTCTACGCAGGGAAAAATGTGCTTTCCTCGTCATGGAAGTGGAGTATTTGGGACACTCACTTTCTAACGAAGCAGTTAAGCCCAAAAGAGATCTGCTTGCCTCCATAAGGGAGGCTCCCACTCCCTGTACTAAAGATCAATTGCGGTTCTTCCTTGGACTAATCGAGTATTATTCCAAGTTTGTCAAGAATTTTGCAAGCAAAACTGAAGCTTTAAAAGTACTCATGAGAAAGGGTGTAAACTTCACATGGGGTACAGACCAAGTCACCTGTTTTGAAAACATCAAACACGAAATTTGCGAAGCAGGAATCCTGGTGCCATTTGATGTTAATGCCAAAACTATAGTCACAGTAGATGCAAGCGACACTGGTATTGGTGCTGTCCTATCACAGAATGATGGTACCCCTGAAAAAACAGTAGCCTTCGCCTCACGCACTTTGACAACCATCGAACGTCATTACTCTGTGATAGAAAAAGAAACTTTAGCTGCCACTTGGGGAGTTGAATATTTCAGAACATATGTATGGGGACGTAAGATTCTTCTCCGCACAGACCACAAACCCCTACTCAAGATTTTGTCACCTGGTGGGACTGGTAAGGGATCGGCCAGACTAGCTCGTCTAGCCTCCAGGTTACAAGAATACAATTTTCAAGTAGAGTTTATTTCTGGATGGCGCAATGTCCAGGCAGACTGCTTATCACTTTTGCCTTTTGGCCTTTTGGAAAAAGTAGATGAGATAGGTGTCACTAAGAGTGCAAGTGAAGGGACCATTTCATTTGTGGAAGATGTTGGTCAATGGAGTAGAGGTGTGGTCAACAAAAAGAGTGGGCTAGTGCTATGTCTGAGGATGGGGTACTCAAGGCTGTCATCAACCTCATCCTTAAAGGAGGGCGCAGAGAGAGCACCTTGCCATGCAATGTGAGACCATTTAATTCTATAATCAACAAATTATCCATTGTTGCAGACCAAATTATCATGCGAGGTGATAAGATAATCCCTCCCCTTGGCATTCGCAAGAGGTTGTTTGATATAGCCCATGAGGGACACATGGGGCAGACTGTTACCAAGAAAAGACTGAGGAGCGAATTCTGGTGGCCGGGAATGGATGGGGAGGTAGTTGATTGGGTTGAAAGGTGCAGCGAGTGCAAGGAGAGTGAGAAAAGGTTAAAGGTTGGACCACAGTCTGTCCCAAGTTCCATCCACGATCCTGGTGTGAGTTGGCATAGTATTTGCCTTGACTTCATTGGACCCATGCCAGGAGTTCATCCCAACAAGAGGTTCGGTATGGTTGTCATGGATGTTCACTCTAGATGGCTGATTGTACATCTTCTGCCCGAAATCACCACTAGAGTCGCCATAAAAGTGTTGCGCTGCATTTTTAAAGAAGAAGGCTATCCCAATGTTCTCATAACTGACAATGGCACACAACTGACTTCAGGTGAAATGAGTGAATTCTTGCGCCATTGTGGGATCAAACATGCTCGTACTGCACTCTATAATCCCCAGTCCAATGGTATTGTAGAAAGAGCCAACCGCATGATTAAAGGTGCCATAGGTCTTGCCCTGGCCAATAATCTAGATGTTGAGGAGACCTTGAACGAACTAGTTTGGGCTTACCGCACCACTGAAAATATCACCACTGGTGTTGTTCCTTTTGTTGCCATGCGCGGAAGGAAACCTTCTACCAAACTAGTACCCTTTTGGGTCAGAGAGCTATTGGAAGTGAAGAGTGTGCGTGTGGGTGACACTTCGAAATCCTCTTCTACACCTGCTCCCGTGAACATTCAGCCTGTATCCCATACCAGTCTCTAGGCTGGAGACTGGGTCAAAGTCAGATCTGGTCGTTGGGTTAAGGGTATGTGTAAGTTCAGTGGCCCTTTTCAGGTGAAAGAAGTTAACCAGGGGTATGTCGTTTTGTTGAATGGGGAAAAGTGGAATCTGCGTAGAGTAGCCAAGTACTGCTCACGAGACAATCCACCCAGGGTTGGTGGGAGTAGAGATTCTTGTTCTGGTTATATGTTGGCGCATGATGATCAATTATTGAACAGTTCTCGTCCTTATGCAGAAATGAGAGCACCTGGTCCCAGTGGTGACAATTTGGGTGTTCACCAGGGACACAGGGATGATGATCAGTATTTACATCCTTCACAAACTAGTCAACGTTGTCAAAGACCCTTACGGGTCAAAGGGCCTCCTCACCACTTACAGGATTTCTTAGTGGGTTAGTCCTTCTCATTGTTTGCTCACTTCTGCCTCTCTTGATTCTGCACTCTTTCTCCTTCTTCCAATCCTTCCACTCCCTCTCTCCCCTGCACCTCCATTTCTGCTTTCAGCCATTCTGTGTTATATATTCTACCTGCGTGTAGAACAAAGGGGGGTATATTATGAGGTCTTGTCACTTGCATTGGGGCCACGCGCCTCTGTAGAACGTGGAGTGCCAACGTTCTTATGCAACGTGGTGTTCCTCGCGCCTCGGCAGTTTGTCAGTTACTGCTGGCTGAGGCGTGAGGGACGCTGCAGCTCTGTGCTCTGCGAATAAATCTGTTTCAAACGCTCTCTGTCATCTGTATCATGATTCGTCACAACAAAATGCAATTACCAGTAATATTTATGGGGTTCGTACTCTCCCCCTGGTCATCCAGTGTCTGGGCAAGTGATTTAGAGTGCAGTTGCTGTGAGGGAGTGAGCACAAGCTTACCCCCCTCTGTGGTCAGTGTAGCAGAGACTGGAGCCACATTAAGATGAAATCCTCCCCCCTGCCCCCCCTGCACCTGACCTCGTAATGGTGAATGTCGCTTTTGTTTCCTCGATGGCTGTGACCGGGGTGAGTCTTCAGGAGGTTGGAACGCGCTGGGCTGTTTAAGTGGAGAAAGTCGTCCTGTGCTGCCTCTGCCTGAGCCGGCCCGGAGGAGCCCGCGAGCCGCTGCTCTGCGTCCCCTCTTCAGCTCCAGGGCGGCGACAGACCAGCGCAGCAAGTTGGCGGGCGGACCCACGCACATTCAGGGAGAGGAAATGGCACCCACAACACAAACCTCAACCAAAAAGCGCCATCAAAGAAAAAAAAAAAAAAAAGGAGGAAAACGCCGACAAAAAGAACCTCCCGACTCCACCAGCAGCAACTCGGACGGGCTGCCTCACGAGTCCTGGCCTCAGATCATGCCGATGACCGAACGGGGAGGGACAGAAAGTAAGTGCCTCTGGCGGCAAGCGGCAGCTCAGCTAGCGACCGCCATGTTCTCCCCCCCAGAGGTTAGTCCTCAATATTAATTTTCTTATAATATTTATTATTATAATTTTACATTACAAATAATATGTCAATTTTTTTAAAAATATTTTGTAGTCTTTTTCAAAAATTTACAGTAAAGCATTTGTAATATATAACATTTGCAATAATGAAAATGAATAATATTTATTATTTAAGGTAGCCATTTTTAAACTAAAGTTGTATTTTGTAGGCTATCGATTTTGTTTTAGGTAATTTGTGAGGGGAGAAGCTTGCGGTTGAAAGCTGCATCGCATCGGTTAAGGTAAGTTTAATTTTCTTTAACCCCTTCGCTGCTAGGCCTTTTCCCCCCCTGTGCTAAGCCTTTTTTTGGCTATTTGGGGTAGTGCGCGCTTAGGCCCCTGTAACTTTTTGACCACATAAGGTATCCAAGCCAAATTTGCGTCCAGTTTTTTCTAACATCATGGGGATTGTAAAGGTACCCAGGGTTTGTGGATTCCCCTGGAGGGGACCCAGAAATTAGCCAAAATACAGCAAAATTTTGTTTTTTTGGGAAAAATGCGAAAAAGGGCTACAGATGAAAGCGTCTTTGTTTTTTCCCTGCAAATGGCATAAAAAGGGGTTGTGGTGCTGAAATCACCATCTTCCCAGCTTTCAGGGACAAGCAGACTTTTGTCAGAAAAACCAACTTTTTTACACAGTTTTGGCATTTTTCTGGGACATAGCCTATTTTTGCTATTTTTTGTGCTTTCAACCTCCTTCCAGTTAATGGTAGAAATGGGTATGAAACCAATAATGGATCTTGAAAAGCCATACATTTATGAAAAGTAGACAAAATTCTGAATTCAGCAAGGGGTCATTTGTGTAGATCCTTAAAGTTTTCTTTATAGAAACTAACAGTTAAATGAAGGAAAAACTTGAAAATTAGTTGAAAAAAATAGCCATTTGTGTCAACGTTTTCACCTGTAACTTCTTCTAATTATGACAGCTATTTGAAAGCAATATACCGTTATATCCGCTGGACCTTTCTGGTTGTGGGGATATATAGGACTTGTAGGTTCACCAAGAACCCGACGAACCCAGAGCCAATAACTGAGCAGCATCTTGCAATGGTTTTTTATTATGTACCGGGTATATAGCAATTATTTTGGGAAAATGTATACATGGAAAAATTGTTATGAAAGACACCTATGTATTTCTGAAATGGGAACAAAATGTAGATTTTAGAAACAGTAGATATTTGCACATTTCCAAAATTGGGAGTACCGATACTAGCATGAGAATTATAGGTCATTTTTCAAAATGACTTATTTTTTACACATTGTCTTTTATTTGGAAGGCAGAAATGCATCGAAAGTCAATAGGTAATAACAGTTGCTCTACAATTCTGTGTTACCCTAAGTCTCCCGATAAAAATGGTACCTCACTTGTGTGGGTAGGCCTTGTGCCCACAACAGGAAATGGCTCAAAATGCAACGTGGACGTACCACATTTTCACAATGAAAAATTACCCTTTTTGGCAAAGTGCCTAGCTGTAGTTTTTGAACCTTACCTCTGCCGGCACCTAGGGAAACCTAGCAAACCTATACATTTTTGGAAACTAGACACCCAGGGGAATCCAGGATGGGGTGACTTGACTGCCTCCCACCAGGTTCTGTTACCCAGAATTCCTTGCAAACCTAACAAATTGTCCAAAAAAACACATTTTCCCCACATTTCTGTGGTGGAAAGTTCTGGAATCTACGTGGATCCACAAATTTCTGCCCACCCCGCGTTCCCCAAAGTCTTACGAGAAAAATGGTACCTCACTTGTGTGGGTCGGCCTAGTGCCCGCGACAGGAAACGGCGCAAAACGCAACGTGGTCACACCTCAATTTCGCAGTGAAAAATGACCCTTTTTTTGCAAAGTGCCTAGCTGTAGTTTTTGAACCCTACCTCTGCCGGCACCTAGGGAAACCTAGCAACCCTATACAGTTTTGAAAACTAGACACCCAGGGGAATCCAGGATGGGGTGAATTGACTGCCTCCCACCAGGTTCTGTTACCCAGAATCCCTTGCAAACCTAAAAAATTGTCCAAAAAAACAACATTTTCCCCACATTTCTGTGGTGGAAAGTTCTGGAATCTGCGTGGATCCACAAATTTCCACCCACCCCGCGTTCCCCAAAGTCTTACGAGAAAAATGGTACCTCACTTGTGTGGGTCGGCCTAGTGCCTGCGACAGGAAACGGCACAAAACGCAACGTGGTCACACCTCAATTTCGCAGTGAAAAATGACCCTTTTTTGGCAAAGTGCCTAGCTGTAGTTTTTGAACCCTACCTCTGCTGGCACCTAGGGAAACCTAGAAAACCTATACATTTTTGAAAACTAGACACCCAGGGGAATCCAGGATGGGGTGACTTGACTGCCTCCCACCAGGTTCTGTTACCCAGAATCCCTTGCAAACCTAAACAATTGTCCAAAAAAACACATTTTCCCCACATTTCTGTGGTGAAAAGTTCTGGAATCTGCATGGATCCACAAATTTCTGCCCACCCCGCGTTCCCCAAAGTCTTACAAGTAAAATGGTACCTCACTTGTGTGGGTCGGCCTAGTGCCTGCATCAGGAAACGGCGCAAAACGCAACGTGGTCACACCTCAATTTCGCAGTGAAAAATGACCCTTTTTTGGCAAAGTGCCTAGCTGTAGTTTTTTAACCCTACCTCTGCCGGCACCTAGGGAAACCTAGCAAACCTATACATTTTTGAAAACTAGACACCCATGGAAATCCAGGATGGGGTGACTTGACTGCCTCCCACCAGGTTCTGTTACCCAGAATCCCTTGCAAACCTAAAAAATTGTCCAAAAAAACACATTTTCCCCACATTTCTGTGGTGGAAAGTTCTGGAATCTGCGTGGATCCACAAATTTCCGCCCACCCCGCGTTCCCCAAAGTCTTACGAGAAAAATGGTACCTCACTTGTGTGGGTCGGCCTAGTGCCTGCGACAGGAAACGGCGCAAAACGCAACGTGGTCACACCTCAATTTCGCAGTGAAAAATGACCCTTTTTTGGCAAAGTGCCTAGCTGTAGTTTTTGAACCCTAGCTCTGACGGCACCTAGGGAAACCTAGCAAACCTATACATTTTTGAAAACTAGACACCCAGGGGAATTCAGGATGGGGTGACTTGACTGCCTCCCACCAGGTTCTGTTACCCAGAATCCCTTGCAAACCTAAAATATTGTCCAAAAAACCACATTTTCCCCACATTTATGTGGTGGAAAGTTCTGAAATCTGCGTGGATCCACAAATTTCCGCCTACCCCGCGTTCCCCAAAGTCTTACGAGAAAAATGGTACCTCACTTGTGTGGGTCGGCCTAGTGCCTGCGACAGGAAATGGCGCAAAACGCAACGTGGTCACACCTCAATTTCGCAGTGAAAAATGACCCTTTTTTGGCAAAGTGCCTAGCTGTACTTTTTGAACCCTAGCTCTGCCGGCACCTAGGGAAACCTAGCAAACCTATACATTTTTTAAAACTAGACACCCAGGGGAATCCAGGATGGGGTGACTTGTATGCCTCCCACCAGGTTCTGTTACCCAGAATCCCTTGCAAACCTAAAAAATTGTCAAAAAAACCACATTTTCCCCACATTTCTGTGGTGGAACGTTCTGGAATCTGCGTGGATCCACAAATTTCTGCCCACCCCGCGTTCCCCAAAGTCTTACGAGAAAAATGGTACCTCACTTGTGTGGGTCGGCCGAGTGCCTGCGACAGGAAACGGCGCAAAACGCAACGTGGTCACACCTCAATTTCGCAGTGAAAAATGACCCTTTTTTGGCAAAGTGCCTAGCTGTACTTTTTTAACCCTAGCTCTGCCGGCACCTAGGGAAACCTAGCAAACCTATACATTTTTGAAGACTAGACACCCAGGGGAATCCAGGATGGGGTGACTTGACTGCCTCCCACCAGGTTCTGTTACCCAAAATCCCTTGCAAACCTAAAGAATTGTCCAAAAAAACACATTTTCCCCACATTTCTGTGGTGGAAAGTTCTGGAATCTGCGTGGATCCACAAATTTCCACCCACCTCGCGTTCCCCAAAGTCTTACGAGAAAAATGGTACCTCACTTGTGTGGGTCGGCCTAGTGCCTGTGACAGGAAACGGCGCAAAACGCAACGTGGTCACACCTCAATTTCGCAGTGAAAAATGACCCTTTTTTGGCAAAGTGCCTAGCTGTAGTTTGTGAACGCTAGCTCTGCCGGCACCTAGGGAAACCTACCAAACACACACATTTCTGAAAAGTAGACACCCGGGGCTTCCAGGAGGTATGGCTTGCGTGGTTCCCCCAACGTTTCCTTACCCAGAATCCCCTGCAAACCTCAATTTTAGCTGAAAAAATCACTTTTTCCACACATTTTGTGTGGGAAAGTGTGGCATCACTGGCCTCACACAAATTTCCTACCACCAGCGTTCCCCCATGTCTCCCGATAAAAATGGTGCCTCACTTGTGTGGGAGGCCCAAGTACCTGCGACAGGCAAGGGCCCAAAACATAGTGAGGCGACATCAAAATTGCCTATCTCAAAACCACCTGGTTTTGCAAGGGGTCACGTGAGTCTTTGACCGTGCTCTGGCGGCCATCTAGGGAAACCTAGCAAACCCACACATTTCTGAAAAGTAGACACCCAGGGACTTCCAGGGAGGTATGGCTTGCGTGGATCCCCCAACGTTTCCTTACCCAGAATCCCTGCAAACCTCAATTTTAGCTGAAAAAATCACTTTTTTCACACATTTTTGTGTGTGGAAAGTGTGGCATCACTGGCCTCACACAAATTTCCTACCACCCAGCGTTCCCCCAGGTCTCCCGATAAAAATGGTGCCTCACTTGTGTGGGAGGCCCAAGTACCAGCGACAGGCAAGGGCCCAAAACGTAGTGAGCGACATCAAAATTGCCTATCTCAAAACCACCTGGTTTTGCAAAGTCACCTGGGTTTTGGCCCCGTGCTCGGCGGCCATCTAGGGAAACCTACCAAACCCACACATTTCTGAAAAGTAGACACCCGGGGCTTCCAGGGAGGTATGGCTTGCGTGGATCCCCAACGTTTCCTTACACAGAATCCCCTGCAAACCTCACTTTTAGCTGACAAAAATCACTTTTTTCACACATTTTTGTGTGGGAAAGTGTGGCATCACTGGCCTCACACAAATTTCCCACCACCCAGCGTTCCCTCAGGTCTCCCGATAAAAATGGTGCCTCACTTGTGTGGGAGGCCCAAGTACCCGCAACAGTCAAGGGCCCAAAACATAGTGAGGCGACATCAAAATTGCCTATCTCAAAACCACCTGGTTTTGCAAGGGGGGTCACCTGGGTTTTTGGCTCCGTGCTCGGCGGCCATCTAGGGAAACCTACCAAACCCACACATTTCTGAAAAGTAGACACCCGGGGGCTTCCAGGGAGGTATGGCTTGCGTGGATCCCCCAACGTTTCCTTACCCAGAATCCCCTGCAAACCTCAATTTTAGCTGAACAAAATCACTTTTTTCACACATTTTTGTGTGGGAAAGTGTGGCATCACTGGCCTCACACAAATTTCCTACCACCCAGGGTTCCCCCAGGTCTCCCGATAAAAATGGTGCCTCACTTGTGTGGGAGGCCCAAGTACCCGCAACATGCAAGGACACAAAACGTTTTGAGGCAACATCAACATTGCCTATCAAAAAATGTTTTGGGCTCTTGCCTGTTGCGGTTACTTGGGCCTCCCACACAAGTGAGGCACCATTTTTATCGGGAGACCTGGGGGAACGCTGGGTGGTAGGAAATTTGTGTGAGCCCAGTGATGCCACACTTCCCACACAAAAATGTGTGAAAAAAGTGATTTTTCAGCTAAAATTGAGGTTTGCAGGGGATTCTGGGTAGGAAACGTTGGGGATCCACGCAGCCATACCTCCCTGGAAGCCCCCGGGTGTCTACTTTTCAGAAATGTGTGGGTTTGCAGGTTTCCCAGATGGCCGCCGAGCACGGGGCCAAAACCCAGTTGACCTTGCAAAACCAGGTGGTTTTGAGATAGGCAATTTTGATGTCGCTCACTACGTTTTGGGCCCTTGCCTGTCGCGGGTACTTGGGCCTCCCACACAAGTGAGGCACCATTTTTATCGGGAGACCTGGGGGAACGCTGGGTGGTAGGAAATTTGTGTGAGCCCGATGATGCCACACTTTCCCACACAAAAATGTGTGAAAAAAGTGATTTTTTCAGCTAAAATTGAGGTTTGCAGGAGATTCTGGGTAAGGAAACGTTGGGGATCCACGCAAGCCATACCTTCCTGAAGCCCCAGGTGTCTACTTTTCAGAAATGTGTGGTTTGGTAGGTTTCCTTGATGACCGCTGAGCACGAGGCCAAACCCAGGTGACTCCCTGCAAAACCAGGTGGTTTTGAGATAGGCAATTTTGATGTCGCCTCACTACGTTTTGGGCCCTTGCCTGTCGTGGTACTTGGGCCTCCCACACAAGTGAGGCACCATTTTTATCGGGAGACCTGAGGAACGCTGGGTAGTAGAATTTGTGTGAGCCCAGTGATGCCACACTTTCCACACAAAAATGTGTGAAAAAAGTGATTTTTCAGCTAAAATTGAGGTTTGCAGGGATTCTGGGTAAGGAAACGTTGGGGATCCACGCAAGCCATACCTCCCTGGCAGCCCCGGGTGTCTACTTTTCAGAAATGTGTGGGTTTGGTAGGTTTCCCTAGATGGCCGCCGAGCACGGGGCCAAAACCCAGGTGACCCCCTTGCAAAACCAGGTGGTTTTGAGATAGGCAATTTTGATGTCGCCTCACTACGTTTTGGGCCCTTGCCTGTCGCGGGTACTTGGGCCTCCCACACAAGTGAGGCACCATTTTTATCGGGAGACCTGGGGGAACGCTGGGTGGTAGGAAATTTGTGTGAGCCCGGTGATGCCACACTTTCCCACACAAAAATGTGTGAAAAAGTGATTTTTTCAGCTAAAATTGAGGTTTGCAGGGGATTCTGGGTAAGGAAACGTTGGGGATCCACGCAAGCCATACCTCCCTGGAAGCCCCGGGTGTCTACGTTTCAGAAATGTGTGGGTTTGGTAGGTTTCCTAGATGGCCGCCGAGCACAGGGCCAAAAACCCAGGTGACCCCCTTGCAAAACCAGGTCGTTTTGTGAAAGGCCATTTTGAGGTCG
The DNA here is from genome assembly GCA_963921515.1 of Calotriton arnoldi. Lineage (NCBI taxonomy): Eukaryota > Metazoa > Chordata > Amphibia > Caudata > Salamandridae > Calotriton > Calotriton arnoldi. Next base: position 1,693,518 of record CAWUFW010001831.1, on the reverse strand, counting down.
CCTCAATACGTTGTGGGCCCTTGCCTGTCGCGGGTACTTGGGCCTCCCACCCGAGTGAGGCACCATTTTTATCGGGAGACCTGGGGGACGCTGGGTGGTAGGAAATTTGTGTCAGCCCGGTGATGCCACAACTTTACCACACAAAATGTGTGTAAAAGGGATTTTTTAGCAAAATGTCAGGTTTGCAGGGGATTCTGGGTAAGAAAACGTTGGGGGATCCACGCAAGCCATACCTCCCTGGAATCCCCCGGGTGTCTACTTTTCAGAAATGTGTGGGTTTGGTAGGTTTCCCTAGGTGGCCGCCGAGCCCCGGGCCAAAACGTCATGGGACCCCCTTGCAAAACCAGGTCGTTTTGTGATAGGCCATTTTGAGGTCGCCTCAATACGTTGTGGGCCCTTGCCTGTCGCGGGTACTTGGGCCTCCCACACAAGTGAGGCACCATTTTTATCGGGAGACCTGGGGGAACGCTGGGTGGTAGGAAATTTGTGTGAGCCCGGTGATGCCACACTTTCCCACACAAAAATTTCTGAAAAAAGTGATTTTTTCAGCTAAAATTGAGGTTTGCAGGGGATTCTGGGTAAGGAAACGTTGGGGGATCCACGCAAGCCATACCTCCCTGGAAGCCCCCGGGTGTCTACTTTTCAGAAATGTGTGGGTTTGGTAGGTTTCCCTAGGTGGCCGCCGAGCCCCGGGCCAAAACCCAGGTGACCCCCTTGCAAAACCAGGTCATTTTGAGATAATGTGTTGTTTATTTCGGCAGCGTGAAAATTTTGGCACAATATTGCAAGGAAAATGTGACAGACATTTTGAGGTTTGCAGGACATTGTGGGTACCATAACTTGTTGGGATCCACAAGAGAGATATCACCATGTACTCCCATGGGTGTTTCGTTTACGACAATATCTACAGTTGGTAGGTTATTCTTAGACGGAATGTACACCTTGGCAGACAGACTAAAAAGACAAAGATTACTGCACAGCCATCTATTCCTCAAGCACACACACATACTGGTTGGATTTGGCACGAGGGCAAGTGATGGTTCAGTATATACAATTTTATTAACAAGAGATTTCACAAAAATGAAATGCACTGTCAATAATTAAAAGGACAAAAAACTGAACCAGTGACTCGCAGCTCGTGAGCTGTAAAGCCACGTCAAGGCCCCAACCGCTTTACAGGCCATTCACACACCTTTCATACGTGATACACACAAGACCATTCACACCACCAGGCACGAAACAAACACATTACAACATTCACAAAAAGGGACAAGGTACACCCTGCTTGAGAAAGACAAAAAAAAAATATTACTGCACAGCCATCTAATCCTCAAGCACACACACATACTGGTTGGATTTGGCACGAGGGTGAGTGATGGTTCAGTATATACAATTGTATTAACAAGTGATTTCACAAAAATGAAATGCACTGTTAATAATTGAAAGGACGAGAAACTGAACCATTGACTCACAGCTCGTGAGCTGTAAAGCCACGACAAGGCACCAACCTCTTTACAGGCCATTCATACACCTTTCATACGTGTGACAAATACAAAACCATTCACACCACCAGCCGCGGGCCCATCACATTACAACACTCACACCAGCAGACAGCGCCATTCAAGGGCCCATCACTTTCACACGCCCACATTCCTAACACAGCAACCACACAAGCTGATGGATTGCGTGGAGTGTCGCTCGGCTAGCAGTGTGTGTAGTGACCAGCAGCAAGTCACTACTCACACACTGCCAGCCGAGCGCCAGTCCACGCACACCGCCAGCCAAGCGCCACTCCACGCACACCGCCAGCCAAGCGCCACTCCACGCACACCGCCAGCCAAGCGCCACTCCACGCACACCGCCAGCCAAGCGCCACTCCACGCACACCGCCAGCCTAGCGCCACTCCACGCACACCGCCAGCCTAGCGCCACTCCACGCACACCGCCAGCCAAGCGCCACTCCACGCACACCGCCAGCCAAGCGCCACTCCACGCACACCGCCAGCCAAGCGCCACTCCACGCACACCGCCAGCCAAGAGCCACTCCACGCACACCGCCAGCCAAGCGCCACTCCACGCACACCGCCAGCCAAGCGCCACTCCACGCACACCGCCAGCCAAGCACCAGCCTACACACACCACCATCACATTTAGGATTTTTTTATACAAAAAGAAAACACAAACAAATTGCAAATAGATACAAATCTACTAACACAAAATCAGAAACTAAATACATTGCACTAATGCCAACCTTGAAACAGAACAACAATTCTTAAACATTACAGACCAGGCAGTTCACTTTACCACTCATGGTTGCTCCCAATAATTCTTTTGCTTGTGGTACGCTCTATAACAAGCAGGCACACACAGCCCAGGGTTAGAAGGACACTCAGGGCAGTACATACGAGTCTCCTTCCGCGTACCTCTTCGCCAACAGACTCTACATCTCCTAGTGGGAAAGTCTTTTGAGGGTGTAGGAGGAATGTGATCAGGAAAGTGGCGATCTTTCAATCGAGCCACATCCTCCACCACTCCAACTCTAGGAACACTTGCCTGTTCCACAACAACAAGGCTGCCTATGACAGACTGCTGAAACTGAACAAAAGTCAACTTTGACGCAGGAGAACACTCCTTGAACACAACAAAAGCATTGAAAGTTGCTAAATTGAAGAGATGGATGGCCAACTTCTTATACCAAATGTAAGCCTTACGAATAGCAGTGTAAGGTTCCAACCTCTGATCTACTCTATCAACACCACCCATGTGCTTATTGTAGTCTAAAATGCACACAGGTTTGCGCACTTCAGCAATCTGACCCCAAACAGCCACAGGTGAAGTACTCTCATCATGGATGGTAGTCAGCATGTACACATCCCTCCTGTCCACAAATTTCACAGCTAGTAGTTCATCACTACGCAAGGAACTGCACTGTCCCCTCTGAAGTTTTTTGCAAACAAGCTCTTTTGGATAACCTTTACGGTTAGAGCGGATTGTGCCACAAGCAAAAGTGTCCACTTTGAACAATTCCTTAAACAATTGCACAGCAGTGTAGAAGTTATCAAGGTACAAATGGTGGCCTCTGTTAAACAGTCCTCTAGCAAGATCCCACACAATTTTCTCTGAAACTCCAAAAGTGGATGGACAACCAGGGGGGTCAATAGTGGAATCCCTACCAGTGTACACACGCAAATTAAAAACATATCCTGTCCTACTCTCAGACAACATATACAGCTTAATTCCATAGCGTGCCCTCTTGCTAGGAATGTACTGCCTAAAAACCAAACGGCCCTTGAACAGGACCAAAGACTCATCAATAGATATTTCTTTCCCTGGAGTATAGATCTCTGAAAATCGATCTACAAAGTGATCAAGAACAGGCCGAATCTTAAAAAGACGGTCACATTCAGGGTGATCTCGTGGCAACGCCAAACCATTATCAACAAAATGCAGCATCCGAAGCAAAAGTAAATACCGATCACGAGTCATAACTGCAGGAAATATGGCCGTTGCCATCAAGGGACTGGTAGACCAATATGAAGCCATGGACGGCTTCCTTATCAAACCCATCAAAAAAGTCAAACCCAAAAACTTCTTCATCTCTTCCAGATTTGTGGGACTCCACCGGGTAGCTCTAGAATGGGGCCTAAGTCTGGCACTGTTGTCCCTCAAAAACTGTTCAGCATACAAATTAGTCTGCTCAACAATCTCACCCAAAAATACATCATCCATAAACAACTGAAAATACTGTATAGGCAAATAATGTTCACAATCCACTCTACACCCTGCATAACCACTAAAGGCAGGCAACACCGGCTGCACCATGTTTGGATCAACCCAGAGTCCAGCACTTCCAGTAGGAAGCCTAGCAGCCCCAGGCTGCAATCCAGATGCCTCTTGCACCATCGGCACAGCAGTATCCTCCTCTAAAACAGGCACTTCATCCGCACTGAGAGTACCTTCATCATCCGATGATTCCATGTGGAGAGAAAACTCACTGCCTGAATCTTCCCTCCCTCCTCTCCCTCAGACGCACTGTCAGTCTCATAATCCTGCTCAGAGGAAGATTCAAGAAGCAAACCAACCACCTGCTGAGCAGTCATTCTACGGCTAGCCATAATGCTTACTAATAAAGGTAACTTGTCAAACAAGTCAACAACAACAAACACTTTGTAAAATAAGTAATAAACAAAATGCACCTTTATCAGAAATACCTATATACTCCAAAACGATACCACTCACTTGCCAGAAGCAGCTAAACTCACCACCACCTACTCTGCACAGACACAGTATGGATCAACAATATCCCACTAAAAAAAAGAAAAAAGAAAATTACACATAAGACAATGCAAAACACATCGCAAAGAATTTCATGCTCAAAACACTAACTAAATATGCTGCCAATATGACACCACTTACAAAAAAATTCATTCATACATGACAATAATACTCATTTGGAGTAAATCCAACAAAAATGTTTTTCTTACCAAAAAAATGCAACTACGCAAAACTGCAGAACAACCACTGTCGAAACCGCAAACAGGAATCAAAAGCTTTACACTAGAATAAAAAGGAGAAAAAAACATTATAATCACATATGCAAATAATGCACCAGTCCACACACAATTCACCAGCCAAGCTAAGGGGTAGGTGGGCCTAAGAGTATAAATAAAATATTCACCCCCGTAAAAGGGGAGCAACCCTTGCCCTTGAGGCCACTCCCCAACACAAAAATTAAAAAACCCTGGTGTCTAGTGGCTTCTGCCCCCTTGGGGGCAGATGGGCCTAAAAACATACTGCTATTCTGCCACCCAAAGAGGGCAGAAATGGCCACAATCATCCTCCCATAAAGGGGCCGCTCCCCAACATAAAAGAAAAACCCTGGTGGCCTAGCGGCCCTACAAAAAAACAAATCAGCCGATCTGTCCCTCAGGGTGGCAGAAACGGCCAAATTAATGCTCCCCAAAGGGGAGCAACCCTTGCCCAAGGGGCCACTACACACAAATAAATCCCTGGTGGTCTAGTGGGCACTATATCAATAAAAAATTGGGCGATCTGCCCCCCATGGGGACAGACAGCCACAAACAATGCCCCCAAAGGGGAGTGACCCTTGCCCAAGGGGCCACTCCCCACAGTTTGTCCCTGGTGGTCTAGTGGGAAAAGGCCTAGCAGCGAAGGGGTTAAACATTTAAAGCCAAGGACTGGGAACAACTTAACATCCTGCGACTTGAGAAGGTCTTTCACAACAAACCTTCCACAGTAGAACTATTTTACACTATTTTTGGTAACGTGGGTCTCTATCGGGCGCGCACCATGGCAAAAATGTGACAATAGGTTACGCCCGCCCATTGGGGCCCAATTAGCCAACTGAATAAATTCTCAACAGAGGAAAGTACTCAATACATTTGTACATGTGGCATCGTAGAAAGAAAGAAGCTGGAATGTATGCTGTTTACAATGCCAAACAACAGCACAAATATATATTGGCAAACATAGTGTACGGCCCATATTTATAGCAACAGAATCGCAGTCCGCATAAGGATGTAAAAGTATGTTCCTGTGAAAGCCATTTCAGAGTCAAGCCACTAATACATGGCTGAAACATGTAGATCTGTAGATGTTGAAGTTTATTAAATACTCCAAGTGCATCGACCTTTGTTTTTCATCTTGCCAAAGAATAAATTCCAAAATAAAAGGGACACCTTTAAGCAATTTTGTTCTCCTACCCCAAAACAATAAGTGCTCCTCGACTAACATTGTTGAGCTCGCCCAGATACGGAAGGTATCTGGGTGAGGACACAATGACGACATGCCAATGGATGATTCACTCTGTCACAATGTGATGGATATTTCATCCACCTTATTACAAGTGCATTATTAGGGGCTCCGCTCCGGATTTAATCCGGAGTGCTCTGTCCTCAGTACTGTGCTGAGTGGGCCCCCTGTAGCTCGGGCCCCCCGCACCGCAGGGGATGCGGGGGCCTGTGTTACACCCCCGCACCTCAGTCTGCAGCCAGTGAGTGTGACAGTGACTCACAGAGACACTTCAGCAACAACACATCGGCAGAAGACTTTTCTCCCCAGCTAGGTGCAGCAGTAGGTAGAATTGTTGTGACTCAGGACTTCTGTAAGCAAGTCAAAAACTAAGGCTGCTGTAATTAAATGTATCTGTTCAAAGGTCGGAAATTTGTCAACTGGCAGTTCACTCTGCATGTTCTATCGCAGAGGATTAATATCCCTGCAGCAGAGAACGCCACTCTACTATGCAAATCATAAAACTGTTTATGAGGATCTCTCTGAGTTACTGGATACTATGTTCAGGGACATCTTAAGGATTTTGAGGGCCCTGGGCCAATAATATTTCAGGGGCCCCTGTTCGGAACAGCTTTGAATTTATGATCCAGTTTCAGCTGTTTCTTTCCCTCTTTGGCCAGGTCACTAACAGTGCACAGGCACACTTGTCTAAATTCTAAATGTGTTTACAACTAATGTTCAGGGATAGTGACCTGTGTTTTCAATATTGTAACACAGCAGGGTCTCTCTCATATTACTGCAAATAATCACTATGATACCCCCCCATTTCTCATATGTGAGCTCCTCTTTGGAAAACATGTTTGAGAATGTTGCATGAAACATAAACACAACATTTCTCTGAAAAATATTTGTAATAGACTCACACATCACCGACATAAACATAAATTAAAGGAAACGGTATTGAAAATAATCTGATTTATCAGGGCAAGACTCTCTGCAGAACAGAGCAGGCTCTATCAGGGGCCCCTGAAAGGCTGGGGCCCTGAGCCAGAGCCCACTTTGCCCATGCCTTAAAACGTCTCTGACTATGTTAGTACCCTTCCATTTCTAGTACTGTGCAGCAGTTTCAAGATCTTAGAGTTCCTTGTTGCTCAAATAAGTGTAACTTCTGATATTTACGTGGTTCCCTCATCTTCATTACTTGATCGGGAGAAACATAATTATGCTGACATTATAAAAATGTCACACATAGCAATCTGAAACCTTGGCAGCTATGCCCCAATAAGGGAGCGACCCTTGCCTAAGGGCCGCTCCCCTACCTAAGATCGCCATTTTAATAAAAAAATTAAAAAAATCCCTGGCGCTAGTGGGCATTCCTGCTGCACGATCACACGATCGTGCAGCAGGAATACACAAAGAGGCATCGGGGGAAAGGAAAACCCTTTCCTTTCCCCCGATGCCTCTTTGGAGAAATCCCTCCCTCCCCAGCAACAAAACTTACCTGTTTGTTCCCCGACACGCTGGAAGCAAATGGCTTCCTGCGCGTCGGGGAACAAAGGGAAACCTCCATTGACGTCAGCGCGCCTCGCGCCCTCACGTCATTGATGACGTGTACGGGGGGGGCGGGGGGAGGCAGGAGAAGGGCTTCCCCTGCCTTCCCCGGTAAAAATCCCAAGATCGGCGTCCCACGGGGGGAGCGCCAGTGCTTCCCCCGTGGGTGGGTCCCATGGCGAGCTGGACTCGTCATGAGCACACGCCCACTGTGTGCCATGACGAGTCCAGCTCGTCATGGGCACTGAAGGGGTTAATTAAACTTTAATATAAGTGTAATTTGAAGGTAGTCTAGTACTATATAGTGTATGTAGTGTTAGGTTTTGTAATTTTAGGTGAGTTCTATGTTTAAATTAGAAGTTTGTGAAATGCGGTTGGTTTGTTAAACGGTCTGTGTTAGAGTTTGATAGGTATGTGTAATTACGTTTAAATTTTGTTGTTAGTACTGTATTTATTTGTAATAATATCTAGTTTATATGCATTTTTGTGCGGGAGGGATTGTTTTATTTCCTAATAGGTTTTAGTCGGTTGGATGTTATCGTCTGGAGAAGAGTGCCTTTTTTTTTAAGGACGTGTGTATTATTTTTAATAAACTAATGATTATTTTACACTTCCTTAATTTTTTGAGTTTTCCTGGAGCGTTTCTTTTTTAAAATCTTTTTTTCAGGTTTTTTATGGATTATCGTTGGTGGACCTATTGCTGATGGATTAATTTTTATACAGCTGAATTTTTCCATTTTTTGTGGGATTATTTTTTTAAATCTTGATTTTTTAAACAACTGTGGATTTTATTATGGAACTTTGGACTACTCTTCTTCAGCAACGAAAACTGTAAGTAAGTTTAAATTATTTATAGTGGTAGGGAAATGTTTATAATGTAATTGTTACGGTTAGTTGTTTTATATAAAATATAATTATTATGTCAGTTTATTTTTACAATTTTAGTTAAAATAATTGACAAAATAATTATATTTTTGGAGTTGGAAAAGAAACTTTTTTGACTGTTTGTTTCTAGATTAATTTTTTTTGTGGTTTGGAGGTAGATTTATTTAAAGTAGGCTTTTAGCTATTGTTTCTAGATACTCTAATCCTTTCGTTGTTGGGTAGAGTCTTACTTTGAATTGTAAGTACTCAAACATTTCTTTAGTTTGCTTGGTTAGTTTTGGGCCTAGTTGTGTTATAGATTGTTCTATTCTTAGTTGTTGGTAGCTTTGTTCTTTTTGGATACATTCCAATAGTTTTTGGAGAGTTGGTGTAGTTCTGCCTGTTGTGGCTTGAAGGCGTTATGCCATCCTTCCACAGCATTGTTAGTTTTGGCTTCTTTATTTAGGGTACTGTTATATACATTCCACCATGGAATGTGATATTTAGGTTGTCTTCTGTGTCCAGATCTGTGTAGCCTTCCCACCCAGGTATCCTCAAAGTAGTCAAGTAGGGGACTTAATTTGTGCTCATTTTGTTGGTAGTAGGGACTTTAAATTAATAAATTGTAGTGCTCAGCTACGTCAGTAATAGGTACATATGCTAGTGCAATTAATTTTTTTATTTGATATGCAAAGCTGCTATTTGTTGCATATTCTACACTTAAGGATCGATTCCGATCTCGCTCGGAAAGCCCTCCGTACGACTCAGATCCAGAGGGTTTTCCGAGCGAGACGTGCTCCTGGAGTCCGAACGAGTGAGTACGATGCAACCGTATGCTTACGGACTTGGTTCACTCGGACTCCCATTGCACTCTATGGGAGCCTGTGTACAGAGGCGTACACAGGCCCCCATAGCAGAAAAGGGGTGGGTGGGGAAAATCGTATACCCTATGGTGGGCACCCCATGTTGCCCGCCACACTCTGCATGCTTGGATCGGGGGGACCCATGGGCACCCCCCCGTGATAGATTCGGAGAGCCCCGGGTGAAGGGGGGCCTGGTACGGCCCCCCGAAGTACGCTTCCAACAGCCGTTTCGTCTCGCTGAGACCGAGGCGAAGCGGCTGTCCGAATCGTGCATCGGACTCGCTTGGTCGGAAATCGGCTCCATTGTGTAGCACGATTCGTGTACAAACGAGACGTACGGAGTGGTTCAGGTCCGGAAACGATTTGGTCAGCACTTACGCGATCTTCGCATCGTACTTGGTCGTTCGGACTTGTGTAAGATTCGGTCGTAAACAAGGGCTACGAATCTGATCCGGTAAAGCCAAATCCGATTCGGAGGCCTTCCGAGCGAGATCGAAATCGACCCCTTAATGTAGATTTTTTGAGGTGCGTCCAAATGCATTGGTTAAAGTAATAGTAGCAACCTTGAATTGCTGTGTGAGGGTAGTTTTTTAGTATTGCTTGTATCATTGACTGCCTCAAAGTCTACTATTATTTTTGGGGGAAAATAATTGCTAGTTTCTTGCTTTAGTTTGCTTCAAAAGTTCAACATAGGTTGCTGTTTGCTTGTTTGGCAGTAGAGTATATATGAACGGGATGTTTGTATGTTGAAATAGTCCATGTATTGTTTAAAGATGGTAAAATGGTTTGGGACATATTTTAAAAGTCCCATCCATCATCCATGTCTCACAGTTTTGCAATTTTAGTAAATTTGTGGGAGTCCCAAACATTATTATTCTTTTTTCAGCTGATTTATTGTCATACAGAAGAAATTGTTCTTCAGTATGTGTGAACTGTGAGTTCAGTATTTCTACTTCAGCAAAGGTTTTGGGGATAGGTGTGGTGGTAGCGATAGCTTTTTTAGTTCTAGCTTTAGTTCTTTTTAATGAGGCTATTGAGGGCATTTGGCCAGTTGCATGCTCAGGAACCCTGGGAAGCATTTGTTTAAGGATTTCTGTTGTGGGCTTTTGAGATGCAGTACTAATTTCTTTTATATTTTCAATAGCATTTCTAACTTCAATGCTATTGAGGGAGGCGTTATGTTCTCTAACATATTATACAGTTGTTTCCTTTGTAGCAGCCCTTCCATAACATTTGTTAGAATAATATTTTGCTACATTTCCAGTTGACTTTGTCCCCTGTTTGCTTTTCTTGAGTGTACACATACCCCATATAACATAATAATAATTTGCTTTTTTGGGAAGTGGTGAATTGGGCCCCTTCAGTCATGGTGGTGCTTTAAATGCTAAGAGAAATGTATATAAAAATTAATAAAATATTTACTGTTATGTTTTATTTTCTGAAAGGGAACATTGTCAATTTTATACTTACAATGTTGAATTTGAAGACTTTTTTCAATGTTGATTGTTTTTCTCTGCTGTTTGGTTTTGGTTTTTCTGTAGAGATTCCTGTTAAAAAAGAGTAATATTAATTAATCTGTTTTATTGCGTTTTTAGCTGGGGGAGTTGTGGTTAGGTAGTTCTTCTGTTTGGTATTTAAAAAAATGTTTTAGTTAATCTCAGAGTAATACCTGCTTTATTTGTAAATTGACTTTTCGCACTGTTCTGCTGTTCTTTGAGGTTGTTCAGAATTATCTGTAGAGGAGATATCATTTTAAAAAGTACATATTAAATATTTTGTTCATACAAAAAAATTTTGACAGCATTTTTAGTAGCAGTTGTTTTAAAATGCTTTTTAACTTACTTTGTGGAGATGTAATCTGAGTTTTCTGTAATGCAGTTCAGTGTTGAGTCAGCAATCCGGCAGAATTTCTCCTTATTCTTTCTTTTTTGGTTGCAAGGTAAAATAATGTTGAATTTCTGTGTGTTTATATAGTGTGTTATTAATTATTGTTTCAATCTTATTGGGTTATTTTAATTGTATGTGCATTTCATTGGATGTTAGCTGTTTGTTTTAATTAATTTGTCAGTTGTTTTCTATATATGGAAAACGCTCATTAAGTTTCAGTTACTTTTTTAAATAAAAAAAATGGTGTACTATATTATTTGATATTTATAACTTTTAAAATGTTAAAGAGTTACATTCTATTTCTAATGTTATGTTTGGAGTAGTAAATAATATTTGTGTATTTATAAATGTTGAAGAAATTGTTTTGTTATTTTTTTAAATATTTTAAAATATGTGCTAAGTGATTTATAATGTTTGTTATGTGTGTTATTGCTATGTTTTCTATTTTGGGGGGTATGTATTGAGTTACTATAAATTATTTAACGTGTCGATATATTTTTTTTAGCGATAATTTTGTTGTCTATATTTTTGTTATCGATATTTTTGTTATTTTGTATGTTTATTTATTGTGTGCGATATTACTTATCCCAATATTTTTGAGTTCGATAATGTTGAAAATGATATAAATGTTTTACGATATTTTGTAGTCGATATTTGTGTGTTTTTTAAATTAAGTATAGGAAGTCAATATTAGTGTAATCCATATTTTTGTCACGATATTTTGGTAGGTCGATATTGTGTCTGTCGATATTATGTCAGTGATCCGCCCCAACCACCAAACTTGAGTTTGGGGCACCATTTACATTGAAAAGCAGTCCTGCAACATGACTACTTTTAAAATGACCTCAAGCTCTCAGCAGTGCACACATGCAAGTGCAGAAAGGGCTGCTGGTCTCTAAACTGCCATGCCTTATTATATACTATGGACTTAAAGATAGTTTTAATCCCCCTGCCCTATTATGTACTAGGGACTTATAGGGTAGATCATGCCAATCATAGGGGTACCCTAACACATAGGGGCCGATTCCGATCTCGCTTGGTAGGCCTCCGAATCGGATTTGGCTTTACCGGATCCGATTCGTAGCCCTTGTTTACGACCGAATCTTACACAAGTCCGAACGACCAAGTACGATGCGAAGATCGCGTAAGCGCCACTCGAATCGTTTCCGGACCTGAACCGCTCCGTACGTCTCATTTGTAGACGAATCGTGCAGCGCAATGGCGCCGATTTCCGACCGAGAGAGTACGATGCATGATTCGGACAGCCGCTTCGCCTCGGTCTCAGCGAGACAAAACGGCTGTTGGAAGCGTACTTCGGGGGGGCTGTACCAGGCCCCCCTTCACCCGGGGCCCTCTGAATTTATCATGAGGGGTACCCATAGGTCTCCCCGATCCAAGCATGCACAGTGTGGCAGGCACCATGGGGTGCCTGCCACAGGGTGTACGCTTTTCCCCACCCACCCCTTTTCTGCCATGGGAGCCTGTGTACGCGTCTGTACATAGGCTCCCATAGATTTCAATGGGAGTCCGAGCGAACCGAGTCCGTCAGCATACGACTGCATCGTACTTGTTCGGTCAGACTCCAGGAGCACGGCTCGCTCGGAAAACCCTCCGGATCTGAGTCGTATGGAGTGCTTTCTGAGAGAGATCGGAATCGGGCCCATCATGTCCCCTAATGTGTGTGTGTTTTCTTTGTGTTTTCACCATAGCACTGGCCCTGGGCCTGGTTAAGCAGAGCCCAGGGACAGTCAGAGTCAGTTACCACCAGTACCAGTCAGCAAAAAAATAGGGGTGCCCAGGCCACAGGATGACTTTCCAACATAGCCCCCCCAAACGAAAGGTAATGGGTTACTAACCTACACTGTGTTAGTCCCCATCATCTAAGTGGAAAAACCTGGAAAGTCCATCCACATTAGCATGGGCAACCTCAGGTCTGTGTTCCACTGTAAAGTCCATACCCTGTAGCGAAATGGACCACCTCAATAGCTTGGGATTCTCCCCTCTCATCTGCATAAGACATCTGAGAGGCCCGTGGTCAGTTTGAACATGAAAGTGAGTCCCAAACACATACGGTCTCAGCATTTGCAGGGACTAAACCACAGCAAAAGCCTCTCTCTCAATGGCACTCCATCTCTGATCTCTGGTAAGAAGTCATCTGCTAATGAAGGCAGCTGGCTGATCATGGCCCTCCTCATTTACCTGTGAAAACACTGCACCAATCCCTTGTTCTGAAGCACCTATCTGAACCACAAATTCCTTTGTGTAGTCAGGGGCCAGTAACACTGGTGCTGAACACATAGCAGCTTTCAGAGTGTCAAAAGCCTTCTGACACTCTGGGGTCTAATCTACTTTCTTGGGCCTCTTTTTAGCAGTCAGTTCTGTCAGGGGATCCACAACGGTCCTATTATTTTGAACAAACCTTCTATTATACCCAGTCAGTCCAAGGAATGCCCTGACCTGAGTCTGGGTAACAGGAGCTGTCCAATCCAAAATAGTTTTAATCTTGGCCTGGAGAGGCTGTACATGGCCTCCACCTGCAAGGTGGCCCAGGTACACAACCAAACTCTGCCCTATTTGGCACTTATTGCCTTAATAGTCAGGCCTGCCTGCTGCATGGCCTGAAGAACTTACCTCAGGTGGATTAAGTGATCCCCCACGTAGAACTGTATACAGCTATATCATCCACATAACCTGCACTGAACTGCTCCAGCCCAGAGAAGACATTGTTCACCAATCTCTGGAAGGTGGCAGGTGCATTCGTTAAGCCAAAAAGCATTACCTTGAACTGATAATGTCCCTCTGGTGTGGAGAATGGTGACCTCTCCTTTGCTCCATTTGTGAGAGCAATCTGCCAGTAGCCTAAAGTCAAGTCAAATGTACTCAGTGTCTCATCATCTCTAGGTATAGGGTGAGCATCAGTCTTTGTGACTGAATTAAATCGTCTGTAGTCCACACAGAACCTTAACTCCTTCGGTCCCTCCTGGGGATTAGGTTTGGGCACCAGCACCACTGGACTGGCCTATGGACTGTCAGAATCCTCAATCACCCCCATCTCCAGCATTTTAGCTACCTCAGGCATGATTTGGTAATTATATATTTTTAAACTGCATATATTTTTACACTGTATTTACTATGCTTCAACCGGGTATGTTCCCGTCTGGATTGTATGTATTATATGTTGCCTGTGCTTTTATGGTTTTATTACATGAAACTGAATAAAGTGGTTTTGAACTTATCTCAGGCATGAAGCTGGCTCTGACATAGTCAGACAACCTGTACAGTTTATTTTTGACAGGTGGGCTGTCACCAGTGTCAGTGTGATGCACACACCACTCAATAATGCCTGGGGTCTAAGAGAACAGGCCAGCAAACTGCTCCAGCAGTTGCTTGCAGCCTCTGTGCTGCTGGTCTGGCAATGTGGGAGAGAGTACCTCTCCCTCCACTGACCCATCTTGCACATTGTTGGAGAGGAGGTCGGGCACTGGCTCCGTCTCTTCCTCCACTCCCTCATCTGTGACCAGTAACACGGTCCTATCTGCTCTGTCATGGTGGGGTTTCAATCTATTCACATGCAGGCCCCTATGAGGGTACCTGGGGGTGCCAAGGTCGACCAGGTATGTAACCTCAACCTTCTTTTCAATGACTGGACAGGGCCCACTCCACTTGTCTTGGAGGGCCCTTGGAGCCACAGGCTCCAACACCCACACCAGCTGTCTTGGAGTATACTCAGGCATAGTAGCCTTCTGATCATACCAGTGCTTCATGAGCTCCTGGTTGGCCTCTAGTTTCCTGCCTGCCTTGTACATGTACTCAGCCATTCGAGATCTTAGGACTTACACAAAGTCCAGCACATTGTCCTTTGCTTATTTGAGAGGCTTCTCCAAAGACTCTCTTAGCAGGCACAATGGTCCTCTCAAAGGGTGACCAGACAACAGCGCAAAGGGACTGAAACCAACCGTTTTTTGCGGAACCTTCCTGTAGGCAAACAGTAGGCGTGGGAGGAGAACATTCCATCTCCTCCTGAGTTTGTCAGACAACCCATTGATCATGCTCTTCAGGATCTTGTTGAACCTCTCCACCAGACCATTAGTCTGGGAGTGATATAAAGTAGTGAACTTGTAGCTGACACCACATTTATCCCACATCACTCTCAGATAGCTGGACAGGAGGTTTGTGCCCCTATCTGAACAACCTCTTTTGGAAAACCCACTCTAGTGAGCAGCTATTGGCCTGAGAGGCCTTGCCTCGGGGTACCTGGTGGCATGGTCCACTACCATCAAGATATACCTATTCCCTGATGCAACAGTTGGGTCCAGGGGACCAACAATGTCCATTCCCACCCTCTCAAAGAGAGTCCGAACCAGTGGCAATGGTATCAAGGAAGCCTTTGACTTGCCCCCTGAATTGCCACTGGTCTGACAGGTGACACAGGAGCTGAAAAACTCCTTTACCTTTTTAGACATATAGGGCCATTAGAAATGGTTCACCAACCGGTTCCAAGTCTTAGTCTGTCCCAATTGTCCTGCCAAGGGGATATCATTATCCAAGGTCAGTATGAACTTTCTGTACTTTTGAGGCACCACCCTTCCTTGAGGTTTCTGGCCTCAGTATAAAGCAGTCCATCTTCCCAGTGGAGTCTGTGAAATCCACTGTCATCCCCCTCCTTTTGCTTAGATCCACCTCAAGTTCTCAGGGGTGGGACAGTCTCTCCGTCCTTGGCAGATCTCCTCCCTGGAGGGTCCACCTGCTCCTTTCAGTTCTGCCAAGTCTGACAGATCTGGCAGGAATGGAATCCCTTCCTCAGAGGTCAGATCCTCCTGCCCCTCTGGAGTTCCCTGGGTTGGCTCACCAAACCCAGTACCCTTGTCCAGGGATGCTCAGCCCCTTGTTCTAGGGTCCAGGCACAAAGCCTTTCCCTTCTAGATAGTCTATGACCTGGTCACAGCACAAACCCACTCGGAGAACACAAACATTTTCATATCGAGCCCTCTCTCTACCTCTGACCACTCAGATGCTTCGAGATCATTGCCCAGTAAACACTGCATTGGGAGTAGAGGAGACACAGATGCTTTCATAGGGCCTGTTACACCCCCCAATTCCAAATCCACCATAGCTATAGGATGAAGTTTGGTACTGCTGTCTGCATAGGTCACCAGGTGAAACTCACTAGGTAGCAATCTTTCTTGAGGCACCAGGGTATCTAGAACCATAGACACACTAGCCCCCGTTTCTCTTATAGCCTCAAGCTCAGTCCCCTTCACTTGAGGCCTCTGCCTGTACTTATCCATGTTTGGCGGTAAGGCGGCAAGGGTTGCAGTTTTCACCCCACCCAGTGACACTAATTTTTGCCTCTGCCACTTGTCTACCCCTCTATGGGGCACTCTCAACCCCCACACTTACACTAGCAACCACTGAGGATAGCCCACTAGAGGGGGGCTTCTTGGTACAGACAGTATCTCCCTTCTTGTGCCCTGGCTGATTACAGTCAAAGCACTTACCCACCTTTGGGGGATCAAAGAACCTACCATTCTTCCCCTGATACCCTTCCCTTTAAATGTGGGTTAGCTCAGGGCCCCTATCCTTGTTCAGGTTTTTGTGGGTCTTTGGAGGACTCATTCTGTTATTGACCTTCTTTTCCCTGGGCTTTCCCGTGGGGAGGGACCTGTCCTCCTTTCTTCTGGTTACACCCTTGGTGCTGACTGGAACCTGGAATCTCAGCCACTCATCAGCTGCTTTACCCAGCTCTCTGGGGTCTGCCAGCTTAGAGTCCACTAGGTACTGGTGCAACTTCTCTTCCGCACAATGAGTCAAAATGTGTTCCTTCAAAAACAAATTATACAATCCCTCATATGTGTCAACTTTGTTATCAACAATCCAGCCTTCTAGTGCCTTCCCTGAGACATCCACAAAGTCCACCCAAGACTTTGCACTCATTCTGAGTTCCTCTGAACTTCACCATGCACTGCTCTGGAGTCAGACCAAACTTCTAGACTAAGCCTTGCCTCATGTGTGAATAGGATTTTGCCTCATCCCCCTTCATGGTCAGGAGCCTATCCCTTCCAGCTACTGGAATTAGTTCCCACAAGAGTGAACCCCAATGCTTGGGGCGGATGCCCCACAACTCTAGGGCCCTCTCAAATGCAGTCAACCATTTGTCAATGTCATCCCCCACTGTGTGCCTGGGTACTGTACCCTTGGGAAGCTTGTGGTCAAATCCCCCACCCCTGGACATCTCAATCTCTTCATCATTTTCACTGCCACCATTTCTTTTGCTTGCCTCCTCCCTCTCCAACTTTTTTTCAGCTAGTTCCTGTTTTCCCTGCTCCAAAGCTGTCAAAGCTAGTTGGACCTCAAGCTGCCACTCTGCAAGGGATAGTGGTGGTTCCTAAGTAGGGGACTCTGCCCTCCTCCCACCATCTTGAAATACATAGCTACCCCTGGAAACAATGGAGGAGGCATCATCCTAACCCTCCTCCTGGGTGAGGTTGGGAGGGTCAGCCTCCACCTGCCTTGAATATTTTCAGCTACCCCAGGCCAGGCCTTCAGGGACTAAGCAACCCTGCCTTCCTAATCTTGTTGGAGGCAAGCAGCCCCCTCAGCCTACACTGTACCCTAAGCTCAGAGATCTTGAGTTTAATTAGTTTAGCTAGGTCTAGATCCATGGTATCCCTAGTTTTAGGTCACAACAACGAGCAATCAGACTTAGAACTATTTTGGAAAAGACAAAACAATGCAGTAAAGATCAGTTTAGTCCAAATTCCAAAAATTGACAACTCAAACGTTTTGTTCTAAGACATATTTAGAGGATTTTTATAATTTTAATTCACTTCACTGAAAGGTGTACTTTTATGGTTTAAATCTCTTTATTAGTTTTCTCAAGAACAAGGCAGTCAATGGCCAGTGGCCCAATAGCTCTGACATCTAGTAAACTGTCAAACAATACCAACCCCCCACCCCCTCCCTCGGGACCACCAGCATTAATCAACAGAGAAACCAATCACATAGGCATGTATAGACGGTGCCTGTATCCCTCAAATAGAGCCATGAGAAGTGTTTGTGTGTCATAGGAGGTGCAAGTATTTGGGGCAAGTGAGTTCACGAAACTCCAAAGTCAGAAGCAACAGGAATGGATGCCAGAGGTCTGGGAAGGATGTCCCCTGGTTCAATAAGGGACATGCGTTCCATGCCAAGAACATACCATACTCAATGTAACCATCCCTGGTAAGTGGGAACATGCCCGGTACCCCAATGTGGCAATATATTTTGCAAAGGTGCACCCAGTGCAAGACCAATCTGCCTGCCTCTGCGAGACTTGTGTGGGAAGGTAAGTGCATTAGGTAAACTAAGAATAATATAGGCGGGGAAGCGGGGTAATTGTGTGTTAAAATTGATGTCAATATCATCGACCACCTGTGTCCAGTAAGGTCTGAAACTAGGGCAGTCCCATAGTAAATGAGAGAACGTGCCCAAGGAGCCACAGTCGCGCCAACATTCCGGCTTGCGAGCTTGGTTCCCTTTGTGCAACAAGGGGGTGTGAGATACCAGTAGGTTACTATTTTGGTTGCCGTTTCGATGCCAGCGACATTGCAGGCCGTATGTCTCTGCGCAGTAGTTAACATCCCCCCATTCCTGCTGTGTTAATGTATGGCCTATTTCCAATTCCCAGCGTCTCTGACTGGGAGACTTAAGTTGGGGAGCAGCAGGACGAAGGAAACCATAGAGCTCCATAATGAGACGGGTTTTTAATGTTTTAGAAAACAGACACTTTTCAAAAGGGGTGAGGTACTGTTGTGCATTGGGGCGTATCGAAGGGTGCATCACCCAGTGCCGAATTTGACTTTAACTGAAGCGTTCAGTTTCAGACATGGCATGATCAGAAAGGAGTCCCTCTAAGGGCAAAGGTCCCTCCCCATCGAATAGATGGCCAATGGACCTGCAGACTTCCTGGTGCCAGTGTCGAAAGGCCAGGGAGTCTATGCCTTAGGAAAAGTCAGGATTGCCTACGATAGGTGTTAGAGGTGAGGGAAAGGAAATGAGCCCATTCCGTGCAGCCACTGAGTCCCACGCAGTTAGTGAGGATCTAGTGATAGGAGTCAGGCACAAGCTTTTGGGGCACGTGGATTTATGAAGGAAGGAAATCCTCAACAGAGATTGTGCTGTCACCGCCTGGTTCATGAAAAGCCAGTGCTTTTTGTATTTGGTGATGGACCATTCCAGAAGGGCCCTAAGCTGTGTTGCCTGATAGTAGCGGTGCAGGTTCAGTATGCCCAGACCTCCCTCCCAAGGGGGTCTATAACTTAGATATTCACTAATTCGGGGCCATTTATCCACCCACACAAAGTGGTTGCCCTCTTGTTGGTGAGTATGCAGCGCCCCGAGGAAGGGGGCTCTAGCGGAAGCACCTGAAAGAGAAACAATCTTTTCTGCAATATGGTCCTTTTCAGGGCCGCAAAACGGCCGGGCCTGGAGAGATTATACGGCCTCCAGCGATGCTAGTCAGATTGGTTGTGATGGAGTAAGTTCTTATAATTAAGAGACACCGTATTCTGGGTCTTAGCAGTGAATTGGAGTCCCAAATAGGGGATCGACGCTGATGGCCATTGTACCGGGTAAGAACGTTGCAAAGCGTCCTGAGTAGTGGTCCGAGAAGATAGATTTAGGGCTTGAGATTTATGTACATTCACTTTGAATCCGGCTGCCTGGGCAAATGCCACCAGCTCAGTGAGGCAGGACTGCAAAGAAACCAAGGGTTCCTCTAAGGTAGCAATAACGTAATCCGCATAGAGGCTTATGACATGTCTCTCTCCCCTGAAGTGAATACCTTTTATGAGGCGATTATCCCAAACTCTTTGGGCCATAGGCTCCTTATATAGAGCAAACAATAGGGGAGAGAGTGGGCACCCCTGTCTCATACCCCTGCAGATCGAGGATGAAGCTGATGAATGCCTGTTTACTCGTACCACCGCCGCTGGCTGTGTGTAGCTACTGAGAATCCAGTTACAGAAGCAGTCTCCAAAACCAAAGTGTTGGAGAGTGGCTGCCAGGTATGGCCAGTGGACTCTATCAAACACTTTTTCAGCGTTAATCGCCAGTAACATGCATTCAGTGTCAGAATGTTGGGCTTTACCAATAAGCTGGAGCAGCCTTTTTGTTACTGCATTGGCGATTTGGTACAAAGCCCGCTTGGTCAGGATCTATGAGCCCTGGTAACATTGGACTCAAACAAGTGGCCAGAATCCCCGTAAAAAGTTTAAGGTCGACATTCAGAAGGGATACTAGTCTGTATGATGCGCAGTGCCATTTATCTTTACCCGGTTATGTAAGGACAACAATGGAGGCTAGTAAAATCAAAGGGGGAACCGGAGAGAGGTCACCAATTGCATTGAACAATCTAGTAAGAATAGGGGCTATGGTTGGGCAAAATGTTTTTATAAAAAAGTGTGAGGAACCCGTCAGGACCTGGGGATTTAAGTAGTTTCTGACAGACGATGACGCAGACGACCTCCTCAATGCGGATAGGGTGGTCTAAGTCGGCAGCCTAATCCAGTGATAATTTGGAAGTGGAAGAGCCTTGGAGATATTGGGAAGGAGCCTAGATGGGCAGCTGTTGAGCTGTGTGGAGGTCTTTATAAAAGTTCAAAACACCTCTACTATATGGGGGTCATCTTTGCACTCCGCCCCAGCACCGTCTGAACCCTCAATAATAATAATTTTAAAAAAATCACAGTGAAAGACTAGAGTGTTCCACTAATGCAGTTTTAGAAACCCACTACAAATAAGTTTCAATCCCCATGTGACAGAAATGTACATGACAGTGGACAAAATGCAGATGAAGATCCCCAAATACACAAATAAACCCACAAAAATAATTTTAAAACGCACACACACCAAGAAACCAAATGTAAAAGTGACATAGTAAAGGTTGGGCAACATTTGAAAAGTCTGGTTCAATCAGGCTGCACAAAATCTGAAGTATTACTGCAGTGCTAAAGAGAATCATCGACTGAGTAGGAAGATATATCTAAAGCTGCCGAGCTATTGGCTTAGCCAATGCTGCCTATTAGAAAAGCATTTGTAAGAATATGCCACGTTACCTCGCAATCTTTTTTGACGCATGCCATTACAACGCGGTCATTACAACGACCGCATTGTAACAACACATGCCATTACAACGCTAGTCGGAACAATGACTTGCTCTAGGGGGGGCAGTGGATGTTGGAATAGTATAATTTACTATTCCAACTCCAGTCTGTGCAACAGTAGGGAAGGTAACACCTTCTGACCCCTAGAGCAAGTCGTTGTTCCGACTTGCGGAGTAATGGCATGCATTGTAACAACACGGTCGTTGTAACAACCGGGTTGTAATGGCATGCGATGTTCCAGTTTCGCGGTAAACGATGTTTACCCATTTGTAATATTTTTTCACGAATAATAGCCATCTAGGAATCTGCCCACATGCACAGATGGCCATCTTGGAATGGGTTTTGTTGCACTTTATGTCATACATTCAAAGATAATGACCATGCTTAAAGGCACATGCTCGTGAAGGCGCATGCAAAGGAAGCCATCTTGGATTCTTTTTCGTAAAGTCCAACAAAAACCATTCAGAGCTGGTCGGTTAATTGTGCAGACACTGGTGCACGTATTTGCATGCACTGGTGGCCATTTTAGAAAGTTTTTTTTAAACTGAATAATTAAGTATGCACGATTATCTCGAGAAACATGAGTGGCCCAGCAGTAGTGTGCGCGCAGCTGGCAGGTCTGCGCAAAAAAAATTAATAATGAGATGCATGAAAAGCAGTAATAAACCAACTATTGACCACGACCTTAAAGTGGACTATTTTCCTGTGTGAATTCTGATATTGTGCTATTACAGAATGCTTTAACTCTTGCAGAAGGGAGCCAGTTGCGGAAGAAGGCTCACCCATTGCCTCATGCTTTATGCTGTGCTGCTCGGAAGCAAAATGTGAAAGATGCTGCAACAAAGCAACGGATGAAGAGAGCTGACTGAAATTCTCCTTATATTTATAGGTATATGCCTGTATGTTTTAAGAATATTATGGAAAAATAAATTGCCTTAGCAAACACGAGACCTAAAAATCTTTCGTGGTTAGCCCTGTAAATTGGAGACTATTCGAGAAGCCTACTAGTATAAGTGAAAACGTTTTATTTGCCCAACTGTGTACGTAGCTTCGCTTTATTAATCAAAACAATATCCTCTTATATATAAAATATCTTGGCATGTATACCTGTAAAACTTTAACAAACTAAGAAATGTGTACTTGGCATAAGTCAGGAGCACTACTGACAGAAAAGAGCCTCCGGTACGAATTTAAAAAGATTATTCCACTCCAAGTTGTAAACATCTGCTGTCATGTTGTGTTTTATCAAGTTGCTTTTCATCCTCACTTCGGTACCTAAAACAACACAGTGCAGTGAAATGAGAACCGACATACGTGAAATGGCGTTCTGTACAAAATTAAAGGAGATGGTTGTATGTTTACTGTTTCCAGACATCAGGTGCTTCCTCTCAGCATACGAACGATGAAACCAGAAAACTGATAACGAATGCCCCGGGGCGGATAGTGCATATTTGTTTAATAACTACGCAGTTTGTTGGTAAATCATTTGCTGTGAATCTCTCTGTTCATTTGCATTGTAACGAGAGTAGGAAATGGAGGAGGCATTACCGTGTTAACGAGTAATAACGCGGCGCCTTCGTAGCCAGATGTTATATCATGACACCGCTCCAGGCTAGGCACTTTTCCTGGTATGATCAATCTACTAACAAGAAAGAAACATAATTTTGGGAAGTGTGGCTAGAATGCAATGTCTACAGCGGGTAATTTAACCAACTGTCCTTACCTCAGCGGATTATGGTTTTATTTCTAAACTTGACCAAGTCGGAAAATCTTTCATCATAACAAATGCGTCCCTACAACTTTTTTAGACACTGTGTAAAATGTCCAAAATCAAATCTACATCGGAACGTCAAGTGAAATTTCCTTTAAAAAGTTTGAAAATTATTTTGATCATCTTTATATGCGTGCCTTCTAACATTACAAAACATGTAAATGAAAATAAAAGAAAGTGTGAAAGAGCTCCATCAAGTTCTGGTTTCAGATGTGTGGACAAGTGATTTAACCTCACATCATACTTTATTTTTAAATTTTATTTGTCTGGTGTTGCTTAGCAAGTACCACTGGAATGACCCACTGTTATGTTTGGCGGACCATACCATTTGGTGGTCCGCCGATGGGTGTGTTTTGAAGCCTGGGATACAGGCTGTATTGCATCATGGTAGTGCCCATGTAAAGGAGGGGCCGGATGCAGGATGAGGATTAAAAGGGGCAGCCGGAACCGGATGTAGCTAGTTCGGCACCACCCCAACGTACTACTGGTGTGTGTGTCTATTCTGTTCCCCAAAGCATTTGGGCCTACCTCCTACTCGCATCATGCTGACTGATGTGAGCATCTAACAACTGGCGACGAGGGAGTGTTTCGTTCCCCGCGACTCCCTGAGGCGCTGTGCCCTGCGCCTGCTTTCTGCAGTCTCTACCTGAGCCGGTGCCGGAACTCGTCCTGTGCGGCCTTCGGCGGTGCAATTGTGGACACTTCGTGCACGCCTGGGAAGGTGAGGCCTCCGCGTCCGTGCACCGCATTCCTTTCTGCCCGGCCCGCCGCGGCGGTGATTCTCTCCCCAGTGGTTTTGTCTGTGCGCAGGGGCGCGTGCTCGTGCGCGACATCCAGCGCTCGAGGCCACGCCCCCCAGTCCGACGCACGGAGCGCTTAGCCTGGATTTCTGCCTGTCCTGGGCTGGCGTGCTACCGCCAAGGTGAGGAGATGCTTCCAGTCACGTCGGTTCACCTGTCAACTGCCTGCTAGAACGGTGATCTGGTGGAGTTTTGTGTCTATGCTCCCTGCACCGGAGGCATATTGGGTACTCCCTGCACCTGCCCATTGCCTGCTAGGACTGTGCTCCCGTGCCTGCTTGGGGGGGGTTCTTTGCCTCCACAAAAGAAGCATTCTTTTGGCCACCATCGCAGAAGGTGAACTCTACCAACTGGAGGAAGGTACAGAGTGAGAATCTGGTGGCACATAAAGCATATATCACCAACAGAGAAGCATCGGAGGGGCTATTTCTCTTGTGCGAGTGGTTCCCCTGTCACACCGTTCCATAGTGTGCCTAATTGACTACAGACCCCCAGGACCTGCACGTTACCTGCAAAATGACAACCATACAGCCCATTGAACCGTTCCTGATGGAAGGTCTGCCGTCCGCGCAAGCGGCCAAGTGGAAAGATTGGGTAGACCGGCTGGAAACATACTTTGCGGCAGTGGGTCTGGAGGCTGAGCGACGGCGTCCCATGCTACTGCATCTTGGTGGTGCGGCGATCCACAAGCTGGGACGGTCGGTGACAGAGGCAGGCCCTCCTCACACC
Source organism: Calotriton arnoldi (assembly GCA_963921515.1). Taxonomy (NCBI): domain Eukaryota; kingdom Metazoa; phylum Chordata; class Amphibia; order Caudata; family Salamandridae; genus Calotriton; species Calotriton arnoldi. Next base: position 1,669,160 of record CAWUFW010001831.1, on the reverse strand, counting down.
TATGCTACGCTAAAGGCCGCCCTGACGGCGCATTTCGAGCCGCTCGCTAACCCCGATTACGAACGTTTCCTACTAAGGCAAGTGAGGCAGCTCCCCGAAGAGTCAGTCAACACTTTCTACGCCAGGATTCGAGAACTGGCAAGTACCTGCACGCTGCCTGGTGCCAATGACGAGATACGGGCACAATTTATCCAGTCGTGAGTGTCTGTAAAATTGAGAGAACAGATACTTCAGCTTCCGGGGCTGTCCATGGCGGATATGTTGATGATGGGAAGATCCAAGGAGTTATGAAAGGTGCGCGTGGCGCACATGGAAGCGGCACTACAACGCCAGGTGAAGACAGAGCCCGTTAACGCCGTGGCATCTGGCAATCTGCCCAAGAAGTTGGAGCAAAGCAAACCACTATCTACTGCCAGAACATGCTATGGTTGTGGAGGACCGTTTCCCCATCAGGGACCATGCCCAGCTCAAGGAAAGAAGTGTTCGGCGTGCAACAAACTCCACCATTTTGCAAAGGTATGCCGTTCCACATCACGGAGGAGACCGCAGACCAGGCAAGTAAACGTCATGGATGCGTCCAAATCGTAGAAGGCGAAGAGGACATGGATGACGATGATGTGGAGGGAGCGATATATGTAATCCATGCAATGCAACCAGATGGATGTCCAAAGCGGCGAATCCCGAAGTGCAGCATTCTGGTGGCGGGACATCCCATCCAGGCGCTCATAGATACCGGGGCGTCTATCAACATCATGGCGAGCTCCCTGCTACAGACTCTTCCCGTCACACCGTCTTTGAGACCTACATCGACCCAAGTGTTCGCTTACGGGTCAACCACCCCTCTTCCGTTGGTTGGAGTCTTCACTACAGACATCTCTCATGACTCTCGTTCCACTCGAGCCAAAGTTTACGTGACCCAGGAAGGCTCTGGGATTACTGTTAAGCTGCCGCACGGCCGAGCACCTACAACTGGTAGCATTCGCTTTCGCAATTCGCCAAGAGAGCGTGGAATCATTGGTGGATGAGTTCAAGACCCTGTTTGAAGGAATCAGATGTCTAAAGGATCATATGGTCCGGCTACATGTGGACACCACCATTCAACCCGTGGCCCTCAAGCACAGAAGAGTTGCATTTCACTTAAGGCCAAAAGTGGAACAAGAATTGAAGAAGTTCAAAGAGGCGGATATCATTGAGCGAGTCCCTGGGTGTCACCCATTGTTGTAGCCAGGAAACCTAAACAACCAGGCGAGGTGAGGATCTGCATTGACATGAGGTTACCCAACCATGCGATAAAGAGAGAGCGTCATCTGACCCCCACCGTTGATGACATTGTGGCTGAGGTGAGCGGGTCTCGTTGGTTCTCTAAAATGTACCTCGAGCCGGATACCACCAACTTCTGCTGGATCCAGAGTCAAGAGCCATAACCACTTTTTGAATACACGTAGGACTTCGAAGATACAAGCGACTGAGTTTTGGGGTCTCCAGCGCTGCTGAAATCTTTCAAGATACCATTCGAGGAGTTCTGGCTGGCATCCAAGGGGTCATCAATGTCAGCGATGATATTCTTGTACATGACCCCACCATGGAAGAACACTTAGACCGTTTGAGAGAGGTGTTCCAGCGACTGCGAGACAGTGGTCTCAACCTTCATCGAGAGAAATGTGCTTTTCTTCAGAAAGAGATAGCTTTCTTCAGATATCGTTTTTCTCAACACGGAGTGTCCCCGGATCCAGCGAAAGTCCATGACATCCAGACGGCTCCAGCCCCCACCTCTGTGACTGGAGTGAGAAGTTTCCTTGGTATGGTGACATACTGTGGACAGTTTATCCAAAACCTGACAGAGCTCACCGCTCCTCTGAGGGAACTCACGAAGTCCAACACCACGTGTGTTGGACTTGGCCCTTTTTGCAGGGTCATCCCTGAACTTTTTGCCTTCCTCCTAGCCTTTTTTCTGACATGGTGTTGGTGGTTCTAGGTCTCTGGGCACTTTAGCACTGCTGTCCAGTGTAAAGTGCGTGTGCTCTCTGTGGTAAACAGGGTAAGATTGGTCTGCACCTGTTTGGCATATTTAATTTACCTGTCAGTCCCTTGTAAAGTGGTATCTCAGATACCCAGGGCCAGTAAATTAAATGCTACTGTTGGGCTTGCAGCGCTGATTGCGCCACCCACCAAAGTAGCCTTTCAAACCTGTCTCAGGCCTCTGCCATTGTAGGGCCTGTACACGCAGTGTTACTGCCGCTGTGTTGTGGCACATAAAATGGGTGCTACGTCTGTGACTCCCCTTTGACTACATATCAGTCACCCCTAAGGTAGGCCCTAGCTAGCCCTATGGGCAGGGTGCATTGTAGGTAAAAGGTAGGACATGTGCCTTAACTGTGTGGCATGTCCTGGTAGTGACAAACAGCCATTTTGGTTTCTCACTGCTGTGAGGCTGCCCTCCCATAGCAATGCATTGGGGATTCCCTGATAAGTGTTTCAGTGGTAATTCCTGATATGAGAGGAGCAGCGTGGTCAAGTTTGGTATGCTTGGAATAGTAATAATAAATGCTGCGCAATGGTGTGCGCAGATTTATTATCACTATTTTAGAAATGCCACTTTTAGAAGTTGGCATTTCTGTGTGCTATGTGTCTGCCTGCCTGATGTGTATTGCATGTCTGGCTCTGGAGTGACGGGGGCTGGTGAGGTGTATGGATCCAGGGAAGGCAGGGTGAGTCAGCGCTAGGCTGAATAGGAGATCTGCATTTGGAGTAGTGGGAGGAGTATTCCCCTGACCCTGAATAGGTCTGTGCCTGCCTGGGTGAATGCTGGCTCCGCCCCCCTGTGGTGTGTCTGATGACAGAGCCCAACCTGACAAAGGAGGGTGGGAGCACTGTACACAAAGTGCTCCAGTACCCCCCAGAACCAGTTGAGACTGGTTCCCCAAGCCCTGTGCCAGGACAGAACAAAGACCAGCCCTGTATAAGTACTGGGGCTGTGACCCCATGTTTGGTGTGCTTTCTGGTGCTTACTTGCGGCCGGCAGGCTGCCAGCCTGCCAGGAGGAACCGCCGCTGGGGATGGACTTGCTGCCCTGCTAGGCAGCTGAGGGTCTGCTGGCCTTGGAGCCCCAGCGTGCTGGCCTGCCTGTTGTTTTCTTTGCCCAGCTCTAGCCTGGTGGATTCCTGGGGGAAGAGCACTGCCTGCTCCCCAATTGGGCTTTTGAAGAGGGAAGCAGGCTGTGCGCTGCATTTTCTTCCCTTAGTTCTGCAGCCCTGGGCTTGCGGCACTGCAGGATTCTTGTGCCCCTCTGTGCTGGGCTGCACCTCAACAGCGCGTGATAGGCGCTTTCCTAAAATTGCATTTCCAGAGCCTGAGGAAGGGGCTCCACCTCTGCTGGTAAGGAGCGCTGTGGCCAGGAAGGAGAAGGAGGCTGCCAGTGCGCGTGTCAGTGCATCTACGGGAGAATCTTTCCCCCCTTCTTCTCCCATGGATTAGCAGGGCGAGCGTGGAGAGACGCTCCTGATCCTAACAGTGCGTGGAGAGCGATGTGTTTAATAGCCCGAGACGTGGGCTCTTGCTGCAGCGCGAAACCGGAAGTCAGGCACCCGCTGTCTGACTAGGGGCGAGGCTGACCTAAGACCAGCTAATGGTAAAGTGGCACCGCCGGAAGGCAGGCAAGGACTGTACCTGGTTGGAGGCGGGGCTCCGTAGTCACGAGGAGAGCCCCGCATGCTGCTGAGCCTATTTGTGGTAGCAGGAGGAGTCGGAGCCTTGCAGGCTCACCGGGTAAATCGGCGAAGTACCGGAGCCTCGCGGGCCCCCTTCTGCCCCTTTCCGTCCTTTTCTCCAGTGAGTGGCCCTAAGTAGAGGCAGTCCCCAGAGAGCGGAGCCGACGAGAGGAAGGAATCCTCCCGGTTCACTGGGATTGCGGTCCACAGCTGGGAGTAGACTCGCTCAGCCCAAAGGAATGGTGAGTGGGGCTGAGCTCCCCTTGCAGAAAGCTCCGGTCGTCATGCGGACGGGAGCCTCATTCATTTGAGCTAGGGCAGAGGAGGGGGAGCCCGGTATCTACTTCCCTCCCCCCTCGACGACAGAGGCTGCCCTGAGGCACTTTTTTTGTGTTACCCAGAGTTTGAGTGGAGCAAGGAGTCTCCACAGAACTGCCCAACAGTCCAGGAGGAGAGCGCAGAGGCGCTGGGACTGCCATTGGGGGGGCCAATGGGCTCCCGGGGATAGGGAGGCACATTGTTGCCTGTGGGCCATTGTGCTTACGCCCAAGAGGGGCTGAGGTGATGGGCAACGCGGCAGGTGTTACTGTGGGTACTTTTGGTGCCTTATTACTGCTGATATGTGCAACTATGACGTAATGCCTAATGCCTGAGGCGGTTGTTATGTGTGCACTCTATAGGTAGTTAGCCACTGTGCACTGCTGATCATGATTATGCCTAATGTGTGCACTCCGCCAGTGTAATGTGATGCATAATGTTTATGCCTAAGAGGTTATGCATAATGTGTTTATGCCCAAGTATGGCTGATGCATAATAAGGTTTATGCCTAATGTGATGATGCATAAGGTGTTTATGCCCAGTGTTGATGCATAATGTGTTTATGCCTAATATGTATGCCAATGTGGTTTACGCATAAGTGTCTATACCAGTAGTTACTGGTGGTTTACTACTTACCTGTTCTGATGGTTCTGACAGTGGCCCGATTGGCCCTGTCCTGTATATAATCCCCTGTAAAGTACTACTTAGTGCCAGTTGGCACAGTGTATAATTGTGATTGTGATCTAATGTGTTTATGAGTAATACAAAGGCTATTTTTTATATAACCTTGTGTGGAGTTTATTTTGTGGTGTGCCTAGTGTGTCGCTGCTGTGTGAGTGTGTTGCGCAAATGCTTTACACATTGCCTCTGGGATAAGACTGACTGCTCGTGCCAAGCTACCAAGGGGGTGAGCAGGAGTTATCTTCGGTGTGTAACTCCCTTGCCCTGACTAGAGTGGTGGTTTTTGCCTGGCTTAGGCGCTTGCCCTAGCCAACCAGAAATCCCATTTCTAACATTGGTTGTTAGCGGTGAGGATAGGACTTGCGTTTGCGCAGTACCACAGCGACAACTGGTTGCACTACAAACTCTGCATTTAGATAATCACAGGTTTGGGGATTATTTTTCCTGATTTTTGTTTTCTCCTTAAAAGAGTCATTTTCAAATTGTGTACTCTTGCTTCAGATCTTACGCCTAGGAGTCTTGTGTTGCACTTGTGTGGGTTTAAGTACCTTGCCAGAATGGAATGTGCCTTTAACATACATGATCTGTTGAACTACAGTCTAGAGGAGCTAAGGGGGTACTGTGATGAGAGAGGCTTAGCAGTGAGTGGGGATGACACTCAGCTATTCCTTCGGAAAGCCCTGCTACGATGGCAACAGGTTACATGGAGACGTGAGGACACTGAGTCGGAGAGGGCCCAGGCCGCACACCAAGAGGGTGGTGGGTCTGAGGGTGGCCCTGAAGAGTCTGCACAGGAGGTAGAAAATGACAGGGCAGGGACGCCAGTAGGTAGTGAGGACCCCATAGATAGGGAGTCCCTTGCTGGGTCCAGTGCCGGGGGCAGTGCCCCATCCCTTTCCCTGTCCCCAGAGGAGTGGGTAGATAGGAGGGAAGAAAGGGAGCATCAGCTGGCGTTGGAGAAGCTCAAGTTAGAGCATGCCAAGGAAATAGCGCAGCTGAGTGTGGAGGAGAAAAAGGCCTTGTTGGCCCAGGAGTTGAGTCTCAAGGCGTTGGGCCTTGAAGAGAAAAAGCTAGAGACTGAGAGGGTCTTAGCGCAGGAGAGGATTGTAGAGGCAGAGAGGGCCTTCGCCAGAGAAAAGCTAACTCGTGAGGATATGTCCCCTGAGTGTAGTTTTGGTGGTCTGGATTCACCAGTGAGGGTGGGGTCCAGTGGTGGCAGCAAAAGTGAGTCCAGTGTAGGAAGTCCCACTCCCAGATCCCAGAGCGTGGTACCTAGTTCCCAGGAAGAGGGTGTCACACCTGAAGGGTATAGGTTGAGGTTCAGGGGCAGTAGGAAATTGTTTCACCAGTCTTGGGGGGAGTTTGTGGATGAATGTTGTGATGCACTGGAAGGTTGAGTGATTGGTAGCACGGCAAATTATTTTGAAGGGCTGTTCAATCTGGTTGTCAGAGAGCACATGTTCAATAATTGTTTTCCGGGGTTGCGCCAACACCTGTTGGAGTGTGAGTTTTCTGATCCCAGGAGCTCAAGACGGGAGGCAGACCTCTGGGTGAGTGCCAGAGGGTCTGAAGAGGCATTGGGGAGTGATCCTAAAAGGAGTGGCTCAGGTATCTTCCAGCCCACAGTAGTGGGAGAGGTTCAGAGTAGCCCAGCTAGGTCCCGGTGTAGTGGGAGGGGTGTAGTGGCTCACGTCCTATCTCAGTGGAGAAGGAGTGAGTGTGGGCTGTGTCCCAAGGTGCCCAAAACCCAGTCTCAGGGCCTGAAGGGTTCCCTAAGGGAACAACAGGTTGGGGTCCTAGGCTGTACTAGTAGGCCATTTGAGGGGGATCTCCTAGTGTCAGGAAAACCTGGAGCGTCTGTAAACGGAGCTCCAGTGGTTCTGGTGTATGGCGGTGCGATTCCTAAGTGGAGGGTGCAGAAGTCCAGATGGAGGGGTGAGAGGGGGAGTGAGTCCCCAGTGGAAGAACCAGTGGGTCAGGGGCCAGCCAGAAGGGCTGAGTCTCCTAGGAGTGACCATGGTGACACCACTTCTGTCGTGGGGGGTCTTCACGCACTGTCAGATGGACAGGGGTTGGGAGATCAGCGCCAGGCCGACTGTCACGCAACACATGAGTTATGTGTTACCCTCAGGGGGAAGCTGTGTGCGCCCCCAGAAGTCCTGGTGTGCCAGGCAAGTGTTCAACCGCAGGGTTTAGTCCCTGGGTTGGGAGGCCAGGTTCAGGTTCTGCCTGACCTGGAGGGAAGGACATCTGTAACCAGTGTCCTGACCGGTTTGTCTTCCAGGGGCACCACTCCAGGTGGGAGGGTGCAGAACTCTGGAAGGGGGTGCAGAGGGAGGGAATCCTCGCCTCTGACTCGGTTCAACCGCAGGGTTTAGTCCCTGGGTTGGGAGGCCAGGTTCAGGTTCTGCCTGACCTGGAGGGAAGGACATCTGTAATCAGTGTCCCTACCGTTTTGGCTTCTGGGGGTACCACTCCAGTTGGGAGGGTGCAGAACTCTGGAAGGTGGTGCAGAGGGAGGGAGTCCTCGCCTCTGACCCCGGTGCAACCTGAGGGTTTAGACCCTAGGTTGTGAGACCAGTTGCTGGAGAGAGGTCCTGAACTGGTGGGAGAGTTGTGTTCTGTAGGTGCCTCTCCAAGGAGGAGAGTGCGGGACCCCAGAAGGAGAGGTAGGGGGAGGAGAGCCTCGCCCGTGACTTCTGGTCAGCCTGAGGGCGCGGACCCTAGGTTGGAGGATCAGTGGTAGTTTAGAACTGCACTGATGAGAGGAAGAGTGGAGAATGGTTACTATGTGCCAGGGGTTACTGCCCCCCCACTCTGTGGAATGGCAAGGACCGGAGATATCTGGATGGCCTAGGGCCTTTTCCTGGCCGCGGACAACTAGGGAGTACCAGTGGGGTAGCTTAGTTGGTCCTGGGAGCTTTGACATAGGGAACCACATGGGTTCAGAATGGCGTAGAACTGGAGTGTGCCTCCTGCAGTTGCGGGCCCGCGTCCGTGTTCTATCGCTCCAAAGCAGGGAAGTCCATCAAGGTAGTGATTGGTCTGCCCTGTGCTTTGGCTGGAAGGGGGTTGTGTTGGACTTGGCCTCTTTGCAGGGTCATCCCTGAACTTTTTGCCTTCCTCCTAGCCTTTTTTCTGACATGGTGTTGGTGGTTCTAGGACTCTGGGCACTTTAGCACTGCTGTCCAGTGTGAAGTGTGTGTGCTCTCTGTGGTAAACATGGTAAGATTGGTCTGCACCTGTTTGACATACATAATTTACCTGTCAGTCCCTTGTAAAGTTGTATCTCAGATACCCAGGGCAAATAAATTAAATGCTACTGGTGGGCTTGCAGCGCTGATTGCGCCACCCACCAAAGTAGCCTTTCAAACCTATCTCAGGCCTCTGTCATTGCAGGGCCTGTGCGCGCAGTGTTACTGCCGCTGTGTCTTGGCACATAAAATGGGTGCCACGTCTGTGACTTCCCTTTGACTACATATCAGTCACCCCTAAGGTAGGCCCTAGCTAGCCCTATGGGCAGGGTGCATTGTAGGTAAAAGGTAGGACATGTACCTTAACTGTGTGGCATGTCCTGGTAGTGACAAACAGCCATTTTGGTTTCTCACTGCTGTGAGGCAGCCCTCCCATAGGAATGCATTGGGGATTCCCTGATAAGTGTTTCAGTGGTAATTCCTGATATGAGAGGAGCAGCGTGGTCAAGTTTGGTATGTTTGGAATAGTAATAATAAATGCTGCGCAATGGTGTGCGCAGATTTATTATCAATATTTTAGAAATGCCACTTTTAGAAGTTGGCATTTCTGTGTGCTATGTGTCTGCCTGCCTGATGTGTATTGCATGTCTGGCTCTGGAGTGACAGGGGCTGGTGAGATGTGTGGCTCCAGAGAAGGCAGGGTGAGTCAGCGCTAGGCTGAATAGGAGATCTGCATTTGGAGTAGTGGGAGGAGTATTCCCCTGACCCTGAATAGGTCTGTGCCTGCCTGGGTGAATGCTGGCTCCGCCCCCCTGTGGTGTGTCTGATGACAGAGCCCAACCTGACAAAGGAGGGTGGGAGCACTGTACACAAAGTGCTCCAGTACCCCAGAACCAGTTGAGACTGGTTCCCCAAGCCCTGTGCCAGGACAAAACAAAGACCGGCCCTGTATAAGTTTTGGGGCTGTGACCCCATGTTTGGTGTGCTTTCTGGTGCTTACTTGCTGCCAGCAGGCTGCCAGCCTGAAAGGAGGAACTGCCGCTGGGGATGGACTTGCTGCCCTGCTAGGCAGCTGAGGGGGCTGCTGGCCTCGGAGCTCCAGCGTGCTGGCCTGCCTGTTGGTTTCTTTGCCCAGCTCTGGCCTGGTGGATTCCTGGGGGAAGAGCAGTGCATGCTCCCCAATTGGGCTTTTGAAGAAGAAAGCAGGCTGAGCGCTGCATTTTCTTCCCTTTGTCCTGCAGCCCTGGGCTTGCGGCACTGCAGGATTCTTGTGCCCCTCAGTGCTGGGCTGCACCTCAACAGCGCGTGATAGGCGCTTTCCTAAAATTGCATTTCCAGAGCCTGAGGAAGGGGCTCCAACTCTGCTGGTAAGGAGCGCTGTGGCCAGGAAGGAGAAGGAGGCTGCCAGTGAGCGTGTCAGTGCATCTACTGGAGAATCTTCCCCCCCTTCTTCTCTCATGGATTAGCAGGGCAAGCGTGGAGAGATGCTCCTGATCCTAACAGTGCATTGGGGAGGGCTGTGTTTAATAGCCCAAGACGTGGGCTCTTGCTGCAGCGCGAAACCGGAAGTCAGGCGCCCGCTGCCTGACTAGGGGCGTGGCTGACCTAAGACCAGCCAATGGTGAAGCGGCGCTGCCGGAAGACAGGCAAGGACTGTGCCTGCTTGGAGGAGGGGCTCCCATAGCCACAAGGAGAGCCCTGCATGCTGCTGAGTCTATTTGTGGTAGCAGGAGGAGTCGGAGCCTTGCAGGCTCACCGGGCAAATCGGTGACGGACCTGAGCCTCGCGGGCCCCCTTCTTCCCCTTTCCGCCCTTTTCTCCAGTGAGTGGCCCTAAGCAGACGCAGTCCCCAGAGAGCGGAGCCGACGAGATGAAGGAAACCTCCCGGTTACCAGGGATTGCGGTCCACAGCTGGGAGTAGACTCGCTCAGCCCAAAGGAATGGTGAGTGGGGCTGAGCTCCCCTTGCAGAAAGCTCCGGTCATCATGCGAGCAGGAGCCTCATTCATTTGAGCTAGGGCAGAGGAGGGGGAGCCGGGTATCTGCTTCCCTCCCCCCTCGACGACGGAGGCTGCCCTGAGGTACTTTTTTGTGTTACCCCGAGTTTGAGTGGACCAAGGAGTCTCCACAGAACTGCCCAACAGTCCAGGAGGAGAGCGCAGAGGCGCTGGGACTGCCATTGGGGGGGCCAGTGGGCTCCCGGGGATAGGGAGGCACATTGTTGCCTGTGGGCCATTGTGCTTACGCCCAAGAGGAGCTGAGATGATGGGCAACGCGGCAGGTGTTACTGTGGGTACTTTTGGTGCCTTATTACTGCTATGTGCAACTATGACGTAATGCCTAATGCCTGAGGCAGTTGTTATCTGTGCACTGCTGATCATGATTATGCCTAATGTGTGCACTCCGCCAGTATAATGTGATGCATAATGTTTATGCCTAAGAGGTTATGCATAATGTGTTTATGCCCAAGTACGGCTGATGCAAAATAAGGTTTATGCCTAATGTGATGATGCATAAGGTGTTTATGCCCAGTGTTGATGCATAATGTGTTTATGCCTAATATGTATGCCAATGTGATTCTTGCATAAGTGTCTATACCAGTAGTTACTGGTGGTTTACTACTTACCTGTTCTGATGGTTCTGACAGTGGCCCGATTGGCCCTGTCCTGTATATAATCCCCTGTAAAGTACTACCTAGTGCCAGTTGGCACATTGTACATTTGTGATTGTGGTCTAATGTGTTTATGAGTAATACAAAGGCTATTTTTTATATAACCTTGTGTGGAGTTTATTTTGTGGTGTGCCTAGTGTGTCGCTGCTGTGTGAGTGTGTTGCGCAAACGCTTTACACATTGCCTCTGGGATAAGCCTGACTGCTCGTGCCAAGCTACCAAGGGGGTGAGCAGGGGTTATCTTCGGTGTGTAACTCCCTTGCCCTGACTAGAGTGGTGGTTTGTGCCTGTCTTAGGCGCTTGCCCTAGCCAACCAGAAATCCCATTTCTAACAACGTGGGAATGGGGTCCTTGCCAGGAAAAAGCTTTTCGCGACACGATAAACACTTTATCCGCAGACACTACGTTAGTGTACTTTGACCCAGCCAAAGAATCAGAACTGTCAGTTGATGCCAGCCCCATTGGCTTAGGGGCAGTGCTGTCGCAAAGACAAGGAGATGGAGAGTGGGCGCCGGGGGCCTATGCAAGTCGTGCTCTGACCGATACCAAGCAAAGATACTCGCACATAGAAAAGGAAGCGATTGCTGTGCATTGGGGATGCCGACATTTGCATTTATATCTCTATGGACAACCGTTTATAGTACACACGGATCATAAGCCATTGATACCATTATTCATGGGCGCCTCTTCAAAACCTCCACCACGGATTGAGAAGTGGATCCTCCAGTTACAGGAATACCACTTCCAAGTGGTATATGGCCCTGGTGCACAAAATCCCGCTGATTTCCTGTCAAGGCATGCGAGACCAGCCACAGAAGAAGAAAAATCAGCGGCGGAGGAGGTGGAAGAATATGTAAGGTTCATAGTGGAGCGGTCCCGCCCCCGGCCCATTTCACTCGAGGAGATCGTGAGAGCTACAAAAGACGATGAGTGTCTCCAGATGGCCATCGCTGCGGTGACATCAGGGAAATGGCATCTACTACTCGACAAGCTACCCAGTAGAACGGAGGAAGCTCGCACCACGCTGAATGTGGCCTACACAAGGTCCGAGGAGATCTAGCCGTGTCGGCTGAAGAATGCCTTATGAGAGGATCCCGGTTGGTAATTCCCAGGATGCTGCAGCAACGAGTGATCGATTTGGCACACATAGCGCACCAAGGAATCATGAAAATGAAGTCTCGTCTGCGCTGTAAAGTATGGTTCCCCGCCTTGACGACCTCGTAGAGCAAACTGTTCGTGACTGTGTTTTGTGTCAAGCAACTGGCCTCACTGAACCCCCAGTGCCGATTGTTACTGAAGATATACCACCACATCCGTGGCACCGGGCAAGCGCGGATTTCGGGACTCTCCCAGATGGGAGACACATGCTGGTGGTGATAGATGATTTCTCAAAGTATCCAGAGGTGAAGGTCCTAGAATCAACCACGGCGAGTAAAACCATACCTTTGTTGGAAAAAATGATGGCCACTCATGGACTCCTAAAAGAGCTACGGTCAGACAATGGTCCCCCTTTTTCTAGTCACAAAGTGGCGGAATATCTACTGCCAAGAGGAGTGCGGCATTGGAAATTCACACCAAGATGGCCTCAAGCCAATGGAGAGGCTGAGCGTTTCATGCGCACGCTCAACAAAGTGCTTCGGATTGCTGTGGCTCGTGGCCAAAACTTGGAAGGTGCTCTATACACTTTTCTACGAGAGTACCGACTCACTCCTCACTCTACTACTCAAGTCAGCCCTGGATCACTCTGCATCCGGAGAGCAGTAGGAGATCTGTTTCCTCAGGTGACTCAACCGACGGATCTTCAACAGCAGGCATCAGAAAGGTTAGTGCAGCGACGAATTCAGAACGAACGAATGTCCAGAGCTCGCCGAGCCAAGGAAAGACAACTAGCAATAGGAGATCTGGTGATGATCAAGAATCGCAATCCACGAGGGAAATTCACACTTCTGTTTGAAATAGACACTTGGACTGTTCAAGGAATCAAGGGAACTATGATCACTGCTGGGAGAGCTGGAGAGACTATCATGAGGAATGTCTCTTGGTTTAAAAGATGTCGAACTCCAGCGAGTTTGGACGCTAGGGCATCAGTTGAGGTAGAAAACATTGACTCAGAGTTAGCTGATATTGCTCTAACATCAGTGCCTGGTGAAGCGGTTTCTTGCTCTCCTGCCACGGAAAGTCTGGCAGCTGCCAGGAGCCCAAGAGCTGTGCTGAATCACCTGGCAGAGTTGGAACCCCCGTGTGGTCCTGCAGACTGTCAGCAGGCCTGAGTGAGCGGTGAAGCAGCTGATCCGGACTGTGAAGGCCGTCGAGGGAGTGGGAGGTACCACCTCAGACCGAGGCCAGCAGTGTCTTCCCGTGTGAGGGATTATGTACTTGTATAATGACAGTTTTCCAGAAATAATGTGTTTTCTCTCTCTCTCTCTCTCTCTCTCTCCATTTCCTCTAATTTTGCATCTGTCTAAATTGTATTTTCCACAGTAGTTTTCAAGTCACTGTATAAAATTGTTTGTAGTTGTTTTATTCTGAACAAAGGAGGAATGTTATGTTTGGCGGACCATTCCATTTGGTGGTCCGCCAATGGGTTTATTTTGTAGCCTGGGATACAGGCCGTATTGCATCATGGTAGTGCCCATGTAAAGGAGGGGCCGGATGCAGGATGAGGATTAAAAGGGGTAGCCAGAACCGGATGTAGCTAGTTCGGCACCACCCCAACGTACAACTGGTGTGTGTGTCTATTCTGTCCCCCAAAGCATTTGGGCCTACCTCCTACTCGTATCATTCTGACTGATGTGAGCATCTAACAACCCACAACCATGCATTTGGCATAAAATCCACAAGGCAGAACACAACGACCTAGGCCCAGATTTACGAAAAATTCACACAACACAGTACAGCAACTAAAGTTGCTGTACTGCATAGAGTGAAAGGGAAAGAGCAGAACAGTGCCATACATGCCCGGACTGGGAACTGAAACCAGCCCTGGGAAGCATCACTCCCACTGCCGCTTTTGTTACAGGCAGCCGATATTGCAGCACTGCTGAAAAACCGGACACCTGTGACAAAACTGACCCCCAGGGATCCAAAACCAGCCCCCACCCTTCCGGCCCACCGGGGAAAATCCCGGTGCCCGCTACGGCCAGTCTGGCCCTGGCACTATATCTACTAAGCGCTGATTTCCTCTCCCCGGCACTGACACACTTTAGGCTGTCATGCACCAACTCACACACGCTTGCGCCATAGTACAAGGCTGTTCATCTCTATAAATAGTTTTTGTACTTGAAGAGGGCCATTCCAGTACAAAAAATCCTTTAACACGCTTCCTGCTTTGTATGCATTCTGTCCAATCAGTGGTGTGATGGATTTAAAAACTATTGGCACCTTAAGTTCGTAGCAGAATAAAGTACATTAATTTTGTAAATAAAATAAGGATAGTTTACATAATCGCCAAAATTTGACTAAAGATCAATTTGAACCAAAGTAAATAGAAAGGGATCACTCTTAAAGTGATGCTTATCTGTTGCCTGATTCATATTTCTACTATGTCCTGCCCTAGTTTCATCAAACCAGTATTCTGAAGGCACAGTGGGGATCATTTAGGGTAAGGCAGTGCTGGAGAACCCTTTCTCTATTTCCCCCAACCCTGAACTTCACCTGCATGTTTAGAGTTGTGAGAACTCTTTGGTTTCTGAGAAAATAGTGTCAGCTGGAAATCTTAGGGTACCCAGGTAACGAAGGTCAGTCAGAAGGCTCACCCTATTTACCATGGGCCTTCCAAAGTAATTTTTTCTGTCTGCAACCACTGAGCAAGGATGGGGTTTAGGGAATGAAACAGCAGAAATATCGCAACGTACAATGCATAATCTCAATGTGTGTCATGGAAAGTTCTTTATTATTTCCCAGAAACCCTCACTTTAAGAGTTTGTTTCTGAGAAACAAAACATTGCTGATTGTGCCTCCCTGATATGATGGTGAGCCCTGAAGTCATTTTTAGGTGTAGCGTTAGCCAAGACCTTTTGATTTTACTAAAATTATATGTATGATATACTTACTTGAAGGGCCTGTAGGCACAGCCTTTTCATTCATTGGTTTGTTTTTAAGTCATCCATATTTTTCTTCCATACATTACAGCATACAGAAAGGGGGAATAGGTCAGCCCTCTTCAGTCATTGGTTGTCTTCATTGTCAGGGATGCCATTCTACCCTGTCACAAGGAACATATCCAAACACAAGATAGTTCCTTTAAGTTTCCTGGACTGCTAGGGCAATGTGTGCTTTTTTGGGGGGCCCTAAAAATTAATTTTGCTCTTAGCCATTTTTTTTATTGATTATGGCCTGGCAGCTTCCCCTACAAAATGTTTTGCAAAAATAAACATAGACAAAATAAACATTGACAAAACCAAAAGGCTGTCGGCTAACATCAGACAAATTGGCATTGCCAATGGTTGTTTGCAGAATGTGGCCCGCCTATTTTGGCTTGAGCAATTTTAGGTAAAATAACCTGCTGGAGACGCTGGCAAGTCAAAATATGACAGGTAGGAGGAATGCTTTTGGGGTGGTAGAGGGAGGGCTATCTCCACCTCAGTGCTATGACATCCTGTCCTCCAAAGCCTGCCTAATTCCCCTAGTAACATGAACTATCTCGAGCAAAAGGCAAGACACAATAAAAGCCATGTAGAACAGTCAGCTTTGCCTTAGCAATAGTTTCCTATTTGAACTTCAGTCATCACCCCAGGCACCCTTTTATATCAGAAAACTGACTACTTCAGTAGCACCCTAAGAAAATTGGACATATCGTTGACATAACAAAAAATAATCTAAATCTATTTTTGGCACTTTTGTTTTGTTGGAAAATTAATATTGGTTTGCCAAGTCTTTTTGTTTTTTCCACCCGCAAACGTTTTTGAAGCACCCAATCTTCAACTTTCCTGATTTTCCATCACTGGAACAAATTTCAAGTTTTTTCTGCACAGCAATGATATTCTTGCTATTCCAACTCAGTGAAGCTAAACATGAGCCGAGGACAATGAGTCAAAATGCATATGGCAAACGAGAACATATTCTGCATAATTTGCCAGACAAGTGAACCTTTTCATGCATATCTCCCGAAGCAAAACAATTTGCAAGCTACACAAAGGTGCAAACGTTGCCATACGCATTTGTTAAGGTTATGAAACAAAAATCTTTGTACACCCCGATATTATGAAGCACCGAAAAACTAACAGGCATTATGTCGTGAGGAGTGTTTAAACTGTTATGTTCTCTTAGGTTAACATTTTTGCTGATTATTCAGGTCTGCAAAGGTCCGAGGGAGCGAAATGCTCTTTAGGTCAGAATCAGGAAGTGGTGCAAGATTGTTTACAATGTGTGGGTACCCAAGGCTGACTTTAAATCTCAGTATTACTGTGGGTTACTGTTGGTCCCAGTTCCTAAAGTGTCTGCATTGAAGTGTTTAAAATGAATCTGCACACTGGGAATCTATGAGGCAGCTCTTTATGTATTGAAGGAGGGCAGATAAACCAGGGGGAAGAGAGTGCACTTGGAGGACCTTCCCCTCATGAACAGGGGGGAGAGTCCTTGATAGCTCCGGACCTGGGAGCTTCAGTTTTAAGTCTTGAAGTGCCTAGGACCAAGTGTCTATCACTGACAACTTGTCCCAGAGTGGAGTAGGGTCAGTAACTTCACTGACCCCATCCCACACTGTGACAAGGTAGGAACGGCCAATGAGAGGAAGCAGCAGTCCCAAACCTCCTAGATCCTCAGCGGCTTCTCTCCAGATATGCTGCAGAATACAAGTGTTATGTTTTTATGTAATGTTTGGTGCGTGCATGTATGTATGAATGTACATTTATATGTGAGTGCGTCATGTGAATGGATGTGTGTGTCCATGTGAATGCATGGGTGTGAGTGAATGTTCATGTGTGCATGTGTGGCTCTCCCCATGCTCTAATTACCAGCCACCACTGGTGTGAGGAAATTCGTGTTTGCATCACAAAGGGCGGAGACGTTTTAAGGCATGAGCAAAGTGGGCAATTTCCCAGGGCCCCCACCTTCCAAGGGGCCCCCTTGAAATTGCAATTTCTCTTTATCTAACACCTGTCTATTTCTCCACCTCATCCTTCAATGTATTATTCAATATAGTTTGGAATCATGGGGCTTGCATTAGCAGAAAATGGGTAATAAAATATAATGCTTTTCCAACCAGGGGCCCCTAAAGTATGTCTTGCCCAGGGCCCCCACAAATCTTAAGATGACACTGACAAAGAGCAGTGACAGCAGGGGAGCAGTGAGAGCAGGAGTGCAGTAAATGAATGAGTGCAGGTGGGCATGCTGGAGATCCATTTGAGCTGAATGCCCTTGAGAAATGGAGTGTAGGGAGTCACTGAATGCAGGAGGGAAATAAGTAGAGTGGGGTAGGGTGACGTTGTTACCAGGTGTTGGGATACTCATATTCCCCCCACCTTGGGTAATCCCCCTAAGAATTGAGCCTGTGGTTCATGTAATACATGGTCACTGCATAGCACAATAGTAGAAAAGGGCATTGGCTTGTTGCTAACAGGAATGCTGTTTCCTGAGTGTAGGTGAGCAGGGACACCAAGGGACACATTTACTAATAGTTCCTGCAACGCCGGGCAGCAAGCAAAGTTGTTGCACTGCATTGCATGAAAGGGAGAGAGACAAAATGTTCCATATTTACAAAGATATGGAACATCTCTGCTCTCTCCTTGCACTGGGGCACTGTGTGCTGCCTAGCACAAAACGCAGGCACCCTTGCACCAAGGTGCAAGGGTGCCTACATTAGAGGCAAAATTGTTTTTGTGCATGACACGTTAGTGCACAAAAACTATCCTTAGTGGCATTTTCATCTTTTTATGTGTGGTGCAGAATGCAGCACATGTAGAAAAGATATTTCTCCTCATTACGCCTCATTGGGAAAGGTGTAGTATTTTGATGCATTCCCTGGTTTACGAGCTTTAGTAAATATGGGAATGTGCCAAAATCCATGGGTGGATGCATGCCCATGCTCCACATATGGAATGTCCATGCTCCACCCATGGAACGCCTACCAAGTTAAAAAGTAATGCAAACAGCACAAGCAGCTGCATTGCGTTGCATTTCTTGACAAAGGCATGCCAGGTGGCGCATATCGCTCCTTGCGTGGCTTTGTAAATATTATTAGTGAAGCGTTTGCATCGTTCCTGCAACACCTTGAGTGACACAAGGACAATGCAAAAGCTTAATAAATCCCAGGACTGGAAACAAAAGTGCTCATGTGCAGTGCCATTACATTGTTCTGCTCAAAACTCTCTGCATCTGTGGAGTGAAAGGATCAGCTCATTCAGAATGACCCACTGCCTAACTTTATTTACCGTTCCTCCCTGATTGCAAGTATTAATAATAATAATGAAACTTATAAAGTGCATGGCTACTTCACGATGAGGTATTAGGGCATTGCATATAGAACTTCATTCAATTTATCTCAGGTACAAAAAATATGCCAGATAACAAATTGCATACACATAAGAATATGTGTTAAAATGCATCTCTCAACCAAGGAAATAGGCCAGATATCAATTGCGTGGGTGCAATGGGAGAGTCTCTAGAGATTTCAATAGCTCTTCCTGCACTGATAGACAAACCTGATTTTCATTTGGGCGGACCTTGGCTCTGTTATGCCTTGTGGCCTTTGCAGCAACCTCCTTAAGTGAACCATAATGTGGTCTGCATCCACAACTAGCAATACCTTCATGAAGGTGGTTCCGAGTGAAGGAACCCATCCACGACATATGATGATTTAAAGAAGATTTATTGTGAGAAGGAAAGTCACATACAGCTGAACCCCACAATGCAACAACATCAACTGACTCCCCTTAAGCTCCACATTCAATTTGGAACTCTCATGTACATTCTACCCATTAAAGCAACCTTAACATGAGTATACAGTTATCTCTGCCCATAGAAATAAATATAGCTTGTTTGTTTCCTATACAAGAAACTTTTTTTCTTATTTTATGTAAATACATATGGTGCAAAGAGATATTTAGAAATAAACACATTTCGAGATAATGATGGCACAATGCAGTGCCATGCAGATAAACAACTACCTTACACAGTCTTTGAGCCATGTTGGGCTCGCTCTTTTCATTTCTGGGTAAATTCTGTCAGTTTTCTCCCCTATAGAAGAATTTTCATTATCATCACTTTCCTCAGATTCGTTTTCTGTACTGCAATAAACTAATCTCCTAATGTTCCACTTCTCACCACCCTCAAGATTGGCAATGTTGCCAGAACACCTCTATTCTCCTGGCATTTGAAAACTTAGAATCTCCCTTCCTTACCATAGTTCCCAACTTCACACGCACATACTGTCCCTTCAGAAACTGATGGGAATTCCTTTCAATTTACTATTATATTTTTGGCAATAATCAGACTGCTTCTCCCTCACTCTTCTAGCAATTTTTCCTGCATTGTAGCCCTTGTCCGTTCTACTCTCACCCATACAGGACAAGCCATTGCTGAAGGTTTCCTCCCTCTAAGGAGCATGAAGGGGGATTCTCCTGTTTCCGAATGTGGTGTGGGCCTATAATTCCCCAACATGCTCCTCAATTCATCCATCCATTTTAATCCATTCTTAGTGGCTACCTGTAAACACTCTCCTAACACACTATTACATCTCTCAACTAAACCGTTTTCCCTGGGATGATATAATGCAGTTTTGTGATGACGTATGTTGTGAGATTTCAGGAACTCAGTCATTTTTTGCAAAACAAATTGTGGACAATTTACAGTGACAATTAACTGTGGAAAAGCTCCCCTCACAAACACTTCCCTACAAAATCTAATCACCAAATCAGATTTTACCTCATTGACAATCCGGACGTCCTTCCACATACAAAAATAGTCAACCATGACTATAGCAAACTTGCCTCTCAGGTCACATTGACCATAGGGATCACACACATCCAATCTAAGCTTTCTCCATGCACCTTCAGGACATTTTATAGGCACAATAGGTGACTCCTTGACCACAAAAGATTTGTCACTATTCATGCACAATCTCTCACATATCTTTCTATGTCCCTGTCCTTTCCTTGCCACCAGAAATCCATGAGTGCCTTGCGCTACATGGCGGCCATGACCCTCATGCAACAACGTAATCAGTCTTTTTTTACTAGAATCAGGAGCCACTGATTTCTCACCTCGATGCAAGATATCATTCGCTACTGACAATTCTGCCCATACCAGCTTATACTTCCCAAGCAATTTATTATCCTTCCATTCCTTCCTTCAAACACTGCACAAATTGCTCCTGACCTTGTTCACTTATAAATCGGCATTACGACCACGTTTCCAATCATTTTCAGAGATAGCTCCTTCCAACAGCAATCCCACTGTGGCCACCATCCAATCATCAACATCCTGCTCCTCTGTGTATTCATAAGTAAATGGTGCAATTGGTAAACGTTATAGGCAATCTGCCTTAACATTTCTTTAACCAGAGACATATCCCATCTTGAAGGAACATTTTTGGAGCCTGAACCGCCATTTCGCTATTCGAGGAATGGCTCTCCCTCCTCCTTTTGTCATTAAAACATTCACAAGTGGTTTGTGGTCTGTTCTTAATATGAATTCTGTTCCCCATAAATAAGTTCTATAATGTTGAACCCCCCCACCCACAAGCTAATGTCTCTTTTTCAATCACATCTTAGCTCTCCTCAGCTCTCCTTAAGGTTCTTGAGGCAAACACAACAACCTTTTCTTTCCCTTGATGTAATTGTTGGAGTACTGCACCCAGCCCATATGCACTTGCATCAGTACTGAGTACAGTTCTGTACTCTGATTGTACAATCTCAATATACGATCTATGACTATACACTCCTTGACAGAACAAAATGATTCCTCACACTCATTTTTTGAGATGCAACCTCATCACTCTAGTGATATTGGCTAAATGATTAATGAAATTTGCATAGAACTCAGCCAGCCCGAGAAACGATTTGAGTTGTTTTTTGTTCTTCGATGGGGAGCAAGTTGAATAGCTTCCAATAATTTCAGCTTGTGCTTGATGCCCTGAGCCCCAATCATGTTGCCCAAGTACTCAACCTCTGGCACTCAAAACTTGCATTTCTCAATTTCCATTGTTAGCCCTGACTCCTGCAGTTTCCTCAAGGCTTGCTCTAAAACACAATCATGATCTTGCTTGTTCTTCCCATATTTCATAATATCATTCTGGAACATGGTTACATGATTTATTTTCTGTGTGACCCATTCGAAGACTGCAGAAGCAGAGGCCAAACCAAACAGCATTCTTAAATACCTAAACACCCCTTGAGGTGTCCGTTATGAAGATAGATGTCTGCTGTCAGGATGCAAAACAGTCTGGTGATAGGCTTTTGACAGGTCTAGTGCTGTAAAACATCTACCCTCCTCTAAGGTAGTCAACATGTGATTTATAGTCTGTAAAGGGTGGCAATCTACCCAGATACTGTCATTGAGGTCACAGAGATTATTGCACATGCGAACCTTACCATTGGCCTTCCTTGCTAATATGATGAGACTGAATCATTCTGACACTTCTATCAGCTCGATAATCCCTTCAGAACACAATTTATCTAGTTTGGTTGTCAATGCTTACTCCATAGCTAAGGGAAACCCCCTCATGGGCTTTAGGAACTGAACCCTCCTTGAGAATGATCCAATGTGCAAAACCCTTTAGTTTGCCTAGCCTGTCCTGAAACACCTCTGGAAATGCATACTTCCATTTATCTGTCTCTGTTATATTCATAACTATCACCTGTTCTAGATCATAAGGTCTAAGCATTAGTCCAAACCTCTTTTGCTCTCTCCACCTCAACACCATTTTACCTTTTTCTACTACATACACTTTACCCAGAATGGATTTACCTTTGAAACGTAACTGAGATTCAAAGCAACCCAGCAAGGGTAATTTTGTACCACAATAACCTAAAGGAGTTGCATGAGTATCTTCCAGTTTCAAGTCAGACAATTTAAGGTACGTGTCCTTATCAATTATAGTGTGTGGTGAGCAGGAGGCCGCCACATATCCACACTAATACCAGCAATTGTTACAATGCACTTAGAAGGATTATAAGTCTCATGGATATTCTGTATTTGGTGTTAATTCATCTCAGTGTGCAAACCGCTATTAAGTGAATACGACACAGTTACAAGTAAAACTTTGTTATCATTAGATGAGTCCTCCACAAACATCTGAATCTTGGTTTTACTTCGTTAATCTTCTGCCCCATGCTCATCTAGGTTAGCTTTGCTTACCCTAGAGAAATGCTCAGATCGTTTACATCAATAGCACTTGCCTTTAGTAGCTGGACAAGTATCACATGTCGTCACATGCTTAAAACTCCCACATCTAAAACCATTGAGTTTTGGTACTTCTTGTATAAGTAACAGTTGATTTTGATGTGCAAAAAAACTTCTTTTTAGTTACAACATTCACCTCTTGATTGCATGTTTCACAACCTCTGACTTGCAGCTCTTTACTATCTTTCTGATTTTAATACTGAGAAATAGGAAGATCAATCTTCCATTTTGTTTTGCAACAGTAATGGCCTTCTCTAATGTGTGTTCACCTATACTTAACAATTTCTCTGGTATTTTAAGACTACTAGTACAGTTAATCAATTGGTCTTGCATGATTTCATCATGCAAGTCCTCAAATTTGCATGATGCCGCTATCTCACATAAACACACTGCATACTGTTCTATTTTTTCCCCTGATTGTTGACTTCTCCCAAAAAATGTATGCCCCTGTACCATAAAAATTTGTTTTGTGCTATGTTGTTCATTTAAGGCTTTAATAGCCTTTTCCTATATATTATTATCCTCCTCATCCTCATTATCCTGTGTATCAGGTGACGGTAAACCTCTTAAAATCTTTCTGCCTTTTATACCCAAATTATGTTTGAATAACACCATTTTTCGTTTGGAGACAAACATATCATCACCTATTATCTCTTAGTATGCATCTAAAGCATCTTTCCAATCGTCCCACAACATTACTGGTTGCCCAGGATGTTGCAGAAATATTGGTGATGCTATTATAGATTCCATAATATACACAGTGACACACAAGTTCAATACAAAAAATAAAATAATAAACATAGTCTCAGTTGTCACGAAGGTAGGATTGTATGGAGAAATAGCTTGCCACAATATTGGTTATGTCTTTCTTTCTTTGTGATGATGCTTGCCAGTCCTCTTTCAATTTCTCTTGTTATTATGTAAATAGATTGGCTGTGGTTGTCCTTCTTCCTTTACTATGAACAGTAGGCCTTTGTCTATTGTTCTTACAATGGGATTCCTCCAACCCAGCAGTAGCAGTATAACCTCGCTTGAGTTTAAACTATAAACCTCCCACTGAGGAGTCCGTCTACGGAGTTCAAGTCAGAGAAGGCTTCTGGCTGAGAAGATTACCTGACAAGCTTTGCGTCACGTACAGATCACTGCAGGGTGCCAGGCTAATGAGCAGCAGTCAGATTGGCTTCGCTTTACACCAGGATGCCAGACTGGCAGGAGCCCTTCCTTAATTAAACTACAGGTGATATTTGTTGGCAAAATTGTTTTTTCCTGGTGTACCTGGCTTGTGGTGATTGTAAAGAGCGGCTCATGGCAGCACTTGACTGTCAGTTTCCTAATCGCTCAAGCGCAACGTTCCAACACGAGGCTGCAATGTGCTGACAGTTTGCTCGAGCGAGTTTATGCCAATGTCATTTTTTGGTAGACTTTAACTCTATCCCACTATATTTGGTGAAATGCCTTTACCGTACATGCCATAAAGTCCCCTTCAGCAACTGAATAACCCACATTTAAGGCAACAGTTCGCCCTAGTCTTCAAATGTGTATGGTCTATCAGCCCTGGTCGCTCTCTGTTTTGCAGTTGTAGAGAGGGCTCAGCTTATAAACAACTTGTCAGCAGTGAAGGAACCCATCCACAACATATGATGATTTAAAGAAGATTTATTGTGACAGGAAAGTCACAGCGAGCTGAACCCCACAGTGCAACAGCATCAACTGACTCCCCTCAAGCTCCACATTGCACTTGTATTCTCATGTACTTTCTACCCATTAAAGCAACCTTAACATGAGAATACAACACAGAACACCACAAGAGACCCTCTCCTTCTTCTCCCTGAACCTGAGCTGACTTCCCACAGCACAAAGAACAAGAGACCAGCCTGGCCAGCACAGGATGCTGGGATAGGCAATACACATCATCAAATCTTATTAGAGTACTAATAAATCTGAACACCACTCAGAGTTCTCTTGGGGAAGCCCCACATTAACTGCAGATAATGGCACTGTGCACAATGTGTCAGCACATATACTGACTAGCACACATACAACTGCAGTGGTAGTGGTAGGTAGACATTGTAACATTACACCTATGAGGCAGGTATCCAGATGGGGAAGGATACCCACAATACACAATCATAGTTTGAACACACTCATTTAGCGATAATGCTGAATCCACTACTCAAGCAGTTTTTGCATTACTGTACTAAAGTTGGCCTCTTCTTGGTCTGACCTCAGGGCCCTGAAGATGTTTTAATGCCAAATACATTTGGAGCCATGCAAGGAAAAGCATATGCTTTTTAAACAGTAAATTCACTGTTGCTTGTTAAAAGGTGACCTCCTTTGGAGACGTGCCACGCAAATATATGGTGAGCATGAGTGTGCATGAGTTCAGCAACTGCATGTGAAATACTTAACAATATGCACACTTTAGGCCATACAGGGCTAGACAGACTATCGAAAGCACTTAGTCAGGAGCCTCACATCCTGATTTATGTACTGTAGTTTATACTTGGTTATGTTATTGACATCTGTTTGCTGTGCTGTACAGAGGTCTGGCCATAGGATTATATTGTATTTAGGGTTTACGATTTTCAGTTAAAACCAGTTCTACCCACAACTGAAGGGACTATGGGCCAGATGTACGACGCTTTTTAAAGCATGGGCCCATGTACAAACAGTATTTTGCGACTCGCAAAAAAATTGCGACTCGCAAAATACTGTTTTGCGACTCGCTATTAGGAAGGGGCGTTCCCTTCCTAATAGCAACCGCACAGCAATGTACCAATGTTTTGCAACCACAATTGCGGTCGCAAAACACTCGCAAATGGGAAGGGGTCCCCAGGGGACCCCTTCCCCTTTGCAAATGCATGCAATATTATTTTTAAGGGCAGGCAGTTGTCCCAGGGACCACTGTCTGCTCTTAAAAAATGAAACGAAACGTTTCATTTTTTTTTTTTAAATGCATCCTGTTTTCCTTTAAGGAAAATGGGCTGCATTTAAAAAAAAAGCTGCTTTATTTAAAGCAGTCCCAGACATGGTGGTCTGCTGAGTCCAGCAGGCCACCATCCCTGGGGGGCCTGTCACTCATGGGCTCGCAAATTGCGAGAGGCTCATCAATATTCATGAGCCTCGCAATTTGCGACCCCATTGGCAATCGCAAACAGTGTTAAACACACTGTTAGGTACATGCCAAATAGCGCCTGCAATTTGCGAGGCGCTATTTGGCAGGTCGTACATCTGGCCCTATTTGTTTTCAAGTAGAAACCAGAAGTAACAGATTTTGCTGCACTTTTACTGATTTGGTGTCGTTTAGTGTCAGCAGTATTAGTGCAGTCTCTACAAATCATCACTTTCCAGTGATGGACGCTACCTCTATGACCCACCTGTAAGGCACACAGACTCTGCTCGGAGCAGGTGGTAACTGTATATAATATCATCCCATAGATTGGCCAATTTAATGTGGCTTTAAAAATGGGCAAATTGGTCCTACACTTTAATGCCCTATTCCATGGGGTTTAATCATAATTGCACTAAAAAAATAAATGCTGCACAGAAAACAAAGGTGCAGTGCCTTGGGCAACTCTCACATAAGCCCAGCAGTAGCACAGTCCCCACACTGAGTTTATATAAACAAAGGCCTACATGCGTATCAAAAGTCAAAGCTTAGTATTCCTTACACTGTCTTTCAAACCAACACCAAAGCCTATAGGCATAGCCCAATAAAGTAAAATAACTTAATTCACAGAGCGAAATTCTTATGGCTAACAACTCAAGGCACCCTGCAGACTTTTTTTTACTAACTCAGCAATATGGATTGCTGATACCAAAGACCATACAGCTAGCAGTATGCATAATTCCTTAGTATACTTCTCCTCTCTGACCAAGTACATAAGGAATAGGTTCATATTAGGCAGTAATCCACATTTAGTAGCCAAGTCCTTTCTTGGCAACTCAAGAAAAGGAAGAGGGCAGTGTGACATTGGCTTGCAATAAAAGAACAGAGAGCACCCCACAATAAATATTTCATACGCTAAGTACAATCGTCAGTCAATCTTTGTCATTTGCATGAAGACTAGAGCAGTAGATACAGTCGGAAGGAGTGTTAAATGTTTACCATTAACCTTTTATTCTCCTAAATCAATTCCTGATGAGGTGAAATCATATCAAGATCAATGCAGATCCTGCACATTGAGTGTGACTAGCCTGCTGTAAAGAGAAGTTTGAGTGCTGGGAAATTGGGCAGTCAGGGATGTGAGGGAAACAGCGAGAAGCTACATGTTTGAATAAAATTAAGGACCAGTTACAGAGAATGACATGAAAGAAGGATGAAGAACTGACAATACGAATGAAAGAGTGAAGAAAGGAAATATAAGTTAAATTACTTATAAGCAATGGAAAAACACCATCCCTATGTTTTTTGATGGAGCAAAAAACAGGAACTACTAACAACCAATGATTTTTGCAATTTTTTAAAACATTGGAAAACACTGAAGAAACTCCACTGGAATTCACGACAACTAGAAATTAAAAAAAGAAGCCTAATTTTATTGTATTGTATTGTATTGCTCTGCATTGCAGTGCACTGCTTTCTAGCGTTTGTGTAGCACTTTCCACCCCTGTTGATGTTCCAAATCAGTTTTTGGATGGTAAAGTAGCTACTCTGATTGTAGTGCTGGTTGGAAGAATGTTGGTTGAGTTGTACCATATGAGAAGTTTGTTTTGGTACTGTGTATGAGTTTCAGTGGTTGACTCTAAACATGTTGCAGCAGGCATTTGCAGCACATTGTTGAATAAGGTGAGAGAAGAGCTTTGTATTCATCAATACAAACAAGAGCATCTTGTAACCTGAGACAATAGAGATCATGTTTTAAGGGAACAGCAAGATCTTCCTTTCGTTTCTGATTGCTGAATGTCCTTGTTTTCTTTGACAGGATGTTCTAGAGTATAAATGTTTATACAGAAAAATTGCTTCCACCAATCCAGTTGTGCCATGATGTATGTTGCTTTAAGGAAGCAGTCTCACGTTACACTCTGGGAAATATAATGCTCATTACCGTCTGGTGTCATGGACACATGACCCATGTGCACCCACTCCTTGCTCAGTCAAGTCAATCTAGGACGAATCCTCATAGACTCCTACAAGAGAGGGACCATATGTAACATGTACATGCAATTTACAATGCTTATCCACTCTCTCTTAAAACCTTTGCTGCGTATGTCTTGCAGGTGCCTGGGTTTTGGAGAAAGAGCTTGAAAATGCCACAGTCATTGCATTTGTTCTTTACAAGTTTCTTTTCTTCATAGAAAATATTTTAGAAAGTGTGGACCAGGTTTAATTGTATACACATTTTTCTTACTTGACTTCATGTTGATTTTTTCAGGGTTATTGTCCATGGTTATTAGCATTCATAACTCCAATTAATGTACTCCAAAGATGGCAGCATTATTTATTGCATCGAAAAACAAATCAATTGTATACTTCATTTTATTGATGTCTTTTCATGAAAACTGCAGTCAATTAATGGCATAAAGAACAATTGAGAAATTGTGTTGAAATGTTGCACAGTAATGATGCGTTGAATGTTGTAGTTTCTAAATTACATGCTTTCCCATTTGAAGTATTTGCATTATATATAGATTATTCTTTTATTGCTGTAATCGTGCGTATTCAGTGTGTGTTTGCTTACCAAATAAGCTGCGCTAAGTATTAAAAGCGTGCTGACGTGAAAGGCCATCAGTAGCACATTTTTGGGCATTCAGTGTTTTCTGGAAGTAACCGGTGTGGGTAATGTAACTTACCCTGGAGTCCTAGCACCATAATGCTATTGGCCTCATTGCGGAACACCACAATGAAGTGTCCCAGTAACCAACTTTCCCAAAAGCCCTACACTCAAACTGTGGTTAAAGTGTGACAATAGGTGTAGGCAGTGCTGGAATGTTGTGGGAACGCACAGGATTCCTGTTCCAGCAGGTATTATTGCTTGGGAACCTGATTCTTGGCTGATGCCAGCAGCTTCTCCCACCTCTGTCCCCATACAGAAACACAGGCTGTCTGTTGCAAATTCAGCAGGCTCTCACAAGCAGTGTGTGGATCTTCCTGAGCAGCTGTCTGCTGGGAATTGATGAGGCTCTTTTTTTTACTTCTCTTTGTGGTGGTGTTCTGCATTGTTAACTAAAGGTGCTAATATTGAAACATGATTACTTTCCTTTCAATCTGGGCTGGGCTCTCCACATCTGCATACTTTGCAGGCAAATAATTCCTTTTCAATAGGTTGTCTCTGGGCTTGGCGCAGGTAGGGCGTTTCACATCTCATCTTCAGATGGAGAAACGGATTAGGGGTAAAATGAGGCAGTTTATCAGCTAATCTGCCTAGGGATACACTTATCTTTTAGTGTAGTGTTTTTTATTTTACATTTATTTGTTTGCATCTGTATTCATGTTTATTTATGTCTGGTATGATTATTTATGCAAAGCAAAGTGATGGGGTTTGTAAAATGTGGTTTATATGAGACAAATAAAATATGCCACTACAACTTTAATATTGCCTTTCTGGTTGTCAATTTCTTTTGGAGCAGAGTTTATAAGAATAATTCATATGTACTTGCATAAATTAGACATTAGGTTACCTACCACTGATTGCATACATTCAGACTCTGACATGCCTGACCCCACCCTCTTTTACTCCACCCCTGCAGTGTCCGTATTTCAGGGTTCTCATAGTTATTGTTTTCCAATTCCAACACTGGGTGTAGGTGTGTACTGATGAGGCCCATTGGCACTTGTTTGAGGGGAACAGGACTCTTTTAGAACCCCCTCCACAGGTGGCAGACAAAAGGAATGTCCAGAGACCTGCATGGGCCACAAAAATTGAAGAAGGTTATATCCAGCCACAGGAAACTTCATATTAAGTAGAGCATCCAAAGCAGTACTGAGGAGACAGCAGTGTGTTGGTGCAAGATCACATGACACCTGGGAATTGCCACCACTTGTAGCAACACTCAAGTCATTGGTTCAGGACCCCGATAGCCAAAACTGTATATAGACTGCCCTTCTGGGGCCGTATTACACAAAAGGCGCATTTTCATTGTTTGTGCAGGGCGCACCTTTTAAAAGGTGAGCCCAGCGCAAACAATGAAAATGTGCCGTATTATGATGAATGTACTGCCCCCAGGGCAGCCGTGAACTTGCGCTGTCCTGGGGGCAGTGCATTCAGGTGAAAAACGGTGCTGCTTTAAAGCCGCTCCGTGTTTTCACAGTGCAGGCAGCAACCCGCCTGCACTTTGAAGGGGATTATAGATCCCCTAGCAGGCAGGTGCAGTGAGTGACTGCAACCGCCTGCAAGGGGATATCTGGGGGGTCCATAGGCCCCCCCTTTACCCCCAGCAGAGGGCTGCCATCAGGGGGCGCACTGACAGTGTGCCAGCTTGTAGATGGCGCACTGTCAGTGCGCCTCCTGAGAGCTTCTTTACTTCTGTGCCCACATCTGTAATACGGCGCAGACGCAGAGTCAAAGGGATTCTCTCATTTGCATGTGGTATGCCCTCATGCAAATGAGGGAGCGCCCTCTGAAAATAGCGCTGGTGCTTTATGTGCATGAGCGCTATCGGCATTACATAAGTGGCCCCTTCTGTAATACCGCCCGTTGCGCCTCCGCAGTACTTGTATAATACGGCCCCTTGTCTCACCCACCACCTGGGCAAGCTTGAACAGCCAGGCCCAGTGAAGCAGCGAGGAGGCATCAAAGGGCCTGCCAACATCATCTCCTGATGTCTAAAAATGCAGTTGGCATGCCGGAGTAGTGCTGAGAAATTCACCTCCTCTATGCTATTGCATGTAAAGGGAGCAGGTGAGATTAGCAATATGAAAGAGACAACCCAAACACACGCAATTACTTCAGCCAGTATGTTTCCTTGTTTTTCTGGACTGACTGCTATCTGCTTTGATAGCATATTTTCCCTTGCTTGTCAGTAGGGTAGGAATTTCTGTTTGGGGAAAAACACAATTACTACATAAACAGCATCAACATTTGCTTGATCTGATTTATTTAAATGTACTTCACAAAGTGTTGCAGCAGTGCCAAATTATTTGTAGACCTGTACACCCTAAAGCCAGGAAAGCTACCCGGTGTGCACTTGTTTGTTCAGTCATTTAAGATAGAGGAAAGACCAATGTGGTGTGAGCAAAGGCTGGTGCTTTCTCTTCCTGCTCATGAAGCCTCAACCTCACCACCTCGTCTTCCTTGAGAAAGTATGGTGCTCGCCTCTGCTGCCCTCCTCATTGTGTCACTGGCAGACAGACACCGGTGAAACCAGATATAGGTAAGTCATAGTGTGTCTCTGAGTTGTGAACCCAAGCTGGAGGGAATTTACATTCTTACCTCAAATCTCCTGCCCTTCTCTTAAGTAGATGTCTGCATCCTCTGGCCTAACTGTCCTGGATATGTGTGGCTGTGGGAAGAGGATTAAGAAACTAACAGTACATCAGCGAAAATTGGGGAGGGCAACATTGCTGGAAATGTTTCTAAAAAATAGTGTATGAATATAACCATTAAGGTTCAAGGTGACTGGCCTGAGGAGCATCTTGATTGTTTTCCACAGTTGGAAACTGACTAGGGTAAAGTCAGTCAGATGTCAGGCTATCATGTGACCGACTACTTTCTGCACAGGAGTCCACAATTTCACTGACTTGACTCAACAACTGCAAGGTTTCAGCTTGTGCCATGGTCCATTAAGTATAAATTCTAGAGTCAATGGAATTAAAAGATTGGTTCTTTGGGGCATTTTCAAAAGAAGTCTGCACATGTCTCTTTGCATGGTTATGTGAATGGCCAGAAAATAGAGATTGAAAGCTGACACTTCTAAAGAGGCTCTTTCTTTCTCTCTTGTTTGTCTTTCTCTCTTTCTTCTTTGTATCTTACTATCTATTTTTGATTTGTCTCCTCCCCTCAGTTGCTCTTTGCCTACCCCACAGTCATTCTACCAGTGTGTCCCTCTTTTTCTTTGCATATCTCTCTATCTTTCATTTCGTGTCTCACATCTCCTTCTGTGACTGCCTCTTCATATTTCTGTTTATCTCTCTCTTACAGGCTCTTCCTCTCATTCCTCGCCTATCTCTATCTTAGGTTTTTTGTCTCTTTTTCTTGCTTTTTTCTTGACTTGTCTTTGTCTGTCACTACACCATTTTCCCACCAATATTCCATTTACTCATGTAGGTCCATCTCCTGGGAGTTATTGAAGAGGACAGAACCTTGTATATTTTGGAAACAGTAACTTTGCTGCCAACAAGCATTGCCATCAAATTTCAAAGGGTGTAAAAGGCTTAATCACTAGGTTTCTATTGGTTGTATGCATTGACCATTGCTTCAGCAGGTAGTATCTGAACTGTTGATTTTCTGTCACTTAGTGAGCTTTTGCAGTTTTTGAATGACCTTTTTTCCCTCCATGGTATAGTTCTGCTATTATTCTACAATCCTCTTCCTGCCATTAGCATCCATTCTTTAGTAGGTCATAGGGACATCTACATTGTGGTAAACAGGTGTGAATGGGGAGGTAAGGCTGTCAAAACTTGGAGCATGTAGAATTTCAAACATCCAGGGCTGGCCTTTTATTTTAACTTGTATATAGTCTCTGTGGTTTTGCATTTTTTGGGGGGAGGATTTTAAAAGGAGCATTACCTCTAATCTATTCACAAACTGCCTTGTTAGTCTGTATCATACAAGAGATTCAAACAGTGTGAAATATAGCTTTCCAGGTTCGTTAGATAAAGCAGGACATCATCTGGCGAGCGATATCATATAGTCTACCCTGACGAATAATGGATGCTGCACCTTTCTATATTGTCGCACTGCCAATGGAAGGGGTGTTATTGCAAAAGCAAAAAGCAGTGGCAAATAAAGGCATACCTGTTTTGTGCTCAACTTTATCTCTGTTCTCTCTAAGTGCATCCTATTTCCCATAAATCTAGGCCTTGGATGTTTATATAATACCATTAATGTCCTTATCCAACCTCACTAACTACAGGATGCTTCATCATGCCTTCTAGAAATGACAAGCTTACCACATAAAATATTAGCAATGCGTAAGGATTTTGTTCTTTTAATAGACTTTCAACAAGGTAAATTATTCTCCTGATATAATTGAATGCTTGTCTGTCGCATATGAAGCCTGACAGATCTTCATTATACAGATGTGGAAGAACTAACTCTAATCGGCTAGACAATATCTTTATGTAGAGCTTAACATCTATGTGAAGTAGGGTAATCAGTCTGTAGGACAAACACACTGTGTGATCTTTACCTGGTTGAGGCCATAGTGCCACGTCTGCATCATACATTGAGTAGTCACATCTACTTTTTCTGCAAAGGAATGAAATACCTGTGTAAATACTGGTGTCAGATCATTATAAATTTCATGAGAAAACTGTTAGAGGTGCTGATTTGAAGGATTTAGTCAATATGAAGGCTGCCAAAACCTCTTCAGAAGTCATGGATCCAGCCTAGATTATCTTCTGATCCACTGTCAGAGTCAGAAAATATAAACCATCAAGCATCTCAGCTCATCTCCCTGATCCTCATATAGGCAAGCATGAACTTATGAAATATAGCTCCTTTCTCCCTGCCACCAAAGATGTGTACACCTATAGTCTATGCAGACATCACATACTTTCCATGTATTGTAGTTATCTTGGTGGGCATGAGCTATAAAGGTGTGGCATTTGCTACCATGTTCATTTGTTTACTTTTTTGGGATAAGAGGGCCCTGTTCGACCTATTCAACAGTAATATTGATCTGTTTTCTCAGAAACATGACTTTCTGCAGGGCGGTCTCCATCCCATCTACTTGTGATTGTAGACATGGAGCCTGTACTCTCTATTGGGTGTAATTTAGGTAAGAGTTTGACAGAGAGAGAAAGGCAGGAGGCAGCTTTTTATTAAAATCATTTGGTGCATCAGGCATGTATGTCTCATGAGTCATAAGTATCAAACCCACGCACTTCTCCAGAATATAGCCTAATAGGATGACAAATATGTAATAATAATAAATGCAATTGCACTCAAGATCTACACAGAGTACTCCAGCCAAGACGTTACAGGTTCTCAATGGGGGCATGCCAAAAGAAAAGCCAAACAGTACCAGCACACTACCTGCTACCCAGATAGCCACATATTCTGATGTGTGGATGCTATGGGACAACAGGAGTACTAAGAGTAAAAAACACCAGATCAAGATGCTGAAAAGTTCTGAACAGGATCTCTACACTTGATAAGCACCATAATGCAGGATGTCACAGAAATAGCAGAACTGTAGAGGAGAAGGAAATAAGGAGGGAACAATACAACAAAACACATGTGTAGGCAAGGAATAATGGTGAGCAAACTATAAATGAGGAGCCATACTAAGTAGTTGTGGGGCAATTGGCCACTCCTACTGCTTGTTTGTAAATCCACTGGGAAGCTCCTGCCTCTCCTTGCAGCTCTATTCTGAGTGGTCCTTCGCACATCTGACCTGGGAGACATCATATACCCATGTGCTCCAGCTACCACTGATCAGCCCTCTAAAGTCTCCACTCAAGCTTATTCCTTTTCCTACTCTATCAGTTCAATCCCAGGACAATGATGTTCTCAATTTCTCTCTTATCCTAACACATCAACCCTTTGATTTCTTTCTCCAATCTCATGTGGATCAATGCCCAGCTTCTTTTATCAACCGCTGCCGGGGTTATAAATTTCCATCTGACTATGGCTTTCAATGGTTCTCACAGTTTGATTTGGGGCAAGACATGTGTTATAAGTTTGAGGTGTTCTTGTCTAGACTGCACATTCGTTTTGCTTTGAAATGTTTCCTGCATGATAAATCTCCAGCTTCTATTTTGTGGGGCATTGCCTTACTAAATTATCCATACAATGAAGAGATCTTACTCAGAAATGTGGTCCAAGAAGAGGTTTATTATAAGCACCTCAACCATCAAAACGTGGTCAGCAACTGCCAGAAAGACTTGAGCATTGTTCACATTCTAAGTTCTATATTCCATAGAACTGACATCATTCATGAGTAATGAAGATAGACATCACACATCTCCCTTCTAATAATAAAATATTCAGAAATCACTAAATAACAGATACAAAGAAGAAGGTAAAACATGAGACTTCATAAAACAATGAAAAGAACTAATTAACATAATCTTTAAAACGAGATGGTATATTTGTCTTACGCCCACTTCGTCTAACATCCGAACGTGACAAAGTATCAGAGAAACCCAACCCATCTTTTCCATTCACTTTCATTTCCAGATCAGATTTGAGCACAACTACGCGACTCAGATTCCAAATTCTTCCATCCTCCATTTTGGCAGCATTTTTAAAGCATTTTATAACACGAATAGGTTTTGAATATTTTGACCAAGACATTGTACCTACATGAGCTTTAACGGGTACCAAGTCACCTACTTTTATAGCAACTTGTTTTACCCTTTTCTTTCATCAATTTTTTTGTTTTTTAACTGTAATCTTTCTTCTCTAAATCTCCAATCGTCAATACTATTATTTTTTATACCTTTACCCCAAGTCATCCAACTGGGACACAAATTAGTGTTAGGAGTCCTTCCTTTGAACAACTCAAAAGGAGACTTGCGAGTAGTGGTATGAGGTGTTAAACGATGAGCCATAATACACTTTTGTAACTCCTTCTTCCAATTTAAGGAATTTACTCTAGACAGTTGAATGTTCTCCTTTATTACTCTATTAAATCTTTCAACTGTCCCATTAGCCTCCGGATGATATATTGAACATCTTTTATGTTGAATACCACACTTCATTAAGAAATCACTAATTTGTTTAGAACAAAACTGAGGGCCATTGTCGGACAAAAGTGTTTTAGGAAAACTTTCTCTTTAAACACATCTTGTAAAATGAAATTACACTAGTAGTAGTCACTTCTGACACACACGAAACCTCCACCCATCTAGAGTAAAGATCAATCAAAACTATTAAGTAAGGTGTAACATGTTCTCCACTAAGTGGTCCAACAATATCTATGGCAATATCTTGCCAAGGACTATCAGGCAACCTGCGACAAACCATGGGCATGGTACGTGGAGTAAGAATTTTATCACTGATTTTACATTGCATACATTCCCTAACCTCACGTTCAATCTCTAAATCCATTCCAGGCCACCAGAAACTAGCTCTCAATCTTTCTTTAGTTTTCACTATACCTAAATGACCCTGATGTGCTTCCACCATCAATTTCTTTCTCAAAGACAAAGGAGAAACCAATTTTGTACCTCTCAACAAAATGCCTTTGTCAACAGACAACTCATCAGAAATCATATGCCAAATTTTAGATAAAGATTTATCAAACATCATTCTTGATTGAATCATGTTCATAACTTTCATCAACTCGTTGTCCTTTAACAACTCTTCTTTCCACTCATCCTCATTTATAATGCCAGAGATGATTTCACAAACTTTTACTTCCTCCTCAAGTATATCCTCCATTAACTGATTTTCTGCAATATTAGAAACCAGACGGGAAAGACAATCAGCAGACACATTATCCACACCTGGTAAATGTTCTACTGTAAAATTAAAATCTTGTAAACCAATCACCCACCGTCTAATCCTAGAGGAAATGAAGTCAAGACCTTTTTAAAAAAATTCTCTAAGAGGTTTGTGATCTGAACATACTTTAAAATAAGTTCCCCAAATGAAATTGTGAAACTTGTTGAGAGCCCAGTAAATGGCCAATGCTTCTCTTTCAACTACAGAGTAATTGAACTCTGCACCACGTAAACCTCTTGATGCACAAGCAATGAGTTGTTCCTTACCATCCCTTGTTTGTTTTAAAATCACCCCCAAACTTTTGAACTTGCATCTGTTACCATAGTAGTTTCATTTCCAGGAATAAAAGCTTGCAAATTAGGAGCATCTTTCAAGTTATTTTTTAACTCAACAAATTCATCTTCACATTCTTGAGACCATTTAAACTCTTTGTTCTTGCCAAGTAATTGTCTCATGTTACGAGACTTACTGGCCAAATTACATATGAACTTTCCATAATACTCAACCATCCCCAAAAATAATACAACTTCCTCTTTCGAATTCGGTGATGCTAACTTGACAATAGTATCCACCAATTCTTTCTTTGGAACCACACCTGTAGCTGTGATGTGATGACCCAAATAATTTACTTCCTGAACTGAAAAAAAGTGAGACCAGCCTTTTGAAGTTTTTCTAAAACGAGTCTTACTCTGATATCATGTTCTTTTTGAGTCATTCCAAATATCAATAAATCATCTTGATAACATTTGACCCCTTTCACCCCTTTTAAAATTGATGACATTACTCTCTGAAAAACAGAGGCAGCGGACACCAGACCGAACGGCATTCTTCTATACTTGAATGCACCCATAGGTGTGATGAACGCTGTCAAATATTGTGAACCCTGAGTTAATTCAATTTGATGATATGCCTGTGTGAGAGCAAGAGTCGTAAAAAACTTGGCCCCATTTAAAGTTGACATTATCTCATCTATATTTGGCAGTGGAAATTTATCCACTACAACCTCTTTGTTTAATGACCTGAGGTCCACACATAATCTAATCTCGCCATTTGATTTGTTGGCAACAACAACTGGTGCCAACCACTCACTGGCCTCCACAGGTGTTATGATTTCTTGCTTTAAAAGTTTATTCAATTCTTGTTCTACTTTTTCTTGTAATGCAATCGGAATTCTCCTTACTTTAGCCATTGACGGCACAGCCCCATTTTTCAATTTAATACAATGTTTATATCCTTTTAAACATCCTAAACTTTCTTTAAACAAGTGTGGAAATTCTAACACAAAATCATTTGAATTAGTTTCAACTTTCTATATTTGTACTTGTGGTTCTGCATTTGGATTTAATGTAACTCCCAATAAACGTTGATGTGGTCACTAAAATAACAAATCAAGGTTAGAAACTGTAACCCCAAAAATAAAAAAATAAAAAATAATAATCCAAGAACAAATTTGCTAAATTCTTATACTTTTGTCACCCAACACTTTTAAATAGTTTCAATATTCATTTTTAAATAAAAACCTTTAAAATATACAATTCTTAGTTAGATGCGTCTATCACCAATGAAGACACAGGTGTGCCTATCACCGTAGACAACACAAAGTTATTTAACATGCATCTTTTGAACAATGACTATAACCAGATTGGTGTGCGTATCACCGTAGCAACATTTCTTCTTAAACAGCACCTTAAACACGCACTAGATTTAAATTGTTTGATGCTCACTGAGCCGTGACTTACAGCCAAAGAGTTATAAATAGAACATCTCTTCCTGGTGTGCGTATCACCGTGGCAACACTTTTCCTTCAGGTTGCTTACGTCACACGCACGTTGTCAATTATGCCTCCCACTGAGGAAATTGATTGAAACACTTGCCGGTGCGTGTATCACCGTGGCAAAGTTTTTCCCTGAAGTTGCTCACGTCACACGCACGTTCCTAAGCACAAACTCCCACGTCGTTTCAAAACAACTCTGTCTCCAATACTTAAGGTATGAGGATTTTTTTTAAAAAATATGCCAATAACGATTGTTCACCGCTAATGTCAACAGTTGTGCGCATCTGCTGAAAATCCGTACTTGCGCTCACTAAACATTACATGGAGCGCACTCGTGACATGAATTTCCTCACGCCGATCACTCGCGCCGCTCTTGTGGCATTCATTTCCTTGCGCCAAGCCTTGGCGCTGCACTTTATCCATGGAAACGCTTTCTTCTTAACAAAATTAAACCGCCGTGCCTCTCCTTTGATCCTTTAATGCCCAACACAAAATTAATGTAACAGTACCTTGCGGGTCCGATCCTCCCGCACTCTTGAGCAAAGAATAGACTCGGTAGGAATTCTTCTGAACTCGTTTCTTTGCACGACCATCAGTGGCACAGACAGCACTCTTCAATACCAAACGTAATCCTTAAAAACTTTGACCTGATGTTGAGGTGCTTCCTCTCAGCCGATCCCTCGCTCGTCACCAGTAAAAGATCCATACAATGAAGAGATCTTACTCAGAAATGTGGTCCATGAAGAGGTTTATTATAAGCACCTCAACCATCAAAACTTGGTCAGCAACTGCCAGAAAGACTTCAGCATTGTTCACATTCTAAGTTCTATATTCCATAGAACTGACATCATGCATGAGTAATGAAGATAGACATCACACTTACCTTTTCATTTCCACCTCTAACGGGCCGTGATCTAACACTCAGATTATACCTAAGTCCACCCGTGACATTAGTTCTGTAGCCGAAGTGAAGTAAAAAGTATTGTAATTCTGAAATATGTGTCATGTATGTGCACATAAAACATGAAGTTCTTTTCTTCTGGATAGAATGTCTACCAGACGTCCACCTGCCCCCTATCCTGATGAATATTTTTCATTTCAGAGAAATTACCCTAGGACCTTTCAGGGACATCACACTAGTAAACCTTTTAGACTTCTCAGATCTGTCCAGACCCTAGTCTGCATCCAGGATCTTCATCTGCAAATCTCTGAATTTCCTCGTCAGTGCATCTTGGAAGTCCCTGACCCTGAATGAGCAATTAAATGTAAACTACTGTCAAACGTTTTGTGCCCAACCAATATTAAACTAATATGTATTTCCTTTGTTGATCTGTTATGGTTTCTAGAACAATTACTCTAAGCTCTATGGCATAAATCCTCTTACTATCCAGTCTCTTCAGATGGGTTTCGTGAATAAGCACTATGTCATCCTTATGTTCTTTAAGTTTGTAGTATATTCTAGATCTTTTTGGTGGCTACTTTAACCGCTTGACATTGAATGCAAATTTTATGAATTGTAATCAGCAAAGTCCCATAATGATATGATGCATCAGATTTTTGGCCTTCATGTACTATTTCATCAAGACAGTGTGAGATTTCCATTGCGCCTTCACCCAACCATTCCCATGTCAGTTTGGTTACTTCAAGTGTTTCAAGCAGGTTAACCAAGGCAAGGATATCAGTTCTATTTCAGAACTTGCTTCCTGCAGGTCATACCTGTTGCCTTCTTGAACTATGTCATTTTAAACGTTGAAAGGGTTCTTTTCCCTGACTTCTTTGATAAAAAGGTATTGTGTTTATATGCTTATGTGACGTTTGGCAACTATATCTCTGGTGCTGTTATTCATTTTCTATGTTTTGGAACATACTATGTGGACCCATTCAATCAGGTTTTCTTTCCTTTCCTTTAATCTAACATGTGTGAAAAGAGTCAATACATGTAATCCTCAATATTGTAGCCTTGAGCCTCTTACAAAACATTTGGCCCATTGGGCTCAGTTTTCAAATTCTTCACAATTATTGTGATGGGACTCCAGTTGATTTTCAATCTTTCTAAGTCCTTAATCTTCTGAAGTCTGATTGGATTTTTAATATGATTTTGTGGGGTTCCAAGAGGTTTTTTTCAGCAGGATTATAAAATTGCACAGTCATGCAGTAGAGCAGCTAAATGTCATAGTCGCTCTCAGTGTGAGCTTTTAGGAAAGTAGTTAACAGCTGCAGGAACGTTGCTTGTATTTAGGTATATATGGGTAAACAATTATTATTGTAGTTAGGCTCTGTGTGTGCATTGATCCAATGAAAACCATACAATCCAATTATAATTATTTTCTGACTATAATATATATCCGCAGCGAAAGTACTTCTTCAAAGTTGTCTTTGGTGAAGAGAAAGCTATTAATAGGGGGTTCCACCTCGGGGGGGATGGTGATGAGTGGAAAGTGTCAGAATAGTCTATGAAAATATGTGTTTTTCTTGTAAAGTCTCCCTAGACTTGTTGAACTTTTATGACTGATTTCGGGTGGTAATCTAATTCTGTGCTCTGGAACACTCCCATTCAGTTTGATAGTGTGTGTGTTAACTTTTCTGTGAGTCATAACGTAATGTTGATTACACCTCATTGGCTTATTAAACTTTCCAGTAAGGCTATAGTAAGAATTTAAGAAAGTGAAGAAAATGCATCAACTGCATAGAAGTAAAATGTCACATATGGGCTGCAGTATATATCTACATCACCACCAAGTGTGATCAAAATGTGCATGTCCAATGAAAATCATAATGTCCTGGCTGTCTGCAGCTTGAAACCACTGCAGTAACAGATGTCAGAGAAAAGTAGCCTATCACCTATTCAAAGCTACTTTAAACATGAGCTAAATGACTCCTCTGTGAAGCTTTCAAGCCCAGAGTTTTGAATGCTTAGTGTTTAAAAGTGGCGTATGCTATCATTATAAAGAAAAGCATGCTCCCACAGTGATAAGTAACCAACCGCTGTTTGTCACAGTGCATGTAAAGTTCCTCTAGGAGCCCTAATTGTGAACAAAAGTCTTTTTTCATAATTCAGCTTTGGAGAATTGTAGAAACTTGCCTAAAAGTTATTTTTCAGTTTGGAAAAAAAATCTAAATAAGAGGTGAAAATATATGCCTGATATTTCCAACGGAAAAGTGATTTTTAATAGGATGCTTTGCACCTCCTGAGAGCCAAACAGAATTATACAGGTTCTGTTTCTTGCCTTTGCTCCAGTGGCTGCAAATAGCATTCCAATTCAGAGTGAAATGCATGCCTGCAGATGAAAACAATGCCACTTCAACCACTGACAATTTTGCTGGAATGAGTCGTATGTGATGGGACAGGAGGTAGTGGGGGACAGGTGACAGAAGCCAAGCCTTTCAACCTAGCTTTCATTTGTCTCCAGCAATAGGGAGCACAATGCCAATCTCATGAAGAGAGTATGGTTTCTCACTTTGAGAGGGAGGCGTGTGGGATTTGGGCTCAAAGCTCCTGGGAGGGTTGCTCGACATCTGCCAATTTGAATAAAGGCCTCAGGGAGGGTTTGGTGTAAGCCGAAAAAGGAAGTGCTCAAAAGGTGGTTGTGTTGTGGGAATAATTTTGTTAATATAGGGTCTACAGAATTCTCTAATCACTGGCTGTTACATAGAATACAAATGGCACCTCACCATCAACTCCTCAGAGCTTTCCTATACCTGGAAGAACATTTGAAGAAAAGATGAACTCTGCTTCACTTGCTTGGCAAAAAAGCGTGA
The DNA here is from genome assembly GCA_963921515.1 of Calotriton arnoldi. Lineage (NCBI taxonomy): Eukaryota > Metazoa > Chordata > Amphibia > Caudata > Salamandridae > Calotriton > Calotriton arnoldi. Next base: position 1,628,164 of record CAWUFW010001831.1, on the reverse strand, counting down.
ACTAGTGTGGTCTCTGTTAGCACCTTAGGATTAACTGCTCACCCAGGGTCAGTTAATTGGCTGGCCTCCTGTTCACTACCTCAGGGACACAAAACGCAGGAGAAGGGCTCATCCTTATGTCGAAGATACAGCTGCCTTGTTATGAGTGGAATGTACTGAACCGTGTCTGAGCCCTGGCTGGAAAGAAACTTGGTGTTTATAAATCTGCACTCATGACCTGAATCCTGTAGAGAAGCACCAAGATTTTTTGACTTCTGGAGGAATTGGACAAGGTTCCAAAGTTCCCAGAGAAATGTGTAAGATAACCATCTACAGATTGCTCATTAGTTCAGGTCTGAGATTTTTCACCCAACATTTGTGGCTTCTGCAGGACCTCATTGAAACTTTGTCAACCACAGCCTCTTGCGCTGCTGTCCTGGACAACAAATAAGGGGCTAATTATGAAGGTGAGACTTAGAACTGCCATAACTGACCTGATTGGTACTAAAAGGCCCCTCATAATGAGGACCTAGGCTGTTTTTTCTTAACTTTTATACATTTGTAAGATACATTTATTGTATTCTGTTTGTAACTTTAATGTTGCTCAGTACTGCATACACTTAACACACATATGGCTAGGGAATTGCTAGGTAATCATCAGGGCATCTCATTGAGCCGTTCTCATGTATTTAATTGGAACAGCTATACACTCCCAATTTCTGATAATAAGTCTATTGAATTACATGAAGCTGGATGAAAGCCAATTTTTTGCGACAAAACTCTGACAAAACTGAAGTGTTAGTGTTTCACAGTCCATCATGGTGGCCCTCCTCCTGGTGGCCTCAGTCACTAGGACCCTGTCCTACCCTGGCAGTTACAGTCCATAATCTTGAAGTCATATTTGACACCAAAATGTCATTTGAGCCTCATATAAGGTAATGTATGACCACTTGCTTCTTGAATATGAAGGAGCTAAAAAAAGATCTTACCATTTATCCAACAAAAGTCTAGGCTGTTACTAATACCAACTTTGTTTATCAGTATACTGGACTGCGGCAATGCATTGTATGTTAGCCTTCCAACTTATTTGATATACAGATTGCTGTTAATCCAGAATGCTGCCACTACTGATATTTGGGATTTGGAAATGTGACAGCATCTTGACACATCTAGGGAAACTTCATTGGCTTCCTGTACAGAAGAGATGCTGGTTCAAAGCCACATGGCTTTCTACCCACAATTCTGTACTAACTACTTCTGCCATGTTCAAAAACTATATTCCTCCTAGACTGCTGCATTCTGCATCTGCCAATTTTGTAGTTCTGCCTGCGTTTCGTAGGGCAAGAATGGGTGGACATGATTTTCACTGGTTACAGCACAGGCATGAAACAAACTGCCTAACAAATTGACGTCCTAGCGCGAGGACACTCCGTCCCGGAGTAACAAAGCACTTTGGAAATACGATAACATAACATATTGAGCTATGTTCTGAATCTAAAATCTTAAAATGTCGCAAGTCTCTAAAAACACACCTATTTAATAGACTTTAAAGCTTAAATGCCCTATACAGTGCCAGGACATCTTCTTTAGGCTAACTGCCATGCTCAGATGCCTCATATCAGCACCAGTACACCTTCGGGTAAACGCACACTTTGAAAAACTAATAAATAAATAAATGACACAGTTTCTGTGATTGGGAAACAGCAGCAATGGCACAGTGGGATTTTGGAATCTGCCTAGAGTTCACACGGACCGCTTTTGCTTTCAAGAAATAATTATTTTCAGCATTAAAAATGTATCTTTATCTTATTGTTATTGAGTATTCAAGAGCCAGACTGTGTGAAGGTAGATATTCTGTGACAGGATGAGTGCAGAGTATGGTATGGGATGTATCTGTTTTTGGCTTTCTGGAGGGCGCATGTATGCCTGAGTAATGGCTGTTTTGAGAGTCAAGAAAAAGAGAGTGGGGAGTGGCCCGTTTAAAGGAAGATGTTGTCTGCCAGTTTTGTTTTACGGGTAGCTGACATACGACATCAGAATTTTGTTAGGAGTGGGGAGTTTTGAGTTGTCATTTGGTTTTGTTTTGAGGTGTGGTTGGTTGATGGTAAAGGGGAGAGTTTTATGGTCAGACCTTTTGGCCAGGTTCATTGTGAGGTTACTGAATTGTAAGCCATGTTTCAGGATGGTGTTGAGGAAGGGCCCATTGATGTGTAAAGGACTTTGGATAGGACATCTAACTTACGACTGTCACATATGTCCATGAATTCTCTGACAGGTGGTTCGGAGGCAGAAAGAAGAGACTGCCACTCAGCAAGTGGTGTTTGGAGATGAGCAGGAGTACTGAGGGCAGGATAACGAAATCCTGGAGGGGATAGGAGGGAACAGTAGTGACAACTGGATGAAAAGACGATTCAAGGAGTGTTTATGTGGGTCATATAAACAGTAGCAAGATAGTGTTTTATATGTGGCGTTACAAGGTACATGTGGGGAGTCAAAGTGTTTTACAGGTGTAGCTGGGGGAGCAGAATCTTACTTGGGGAGTGTGCCTCCACCATTTCCAGTGTTTTGATGGGGAAAAGACAGCAGTTACGGACTACCATGTGCTTAACGTCTAGACCAGAGGCATCCATGAACCATGATCATTAAAGCTATCTGTTATGGTTAATGGACATCAATGGCATGTTTGATGTCAGGTTTAGCCTTTTTGATTACATTGAATTAGAAGTAAGCTTATTTTTACATTCATGTTAGTAGGTATGGAACATTCATTAACATGGTACAGAGTATGATAGGAGTGAGATGTTGGGCACAGTGGGCACGTTAAACATTTTAGAGCATTGTCAATATTAGCGTTTTGCGCTGTAGACAGAGCAGGGACTGTGATCACTGCACCGCATGGTAATCACAAACAGTAAGAGTCAAGGCTCTTCTTGGCCCAAACACTAAACGGTAATGCCAGATGAGTCACCGTTTGCATCATTAGCACTGACATATGTTGCAAGCCGGCTCGAGCCCGTTAACACTTAAGTCTCGTTCTCCAGTCTCAGTTCAGCCGACGTCCTCTAATATCTCTAACGGACACCAACACTGTTTCTGGAAGTTTGTTCTTCCCCATGAAATGTGATCCTCTTGGATTAGCATTTGGCAGGAAAACCTTACCTGTGTGTTTCATTCCCTCAGTAGGAACTATTATCCCTGCCTGTATAACTATATCACCAAAGCCTGTATATTGGTAGGCAAGTGCCTGGGCACATAGGTCCTTGGAACTTGGGCTGAATATCTTCCACTGGAGTAGAAGTGGATACTTAGCACTCTGATGCCCTTGAAGGGCTGGAATGAAGGGCAACCAATGACCTCCCCAACATCCACAGAATGGTGTAACTCCTTGATGGCTCTTGCCCTCTTCCAAATGAATCGTGGGCTAAACATACTCACTCCCTGTCACTCCAATCAGAACTGGCAGGATGTTTACCTACATATTCTGGACCTCGGCCCTTAAAGGATGCCATATCCTCATCATCATCACCATCATCATCATATGCAATCATCATCATCAACAAGGTCAAAACCCCAATGCTGGATGCATTATTTATTTTTGTATTTGCATTCAGTACCCTCCTCTGTGATATGGGAGGCCGCAGGCATGGATCGAGGATGAGCTCACAGCTGGATGACTGATGGCTGTGCCTTTCTGGCATATTTGCTCAAAGTGCCTGTCAGTACCTGCACAGGGACACAATATGTATATAAATTTGGACCATTGTCCTATTTTGTAATATGTTGAAAAAAATGAAAAATGCAACTGTATCACCCACAGTTGATTACTAAACATTATTAATATATAATATTTGCTTCACTGTTTTCCAGTTGAACTTTGAAATACTATACTTATTCACAAAGAACTCTGCATTATGCTTTGCAAGATGAAATGGAAAATAAGTTTATAAAGCGCTCGATTGCTGCGGCGTCTTGGCGCTGGAGGTGTGATAAAGGGCTGCTCTGTTACTTCCTGCAACTTATTTGGGAGGGAACAACCAGGATTTGAGCGATTTCCTAAAATGCTGCCTGATTGGCTGCAGCCTCATAGCAAGATGTGTGAAAAGTGCTACATTAATGACAATGCAATCCAATACTTTTAATATATTTTTTCCAGATGATGCGAATTTTACCTAGCTGCAGATTCTGCTCCTGAAACAAAAAATTAATGTGGCTCCTTCTTCCTTTCCTTTCCTATTGCTGCACAGCCTGTAGCAAGGCTTTTTGCAATTAGTATTTATAATTTAGATGTTCCTTCACAGAAATATCATATTACAACAAAAAATCTTTAAAGAACAACCATTGGTTCAACTGTTGTTCCTACACTTCCCTCTTTGCAGTACTTGTTGGGCAGCATCAAGTGATGGTGAGGTCCCCAGTCCACAATAGTTAAAACACTGGAGTCACTGGTTCATTCAATTATTGCTTTTTGAAATGTGGGTGAGGGGTGGGTACCATAATTGAAGAAAACACCACAGGCATGTGTTCAAGGAAGGAGCCAGTAAAATAAAATACCCTCCACTTTGAACATATTGCAGTGCATGAATGAGAGAAACAATGTGATCCAGGTCCTTTTAAGGATGGTCCACTGGAATTGTTGCCCCAATTCAACAGTTCTTCTCTTTTCTTCTTGCCATCTTCCTCCCCTTGTTTGCATTCTTTTTTCATTCCTTCTTTTGGGCTCTCATTCCATTTGCATCTTGCTTGTTTTTCTTCTTTTCACTCTTTCTCTTTTCTTTTTCTTTAACCATGTTTGGTTCTAATGACACCATTTGGCGCCACCCCAAACTGGCAATATTATTTATTAGCTTCTCTTTGTGTCTTGTGGTCTACTGAAGCTGGTTTAGCATGCGGCCCGCTATGCTCTTGCACGTGTTCCTCCTTTTCAATTGTAGAAGTCTATGCAAATCACAAAATCGGCAGCATACATTGAACAGCTACAAGAAAATCGTAGATAAAAACAAAACACATTTCTGAGGCTTCTTTGTAGGGAGGGATGGGTGAAATATTCTTTAGGTATTTACGGCAAAGATAAGTCTGGGGAGAAGATGTAGCCTAACGGCTAGGGCGGTCAATCTCAAATCTGGGGAGCTGGGTTCAAGTCCCAGCAATGACGCTCAACATCCTAGTGATTCTGGGCAAATCACTTAATCTCCCCATGCCTAACAAAATAAATGTGTCCTTGTGTAATTGTGATGAAAGAGTTTGAACTCAGATTAGGTTGCAAAATATACCTCTGCAAGCCATCTTGACTTTAACTTTTTATCAACGGACCTCTAGCTAGATATATTTTAGGCACCGCTTGGCATACATGATGTTCTGTATGAAAAATCAAGGCGTCACTTAAAGTTTGAGGGAACAGATAATCCTCCATGTTCTGGAGGAAACTCTAAATGTGGAGTAGAATCCATCACGGTATTTCCTCCCTAAAAATATATTATTGTGGAGGAAATTCAGACGGTGAAATCTACTTTGCCTTTAGTTTCCTACAGAAATTTGAGGAGCCCCCTAAACTCTTATCAAGACCCTTAGTTTTCAGGAAAGAAGTTATGACATAAATGAGGAATGATCGGTAGTGTATAGATGGGCAGAAAGTAATCACATGTTGTTTGGGTTGTTAAAGGAAATCTAAGCTTTGCATTTTTTTAGGATTGTGGTTTGGTTTAAGACTGATGTTTTTACTATAGGAAAAACTTACAGTGCTATTAAAACTTTTAACAATAAAAAGGATCAAAGTGTATCTTGAGTCACACTCTAGTAATCCACCGGAAAACATAATTTATTCCATCAACCCTTGTTCTGGGATCCAGTGGATCATTGAAACTGCAATGGTAAACCTTGTAAAAAATTAAATTTTCATAGTCAGAAATCTAGTCTTCTAGGTTTATTTCTTTGTTTGAAGTAAACATTTCACTTTTTAAGGGATTCACCAAGAATCCCCAGCCTTTTGATGGAAATTCATGACAGTCATGATTCCAAAAAGATCTCCAATTTGCAAAGGTAATGCATACAACCGAATGAGAAAATGACACACAGCAATGTATTTTGATATTTCTTTGTTGCTCCACAGAATAAATCAAATCCTTGCGGAGAAAATAGTCACATACACTACCCAAATATACATGTGTGTTTTCTTCCTTTCCTCAACATGGAAAGACAGATTAGGAGTAGAGTTGTAGGCATTTTTAGCAGAGAAATTTCCTCTGACACTTATGTGAATACTTAAAAAACATTATTTTGTGGCCGTCAGTGTTTTCAGGAAGGCTCATCGCAAAGTGCCCAATTGCCCTATCTGCCTAATTATACAACAGAGGAAAATTCTCCATATCAGTGGATTTATAATCACTGTAAATGCTCTTTGAAAAAGTAAAGTTGACCAAATTCCATTTCTGTCAATCAAAAAGGGACAGTTAATTGGACCTAGGAAGCACAGGTGTGTTCTGCCTACACCAGTCACATTGTATCAGTTTAATTATTGTTGGCACTTTGCTGCAAGAACATTATTGCTGTGTCATGGTTAACACAAGGATGGACGGGGCGCTGAAACTTTTCAGACACTCACCCCCAGTCACAGATCTGGTTTGAATCCATCATCGTTCTTTAGCTCACTTCGCAACCCCAGTTCAGACCCTGCCATATGCAAATCAGTCTTGACCCTGTTTCTCATGGGAACAGTCCAGCCCGAACTGCCAAGCCAGGTCTTCCCTGGACCGGAAACAAGTACACTGGGACCGGTTTCGGGGTAAAACCCCTCATCAGCCAGGCTAGCTTGAATCCAGTGGCAAAGTGAGCAAGGGACCCACATCTGGGAATACCCTGCCAACTTAGGGTGAACAAAGCAAACACAAGGAGATGATGGACAGAGCGCTGAAACGTTTTAGACACTCACCCCCTGTCACAGATCTGGATTGAATCCATCATCGTTCTTTAGCTCACTTTGCCACCCCAGTTCAGAACCTGCCATATGCAAATCAGTCTTGACCCTGTTCCCCATGGGAACAGTCCAGCCCGAACTGCCAAGTCAGGTCTTCCCTGGACCGAAACAAGCACCCTGGGACCAGTTTCGGGGTAACCCCCCTCATCAGCCAGGCTAGGTTGAATCCAGTGGCAAAGTGAGCATTGGACCCACGTCTGGGCATACCCTGCCCACTTAGGGCAAACAAAGCACACACAAGGAGATGATGGACGGAGCGCTGTTTTTTTTGTCAGTTTGATTTTATAGTCATGTATGGCTCTCATAGAAAGACGTTTTCGTTAACACCAGACTCTAAATCTGGTAACTCTCTGCTATAATGTAGCAACAGTTGATAGCAAAATGTGTTACCCATCTTTAATTCTACATATTTTTTCCTGCATTGAGTCTATCTAGATGAATATTAAGTGTTCCCTTAATTGATAATCCACACGTTTTGAAATGCTAACCCTACTTGGCATGTATGATATACAACACTCTTTGTCTAATATTGCAATATTTTGTGAAATTATGTGTACATTCTTGTGTACACTCATACAAATAACATAGTACTTGGCCTCAGACACCATAATCACAGCTGTGTATGCTTTATGCACGTAGTTACTCTAGCCATGCGTGAGTGCTTCAGTTTCTAACAGCTTTTCCCATGCACTCATTTTCCACTTGCTTCTAAAATCTGCTTATGAATTTCATTTATTGTGTGGCCTGAGATAGGTCAAAAGGTTTTGGTGCATGAGTTAAATTTGAGAAGTAATCACTGGGTAAGCCCGCTAAATCAATCATAATTAATGCACTTGGTTAGTTCTGTCATGAGATTGCTGCTAGAGGGCAAAATAAAAGGCCCTTTTCTAATAGAATTTGAAAAGAGATCAAATCTGTCATTTCATCTAATAATTGGGAAAATGAGGAAAGATAAAGGGCAGGGTTCAGCCTGTGACCTTATGTAAACTCAATAATACATTATTCATTTTTGGAATGTATACGATGCTGTAAAGTGCGAGAATTCGAATCCTCTCATTAGGTGTCAGCAAAATGTGTCCTACTTATCATAAAACGTGCAGATAGGCAGTAAATCATCTTTTTGTTTTAAAAGTCAATGTTGACAGTTCCCACTTTTTGTTTCCCCCTCAACTCTCTCAGTAGCCTAATTTTCAATATAGAATGTAACGAATGACCCTTGCATGTTATGATTGTTGGAATATATTTAATATTGTCAAATGCTCCCGAAATTAAATGTGAATGCAATTCAATTAGTTTTCTTCCAGGTTATCTACACATACTTTTAGGGCATTATTTAGAGTTTGACGGAGGGTTTCTCTGTCATTCTTAATAAGGGGCACAGGATATCCGTCACTTTGAGACGGAGTAACCCGTCCCTCAAACCCTAAGCCAGGCACTAAGGTACTTTTATATTTGCAAACAAAAGTGTGCAGTTACTTTCTTTGATGTGCAGCCTCACAACTTTTATAATTGACAATTCGCTGCAAGTGCAGCTTCCAACCAATGCTTCCCTTTCAGCTACTGACAAGCAATAATTATTTTCTAGAATCGGGCGAGAAAAAAAGTTATAGGGTGTAAGAGTAAAATAATGAGAGGTCACTTCAATGGAAATCCGTGCAGTTTCAGTGTAGTTATTGAATTCAGTTTACTTTAAGGAAAAGCACGCATTGTGATCTTATGGACATATCTTTATATAAATGTTTTCAAATATAATTTGTGAGCGCTTAAAAGTTCCCTTTGTTCAGTAGTAGATAGGTCAATTCCTTAATTCGTACGTTCTTAGAGTAATGGTGAAAGGGGTGTGTTCCATACTTACAATTTATTGATGTTTACCTATGTATTTATAGAGCATTTGTAGAATACGAAACCTAGCTATAAGGCAACGAAGCACTGTAGAAGGTTGGAGTACAGAATGTGTAACCTCGGAGAGGGGGCATAAGCAGATGGCACTGGTGAAGTACAGTGGTCTCAGTGTTGAGACTCCCTCACCCAGAGGTGTTACATGTTTATTTGAGTTGCTTCAAGTAATGCTTCATTATTTATTTTTGGTAGTGCAGGAGGTGCTCATTTTGTCATGACTGGTTTGGGAGGAAGCTCCAGAACCTTGAAGCTTAGTAGAAAAAGGCCAGGTCTCTAGGGCCTCAGGCGTGATACACTATTCCCATTTCCAAATCAGGGATGCTCACTTTGCTCACCAACTTTGCGAATGGGAAGGCAATGTGTGATGCGGCCTGAGAGCTAATAGGTCACAATGTAAATGTTCCATTTGTTGGCAGTCACAAAATGACTTTCCTAATGAATATTAATTAGACAGGTCATGTGAGGATCTGGGTGTACTATATGATGTGGCTGTGGGGCCTAATCGTGGACTACACTCACATATACCATCCTGGGTCCAGTCAGTATTGTTTACTTAAACTTAGCTCAACCCTGGGTAGCTGCGGGTGTGAGCTGTAAGGCTTGGCAAAGGAATGTATTGTAAAGCATTTAACTGCACTAAACAACAGAATAAGAAAATCACACACCAATATAGAGATGCAAAAAAAAATTATAAAAAAAGAGCATATGTTTATGAATTTTTTGAGACCTTGATCATCAGAATCCACCGGAGGGTTTCGGAGATACAGATTTTAGAAACTTTTATCACTTTTAAATGCAACAGCAAACAACCATTAGTCAACAAAAGTTTGAAAACGTTTCAAAAGTTTGAAAGAGTTAATGCGAGTACTCCAGCCAGGGTTAGGCAACCAAATCCAGCAGGCTCAAGGTCTAGGGGGTCAGAATGGATACTTTGGACAGTTACGTGGACACCAGAGCATTTTAGAAGCAAGTTCCCAAACTTTACAGGAAGACCGCCATAGACTTCAATGGAGTGGTCCTGATGTTGAGGGATGCAGGCAAAGATGCTCAAAAGGATGCTCCGGTTGTGATGCAGTCGACGGGGTGTCTCTGTGTTGGTTCCTCAGGCCTAGGGTGATGTGGGGTGACTTTGGCTACGGAGATCGGGGTTCATCTAGGTCCTCTGCATTGCAGTAGTTGAACAAACAATGCTGCACTACTGGTCTCGCTGCGCCATGGTTGGCGGAAAAAAACTTTGGTGGGGGCTAGTGTCCCTTAAATGTGATGAATTTGGACTCTGATAGTACTCCCAGGTCCGGCTAACAAGGGTGCAAGTTTTGGCTATCTAAGAATTATCTCTTGTTGTGCCCGGCGACTGGTAGCAGTAAAACAACTGTGGTGGCCGCCACCTTTTCTGTTTGGGCTCTCTTAGCTCTTGTAACCCTGGAGCTGGTTCCAGAGGATCAGGATCCTTGGCGTACTGCAGTGGGTGAAGGCAGGAAATCACGTTTTTTCCATGTAAGGAGCTGCAGGCACAGTCCCGATCTCACTGGGCCAAAAGTGCAGCAGGTGCAGTCCTCTCGATGGTGCGGCCTTTCTTTGAGTAGTTCAAGGGCAACATGGAAGTCCTTCTCCTGTCCTTTCTTTTTCTTCAGTGTGAACTGTGTGGCAGGGTGCCAGGGGTGCCATATTTATCACAGGAAAGAGCCCAGAGGGTACCACGCGCTCACTAACCAATGAGCTACTGGGTCCTCTCCTACCTAGTGACACATTTTCTATATTGTGTGGTATCCGGCTATCTCAGAGTGCCCCATTCTTGCCCCTTTCAAGATGGCTTGACTCTTCCTTGGTCGTCAGGAGCAGGGTAGGCCCCGTAGAGGTGTGGCTACCAGTGGGCTACACACCCACAGGAAAACCAGTTTTGGCACAGGTTTCCCTTCCTTGGCTTGGTCTCCTAATTGTCTGCAGGAACAAAAGGCATCCTGCTCAGGAGTGTTGTCGCAGTTGGGCCTTCAAAGGCGGTTTCCCCTTTGAAGCTCACATTTTGGTCTAACACCCTGAGTTGCCATCCTGGGAGAGGAGGTGACACCTCACTCTGCCGCAACTTCCTTTGTTCCTGGGCCTGGGAGTCAGTAACATGTTTCTCCACAAGTGGTAAAAAATCCATCTATGTGCCAGGGCCTTTGTGAGGCCACTGTACTAGCTGGAGTGCAGCGTGGCAACTTTCTAAAAGTTGCATAACTATAATAGTGAATTTAAATCTGGCCTGGGCATCAGGTCAGATTTAATGCCACAATAAATTTGATATCTTACTCAACCTTGTTAGGTAGTCCCGTTCAGAAGTTAGCTGGGATGGGATGTCAGCCAGTAACCCCATGTTAGCCAATGGGGCTACTAACCTTTCCACAGCAAAAGGAAATTGGGGAATATTTGCTGCTAAGACATATTGAAAATCATAAGTTCTACTTAATAATATACAGCTCACTACCATAGGGACCCATAGGCCTTCCTTAGGGGCGACCTACATATATCCTTAAGGGAAGTGGTGGCTTTGCCATTAGGTGTAATATCAAAGTTGAACTAGCAGTGTAAAACACTGCCCTGTCAGTCTGCAGTGGCAGGCTGGGGTCCATTTTGTCTCTGTCACATGCAGGGTGGCACAAACAGTGTTGCAGCCTTGGGTGACCACTCTACCTTACATGCCCTGTGTACCTGGGATACCATCTACCAGGGACTGATAAATAAATCAGTACTTGCCAATTCGGTGTCTCCAATTTAACATAACTTTGTATAAGGTTAGAACACTGGCACTGAGGTTTGGATAGCAGGCCTCAGTGCACTCTCTGAGAGTCGAAAAACCAGCAGCATCAGTTCAAAAAATGTGGGTGTGACCATGCAAAAAGAGACATTTCCTTACGGTCACAATTTGTGACCATGTGTGATTTCCAGAAAATGCAGGGGTTAGGGCCTGCAAGGGACTGCAGACCTCATTACCCACATTTGTATTGCCAAACAATGAACATTAATTTAACTGTAAACCTCCTTTGTGCATGTAGTGTTTGACAGTTGCCAAGCATGTGATTGGCAACAGGGGGCTGGAATTGCAAACTGCATTTTGGATTATTTAAAGTATTACTCAATAGTACGATTTACTTACTACAAAATAAAGCTAACAAATCTCTGGCCAGACATCTCTGCTTCTACCTCTCCTATCTTTTCTGTATGGAGATCTCTGCCATGTGTATCGATGTACATATTTTTGGTAAATGCAGGAGGGACAAGGTGGAGTGGCAGGAAAATGGGGAATCATTTTTTCAAAATAGGTGGGGTTTAGGCAAATTGAAGGGCAGGTTTAGGGCCAACATGCTAATACATAACACACCCATATAGGAATAAGTCAATTGCTATTCACAAAATGCATTCTAATTCTACTCCTGCTCTAATAGAGATAAAACAGTCTCAAATCTAGCCCAGCCAAGCCTTGGAGTAAGCCGAGCACCACACATGGCCAATCACTGGTACTACACCACACTCTCAAAGAAATAAAAAGTGGCAGCAACAAATACTATGAGAAAAATAAGAAAATCAAAGGGTGTTTTTTATGGCTTTACATGTTTTTATATGTCTCTTATGTAAAACGTTTTACTTTTGCTTAAAGTATTGTAATGTTTTTAACTTGCATATATTTTTAAGAAAACATATTTCAGCTAGACTCTCAACACATGGAAGACACCTACTATTGAAAAAGGGGAAAGAGTGATGAATTATGACTCCACCACCAATGTACAGGTGATACTCATTACATCACCAACCAATCACATGCAGGCTAACCGCAAAAAAAATAAGGTCACACACCAAACATTTTTTGGGGTTTCACTGTGTTAGTGAATGCCTTTATCAGTTTGCCACTCATTTAGAAGACCAATGATTGGAGGATGAGAGGGAGGATTAACAGCCAAAATATCAGCATCTTTGGTAGTCATTGCCAGATACTGCTTTTCCCCTGAATTGATCCATCACATGGTTGCACTTCATGCAGTAACTTAATTCACCTAAAGTCTACTCACTAGGTACCCTGCCAATGTGAAAATAATGTTTCCCTGCATTTCATGGCTAATGGGTCTTTCAAGAGGGTCATCTCTTCCTATGTATGCATCTCAAAGGCAAGTCAATCTCGATTTCACCCATGTGGCACTTTAGCCACCTCTTCACTGTGAACTCCATTTCTGCAACAGACACCACTGGCTCTATATCAATGTGCAAGTTGTCTGTAATGCCATAGGCTGCTTACTGATGTATAAAATGCCTTGCCTGGAAGCACACATGAAAGCTTCAATTTCCGTCCATCACTTCCTGCATGTCCGTTGTTTGCTGGGGGGTTCGGTAACGTTTGGCTCATAGGTAAGTCATAACATATTACACTGGGGCTGCATGTGCATGTGGAGATGGCATCACAAACATACTCACTGATTTCTCACCACAACATTACCCTAAGACTGTCTACTTGCATGTATAGATGATGTAGTACACTGAGAACAACTGTCTATTAAGAAATATCACGTCATTGTTGCAGGTGATGTTGGGTATTCTCTCTCTCCATCTTTTTGCACCATTCTGACATCCAACTGCATTCCCCAGAAGTTATGGGCCAGATAGCAGTAACCTGTTGAGTGATGGGCAACATCGCAATGTGAGCAGGCGTAGAATTAGAATGCATTTTGTGAATAGCAATTGACTTATTCCTATATGGGTGTGTTATGTATTAGCATGTTGGCCCTAAACCTGCCCTTCAATTTGCCTAAACCCCACCTATTTTGAAAAAATGATTCCCCATTTTCCTGCCACTCCACCTTGTCCCTCCTGCATTTACCAAAAATATGTACATCGATACACATGGCAGAGATCTCCATACAGAAAAGATAGGAGAGGTAGAAGCAGAGATGTCTGGCCAGAGATTTGTTAGCTTTATTTTGTAGTAAGTAAATCGTACTATTGAGTAATACTTTAAATAATCCAAAATGCAGTTTGCAATTCCAGCCCCTGTTGCCAATCACATGCTTGGCAACTGTCAAACACTACATGCACAAAGGAGGTTTACAGTTAAATTAAAAAAGTAATATTATATTAGCACAGTGGAATAATACTCAGACCGTAATATATTTGGAGTGTATCCCATCACTTATTCAGTTTGAACAATGATTCATCTTACACTTCTATGTTGCCATTAAAGTATATGCAAGTCTATCATGGTGTAACTATAACTCACTTTACACCATGCAATGGTTTTCTATTTTCAACTGTAATAACTTTTTAAAACATTATTTGTGGGTCTAATATTTGTTTTATATGTATAACTTTCGTATATGCAAACAAAACTGAAAAGGTAATTCTTGCATGCCTAGGGGACTGTTGCCGAAGAAGTATTCTTTGCCATGAGAGAAACCTACGTTCGTGTCTCAGTTCCAAGAAAGATGACCTCTGTAGACCACCTGGTTTAAACTTTTTTACAATCATTGTTGATTATTTTACTTCGCAATGGACATAACTTAACCATCATGGCAAAAAGAAGGTTTAGCTTAGATATTACCGTGCAAAGGGTAGTCAAAGTCTTCATAAGGTCAGTCATTTTCTTGGTAATTATTGTGCATTTCTTTAAAAGTATTTTACGGCATGTGAAATAGTGGACAAATACACTCATCATTTGTTTATTTAGCTTTCATTACTTTCAGCAGACATAGCTGTCCAAGCAACATCAGAGCTTAATCAAGGGCAAAGAGCTACAAAATCCTTGACTGCAAGATGTGCATGTCAACTTTGAAGCACAAGCAAGGAGGAGCAAATAAGCTCCAACAGGTAAAGTGCATCAGCCTGGAGGCCCACTGTGGGGTGGAAGAACTGAACACCACCATCCAGGTGGAGATAAACAATGAGTCTTCTCCCGACCAAGAATAAGACATATCAGTGGTGTCCAAAAAACAGTCCCCGTCAACATCTGCGCCTGCACCCACTCCTTCCTTAATTTCTCCTCCGCCAAGTGCCCACCTGAAACAACTGTAGCTGAGAGCCATATTTGTCCCAGATACTCTGAGCCCTCACATTTTGGCCAACCCTTCCCCTTAATATGTTAAAATGACTGCTATCAAGAAGGTCAAGAGGCCCATAGTAGATAGTTGGGTAAAGATCTCCATGGATATGTAGGAGTTAATATGTGAAGCAAGGGCACTCTGATACTCACTACATGACCAACACAGCAATCTATGTTCCTCTGACCTCCTTGATCTTAGGCATTACATTGCATCTATTGACACAACCCACCATGCCTGCAGTTGTCATGTCTCCCAATTTATCTATTTGAATTGTTTTCTCCTCTACCCCTGTGTATCACCTTTCTAAGGGGTGTCCGGTCCTGCCATGGCCAGTCATATGTCTACCTCTGAGGGGGAAATTAATTTTGTGGTGGTGAAAAGAGAACCTCAGGATAGTGGTAGAGTGCGGTATTCTGTATCTCAATCTCCGGGTAGAATCATTAAATAACCCCCACCACCACCAGATTGTATGGACCTTTGCTTGTTAATAAGGAGAATTAAGGAGAAATCATCTATATAGCAATAAATCATGAAAGAGTTTCAGTTCAGTCAATAAAGAGAATTTGTGTGAGTTAAAGGGTTTTATTTTCAAATCTTTAAGTCTTTCATCTGTTTATTCATTAGGTATTAATCTTTAGATTTCAGCATTAAAAGTTACTATAAACCATCAATCGATATTTGATTATAAAAAAAAACCCAACATATTCTTTAGAATCACAGTTAATATAGTAATAATACAGCAAGCATGTTCCATAAAGGACACTCTCTAATCTAAATAAGCTGAAATAATG
Organism: Calotriton arnoldi; assembly: GCA_963921515.1. Taxonomy (NCBI): domain Eukaryota; kingdom Metazoa; phylum Chordata; class Amphibia; order Caudata; family Salamandridae; genus Calotriton; species Calotriton arnoldi. The sequence continues at coordinate 1,612,460 of CAWUFW010001831.1, read as the reverse complement.
AGCGAAAAAGGTATCAGCTCATAAACCCAATGAAGAGTTCTGATGAGAGAATCAATGTGCAAGCATAAAGCTTTTGCATAATGATCTGGAAAATATTCTCAGCTCAAAGATATCAGCAGACAATTCAGTAAAATCTAAGTAAGGTAGCCTCTTATAAAGAATATGCATAAGAAACTAAGATGAGTTTCCAGTCAGAGAGTCGAGGAAGGAATCCTACTCTACTCCAGGAACACGCACTAAAAAAACACATAAATTCGATGTTGCAACATTATTATTCTTTCTTCTTCTGAGTCCTCCAATAGAATTTCAGTAAGCTCCTGGGAATAGGCAAACTTCTCATTTATTTTCTCATAAAGGCTCAACAGACTTTCAGACATGAAACCATGAAAAGTTACATTGTTGATGTTTTGTGGTCCAGACAGTTCCTCCCATGACTCATTCTTCCAGTCACTTCCTCTTCTCACTGTTAGAACTCACTATCAGTTGTCTAATAACAAATGTCTATTCACTATCTAACAGAAGGCTTCTGGAAAAGTACAGCATTTGAAACAACGAGAAAAACATTGTGCACAAACAACTATTCAATGTGAAAAACAGGCCTTTAACTTTTAAGTACGATTACCCACTACAATGTTTGCTTTTTAGCATATGTTTTACTTAAACATAAGTGTTGCACATTACTAATGAAAGCATTTTGTTCAGGAATAAAATTTGCATCAACAATGGTCAGCAAATTAGGCCACCAAACCAGAAACTTTCTTCTGATATCCCATCTAGTTTCAGGGAGTGACTTTATTTTTAATATGGATATTTACTGTATCTTAAAAATGTCTCTATATTTTAGGACTTTTACCTCCGATTTTAGACTTCTTAGGTTGGACAGTCATTTTCATATTGTTTAATTTTTAATACCCTATTTTAAATACTTGGTCACTGACATTCCCGACATGTTGTTATGATTTGTCACCCCCTCCAAGTTTAACTTTCCCCTCTAAATGAAGTCACAATTTTATTACATTTGTCCCAATCCAAAAGACTGTCTACATTATTTTTTGTTAGATTTGAACACTATATATCTTAATTTGATATATTTTTGCATACCACTTATATGAATGTGGAATAAATGGCCCTTAATATCATGATCTAGACTAGTGATTCCCAGACTTTTGAGGATCACGACCCACTTTTTAGTACGACAAACTTTCTCAACACATTCAGCTTTAATGGACAAGAGACTGGCATTTTTTTAATGTAACTAAAGCTTTGTGTGGTAGCGCATTGTCATTTACAGGCAGCATATCTCCCATTGAAATGGTCACTAAATTTGCAGCACAGACATACAGTTTTACTAAAAAAACTATAATGCACAAATGATGTGTAGAAAATGGGTTTCAGTGAATGTTTGTTGTTTGTGCAGCACCAAGTTAAGTTTCTTGATTTGTTATGATCCTATTAAAATCTTTATTTCCATCACACTTCAGGATTCCCTAAAAATGTGCTTTATTTTTGCTTTCTGCTTTGCCTAACGTACAGCTCATTTACCGATATTTACATTTTGTTGTGTGTTATGAAAAGATCTACTAAAAGAATATTTTCCTGGAGGATTTATTTCCACTACACTTATTCCTTATGCTGGTCAAACAAATGATACAATACCATTAGCTCAACATTCATGTATAACACAAATATATTTTTTAGGAAAATTGAATCAATTTAACATTGTATCTATTATACATGATTACAGTACAAATAACATTTTTGATTCAGCAGTTCATCAACAAACCCACACTGACACCACCTTTATGACCCTAGTATTCACATTCATTCAAATTTGAAGATCTAAGGAAGTGCAAGAATCCTCCTAACTATATAGGTCCAAGACACATAAATCCATGAGATAGCAATCATCACATTTCAATTTTGAATGAAGGACTCCAAGCACCATGCGGTGTTATTGGCGTTAGAGAGGACAAATTGTCAACTTTTCAATCTCATATGGCACATTCGGTTTGCGAGACCATCCTCAGGACCCAGTATTATGAAGGAATGAAGCCTATCAGTAATGCATAGAGATCCCATTGCTGATATTGCTAAGATTCCTTTGGTGCCCTCTCACTCAAATCCTCCTAAACCTTTGAAGCCATTCCTCCTATACCTCTCCCTCTCAAGCAATATTGCATAAGAGAGCCTCTCCTCTATCCACGACTGTCACTCCTCTTAGGAGTCTTCCCTCCTCTCACTTCACAATCCACAAAGGACATCCCCTCCCTGTCAGAATAAAGATTGTCAAGTCAAAAAAACAACTTCCCTTAGGGTCTCTTTATTCATCCATTCATATCCTTTTACCTTCTCTTCCAACTTGCAAGCTACATCATACATTCATCACCGGTTTTGTTAGAGTTTGAATGCCACACTTACGTAAAATATTGAAATATTATTGTAACTTTATTGAAAAATCATCAAATCTCATTAGAACCACATTTCATATAGATATCACCAATAATCAAGTGCTTCTAGTCTCTTTAAAAAAAAACATTGTCATTATATACTAAAAGACATTCCTGTATTAAAAACCATTAAAATATAGATCTTCCAAGTCCTAGTTAACATTAAAAGACACTTCATCACATAAAAAAATCAACATTACACAGAGAGCACAAACAAAAACAAAGAGGGAGAATATACTCGACATATCAGTGTGTCTTATTGAGTCACTAATCTGTTCTTCTTATTGCTCGGTACACAGGGTATCATTAAACATATAAAATCCACTGGGTTCTTCAAAACCCATGCGTTTCGGTGGGTCCCAATGATTATAACCACCTTCTTCAGGATCAGGTAATGTCTCCCATAATGCAAAAATTACAATTCGGCTGTGTGTTCCAATATTATAATCGAATTCTTCATGTGTCAGTACGATAGTCTTTACTCTCAATCTTTCCCCAAAGATCTTTTAAACCTCTTTCTTCTGAAGCATAAACCTTTTTGGTTTACAATGAGCTGGATCCTGTCAGGATTCCTAATAAAACCAGGGTCACTTCATCCTCTTGTTACTCTTCCATAATAAAAATCCGTAACTTGCCGAATTCTTACAAGTAAATTAATCTTTCTTCTTGTATGTGGTGCCTTTCGTTTGTCGGGCGGGGCGCGTTTAGTTTTTGGATGGAAGAGTAACTAGAGGATGAAGTGACCACCGGGAGGGAAAATTTGAATTTAATTGGGAAGTTCATGAGGCATACCTTGCTTGACTGGACGACACCGGCAGATCCCTTATGGCGGTACCAGATAATGAAGTGGTCCGGGCTGCCCTCATCACTCTGGGCGCGGCAGGTAGGGCAGGTCGAGCACACCAGGCTTGGGTCGAAATGCGGTATCTGGTGTGTTCTGCGTCGGGTGGGTTTGCTGTGGCGGTAGCGGCTTGCCTCGCTGAGCCGCTGCCTGCCAACAAAAACTCAGCGGGCCGTGGCAGGTGCACGGAGCGCTCTGCAGGAGGGCGTAAGCACGGGGGCAGGAAGAAAGTGCCTCCTGGCACGTCTCCAGTCTGCCACAGAGCCTGCAATTTTGTTCGAAGGTGGGGGGGTGGGGTCAACTAACGTGGAGACTGCGCGGTCGCACGCCCTGTTGGGAGGACTGAAGAAGGCCCTGGAACTCCCAGGGGGAGATGGGCCTGTAGATATTTCAGCAAGGCCTGGAAATGTGAAAACACAGTTCACTGGGCCCTTGGGCCCTGTGTTAAAGAAAAGCAAGTGGGCCACACCTGGGCCCCGGGAGGGGGGCTGATGGGGAGGGGCTCCCATTCCACGCAAAGAGCAGAAGACAACGGTACCAGTTGGGTGTGGGGGCCCTCTACCCCCAGGGACACCCAGGCAAGCAAGTGGCAGGAGGTAGATTTAGAGGCGTGCATTCGAGAACAGCACCTCCTCATCCAAGCGACAGAGGAATACTGGGCTCAGATGTGTGAGGCCAGGGAGAGGGTGGCTGCCCTTGCCCCTGTAGCTGTGGAGTCTCAGACAGTGGACAGCCAGGCGTGGCTCAATAGATGGGAGGCCACAGTACAAAGGGATGGTGGGTGTGGGTCCTCAAGGACATGGAACGTGAGGTAGTTAGGGCGGGAGCCAATACAGCTCGGGGGCCTGGTGGTGCAAGGGACCCCCCAGGTTGATGCAGTCTGGTAGGGGAGAGAGACGCAATACTGGTGGCGGAGGCTGGGAGAAAGGTGGTGATGCTTTTGGGGCGCAAGACGGTCCCAGGACATTGGTCTGAAGCAGCAGGTGGGGGTGCAGCGGCCAGCCCTCCATCGAGGGATCGCTCACAAGGAGTTGCAATGGATGATCATTCATTTCAGCATGGCATGTTGGTGCAATGGCAGAAACGAGTGGTGCAGGGGCCTGTGTGTGAAGAGCCTTTGGGAGATGCGGAGCTAATTCTTGACTATGGGGATGACAGTGACCAATGGGAGGAAGGGGAATTGCATGATGAGGAGGATTAATCAGTTGGGAGGCATGGGAGGATGGAGAGGACAACCGGCGTAGTTTGTGTTTTGCAGGTGTCAAGTGCGGACCAGGGGAGTGCCAATCCTACCGGGCACCGGAGCAGCAGAGCACGACACAAAGAAAAGGCTGTGGGCAGTGAAGTGTTGCCAGGTAAATGTGATTGGTGAGTGGCATGGGACTTTGGGGATACTGGGCCGAAGGGTAAGCCTTGCAGGTCGGTAGGAGTGGGGGATGGTATTGTGGAGGACTCACAGTCCACGCTGACAGACACAGTGGCGATGCCAAGGGTGCTCAGAAAGGTACAGAATAGCAAGCAGGAGGTTGGTACCGGGGTCCAAACAGATGGTACGGTGGGGCCAGAAGGGAAGGAAGAGACTGAGGAAGATATACATAAGAAGGGGCTGCCTTATATGGGTTTGGCTATGCCCTAGGGGTCCCATTTTGTCAGAAAAAAATAAGAATAGGATTTGGAAGCACGAATATGTTGATGTTTTCAAACTCCTACTTAGGGAGATTCAGGCTAGGGAGGGATCCAAAGAGGAAGAGTGGGAGTTGACCAGGAGACCGAGGGTGCCTATAAAAATGGAAAATTGGACCTCAGCCTTTTTGATTTACACTAGCATATATTGTAAGCATCTTTTGGATAGGGCCATTGCGTTGCTGAAATACATGGACATTATTCACAAGGTGCAGATGCACTTTGGGGGGTATGCTTGGCTGAGCTATGATGAGGAATTTAGGGCCAGGATCAGTCTCAATCCAGATAAACCATGGGGAAGGTGGATTCAGAGCTTTGGATGCAGTGGATGTCGTCCACTCAATCCTCAGCTTCAACACATACAGCCAGTGACGTACCGCTCCTTTCAGTCCCGTCCCACTCCAAAGGTAGCGGGATTCGTGCAGAAGCCACCTGAACCCACCACTGGGGCGTTCTGGAACTTTAACAAGGGGTTCTGCTCCCGGCACCCCTGTAAGTTTAAGCATGAATGTTCCAAGTGCGGAGAACGCCATCCGATCATGCAATGTTTTACTCTTGACAGCCCGGCAGATCAGTGGAAGGCCTCTAGAGGCCAGGGGCAGTCTGGAGCTAAGGGCCCCTACCCCAGTTAAAGTGGAGGCCTTGGTACCTTGGCTCTCTGTTTATCCTGACAGGGAGGGGCTCTGCATTTGAGGTGGAGTTTCACTGAAGTGTTTTGGGTGGGGTACCAGGGTCCGAGGAGGCATAGATGGGCAGACAATTTGAAGACAGCAAGGGAACTTCCTTAGGTGGTAGCAGCAAAGCTGGACAAGGAGGTGACGGTGGGTAGGATCGCAGGTCCATTCTTTGAGTGGCCTTTGGCGGATTTGATTAATTACTCGTTGGGAGTGGTGCCCAAGAAAGAGCTGGGGGAATTCATAATGATTCACCACCTATCTTGGCCAGAGGGTGGGTCTGTCAATGATTTCATTGTTCAAGAGCATACCAGGGTGCAGTATGTCTCTGTAGATGATGCCATCCGTCTGGTGCAGAGGTATGGGCGGGGGGCCAAAATATCGAAGTGCGATGTCAAGTCCGCTTTTCATTTGCTACCCATTTATCCTGCGGATTTCTCTTTGCTTGGAATGCAATTTGGGGGTGCCATATATGTGGATAAAGTGCTGTCGATGGGTTGTGCCATTTCCTGTGCCTTGCTCGTACTCTTCAGTACTTTTTTGCACTGGGTGTTCAGCAAAAGCTATGGACATCTTGGGGTATCTCATTACCATGACGATTTCTTGTTTGCTGGAACGCGACCGTCAGGGGAATGTGTCCGGGCTTTGCACCATTTTGATGCATTAGCGCAGCATTTTAGGGTGCCTCTGGCTCCCGAGAAAACATGGGCCTGACGTTGTTTGACATTTCTGGGAATTGAGCTAGACTCTGTGCGATGGGTGGCTTGTCTGCCGAAGGAGAAAGTGGATGAGATAAAGGTTTTTCTATTGCATGTGATTGGGGAACAGAAGATTGAGTTGAGGGCAGTGCAGAAATTGTTGGGTTTCCTGAACTTGCGTGCGGGTTGGTGGGAGCAGGGAGGACTTTTTGCAGGCATCTCATCATGGCGGTACTGCTGCACCACAGGGTGTGAACCTCCTGGGGGGGTACAAGTGGACTTGTGCATTTGGCAGACTTTTCTGGAGGAATTCAAGGCTGTGTTCTTGGACTTTTTGGAGGAGTATATGGCATGACAGGTCCAGATATTCTCGGATGCTGCCGGGGCTTAGGGGTTTGGTCTGTTCTGGGAGATGGTATGCGGAGAAGTGGCCGTCACATTGGTTGAGTCAAGGATGAACCATTGCATTTTTGGAGTTTTTCCCACTGTTGGTAACCCTGGGAGTTTGGGGACAGGAGTTGAGGAACAGGATGGTTCTTTTTCATGGTGGATCTGGTGAATAGACAAAGAGCAAGACACTTGAGGGTGTTATGTCTGTGGAGGAGGTTCATGCTGGTGTGCTTGCGGCTTAACTTTGTGTTCAGGGCAAAACATGCACTGGGGCCAGCAATAATATAGCTCATTCCTTGTCTCGTTCGCAGTGGCATCTTTTTCACTGTTTGGTGCCAGGAGCAGAGGAGTTCAAGACAGCATTGCCGGCAGACATCTGGGCCTGGGGGGGCGAGAGTTGTTGGACTTGTTGAGAAGTTGTTGGCAGAATCCACCAGGAGAAGTTACAGGCTGGCATAGTGCGAATTTGAGAGTTTTCGGGCTGTTCTTTTGAGTTGATGTGCCTTGAGCGACAAGACACTGAGCAGAGAGTTCTGAGTTTAATTCTATTTTGCATTGATAAAGGGTTGTCGCCTACGACTATCGCGGGTAAGTTGGCCTGCATTTTGTTCTATGGTAAACTGTATTTGGGTTTTGACCCTGCCAAAGATGAGATGTAGGGAAAGATCTTGAAGGGGCGGGGCGGGGCAGGGAGCAGGGTGTGGGGAGGGTGGCATTGCAGGAAGCTATTACATTCGAGTTGTTGCAGGATTTGTTGGTAGTTCTGCCTCTGTGTTGTTATGATCCGTTTGAGGTTGAGATTTTTCGACTCTGTATGAGTTGGATGTTTGTTTGGGCATTTCGGGTTTCGAACTTTTGGGTACTGCTCGTCAAGGAGGGGTGTTGTATGAGGAGGTGCGTTTGGACCAAGGGAGACTGGGTATATGGCTGAGAAGGTCTAAGGTGGATCAGGCAGGCAGGGGGAGATAGGTGTGGCTGTGTCTGTGTGAGGGTGGCGAAAGTGAGGTCTGCACTGTGTGGGAAATGCATGTTTTCCTCTTGTTGCCTGGGAGATGCTTATCAGGTGATTTTTATCATGCAGAAGGTAGCAAGGTCTCTGCTTTTCAGCTGTTGGCAGTGTTGCACATGGCTTTGCTAAGGCTGGGTGGAGACCTGACTAGTTTTGGCACGTATTCCTTCCGAATTGGGGCAGCAACGGCAGCAGTGCGGTTGGGGTGGTCCTGGGGCACAATTCGTCAGATTGGCAGGTGGAGGTCAAGATGCTGCGAGTGATATGTGCGAAAGTAGTGTGTTTTTTCTGTCCTGGTGGGGAGGGTTTGGGGGGAAGTAAGTTGTTTGAGCTAACTGCCTCTTTTTTCTACTGCATGGTGTGTGAGCGGGCCAGGAACCAAGACGGTCAACTGGATTGTGGGACATTCTTTTGTACACTGGGCAGCGAAATATGCAGACCAACAAGTTATGGATGAAACCTGGGCTTGAAGAGCAGCCACAACAAGGTGTTTTGGTAGGGTAAAGGGAGAATGTGTTGGGGAGCATTATTACCATGGCTGACATAGTTGGTTCTGCAGAGGGGCTGCTCGGACATGCTCTTGATTCATCTGGGGGAAAATGACTTGGTTCGCTTGTCTGGACTGACTTTGCTCCAACATATGCAGAGGGACTTGGAGGCGATCAAATGGAATATTTCAGGAACATGTGTTGTTTGGACTGAGTTTGTGCCGCGCAGGGTCTGGAGGGGGATTGTGAAACATGGTGCGATTGATAAGGCCCGGAGGAATTTGAACAGGGCGATGAGGGTTTTCTGCCAGGCTCATGAAATTAAGGTGATTACACATGTGGGGCTGTCATGAAGCGCCCATAGACAGTAAAGCGACAGAAGACAGAGAAGAGGAAACAGACATGCTTCCTCCTTACATTTCTCCTTTCCCCTCCTTGCAGCCTGCAACATTTCCCAACACCCGTGAAGTCAGCGCAAGTGAAGGAGAGAACAGCCCCCTTAAGGAAGTTGATCTGCTGGGAGCCGGAACCGCTGATGCGAGGACACCACAGGAAGACACTCCAAGGGACCCGGCCCCTTTAAGACCACGCTCGGAGGCAGAAGAGGCGGCGCACGTCCCATCAAAAGCAGGAGGAAGCAGGCTCTCCGAACGGCAAGATGAGAGAAGAGCCAGAGAAGACTACGTGCCGGAACGGGAACCAGTAGGCGTCTACCTGCTCAAGCAACCCTTCGAGGCCGGATAAGAGCAGCGAACCGGGCACGATCAAGAAGCACCCCACCATGTTCCAGGAGGGACGTGGCTCTCTCAGGTGCTTATCTATAACAATGCTGATAACCTGCACACCTGAAAGTATTCAATTTCATCAAAGTTTACGTGGTGCAGCCCTCTAATCCTGACTAGCCCCTGTCAGGTATAGTAATACTCCAAAGGACAAACAGAACCTGTTTGTATATAAGGACGCACTATTCACATGCCCTTACGGTGCATAAATAATAAGTTCAAAGTAATATGGCAATCTTTGCTATCTATCAACAATATTTTCTGCAAATATGTGGTTGCAAATATATTTCTTGCTTTACATATAAATCTTCACATGAAGTTTTACACAAAGTAACACATAAGAAAACAGATTTATAACAAGTAAGAAAACAAATAACAATCAATATATGCTTGTTTATTTTCTTGATCATTTTCTCATTTCTTCATTGTTCGAAGCGAAATATTTATATTTCCCAATGCATTTCGGTAAGCAACCTTCATCAGGGGAATACTTTATATGAGCTGAAAATAATCAGCCAGTATATGATATTTGCTATCCAAATGTCGTCCCTCTCTGCTTTCCTGAAGGTTATCTGATAGTGAACCCCGTATTCTACTGTCTGGAGGTTCGTGCAAAAGAATGTTCACTTCTCTTTCCCGGTGCTTGGCCATTTTTGGGGCCTGTTTAACTAGATTTAAAACCAGATGCCAGAAAAGTCTGGAGGCGTGAGGGGAAGTAAAACTGGGGAGGGGGGGAATGGAGAGAGGGGCAGTCAAGTTATTAACGACACCCCAAGGGGAAAAAAAAAGAAAGGAATTCACTGTTGATGGTTGGGTGTGTTGAACATTCCCCTCACTCCCTGTCCTCATATTAACCGCTTCGCCGCGATCGGAATTCCGCCCAGGTGCTGGACATTCCGATCGCGGGTGCGGTCGTGACGAGCTCAGCTCGTCATGAGCATCGAAGGGGTTAAAATAAAAAGATACATAACTTACCCCAATTATATTTTCTTCTCCGAGGAACGTTGGCAGTAATGGGGCACACAGGAGACCATTCTGAAGACCCTATGAAAAGAGAAGAGAACTGTTTTATTTTCGTTTTCCTCACATATCATTATAAAGAATTGACAACAAATAAAGGACCAGTGGCGGCTCCTCGAGGGAGTGCTGCGGGGTGGTGGGGTGGGGCGGGGGAGGGGCAGGGTGGGGGGTAGTAAACTCCAGCATACGGCCGAACGGAGTTAAGTAAATAAATAAATAAATAAAACGAATTACATTGCGCGTGCTGCATCGCCATTTGGCGATGCAGCGCGCGCAATGTAATTCGTTTTATTTATTTATTTCTTTACTTAACTCCGTTCGGCAATATGCCAGAGTTTACTACCCCCCACCATGCCCCTCCCCCGCCCCACCGCCCCGCAGCACTCCCTCGAGGAGCCGCCACTGTAAAGGACACGTATAAAGAGAAATACCACCTCAGCTTCGTTATTCTTATTGCACTGCTGACGCCTCAGCTTCAACCTTACAGGGGCTTAAGGAGGAGGAACCGTGTTTGTTCATTGACATTGGCGTACACCTTTCGGGCTTGGGTAATGCTTATTACATGATGGGGTAGCAGGATGTGGTGAGTGTGTTATGGAATGAGTCATTTTGGTGCCGCAGGTCATATTGCTGAGAGGCGAAAGGTTCACAAGATGGTTGGTGGGTCAGGGTTGACAGTATTATGGGGGGGTGGTGAGTCACATACAGGCATATTCACCCCTCGGGGGGAGGAAGGGTGCACAGGTGACTGACAGCGGTGCGCGGGATGTGACAAGCAAGGCAAGGATCTTCAAGGGAGGATGTTTGGAGGGCGAGTGAAGGAGAGATTGGGTATATGGAATGGGGTCAGCAAGTGAAAGGGGGAAGAGTGAAGAAAATGATATGGTCTTACTGAGGAAGTGGAAGTGGGTGAGTTGTGAATGGTGCAGGGATAATGCCACTGTTTGGGTTATGTCAAGATTCATATTTTGGAATTATTGTTAATGTTAATAAGGTTCATTAGTATGTTAGCAACAATGTCCTAATAAAATGTCCTTTTATGATAGTTCACCAGTGTGGAGTGAGATTATTGCATGATGTCGGCCCCCGGGGGAAGTGAAGGTCGCAGACCAGTCTTCCCCTGGGGTGCTTCGTGCTGGCCAATAGGGACAGGGTGGGGATATGTTAAGTTAGGGGGAAGGGGCGGGTTTAGGTAGGGCTATAAATGTGTCAGGAGAGGAGTACCCGGCTTCTTCCTGACACCAAGCACCACCGGGAGGGAAGATTAGAATTTAAGTCCTCCCACCCACCCTACATGTTAGTTAGTAGGTCGAGGGGTGGTATTTGATTTGCAGCGTGTTGCCAGTTTAGGGCAGGTTGCAGGGCATTAGGCCGTATTGGGGGGGGGGGTGGTTAGTCACATATGGACATATCCACCCCTCAGGGGGAGGAAGGGTGCACATGTGACTGATGGCGGTGCACGGGATGCGACGAGCAAGGGAAGGATCTTCAAGAGAGGATGTTTGGAGGGCAAGTGAAGGAGAGATTGGGTATATGGAATGAGGTCAGCGAGTGAAAGGGGGAAGAGAGAAGAAAATGATATGGTCTTACTGGGGAAGTGGAAGGGGGTGAGTTGTGAATGGTGCGTGGAGAATGGAACTATTTCGGTCATGTCAAGATTTATATTTTGAAATTATTGTTAATGCTAATAAAGTTCATTAGTATGTTAGCAACTTTGTGCTAATAAATAGCCTTTTATGCTAGTTCACCAGTGTGCAGTATGGTTATTGCATGAGTCAAAACACCATGAACCCTCAGCTTTATGCCTGTGATCAGTGGCAATGATACATCCACCGTTCATTAAAAAAGCGAAAGTAAGCTCAACCATGAACATAACCAAATGCCATGTAACCACACTGTGAAAACGCCAATCACCTAACATAAAAATCCTGCAACATTTGCAAAAAACATTCGACAATGCCCCTGAAATCTTGCCACCTAAGACCTGGCTTATGCTCCAGTTAAAACGCTCAAGCGGTTGCCATTGCAGGCAAAACCACGTTCGCCTGTAGCTAAAAATCACTCAAGTCATGTGACCGAAGAGTGAGCCATGCTACTGCCTACAGCTGTCCACGCCATATTGAAACATGTTTCATGGTGTGAAAAAGCCGCAACTCATGCTGGCCTGAAAATGACTGGTATATAAGGAGTGAACTATGTTTTTGATACCCAAATGTAAGGTTGTGTGCAAAACGTGGCTAAACTAAGCCTGAAAAAAAGTTCCACCTGGGTGAACCATGACTAACATTGACTATAAAACAATAGTATTGTGTGTACTACTGATTCCAAATCAAACCATGATCAATATCAATGCCCAAAAAACAACCCATTAATACAACCCATAGTTAAAGTCAGCTTGGGACTGAGGTGGCGTGCGTTCTCCTAACAATAGAGTTGCATATTCCAAAAACAGACTGTGTCTGATGTAAATCATATATTATTTAAAATGCAAGTGTAGGACGCTGGCTCTCCATATAGTGCACTAAAATGAAGTACGCTGTGCAGAGAGTCCAGTGGATCCCCAACAGGTGTGCAGAGGAAAATCAGATAATTCTAAGGCTCTTTTTGTGGTTGTGTGAGCAAGCAGTTAGGCTTATCAGAGGGTAGTGCTAAGCATTTGTTGTCATACACAGAGGCAATACATGAGACACACACTCAAGAATAAATCCAAGGCCAATTACGAAAAATAAAATCAAATCTTTATATATATTTTTAGAAACCAAGAACTTCATTCAACAGTCAATAAATGCTTTGTATGTCGATTTTTAACCACATGCAGTTCAAGACACAAATGCTTACAGGTTTGAAGCAACAGCAGGCGATACCGTCAGGCAGAGACCGTCACGGTCAAGGGGAAGAAAAGCTTAGGGTTAGACAGTGGAGTACCGCCAACACATTTACCATTTCGGTCAATGGAAGCAACACTCCGCCACGGAGTTTTGGAGGACAATGGTCGCTCAGAGTTACGGGGAAGTTCTACTCCAGGGAAGTCAGAGTTTTGGAAGTACCAGGGCTCGGGCATAGCAGCCAGTTTTGGGTTACCTGGATTGGAGGTGCCAGAGGTCTTGGGATGCTGAATTGGTTCTTCACTGGCGGCGTTCAGCTACAGGTGTGGTGAGGGCAGTCCGTTGCAGTCGGGCGGTTGTGCCCAAGTTGCTGCTTTCACACAGTCAACGCTACCAGAAAGCTGGTACAGGCTCACAGGAGTGGTGCTGTTTCCAGTGTCGGTCGCAGGTTCTGTGAAGATCCCTTGGGCTGGTGGGTGCCTTGAAGGGGGTCGGTTACCGGACTGGTGACCAACACGCCTTGGCTGCTGCAGCTTTTGGGTGACCAGGTGAATTGCGTCAACACAGTCAGTACCGGTCTTCACCTTGTGGCGGTCTTTTAATGGCAGTGTGCCAGGGATTAGTATCACTAGTCCAAAGGGAGATTCCAGGCAATTTCCAGCCGTAGGCACTATAAATAGCCGATGTCTGCTTAACCCATTTACCGCCGAGGAGGGGAAGAGAGCACACATAGGTGTAAACGTGGAGGACATACCACGGAACAGTAAGGGTGTGAATGTGTAAATGGATGACTAGTATGCCCTGTTTGTTTCGTTAACCCTGCGTCCCCATGAGGTACCATCAAACCTCTGAACTGATTTTCATAGATTTACCTACTTTGATAAATCATGTGGCGCTATTTTCTTCTTCTTTTTCTCCTCATTACCTACAGCTCGACCAAAGGGGTCTGCTGCACTTACCCTCCTATGGGACACGTAGTCCCAGCATTAGGGTAAGCACTGTGGAGATGATTGTCTCCATAGAATCTTCTAAGTGCACCTATGACTGACACTTTTGTTGCACTTATAGTCACTCACGATACTGTTTGACGCATGTGGCTGACTGCAAGTCGCTTCCACATTGTATATAGATGCTACCTGTTGATTGTACATTGCTTTTATTTTTATTTTCTCTTACAGGCTTTAGTACCAGGCCGTTTTCAGTGGAGTGTGATTGTTCACCCCACACAGTGGGAACTCTTTCACCATAGTCTGGTAAGAGTTTAGCCCGCCAATTTTCTTTCTAGGTCCTGATGAATGCCGCAGAGCCCACCGGGCCACAAGGCAGAAACATGTTGACCACATTGAATTCGGTGGGGGGACAATAGAATCCCCAATACACCGACCACTCTGTTTAAATAGCATATAGATGCCAGCCACATTAAAATTAATTTGACATCTATAATGGCCTTTTAACTCACTTTTTGTATATATGGGCCCCCACTTAGTTTAGAAGTGCATCCCTGTCGTCAGGTGTATGCCCGCCCTCTATCAAACCAAGTTTTTAGAGGGCGAGGACTGGTCTATGATGAAGCATGACACCAGGTGGTGTGTGAGACCAGTCCTTCACTTTTTGTGAGATGCCTACACTCACATTATAAGACACTGTAGCATCTAGAACAGTCAGCTGGGAGCGGCCCCATTTGTGTTTATTAGTTTATGATGAAGGCTGCCAGCTCCCAGTACCCCATGCCTCTGGTTCCCTTACCCCAGATCTCTTCTGGGCCTTGTGGTTACACAATTGGTGAAGGCTGTCAGGCCAGACCACAATTGTTGAGTCTTTTTGCAGTAGGCAGGGTTTGGCGCTGGTTTTTCTGCAGCAGGGATCAGTTCCTAAGTCAGCAGCACATCTTCTTCCTTTGTCCTCTTTAGGTCTGTGGAATCTGAAGTCAAGGTCTTGGGGAGCCACCTAAATACTGAATTTGGGGGTGTTACAAGGGGAGACAGGTAGTAGCCAATGGGCTACTTATTGTTGGGGTGTCTACACCCTCTAGTGATTACTTCCTGTGGTAAGAGGTACTGCCCTGCTTGGAGGTTTTCCCACCATCTCAAGATGGTGGAATTTCAGAAGAGAGGTTCACCTCGCCTGTTCCACCCTAGGGGTGGTGCAGACTGAGGAGGGACCCTCCTCCTCATCTACCTAATTTACCTGCCTTTCCTCCTGCCAAAAGTGGATCAGGAAAAGGGGGCTTGGCCTCTTCCACTAGCTGGGGGTTCCTGGGTTGGATTTTATAGGTGGCATCACCTTTGAAGCTTCCGGCCCGGGATGACCATCCTGTCCTGGAGGAGATGTGAAACACCCTTGCCCAGAGCAGGTATTGTTTCTGTCCTCCAAGAGTGCTGGCTCTCACCCCATGAGGTCAAAAACATGTCTTGTTGTGGCAGGCTGATGAAAACCAGCCAGAGACCCCACTAGTATTTGGTTAGGTTGCAGGGGACCTTCTGAAAGGGTCTCCTGTGTGAATTTATTAATGAATCCAACACTGGCATCAGTGAGGATTTATTAAGACAAGATGTTTTGCAGCAAACACCTTTGAAATCCGTGAAGTCATCATGGAGCTTAGGAAACTCATGTTGTCGAGTTTCCAGCCCATGTACTCTTTATGGCTTCCCTGTTCACCTACAACATCCCAGAATAGGCTGGACATTGTAGGGGGCAATCTGCTCACGCAGATAGGCCCACTCATAGGATATAGTGTACCCTGCCTTAGGGCTGAAGGGCTGCAGTAGGGGAGGCTTACATATACCTTATGCAGTGCTTGGGGGGCATGGCACACAGGGCTGCATGCCATGTCGACTCTTCAGATTTTCCTGCACCAAGACACGCAGCCTGCAGTGGCAAAGTGCGTAGCCTTGGTGAGGGGGCCCTTTGGTGGCACAATCAGTGCTGAAGCCCCAGAGGACCCTCTTCAGTACCCTTGCCCTAGGTACCAGGGGTACCATTTACTAGGGGCTTATGGGGCAACTGAAGTTATGCCAATCGTGGAACAATTTCTGGGGAAGAATATCTAACAATGGGAACCTGGTTAGCAGGGACCCAGTGCACTTACAGTTCGAAATCACATCAGGCATGAGGCAAAAAGTGGGGCTAACCATGCAAAAAGAGGCACTTTCCTACAATAAGTATCTTGAAATAAGACCCATGTAAACCCGCATTTGGCTAAAGCTGGATTGGGACTGAGGTAGTGTGTGCTCTCAATATTACGGTTGTATATTCCAAATACAAACCACGTCTAATGTAAATCTTATATGATTATAAATGGAAGTGCCTTGAAATGCAACCCATATCAAACTGCTGCATAGATGCAATAGACAACTGCTGAAATTTATGCTACGATGCCAAAAATATTCCAATGCAAAAATCTATTCAGGTGACAAAAACTAGGCCTTCACATGAAAATCTGCTCTGCTCGTGGAGTTTGTTGTTTTTTCCACTCCGTGCTTCGCATAACTTGTGGAGTTCCGAAAACCTCAGTGGAGCGGAGCAGAGTTTTTTCCTCGCTTGTGCTTGCCACCGTTAAGTTGGTGAGCGTGAGTGAGGAAAATCTTACTCCAGACCACCTCCCTGCGAGATTTATTTCAATGCAGGAGATCACAGATGGTCGCTACAGCTTGCGTTGAGAAACCTTCCCTTCGTGTTGAGAAAGCTGCCACTCGAGTAGAAAATCCACGCGAGCGGCAGAAAGAAGCAGTGCCCTCTTGCACTATGCGTGGTGCAGTTTGTACTGACTTTACAGTGCGGTACAAACACCCGTTGCTAAAAATCAGCGTATGTGGCAGGACGTAATGGACTCCACCACTTGCACTACACTGCATAACACAGCAGAGTTTTTTGGTCACTTCACGGAGTTCCGCATAGCAGAACTCCGCAAACTCCACCCAGGCCTAATGAAAACCAACAAACCAAGTTGTGACAACAAAACATGCAGGCGGGATACTTGAAGACAACAGCTACCTTGCTGCAATCTACTGAAAGTCTTCCTCTGAGCCAAGCTTTTGTCTCTGTCCGTGGGAGCACGGGTCCCTTAGCTAGGCCAGTGGGAGGGACGGGGTGCGGGCCTGTGGGAGGCTGCCTCCACAATGTACAGTGCAGAATGAGGAACTCCTGCCCCGCGCCACCAGCTGCAGGGATGGAACCACAATTCCTTGCAGGTCAGCAGGGAGACAAGATAAGATGATTGGAGCGGGCCCCAGAGGAGTCACCTGGAGGCAAGAATCTGGTCAGTGGCTCAAGAAAGAAGCCTCTTGAATGGTGGCTTTGTTGCTGGCTGCCGCCTGTTCACCAGGTGACTGGTGGACCAGCTGGCTGAGGTAACTCTGTCTTTTTCCTCTCCCTGGGTTCTGTACGCCCCCTACTTCATGGTGGCTTAAAAGTCAAAGACAAATGGCTTTCCAGACAGCCTAAGGGAAAAGGGTGATTGGATGGAGGTTTAACCCTCCTTAGCTCCCATGGCTTGGGTGCCAGGTAGGTGGAAAGCACCAACCCAGGGCACCCTTAGCCAATGGGCTGAGGTGACAATCCCTACCCAGGGCATGGTCGCTGCAGACTGGGGAGACCCATGTGCCCCTTCGGGGTGTGGAACAGATTTGGGATCCAACGTGAAGGCCCAGGCAGATCCCAGGGCAGGGTGGCTTTGGACTGAAGAGGAGTCTGGGCTCCTGGGGGCTGAACAGCTCCTGTAATCACCTGGGAAAGGTACACAAAGCCATGGCTTTTGCCTGGGTGAACTGGTCCAGGCAGGCCATCACTCCAGGCACTGGACAGGGACACCTTCTCTACCTGGCCCAGTCTGGGGCTCCTGCAGGCTAAACAGCTACCCCTGTTGGAGGCAAGTGGTCGGTGCACCCTTAGCCAATAGGCTGGGTGACAGTCCCTACCCAGGGCATGGTGGCTGCAGATTGGGAGGACCTTCATGCCCCTCCAGGGTGTGGAATAGAGACTGGACCCACGTAACGACTCAGGCAGATCCCGGGGCAGGATGGCATCAGACTGAGGAGGAGTCTAGGGCTCCTGGGGGCTGAACAGCTCCCGTAATCCCCTGTGAAAGGCAGGTGAAGCCATGACTTTACCTGGGAGGCCCAGTCCATACAAGCTATCACTCCAGGCACTGGGCAGGGCATCTTCCCTTTCCGGGCAAGGGTGGCATTGGACCGGGGAGGAGTCTGGGGCTCCGGCAGGTTAAACAGCTCCTGTAATCCCCTCTGTTGGAGGACTGGTGCCTGCAGGCCGGTGGTGCCAGCCTGCATTCAGATCCTCCTACACTGCTCAGGGCAGGGTGCCCCCCACCCACATCGGTTTACCAAGTTCCAAGATGTCCACTTGTTAGTTTGTCAGCTTCATGTGGGGAAAAAACATCACCAGTGATGTTTAATTCTCAAGACCGATCCAGTCAATGGACAATTGTGGGTGTGCCAAATCAGTGATCCAGGTCACCAGCCCAGCCTCCCTAATTTGAATTATGCCCAGGCCTAGTGACTGGGACATTCTCTTTCATTTCTATTCTGAAATGCACATACCCTATCTTTTACAGGAGCCTGTCCAGGGTATGTGCCTTGCCAGGGTGGGAAACAGTCTGAAAATGAATATGAATACCCTCAAACATATGAGTTAGTTGCTAGTCATTTCATTTTGCCGGATTCCCTACCTTCCCTGCTCAAATTAAATCCACAGTCCCTCATGTAATGCTAAACCTGACATGCTGGTACTTTTTTCACAATTATTATGTATTCATTAGCAACATAAAAATCTGGATTTCACAGTTGTAAATAACTGTTTCTGCCCACCCAAGATTTGAAAGTACAGTTGCAATTGGGCCCATGAAGAATAGCGTAGAAGATTTGGTGAGCTGGCTAAAAGGTATAAACATTCACGTGTTTCTTAATCGTGCTCATGACGCACTGAACTTTAATATCTCTGGAAGAGGATGGGCCGATTTAAAAGTTTTTGTGATTTTGAGCAAATTGATCTCTAAAGAAAATTTGTCCAGGTTTGTAACAGAAGACATAAAGGCTATGAATAATGATGGAGTTTATTTTGCAAGATATGATATACAAATTACCTAAAACATAATTGTGGTTAGAACCCCTGGTGTCATTGTCGATCAGATACGCAGTTTAATGAATTGTTCTGGTTGATATTATAAAAAGGTCTCATTATTTTACTGAAGAATACCCACTAGATCCTAGGGGGTTCTCTTATGAGCTTTGTGACACAGTGCACCCCAGCAAGTCAGCTTGCTGCGCTATATTGTGTGACAGGAAAAGGACATGAATGCACCGTATTTAATTAAATATTCCCATGTGCTGGCGCAAAATGGGCTGCCCAGCACCAATGCAGGCACCCAGGCACCATGGTCTAAAGGTGCCTCTATTGCGTGCAGGATTGTTTTTGTGTAGGAAGGGGCACCTTCTTCCACAAAAACAACCCTAGGAGGTATATTCCTCTTTTCGTGTTTGCCTCAGAATGCAGCCCACATAAAAAGAGGAAGAAACAAGGACAAATAGACATATTTCTCCTCGTTACGCCTCCCCTCGGAAAGTGTAAGATTTTGATGCATTCTCAGGTTCACAAGTTCTTGTAAATCTTGAGATGTGTCCAAATCCATAGGAGTTGCATAGGAACCCCCACACAATGCCCATGGAACAACTTTCCAGGGCAGAGTAACGCAACGCCGATTTGCACTCCATTGTGTTCCTCCAGATTTTTGGAGCCATGCAAAGTGGCTTTGCGTGGCTTCAAAAATGTTTTTTAAGATTTGTGTTGCTCTTGCACCATGTTGCGTGGTGCAAGAGCAATGCAAACCGCCTCATAAATAGGCCCCTAGATTCTGATTGATCACGTACTGTGGGCCTCATTTACAAGGCCATAGCGCGACGGGTGCGTCACTTTATTCTGTGCACCAGCACTGCAGTGTGCCTGCCCATATTTACAAGGCCACGTAAAGTCACCCTGCATGACTTTTCATGGCCTTGTAAATATGGGCCCATTTCACGCATTACTCTGCATGAAAGGGGAGTTCCATGGGTGTTGCTGTGGGTGTTCCCACGCAACATCCTTGGAACCTGACACATCTCCAGATTTACAAAGTTTTGTAAAGCTGGGAATGTGTCAGAACCTTATGCCTCCCCAGTGGCGCAATGAGGAGAAATACTTCTATTTCTCCTCGTTTTTTCATCTTTCTATGCATAGAAAGAGGAAAAGGCCATCAATTATTGTTTTTGTGCAGGAAAGTGTCCCTTCCTGCACAAAAACAATCATCCCCGCAATGCAGGCAAACTTGCAACATGATGCAAGGGTGCCTGCGCTCATGCATTGCAGCCAATTGGGCGCCAGTATTGTTGTTAATATGACGCATCCCTGTGCTTTTAAAATGAGGCATCTCGTTGCAGCAAAAGGGCTTGCGATGCTGCGCTGCGTCATTATTTTGTAAATGAGGCCATATGTAATTTGATATCTACCTCACTTTTTCAGTTTTGTATCTGAAAAAATAACATGACAACGAAATGGGCAAATGTTATTACTTGTTCAGTCGCCCATGAAATGCTGCTTTTCAGTAGGACTTTTTACTCGGAAATAGAAACATTCCCTGACAGCATCATTTTGCTATAATGTGACCCTTGCCCTCTGAGGTCATGACTCTTCTACCCATCTGATTAACAAAGTCCATTATTTTAGGATGCCCTCTCTAATTAATCATGTTGTATGTGGTAATGGTTTGGTGGAGGACATGTGAAAGTTATTTCACCGCCCTGCGATACACGTAAGTTGGATGGGCACACATGTTAAATGCTTCAAAAGTAAGGGAAGCCCCCCAAAATATGAAATATTCAGAACTAAAGTAAACGAATAATTCCTGATTTCTTTTAAATCAACAGTCCATTGTTTCTGTTGGTAAACTGATGTGTACATTATCTAAGCTGGGGCACTTAAGAAATAATTATGAAATGTAAAGAGCTTATTCTACCTGCTATGCACCTGAAGGCATAATGAAATGAAAGAAACCCCTTGCAAGGGTAAACGATCATACAGTGAGAAAACTCACGTTGCCATGTAAAATAATGCAGCTTCTGCAGACAACACTGTAGCAAAGGACATAGCTACTGGAACAGTCCTAGAATGCCACAAACCATTGCAACATGCTCATTATTGTGCAGTTTTCTGAATTTTTAGAATTCACTAAAATTTGCTAGGTGATGCCTGTCATAATGGACCGTTGATGAGTGTCCAAATGTATTCCTGGAAAGCTTGTTTGCGATGAAAATTAGCACATACATATATATTTTCACGCAAAAAAATGAACCAGCGCAAACACTCTTCAAAAGCATGAAAAAATGTATTTGCATGGAGAAACCCATTGCTCTGCACTTTGTTGGGCCCACTTGCTTACCATTGGTCCAACTGAGAGGTGAAGCATTTGCATTCAATCAAATTTCAATTGACAGTGCAACCCATTTGGCTACACAATGAGGATCAGGAATCGGTAGCCAAGTTCAAAAGATTTATTACAAATAAATAATCAAGTTCAAATACACAACCCATAAAACCATGCTGTAAATATATAGAATACCAAATGGAATTCCCAGACGCCTGAAGAAATTGAGGTTAACTAGTATTAAACAAACAAGTAATTCTGTGACAGAAGTCCACAGGATGGTTAGGAACTAAGAGACTCACAAATCAGGGAATTTCCATGAAGGAAGTCAGGTTAAGACAAAAATAAATCAAGTAGGGAAATGTTAGCATCTCAGAAGCTCAGTCAAGAATCTTCTGTAGGTCAGGAATAAGTGTTAGCCTCAGCCACACTTCAGAAAGAATTAAAAGGGGAAGCATTGAGGTACAAAGACTCATAAAGTCCATTCAGATAGTGTGGAATAAGGGAATCAAGGATGGTGTCCACAAGGAAACTGCATGGGTGATCTGCATAGAGTTTGTAAACAGGGAGTTCAGCAAGGTAGTCCAGCAAGAGTCAGAAAGGACTCTCAAAGGGATTTCTGATGGATCGGAAGGAAATCTGTAATTTGTCCAGAGGGGAACAGTATATAATGTGTAAAGTCCACTTAGGCAACACCCCCTTGATCACACCATCAGGAGTTCATTGTCCTTGTCAAATCCCAAAGCTGCAGACTGCAACATCGATGGATTGTCCCACACTGGACATGGGAACAACATCTCTCACTCAGACACACGTAGATTGTAACATTTGTTAAACAAGTCCATTCAATTAGAACTCTAGCTCTCCATGTACCTTTATCAAAGTCTTCTTCTCAGTCTCTTTCCCCTATCTCTAGTATAGTAATGAATCTGCTCTAAACTAACAATCCATGTGAATACCTGCAAGAAACATCATGTTAGCAGAAAATGGAAAGCAGTATTTTATTAAATGCAGCATGGTGAATACAGGCCTCAACTGTTAAATCAGGTTAAACATTAATTCAATGGTGCACATTTAATATGCGTGAGCACATTAAAACACAAATTAATATAAATTCTAGACATTGAATTAAGTTAATACTACATAGAGCATAAAGTAAACCGTTAGATTTGATCAGGTGTATGTGTGGCTGAGAACTGCATTTAAATGCATATATGTGTAACATTAGTGCACACATTACATAAACCATTTTGTTTCAGGTAAAATCACATTCTACATATATGAGCGTAGTTTTAATCACAGTTTAATGTTACTGAATGTTATTCATACGTTATAGCACACATTTAGAAAAGTCAAGTTACCTCTTTAGAGTAAGCACTTTATCTATTAAACGAGGATGGTTTTACTATTCATCAAAACTTAATTGAAGCATCTAAATTAACATGGTTAAACACACTAGTGAGTAGATGCTCTAACTCTACATAAAAGGCACTCTTTAATAGTAATGTCAAGTAAAATATTTGTATTAATCATTGAATCAAAAAAGAAGTATGCTAAGTGCACGTTCATGTTATATATTGGTTAACATTTTATGTCGTAGTTTGTGATGGGTAAAGAGTGGGCAGCTTTGCACTGCACCAGCTCCAACAATTTTCTTTCTGCTACCTCATCTGGAAGTCAGATTTACCGTTCTGCTTGATAGCAGTAAATCTCCAGTAAATCTCTGATCATTTCTTCGTTCGGAAATGATCAAAACATGAATTACGAATGAACACTTATGTAGGTTAGTTCCCAAACTTCCGGGCATTCCTGCCCTGAATTACCTACTCTCCATCCACACGAGGAGATATACACCCAGAGACACGTTAATTTTACAAGTGCATAACTGAATTTTGTGAATTAGTAAAGGGTGTTGCACTAATAGAAAAGCAATTTGCCCATGCAAGTTACATTTAAATCACAAGTGTATTTGAGAATGAAACACTGTGGACCTGATTCACAAAGGTAAACTTACACTTTTGTGTAAGTTTACTATTATTTTGGTGTTCACAAACTACGAGTTTAATTTCACTAATAGTAATTTTACGACTGCAGAGACTCTGCAGTCAGGATGGTTAAATGTGCACATAAAAAAGATAGGCCTTTCTTTTTATGTGTGGAGTCTCCAACACAAGCACTGAGGGGAATATTCACAAGCCGATATCGCCGCATTAGCGGCACTTTTCCGCCGCTAAAGCGGCGATATTATTATCGCAGTATCCACAAGCTGCCGAAAACAGCCATTAGCGATATATTTCTCGCGTTAGCAACCGATTTCAACATCGCATAACATGTTAGCGTTATTTATCGCTAATGATATGGAATGTAGGCGTTCCCTTGCTAAAAGGCACGCTAACACCACATCGCCATATTCACAACGATGGTCCTGCCGGCGATGCAATAAAAAAACTGTCGCTAAGGCACGTTAGCTGCAGGAACTTAAGACCAGAAAAAATAAGGTCTTAACATGGGTGAAAATTAGCTGTATATAAGGGAAACTATCCCAGAGCCTCATTTGAACACCCATTGATGCCATGGAGGTACTAATCATGCAGATTGGAATACCAAGAAGGGCACAACAACCACCGCCACTGCCACCCCCCTCGGACCACCGCCGAGGCTGCGCCAAATAAGACAGTGTGTCAACCGCAGACACATCAGCCTCACAGATGTAACGCCAGAGGATGTCATTGCCCACTACTGGCTCAAAAGGACAGCCATCCTCCTCATTCTGACACAGATAGCCCACAGGCTGACGGCACCAACACAGTGGATAACCAACATCCCTCCGCAAACAAAACTGCTGGCTGTGCTGCACCTGTTGGCCTCTGGTACATTCCAACCAACAACTGCCAGAGTCGGAGGAGTCTCACAGCCATCCCTATCAAAGTTCCTCACAACTGTATTGGATGGCATCAACAGCCTGATACCACAACACCTTCACTTCCCCAATACTGTGCAGGAACAGTTGGAGATCAAGCAAGGGTTCTACGCCATAGCCTGGCTTCCCGCATGTGTTGGGGGCAATTGACTGCACACATGTCCTACTTGTGCCTCCTGCTGACACTGCACACATATACCGCAACAGAAAGCACACACATTCCATCAATGTGCAGGCAAAGTGGATCACCGGAGCCTGTTCACCAATGTTGTAGCCAAGTTCCCAGGCAGTGTGCATGATTCCTACATATTACGCCAGTCCATAATCAATCAGCGCTTTGAGGATGGCACATATGGAAATGCACTTCTCGTTGGTAAGTACGAACTGAACACACACCTCAACTACACAATCATAGTACACATAACTGTGAGAATGCACACGTTCAAAACTCACATACAACATGCCAATTAACATGCCCACCTAACAGACACGACAACACAAGTAACTGTGGAAACTGGGGCCAGCCATGTAGACAAACCATCACCAAAGGCATAGCCACACATCAGCAAATGTGGGGAGAGGTGGCAACCAAGTATGTGCAATGTAGGCAATCGACCGACAAAGAAATAATGTGCACAAGGCCGAGTGTGGCAGTGGAGTGCTGGATAGTCTTGATTGTGCAGAGTACAGATGTGTCCAAGTGGGAATATATTGTGTTTCCATTGTCCAGCCTGATGGCAAAGACAGCGTTGTTGACTGTCCTACCTGATGGGGGGTGTGAAGCATGTGAAGGTAGCATGGATGATGCAGAGCCTGTTGAAGCATCTGCAGGCCACTGCATAGACCTGTTTGTACATGAAGAGGGAGGAGTCAAGTACGATGCCTATGTATCTAGAGTTGTTGTGGGTTTGGCTGGCAAAGACGGTGGCCCTCCAGGTGTTGCCACATGCCGATGGTGTGGCCAGGAGGATGAGGACTAATGTCCCCTCCCTGTAGAGCACCCACCATCTGTTGAACATCCATGTAGCAACCTGCAGCAATAATCCCTGGAACACCAGTCTGGTGTGTGGGAGTGCCTTTTTGAGGGAGAGTATGAGCTAGGTGTCCTTGTAGGTGGTGATGTCCAATGTTCACCCTTCTGTAGCTAAAGTTCTACTCCAGGTGTCTGCAGATGCATCTGTCAACTTTGATGTTGTATGTTAACGATGTGGCATTCATAGGACGCTGTATGTTGGAGTTGTAGATTGGTGCAAGTGTGTATGTGCATTAGTCTATACATGTCACAAAAATCTTGACTGCGCTGTTGGTGTTGCCTGCAGCGGTATGGCTGTTGCTGTTGATGGTGGAAAGTAACAGATCCTTGTTGACTCAGCTCCTGTAGGTCTGTATGGCACCTGCCTGTGTGTTTGTGTGTCATGGTGTTACATGACGAGGAACTGTACGCTGTGCTGGTCACAACATGGGCATTGAGTGGTGTTGATGAAGTGGACACAGTTTCCACATGTGAAGATGGTGTGAAAGCTGTGCCCTGCCTTGTGGATCAGTGTCGAGAAGAGTTGTCTCAGTTCAATGTTAGCAAGCATCTGGCAGAGGTTAATGGTATATGAGTACTTGTGGTATGTGAGGTGGAGTCTATGATCATGGATGAGTACGTAGCCCATGTAGTAGATGACGTGGTGTGTGATGACGTTGATGGTGAATGCTAAGTGTTCACACCCTCTGTGTGCCCTGCAGATGAGGATGCGGCAGACTGTTGCCTTGTGGCATGTCTGTACCAGAAAAAGCATGTATTGTGCGTTGTGGAATGTATAGTGGCAGCGGCAGCAGCTCAACAGAACGTGAGCCGTGTCTGTTGTGGCAAATTGGCATCTAAACGTTCTCCTGGTGTTGACTGTGAGTTGTGCGGATGTGTGGCAGCACCAGATGGTATGAGAGCCAGGGAGCCTGCTTGTGCATGTGTCAGGCTTGTGGACATGTGCAGACAGGCCTGACATTGGTGCACTGTTGGAGTGGCAGTAATGCAACTGTGCAGCACACACAAGTGAATATGCTTGGGGGGAGGTAAGAGCATCTGGTAGGCAATGTAATTTGCATTGATGCTGTTCAATTGTCCAGAAGCCACACAGGGCAAAGATTAATCACAAACTAGCAACAATCACACACCACAAAAATATTAACCGTGGCCATACAGCAAGCATAACTACTAATGGACACATCTCTCCATTACATGATACAGGTGATCAAGGATACGCACTCACCCCATGGATGATGACACCCCTCCGAGCCACCAACACCCAGGCCCAGAGGCAGTATCATTTGGCCCATGTACGCACCAGGGGCATTGTGGAGCGCACATTTGGCGTGCTGAAGATCACGTTTCCGCTGCCTTGACATCACAGGTGGAAGACTGTTGTACAGCCCAGAAATTGTCTGCAAGATGATCATAGCATGTTGTGTATTGCACAATATATGTGTAAGCACCAATGCCCCATGGATCCAAGTGCAAGATGCACCATACGATGCTCCGGATGATGAGGAAGATGAGGCAGGTGGAGCACACCCCACAGCTACTGCAGCAGGAACAGCCCGAAGGAGACGAATCATAGACAATTTCTTCACATGAGCACCTCACATCATGACTGTCCTTACCAATCATATATCCCCTCAAATTGAACCAAAGCACAGTATATATAAATAATAAAATACTACACACATACCCTGTGTGCATGTTTATCATCTGTATGAGTACATCCAACATCTCAAATAGAAAATGATGGTGGAACTGACACCTCTGAACAGATATGCTGCTCAGTGTGACAGAAGTCATATACTAAACATGACAGGGTGTCAAATGTATTTTGATAATCGAATGTACTAAGTGTCACATGTGGTTAATAATTACATCTAGGATCTGAATAGTGGTAAACTATGATTATCAGGGTGTCCTTTTGTGTCAATTCTGAATTTTAGGGTGTCATTAGTGGTATGAATATGAATATTAGTGTGTCATTTGGGATCACATTATGAATATTAGGGTGTCATTTGGGGTTAATTATGAATATTAGGGTGTCATTTGGGGTCAACATATGAATATTATGGTGTCATTTGGGGTTACTTATGAATATTAGGGTGTCATTTGGGGTAAATTATGAATATTAGGGTGTCATTTGGGGTTCATTATAAATATTAGGGTGTCATATGGGGTAAATTAATACTATTAGAGTGTCATTTGGGGTAAATTATGAATTTTAGGGTGTCATTTGGGTTCAATTATGAATATTAGGGTGTCATTTGGGGTTAAGTATGAATATTGGGGTGTCATTTGGGGTTAACTGTGAATATTAGGGTGTCATTTGAGGTTAAGTATGAATATTAGGGTGTCATTTGGGGTTAAGTATGAATATTAGGGTGTCATTTGGGGTAAATAATGAATATTAGGGTGTCATTTGTGCTCAAATACTAATCAACATGTTAGAATTTGTAATTAGCAATGATATTTCACTAAATAACATTAATCTGTGTAAGAAGGTGCACTTAGCGTGCAAAACTGCACGCTTTTGCGACAATGCGATGTATTTTTTCATGCAATCGATGGAAAATACATCGCACAACACATTGGCTATAAAGAATGTCACCCAAAACCCTATTGGCGTGAAGAATTTAATCGCAAAGTCAAAAATGGGCCGCAAATACACAGGAAGTGATGTCAGCATGCTTCCTGTCTCATGGAGGAGTGCTGTGCACTTTCTGTTTCACTTTTGAGCACATTGATGGTGATTCTGGAGAGTGTTGGAGGTGTCTGGTGGTGTGTGCTGCAGTTTTGAGAGTTGGAGAGTGTTGCTGTGTCCTGTCGATTGTGTCCCTGTGAAGTTTTGTGTCCCTGTATTTACGTGTTTTATTGTCTTCTGTTCTAAAACTTGTCGGGTGTTTGTCTTGGGGAAGCTAACTTTATTTGTAGTTTTAGGGGATATTAACTAGGATTATTTACATTTATTTCTAGTGGGGTTAGGTGTGTGCAGGGAGATGGTGGGTGTGAGCAGGGAGGGCAGGATGTCCGATGGCGCTTTGGGTGGCTTCCTCTGGATGATCAAGTTTTTCCTGCCCTTGATGGTGGAGAGGGGAGGACGTATCCTGGCCGGATACCCCGTCAGTGTGCGCAAGCAGAGGTGGGAGCGTGTGCGTGCGCAGAGGAAGCGCGTATATGGAGTGGACTGCACTGTGCGCCAGTGGAAGCACCGCTGGCAGGATAGCATGGCCGGGAGGGTGACCTGTTGGACTACGTGGGAATCATTGGTGGCCTACAGTGTGGTAAGTTCAAAGTTTACATTTATTCATAAATACTGTAAGAAATAAACTTATATGCAGTGTGGGACACACTGCTGTCCATGTTTAAAAACGCGTGCAGGATTAATATTGTCTGTGTACAGGAAGGGTGACTGTACATGAACAATCCAAAGGCATTGTTATTGTGACCTGTGTGCTGGCCTAGAGGGAGTATAAAAATTGATGTCATCATTAACTGTGGTACGTTACCTACGCTGCCCTTGAACATAGTCTCTGTGTGACAATGTTTGAGATAGGAACAAATGCTCTAAGTAAATCAGACATCTCCAGAGTGTCATACACCACCAACATCTGTGAAACTGCTGTGTGCGATCTGCAGCCATGCATTTGTACACAGAGCATGTATTACATCATGTTGTGTGTAGAAATGAGGCCTTGTGTCACACAACTAGTATGTGCAGGTTTGCTAAGATTATTGCCTTGTTTTGCCCGACTCAGCATTCACAGGTCCTGTGTGAATGGCATGCAAAGTAGACACAATCATCTAGCTAACATGAAATGCAACCATACAGTAATGTAGCTTTTTATGTTATGGTGATGACTTGTATGATGAATATGACCTGTGTGATTTATCGTCTGATACCAACACATTTTACTTTTGTTGTCTCACCGCTGGACGACCGATCATCACACGGGGGGACATAGACAGATTCAAGGACCCACACGCCACTGGTGAGTTTGTACATCATATATTGTCACAGTGCTGTGTGATAACTGTCTGGGTCAAATGACCAACGTTGTAGTTTGCAGTATGGGTGTGTATCACATGTACCATGACTACAGTGCCGTGTCTGGTGGCTCAGTGGACAAAAGAATCCACTGCAGGGGCCTGTGTTTGACCTCATGGTCACAGGTTAAATTCCCGGTGGGTACACTCAGCCTTTCATCCATCTGCAGTTGATAAAATGAGAAGCATTGATTTGGGTAACAATAAACATCTGTTATTCATTGCCAAGATACCTCTTTGGTGTGAACGTGCGCTTTACAAATACACATGTTATGATGCATTGTGGAAGACAGAAGTGTGTACAAATCTGTAAGTGAAGGTGGAGCTATGCATTTGTCTCCCAGTTGTAACTTTGCACATGCCCAGTCGGTGATACACATGGTGATTGGGTCTATGGTTTCGGTCACAACAGCACATGCATGTTGATTACAGAGCGCACTGATAGGAGAGGAGACATGTAAGTGGTGTTGCAGATGAGTATCATCAGACATGGAATGCATGTACATTCTTGAGTGAGATGACAGTGCAAGTGTGCACGATCATGCACAAGTAGGCAGTCGTTTGCAGTCCGTGCGTGCTCAGACACAGGTCTGTACTGTGATTTAGTAGGTATGCTGCATAACAGCTTCACAGAGGTGGCAGTGCAGATCTTTGCACCAAGCATATCAATGGCATGTTCCCCAGACACCTAGCTAAGAAGGCCCTCTGAATCTCATTGCCATGTCTGGCCACTACAATGGTGTTTCCTTGGGGTCTTTCCATGTCTGACTCTGGATCAGGTGTACAAGCTCATCTGTCCCAATTTCTGACATTACTGCACATGCATTTATCATGCATGCTTTAGCTCTGCGATTATTGCAGTGCCACAATATTGTCACAATTCATGCCTCTTGAACGCTATCTGTGAGAAAACATTACACATAACAACACTATAACCATCATGACTCCAGGGTGCCGTCACAATGGTGATTGCATTGTAACCGTTTGTGTCGTAAGTGCCTGAGTATTTTGATTTAACACGGTGTGATATTAGCGGATCCAAGACATACATGAGTGCCAATTTAGAGTACAGGATGTTTCACACTTTCAAACATCATTGCGTCACCTATTGTGAATTAGTGGTGGTGAGAGGTACAGCACCTCATGTACAAGTCAGTGTTCAGCCACCCAACGTGTGTCCATGTCTGCTGCATGAAGCAGCACACATGTAAGTCCCAAACTGGCATTTTCTGTTTGTACATGTGCAGGAAGGGACACCTGCCTGTGCATAAACATACATCCCTGCTTGCAGACACCCTTGCGCTGTGGTGCAAGGGTGCCTGCATTGTCACTAAGTTGTGAAACTTAGCGCTATCATGGGGGAAACACAAGGCTGCAACATATCCTTGTGAATATGGTGCAGCCTTGCGTTTACAAAGTGGCCGAGAGAGGCTTTAAGCCAAGAAGCCTAACACCTCTCTCCGCCACTCGCTAGTGAATATCCCCCTGTCAGTCTAAATTGGTTGTGACAGTACATGTCCCATGCCATGCACTGTTATGTCAGTCTCCCCTGCATGTAGTCAGTGATCCAGGATCCCACTTTTAGTTGTCATGCTCACTCTCTGACTTCACATGGTTACTTTAGAGTGTAGTCACCCATGTTGAAGTGACCTTGTATTATGGATTTGAATGGAGAACATTGACATAGGATGAATGACTTACAATTTCACCTTGTTCATATTTTACAGACAACATGACGCCAGCGGAGTTACACGCCTTCCAGGTGAGCAAGGAGCGGTACCAACACATTAGGAGAGTCAGCAAAGGGTACCGCAACATGGCGCGTAGGTACCAGGAGGAACGTGCGGCTGGTACATGGAAAGCGTTGTCCGGGGTCTCAACACGTGGCCAACCCAGTGCCACACAGCCCAACCCAGGCCCCTCTGGTGTCAGTGGTGGATCCCAGCCTGTACCATCTGTGTCCCATCCCCCTACTACTACCCCCACACAAGGGACAATCCCACCAGCACCAGCGGATCAGGTGATGCCATTTACTCTCCGCGAAAAAAAACTGATCATGGACAATAACGTGATGCTGGCAGAGTTGAGGATGGAAATGGCAGAGCAGACAAGGCAACTCTCGGACATTAAAAAACACCTGGGAATACCATAGTGTCTGGCCACGTTGTGCCCCATCCCCCTCTTCTCCCTTCCCCAAAGTTGTATCTCATAGTTTATATAGTGTTAGGTAAATATTTTACGTGTTAAGTAGTGTAGTTTTAGGTTAAGTATAGTTAGTGTTAGATTTTAAGCTAGTTTTAGATTTAATTATAGTATAGTATTTATGGATAAGTTTCCTTTTCCTTTGGGTGGGGGGTTGATGTTTTTCTATGAAATTTAAAAAAAATTAAATTAAAAAAATATATCTTTGTGTAGCTTAAATGTGTAGTTAGTTTATGTATAGCTTAGATGTCTTTGTCCTGTTTCGTGATGTGCCTTAAGGGTGGGAGGGGGTTGATGTTTTTGATATGTCTTGCGTGTTTAGGATTAGTTAGGGTAAATAGTTTAAGTAAATTTTCTCTTTATTCTAGTTAGTTTATTTCATCTTAGTAGTAGTTATGATTATAGATAGTTTAGTAGGGATGATTTTGTAAATGTTATAATAAATGTTGACTATTTTGCAATTCATCTTGCACTGATGTCAGTGGTGATATGGTTGAGTGTTAATTTTTGAATTGTATGCATGCTACCTCATCACTGGACTCTCCGTTGAATGTGTAAGTGTGGTCATGACATGTTACTTAGCAGGATGGTTTGTGACAGGATACCTTAGATGTGAGCACAGTAAACTTGCATGGATAACAGTGGGGCAAGTAGGATTTACGACCTCGGCTAGGGGCAGTCGTTTGTGAGGTTCTACATCTTAAGTGTGACTCACGGAGTTGGTCAGCACATTGTTACTCTTTTACAACACAAGGTAGGGACATGGCATTGAGAGGAGATTGTAATAGCTACTGCTATCCATCATGGAGATGGATGTATGCGCAGGGTACCACAGATTGCGTCATTGCCCGGCATCTCACATGCTCCTTGCACAGAGTCCATCTACATTGCACAGACCTTGGCACACTTGCTGCCTAGTGCAAGTGTGTCAGATTCATTTTGTTTACATGTTCCTGTGCATGGAGGCTGATCCTCAGGGACATGCCAGTATGAGTAATTCCTTGGGTCAATTGAAAATTGCATATGGCAGTACAGTGGGCATGATTGACGTTAGTCATCTGAGAGTAAGTAATGAGTTAGCGTTTTCAAGTATTCACAACTGGCATTGAGGAGTACTGTAGTTAGATGTACTGACTTAACTTATCATAAATGCCTTTGAGGAATCTCATTAAATATGAAGTATGCATGCTACCTCATCACTGGACTCTCCGTTGAATGTGTAAGTGTGGTCATGACATGTTACTTAGCAGGATGGTTTGTGACAGGATACCTTAGATGTGAGCACAGTAAACTTGCATGGATAACAGTGGGGCAAGTAGGATTTACGACCTCGGCTAGGGGCAGTCGTTTGTGAGGTTCTACATCTTAAGTGTGACTCACGGAGTTGGTCAGCACATTGTTACCCTTTTACAACACAAGGTAGGGACATGGCATTGAGAGGAGATTGTAATAGCTACTGCTATCCATCATGGAGATGGATGTATGCGCAGGGTACCACAGATTGCGTCATTGCCCGGCATCTCACATGCTCCTTGCACAGAGTCCATCTACATTGCACAGACCTTGGCACACTTGCTGCCTAGTGCAAGTGTGTCAGATTCATTTTGTTTACATGTTCCTGTGCATGGAGGCTGATCCTCAGGGACATGCCAGTATGAGTAATTCCGTGGGTCAATTGAAAATTGCATATGGCAGTACAGTGGGCATGATTGACGTTAGTCATCTGAGAGTAAGTAATGAGTTAGCGTTTTCAAGTATTCACAACTGGCATTGAGGAGTACTGTAGTTAGATGTACTGACTTAACTTATCATAAATGCCTTTGAGGAATCTCATTAAATATGAAGTCATGATTTAGTCAGTGTTAAAAGTTTTGTACGTGCACACAGTTCTACTGCACACAGGTGGGGAAATGTTGCATAGCTCCCTGTAGTGCCAGTGTTATGGCCACTTCTCCCAGCTGTTACCTTTTGGCATTGGCTAATAGTGATGCCACCCGTGAAAGTTTTTATCTGCTTCTGACTGTATGCTCAGTGCAGTACAACACACATCCATTGTCACATTGCCCTATCCGTTCACAGTTCTCACAGGAAGTGAGTGTTCCAAAGTCAGTTAGCATTGTACGTCCACAGGAAGGGGCTAACTGACGCCTTTCATTTTGGTGTGAGTCCCTAGAGCTAACTCTACTTCACTGAGGCAGACATTGTGGTTCAATTAGTGGGTGGTAGACATTTGCCCTTAGGTATTTTCAACAATGTGTATATGGTGTGCATCATCTTGGGATTTGACATGCAACGTGCACCATCACAACAGGCTTCGTCCACCCTGTGGAGTGTGAGCAGATATGCCAATAGATATTCTATTTGCAATAGTGACGGGGGACACTACTTGTGTCCTGCTACAGACTTTGAATAATTTACACACATTCCTATTGCCTTCTTGGATGTTGGCCTGAGTTGGGATCTTGATAGACTGTTGTATTGGAGCAATGAGTGCACAGC
This sequence comes from Calotriton arnoldi, assembly GCA_963921515.1. Taxonomy (NCBI): domain Eukaryota; kingdom Metazoa; phylum Chordata; class Amphibia; order Caudata; family Salamandridae; genus Calotriton; species Calotriton arnoldi. The sequence continues at coordinate 1,578,501 of CAWUFW010001831.1, read as the reverse complement.
TAGTTCACACATACCCGTTCATCTCACTGACCATCTGGATCACAGTGAAAACTGTACTTTTGTTTCATTTCCCGGGTGTACTTTCAGTTGGATTCGCTGCTCCTACATTTTGACAGACTGCTATACTGGATTGGTCATGGCAAACTCACAACTGTGTGACTTGAAATTATTTATTCAAATGTCCGTCAACATGGTTGGAGACTGGACCAGTACTTGGCCATGCAATCCCCACATTACATTGATGTCCAGTGGAGGGCCAGACAGAGTCCTTTAGGGTTGAGAAGTCCGAAGGATGAGGAAGAGTTCAGTCAGCAGGCTGATTGCTGTGTCATTGGTAACCAGAAAATATTATGGCAGTCCATGTTGAGGTCCAAGGTGAGTGTCACAGAGTGTATCGGGGGACAGTGGAAGGTGATATTAGGGGGCATGATGCTGAGCCCAGAACCAAGTTGAAACTGGCCATTTGGCATGGATGAATGCTACCGCTTCCTTCTTTTCAAAAAGGCAGAATCATCCGCATCTTCGTCCTCTGATGTGTCATGTGCCTCACATGTGGGTGGTGGTATATTGGCTGCAGCACTGTGAGGCACTAACATATCAGGGGGCGGAGATGTGGATGTAGAAGCAGCAGCAGCAGCATTAATCTGCGCCAGACCTTGCTGCAGCAATGCAGTGATGATGATCTGCAGGGCATGGAAAATGCCAGCTACATCTCGCTGGTGTGCAGCCGTGGCAGCCATTTGTTCCGCCTGCATCCGCTCCATGTTCTCCATTATCCTCCGCATGCGGGCCAACTCCTGGCTGCCATCGCTGGAGCCACCCTGACTAGACAGGTGTTCCTGTCTCTGAGTCAGGACTCCAGCGATGTCAGCTATGGAGTGTTGGAGAGCATTGAGCGAACTGTGGGTGTCCGTGATGTTTTTGAGGTGGTCCCGGATGGAACTCAGACACCCACTTACGGAATCAAGTTTGGCCGCCAGGCTGTCAAACCCCACCCGCACCTGATGAGCCATCTCCTGCTGGACCTCTAACACACGGCGTTGGAATGCCAGGTGTGGGTCCTGGAGGTCCTGGGAGACAGCTGTGGTGGTAGGTGCTTGCTGCTGTGTAGTTTGTGCAGGGGGTGGGGTTTGCACGATGCAGCTGGGTTGCCCTGCTCCTGGAATTGGGGTACTGATGGAGTCTAGCAGCTGTTGGAGGGTGTCCGTGTTGATGGTGGCGAATTCCTCCTCTTCATCAGTGAAGAGTGGGACAGGCTGCTGTTCAGGAGGTGCTCTATCTCCCTCTGCAATGTAAAGGGGAGATGCATTTTAACTGTGTGTTTTATGTGTGATCATGCATTGGATGTGTTTACAAGCAGACTGCATGACAATGTACATTGTGACTGTTTGGGAGGAGATGCCTATTTTTTGCGGCTTGTAGACTTTTTCTACTACTTCACAGATTCTAGCTTGTACTTGTACATTGTCATTTAACATTTTACAGCTATGACAAATGTGATTGGCAAGTTTACACACACAAGCAGCACCAATTGTGTCCTCTGTTCAGTTGGGGAAGTGATGCAATTTATCCCACATTGTAGTCAATGTTGACGATCTCTAATTTAGATGTGTGTGCGCTACATTGTGGGATACTCGCACATTCAGCTTTATTTTTAATACCCCTTATCCCTTTCAGGCAGTGAGCCTTCACTTCTGTGCATTTCCAATGCTGAGATGTAGCAACCGGGAGTATATATGTGCTTTGACAGAGTTGGGTCACTTGTGCATTTATTGTCAGCAGATGTCTTGTTTACATCAGGGGTTGTATGTACACGGGGATGTGTCAGAATATGACCTGCTCCTTTGAGGATTTGGTCCACACTCAGCCAGCTCAGTGACGTGGCCTGCACCATGTTGAGACGTTTGGGGGGCGGGCATGCTATACATCATGCACTGTCACTTGCCTTGTGAGTGTGGCTCACAGACCCGCACCTTTGCTGGGTAGTGCACATGTGCATGTGTTAGTGGCGAGATTAGTTATGGGTGGCCCCCTTTATGCGCATTAGCTACTAAGGCCTATTTTCTGTTTAGATGTGTGCTGCACTATGCTGTACACATGTGCAACCAGGACGCTTTGTCTATTGTGATTTGTCTTGCATGCATTGCTTACTGCACTCCTGTTGGCTTACCCATTGTGAGTATGGTGCTGCATGAGTTTCTATTGTTGTTGCTGGATGGACAGACAGTGTTGACACACATTACCGTCAACGGTGACACCATGTGCAGTGTGTAAGTGGGCCTGGATTTGTGGATGTGGATTTCCTATTGCGTATTTGTGGTGCTCAGACATTGTAACCACCAGCATACCAACAGTTGCAAATGACAGGGTGATGTGTGTTCGTGTATGTGCCACGCAGCTGTTCCCATGGATGAGACATGCTGTCCTGGCTCAGTTTATTCAATGCATGGCTTTGCGTGTGGGTGATAACAACCATGACTGCATATTTGTTCACTGACACCGTTGAATTAACAGACAGATGGGTTTAAATGCACATAATGTTGTGATGTGCAACTCACCCCAGGACTGATGTTGAATGGTGTTTTCTGTACGGCATATGGGTACACTTGAGAGTGTAGGTGTGCAAATCTACCTAAGGGGTGAGTGTGCCATTTGGCTAGTTGTCATTATTAGTTGCAACTTTGCTATTCCTGCTTGTTGTCATACTTTGGTTGTCATACTTCTTTACAGGGACATTGTAGTTCTGTGAGTCTGGCACACAGACAAATAATGCAGTACATATTTTGTTGACACATTCCTGATAGGCATTGTCCCTGCACTGTGGTGTTGTAGGCATTGCCACCTGCTCATTGTATTACATCATCTTTTGTGTGTAGTCTGCTGTTTGTGTGCATTGTGGGATATGCACCTTTGAGCCAGTAGGCTGCGTGATCTTTTTATCGTGACATTGCATGTTTTTCTGGTATGAAGACTCAATAGATGGTTTCTCACGTGGTGTACACACAGGGACGGCTCACAGTGGGAGTGCTGTGAGGCGTTGGTGCAGTGCAGTGGTGCAGGTAGGGGGAGTGGCAGGATGGGGTGTAGTGGATTTGGACATATGAGGGCTGGAGTTAGGTTAGTGAATAAATGATTTTAACTAGTTACCTTGCACTTGCTGCATCGCCGAGTTGGCAATGCAGCAAGCGGAAGGTAATTAGTTAGATTTATTTATGGACTTACCTAACTCAAGCCAATCGTGTGTCCAACTCCACTACCCCCCATCCGGCCCCTCCCCCGCCCCGCACCACCGCCCGCAGCACTACCACTGCGAGCCGTCACTGTGTACACAGGACTGCATCTCATGGACAAGCAGGCAGACACATTTACTGGAGATGTGGCAGGATGTCTACATGGCCCCCTTGCCTCATCAGCACACATATACATATCATCTGCACAGGGCCACATCTCTCTTATACTAAACATGAGGATGCAGTGTGTGTGTGACTGATCATGTGCATGAGTGGGCATGCCACCACCAATGTCCACAGACATGCAGCATTGTGCACGTGTGCCTGGGTTGTGTGCAAGATTGTGTATGTGCAGTTGTGTCACCCTTGATGCACATGCACAATCTTGCACACAACTCCTAAATACGGGCCCATGCATATGCATGGGGTTGAGGTGAGAGGGCCTTTTTAACAGCCTGCCGCATCTCCAATCAATGTGTGCCTTTGCTCTTTCACGTAGGCCTTATTGTGTGGTGTGAAATGATACTTGGATTATATTTGTTTGACTTTTCAGAGCACATTTCCAGGTCTGTGAGCCCACCAATATGTGTCTTGCAATTTATTGGTTGAGTAGGATGTTATGTGTCTATGCCGTCTTGGCCAAGGGGATCTGTGACAAGTTCCGCATTCATTGTGGGTGTGCACTGCAATATATTTAATTGTGCATGGGTGCCATTGGGCCCATATCCCCCGTCCCCCAGTCCCTGGTTGGTACTCGCCCTGTTGCTGTTGTGACTGGTCCTGTTCAGCAGTATCCTGTCCCGGAACTCCAACCACCGTTTCCTCGCTGATGAAGGCGGACACCTGTTCCTCCAACGGATCCAGCTCCTCCTGTGGTGCTGGACTCCCACCTCCAGTCTGCATTGCTGCTTTCAGGTTGGCTGCGAGTTTCAACTTGGTTTTGCGCTTGACATCATGCCAGCGCTTCTTGCAATCGTCCACTGTCCTCCTCACCTCTCCGACAGCATTCACCTTGGACACGATGGACTGCCGTATTGCATTTTTGGTTGCCAATGACACAGTGGAGGTGACAAAAAGTTGTTGTTGGTGTTCGGTCACCTCCGCAATCAGGACCTGGTTTTCCTACTGACTGAACCGCGTCTTCCTCTTCCTCGTCTCCTTGGCCTTCCCCTGGGTCTCTGGCTGGTCCTCCTGGGTGTTTGTGGGGTTGTTGTTGGCCTCTGTGCTTGGTCCAGCGTCCTCCATGGCTTCTCTGACACGTTCCTGGTTTTTTTTTGGTGTTTGGGCTGCTTAGCGGGCGTTTTATAGTGATTTTTCCCGCCTACCTTGGGAAATGCAAGCCTGGTGCTGGTTAGCGATCCGTTTCATATCGCTAATTGGACCATCGCAACTTTTTTCACGTTAGCGTGAGAATATTTATTGCCGTAACGCTAATCTTATCGCTGGACTTTTGACCCGGTACAGGAAACTATCGCCTGCTAGCGGCGTGTTGTGAATACGCCGCTAACAAGGCGATAATTTCCGGTGTTAGACAGATAAAAAAAGTCACGCTAACCGAGGTTAGCGATAATTATCGCCGTTTGTTGTGAATATCCCCCTGAGTGTCTGCAGTCTTAAAGTTACTTTTAGTAAAATTAAACTCGTAGTTTTGTGAATGCCAAAAAAAATAGTAAACTTCCACAAAAGTGTAAGTCTACCTTTGTGAATCAGGCCTTGAGTTTAGTAAATATCATTTAAAAAACATTATACTTGCAAAATATGTCAAGACAAAATATTTGAGGCCAAATTATTTATGTATTAATTGTAATTTGTAAAACCAAAATAAATCCAACCTGTATCCTTTCTTCTGCACATAGGACTTTTTCACAGTAATTAAAGCACGGTGTAAATATAGACCAACAGCCATCTTTACGCCTCAAATTGATCTCATCTCAGTAACTACATCTTCAGAATAGCTTCCTTTGAAGATATGAATTTAAAAATATAGACCACAAAATATAGACTACCAAAATTGGTGTGATACAAATTCTGCCTACGTTAAATGGTGACCTGCTAATAGTTTTCAACTCTACGCACACTTCCCATTTTTTGATAGAAGGGTGGGCAATGTACTAATCCAACTCCATTTCAAGTCTGTCTGGATTGGAATTCGATGGAATTAGATACAATTTGATATTGCTGTCTACATTTATGCATCTTTATTTTGTCGGACTATATTTTGTAGACAGTATTTGTAAATAAACGATTTAATAGAGCCCCTTATTACACATTCTTTATATATTTGAATTGCATCAGAGAAACAATTTATTTTGCTTCCAATCTGCAAACCTTTCTTGAGGTGGACATCTGAAAAGGTTAGTTACTATCTTAGTAGTATCTTAATTACATGATGCTATTTGCAGATGATAACTTGAGGTTTAGTTGTGCGGTGTCAGGATACTGGTGTAGGGCAATGTCTTGGATAATATGAACTATAGAGATGCTATGTCAAGTATGACTCATTTTCTTCAGTCACAGGTTTATGATCAGATGTTCGCCCAAGAAAGAGATGGAGATGTGGCAAACTCACATAAGATATCAGCTTCGTAGTTATTCATAGATATTACCAACTGGTTATTACCCCCAATATGCATATGTAATGTTAGTGCTAAAGTAAAGTGGATCTGCCCACATGGAAACATGTTTTTCATATGGAAGCAATGGAGGGTAAATCACAATTTGAGGTGTAGGGGAGTAGCAATATTCCAGGAAAACTACAACCTGTGTAGATGTCTGATGAACTGCAAAATCCATGCACATCATAGGCAATAGTCACAATGATAGATTTAATAATTCTGCCCTGGTTGGGCCCATATTTCTTCGGCGAATGGCTATGGAGTACCATATTGAGGAGTTGTTGCTGAAAAAGCTCCTATTCCCTCTTAAGGCTACGTATGAATTGTGTGTCAGGTGTTTGAGTGGATTCAGGGATCATACACTTGGTTTCAGTGTTTGGCATTATGTTTGGTTTCAGTACTAGTGTCACAGTCTTGATGCTATTGTACAGATTGCCCTTACGCCTATCTGCTATCCCGCATATTACTCAGCAATCTGCTAGACTACTGAATTCCATAATCATCTATAGCCAGATGGGATACTTGAGTGACTAATCTGAATTTACCAGGGGAAAGATGTATTCACCTTTTAACGCAAGCAGAAATAAGTCAGGCAGTTTTTTGTACCAGTAAATGTACACTAGCAATAATATGCAATGCCAGAGTGTGTGAAATATAGCTTTTGCATGTGAATACACTGCCCCATCACCCTTTTCTGGTGCAACAGTCTTTAAGCAAATTCTTCGTTGTTCTATACAAATAATCACACATAAAACTAAAATTAAAATGACAGATATATGAAAATGCTCCCATAATGTAATATCAGAGAAGCATCACTGAAGATTTCTTGCTGACAAACACGTATTGTTTTTTTACCCAAAGCCAAGTAGACATGAAACCATATTTTCTAAGGTGAAACTCCATTCGAAGGTCAGTCTTACTTTGATCATAATCAATGTGTCCATTGTTTATTAGGGTGAAAGTTACTTTGACCGACCCCAACTTTGAAATGTTTTTTATCCCCGAAAAAAAACATTCATCTTTGTTAGACCTAAGTAAACCTTAAGTACAACTATGTGGTGTAAAGCACAAGTTGAAGCAATATAGTGAAAATTGTAAGTTGAAATCATCTCTAATAAATACATTATGGAAATCAGTTTTCCAATATATTCCTATTTCCTCATATGTCACGATTCTTGCATTCATAGCTTTTTTTATTGTCTCGTAGGTGCATACATGTATGTGAGGCAGAATGCAATGGAGGGAAAATTGTTTTTAATGGCTACATTAATATGAAAAATCATGTAAGGACACGTGTCTTCACACAGAATCTATTTCATCCTTAGTAAAACTTTCCATTTGATTTTCACAGCAGGTTTACTATCCTTGAGATAATTGCATTTGCTCAACATATTTTTAGTACTTTTTCAACACAGTTTTAGATTACAATGGACAGGAGGTGCATCTAAAGTGTAGCAGCTAGCATGGAGGGGGTCGCTGTGCTTACTCCATTCTAAGTCTTTTGATAAGGTAAGGGCATATAGGCCATTTTAGAAGTGACACTGGCGCTGGCTCCTCCATAACTGGGAACCTTCACTTACCATTGCTGGGTGCTTTGTATGTGCCTGCTATGTATGGAGTATTACTGTTCATGCCTCTGTGAATGGTGCCCTCCAGGTTGACAGATCGAATTGCTTCCTGTGCACATAACAGCCTTACAGTAGCAGCCCTACAGGGTCTGTGCTGCAGATACCCTGGTAAAAAGCTTCTTCATCTGTAGGCTTATTGCACATATACATACCAGGTAGTACCTGAGAGTCATCGGTACCATGTGCAGTGTTGCGCTCTGCTCTGTCAAGCAGCATCATTCCTGTACAAGAGCTGTCTGGATGGAATGCTTCATTCTAATACAGCACCACATATGTTGTTCTTCTGCTCTCGTCTACTTTCCCTAGTTTAGAAAGCATTTCAAAATTCCCTTAATAATGCGTTCCAATGTTCTTCCCCTGGAAGTTTGAATTTGGAGACATCAGGCATTTAACTTGAGCCCTAGCTTCTTGTTCAGTCCATGTTTTATATCGGAGAGGTACTCAGCACACTGCGCTACCTCAGTAGAAAATAGAGAAATGGTCTAATCTATGTTCTAAGTGTGTGACACTTCTACCTCTTCCTGGTATTCGATGAACATTCTTGTCTTCCTGTCTTAAATGTTTTGGTCAATTTCAAAGAATGCAAAGAATACTAGTCCCCCTTGTAGCTAAGAGCTCTGGTTGTTTTCCACCTGTAGGCCTAGCTGAGCTGAACATGTGAGTTTTTTTTATCTGTCTGTGTCCTGTGTATGGTTCCTGAGTTATGTAGGGTGTACTTGCTCCCAGTGTAATCACCTCATCCAGTGGGGCTCCTAGGTGTCATCAACACTTGAAAACAGATACAGGTCATTGATGTCTCCAAAGAGCCTACACCATTTATCACCATTGACAATGATTTTCACTTTCCCAGGGAAACTAAGTAGCACTTTTGAAGAAGTTTGTGTGGCCACTACCATTGGAAATCTCTGGCTCCAGATTACCGAACAGCCTCCTTCAAACCATCTCACATCCTCAGTTTTCAAAGCCAAAGAACATCTTCTTGGATTGAGACCCCTGTGACATTTTCGGGAAGATGTATATTAGGTACAGATGTCTAAGAACACTTAAAGAATGGTCTCATATCAGCTGAATTGTAGTTGAAGTCCCTTTGAAGAGGCAGAGCCAGGAGGAGTCCAACACACACAGGTATATTTGTTGGAACAACGCCATCTTGCTTTTGTTTTTATAACTTAGGTCATCCTTTGTGATATGCTAAGATTTTCACACACCAAGATTAGTCTTTTGGAGCAATTAAATCCTGAGCCACAGGTTAACATAGATCATATTCTTCAATGTTTAATAGTTATATCATCTTCACGTTAAAGAGCTACATGCCCGTGGGATGTCATATCTCAGCCCCGAAATAAACTAAGACCTTTTTGTTTTTTGTGTGCCTGATTTAATATCCATACATTTCTGACTTTAAATATGTCCTCTTTCCTTTCAAAAGTACTTTTCAGAATAGGCAATGACCCTGTGTGTTTTACACCGTGTATGAGGATATTAGCTCCAAAGTTGTACCACCTCATTTAAGCCTTGATTGCTCACCCAAGCTACAATTGGAGAGTTAAATGCAGGAACAGTGGCTTTCCTTACAATTTCCAGTGCAATAATGCTGAAAGCTCTGAAACACGAGCGGAAGGGTATTTCCCTGTAGCAAATACATTCAACAAGGCCTGGAGAATAGGCCTTTTCTTTAGAAATGAAGGAATTTATATGAATGTGCAGGCAGACGTGGATGCGTTCATACTTACAATATACTTCTTATGATTCAAACAGCGAACCGATATATTTTGTTTTAAATGTGGTCTGTATGACAATAATGTGATTAAATGTAGTGAAACTAATTCACACAGCGCTAGACAAACAGTCGCAAACATGCACAGCTGCATTCACAAATGATCTAAAATACCTTACAGCAGATGTTTTTTTTTCCCTTTTGTACATCACACCTGTTTCTTGCTTCTGTCCTTCAGAGATAAGCTTTGGCAGCAGTAATGTAATAGGATTTGATGTGGTTTTTGAGGTCTAGAAGTTACAGTTACTGTTTTATAGAGGGAGTGATGGTGGAAGGAGCGTGTAATGATGGCCCAATGTATTATGAACATCTGCGGAGAAAGGCCATAACAGCCTTTTTGTTGATAGTAGAAAAAATCAATATGGCTGCATTCAATTTGAAGCCGTCAAGGACACAAGTCTTTAATTTATCAGTTCCAAGCATTCAACGTTGTTTTATAAAAATGTCACCGATGAGAGAAAAGACTGCACGGTATTAAACGTCGCCACGAAATGAACGTAGAGTCTGAGGCGATATTTAGAATTGTTTAAGGTCTTAACACTGCACCACCTTAACACTTTCACGTTTACTATTTTTTGCAAGGAGGAAATCTATCTTTTCTTAATCATCTTTTCGCTTCCCTTTTTTTCTTGTGTTCACTTTTCATTTTCTTAGTTCTTCCCACATACAAACGCTCAGCTACTAGTTCCTTTATGAATTTTAAATAGCTGGAATTTTCAAGATCAATTAAAAATATGCCGGCAAGACGATATCTTCGCAATTGTAAGACGTAACTGTAAGTACTGGGGGCAGATTTACAAGCCCCTTGCGCCACTTTTGCGTCATTTTCCCCATGTTAAAAATGACGCAAAAGTGGCGCAAGGGGCTTGTAAATCTGCCCCTGGGGTCCTCAAGGTTTGCCAGTAGAGGGGCAGGAGCTGACTTTTTTGCAGTGCAAGGCATAGTGCTCATCTTAATTTTTAACTTTTATGTAATGTTTATTTTATTTGCACTGAACAGATTTGCCGAGCTTCTTGCTACTGACTACAAAACATCCTCTAAAAGCCACGAAATGAACAGAAAACAAAGGAACCAGTCTCAGAAAAACTTAACAGGATTTACTGATTACAAAGTCAGGATATATATATATATATATATAGATAGATAGATAGATAGATATATATAGATATATATACAAGTGATTGGCTAACTGCATTGTGAGTGACAGCATTGTACTCTTTCACAAGGAGCACTTCTGCACACAAAGTAGTTGCTTTCAGTGTGTCGTTTTGATCTTCGCCTATGTTGTCTTTTTTATTCTGTCAAGGGCACAGAAGCTTCCCCAACAATATAGTTTTATCAATCAATCAATCAATCAATCACGGCATTTATAGAGCGCGCTACTCACCCGGGAGGGTCTCAAGGCGCTGGGGGAGGGGGTAAGTTACTGCTCGAACAGCCAGGTCTTGAGCTGCTTCCTGAAGGAGAGATGGTCCTGGGTTCGCCGAAGGTGAGTGGGGAGGAGTTCCAGGTCTTGGCCGCCAGGTAGGAGAAGGATCTTCCTCCGGCGGTGGTTCTGCGGATGCGTGGTACGGTGGCGAGGGCGTGGCTGGTTGATCGTAGCTGGCGTGTGGGCGTGTAGAAGGTCATGCGGTCGTTGAGGTACTTTGGGCCCAGGTCGTGGAGGGCCTTGTGTGCGTGGGTGAGGAGTCTGAACGTGATTCTCTTGCTGACGGGGAGCCAGTGCAGGTCTTTCAGGTGTACGGTGATGTGGCTGTGTCGGGGGATGTCCAGGATGAGTCGTGCGGAGGCGTTCTGGATGCGCTGGAGTCTCTTTTGAAGTTTGGCTGTGGTTCCGGCGTAGAGGGTGTTCCCATAGTCCAGTCGGCTGGTGACGAGTGCCTGGGTGACGGTCTTCCTGGTTTCAGTGGGGATCCATCTGAAGATCTTGCGGAGCATGCGCAGGGTGTTGAAGCATGAAGATGAGACGGCGTTGACTTGTCTGGTCATCGACAGGGAGGAGTCCAGGATGAAGCCCAGGTTGCGTGCGTGGTCCGTTGGCTTGGGTGCGGTGCCCAGGGCCGGGGGCCACCAGGAGTCGTCCCAGGCGGAGGGTGATGAGCCCAGGATGAGGACTTCCGTCTTGTCTGAGTTCAGTTTAAGGCGGCTGTTCCTCATCCAGTCGGCGACGTCTCTCATCCCGTCGTGTAGGTTGGCTCTGGCGGTGGTGGGGTCGTTGGTGAGGGAGAGGATCAGCTGGGTGTCGTCGGCGTAGGAGATGATGTTGAGGTTGTGTCGGCGTGCAATGGCTGCGAGGGGGCTCATGTAGACGTTGAAGAGGGTCGGGCTGAGTGAGGATCCTTGTGGAACGCCGCAGATGACTTCGGTGGCTTCGGATCTGAACGGGGAGAGGCGGACTCTCTGGGTTCTTCCGGCGAGGAACGAGATGATCCATTCCAGTGCTTTCTCTCGGATTCCGATGTTGCTGAGGCGCTTCACTAGGGTGCGGTGGCAGACGGTGTCGAACGCCGCGGAGAGGTCCAAGAGGATGAGGGCAGCTGTTTCCCTGTTGTCGGTTAGGGTTCTGATGTCGTCGGTGGCTGCGATAAGGGCGGTCTCGGTGCTGTGGTTGGCCCGAAACCCGGACTGCGAGGGGTCGAGGGATCCATTCGTCTCGAGGAAGGCGGCAAGCTGTCTGTTGACGGTCTTCTCGATGACTTTGGCCGGAAACGGAAGGAGCGAGATGGGGCGGTAGTTCTTGAGGTCGGTGGGGTCCGCCGTTGGTTTCTTCAGGAGGGCGGTAAGCTCGGCGTGCTTCCAGCTCTCCGGGAAGGTGGCGGTGTGGAAGGAGGAGTTGATGATGTCCCGGAGATGGGGTGCGATGGTGGCGTCGGCTTTGTTGAAGACGTGGTGTGGGCAGGGGTCGGTTGGTGATCCGGAGTGGATGGAGTTCATCGTGCGGGTGGTGTCTTCGGTGCTGATTGGGGTCCAGTTGCAGAGGGTGGTGGTGGCGGGCGTTGGTTCGGCGGTAGGGTGCGTTGTTTGTGCGTCGAAGCTGTTGTGTATGTCGGTGATCTTGCGGTGGAAGAACGCGGAGAGTGAGTTGCAGAGGTCTTGCGAGGGGGTGATGTCGTTGTTTCCGGCGCTGGGGTTGGAGAACTCTTTGACGATGCTGAAAAGTTCCTTGCTGTCATGGGCGTTGTTGTCCAGTCGTTCTTTGAGTGCCGACTTCTTGGTGGCACGGATCAGCTGGTGGTGTTTGCGGGTGGCGTGCTTGAGGGCGGTCCTGTTGTCTGTGGTCTGGTTGAGTCGCCAGGTTTTCTCGAGAGTGCGGCAGTTCTTCTTGGATTCCTTGAGTTCGTTGGTGAACCAAGGGGTTTTCTTGCTTCCGGGTCTGCTGGGAGGGTTTTTTAGTGGTGCGAGGTCGTCGGCGCAGGCGGTCAGCCACTTGGCGAGGTTGCTGGCTGCTTCGTTTGGGTCCGTTGTGTTGGTGGGTGTGTTCTGGCTGAGGGAGGCGGTGAGCTGCTCGGCGGTGATCTTGCTCCAGCTCCGGCGGGAGCCTGTTGCGGGTGGTGGTGGGTCGCAGTCTTTCTGAAGCTGAAGTGGACGCAGCTGTGGTCGGTCCAGTGGAGTCCGGTGGCGTGGCTGAAGGAGATGTGCTTGCTGGACGAGAAGACGGGGTCAAGCGTGTGGCCGGCGTAGTGGGTGGGCGTGTTCACCAGTTGCTTGAGTCCGAGGTTGGCGAGGTTGTCCAGCAGGGCGGTGGTGTTTCTGTCGTTGTTGTTCTCCAGGTGGAAGTTGAGGTCCCCTAGGAGGATGTAGTCGGCGGAGGGCATGGCGTGCGGGCTGATGAAGTCTGCGATGTCTTCGCTGAATAGTGTGCGTGGTCCCGGGGGTCTGTAGATGAGGGTGCCTCGGAGGGTGGTCTTGGGGTCAGTGTGTATCTGGAAGTGTAGGTGTTCGGCGGCGGTGAAGGTCTCGTCGGAGTTAGTCGAGATGCGGATGGTGTTCTTGTGTACGATGGCGATGCCTCCTCCCGTCTGGTTGACGCGGTCCTTTCGGGTGATCTTGTATCCATCCGGGATGGCTATGGCGATGTCGGGCGCTGAGGAGGCGTTCATCCAGGTTTCGGTGAGGAAGGCGATGTCCGGTGCTGTTGCGTCGAGCAGGTCCCAGAGTTCCACGGCGTGCCTGTGGACGGAGCGGGTGTTCAGCAGGATGCATTTCAGGTGGTTGCTGCTGTTGCTCGACTTGGCGGAGGTGGTGCACGTCAGGGGGCAGGTGAATCGGCAGGTTTGGCAGGTGAAGGGTCCGTGGGTGCGTCTCGGTGAGGCTCGGTAGCAGGCAGGGTTCCGGCCGGCATTGAGTGCGGTGAGGGTGGCGGCGTCGTAGGTCCGTCGAGTAGTGTTGCGTTGGTGGGTTCCAGGGGTTCTGGCGCTGGGCGCGGTCCAGTCGCGGACGGGCGCAGACGGGCTTGCCTTAGGCGCGCCTTCGGCGCGCCAGCGGCGCGCCCGCTGCGCACGTCCGCTGCGCGGCCGTGCAGCGGCCGCCATTTATGGGGAGGTGGGAGGGAGGAGCAGCTGGGAGGCGGGAGGCAGGGGCAGCGAATGGGCAGTCAGGGGGCGGGGCCGCAGGGACGCAGCGGCGGGAATGGCGAGAGGCAGCGAGGGGCACAGAAAGGAAAAACGGGGGGAGAGCAGGCAAAATCACGGGCACAACAACAGTGGGGCAGCGAGGGGCACAGAAAGGAAAAACAGGGGAGAGCAGGCAAAATCACGGGCACAACAACAGTGGGGCAGCGAGGGGCACAGAAAGGAAAAACGGGGGGAGAGCAGGCAAAATCACGGGCACAACAACAGTGGGGCAGCGAGGGGCACAGAAAGGAAAAACGGGGGAGAGCAGGCAAAATCACGGGCACAACAACAGTGGGGCAGCGAGGGGCACAGAAAGGAAAAACGGGGGGAGAGCAGGCAAAATCACGGGCACAACAACAGTGGGGCAGCGAGGGGCACAGAAAGGAAAAACGGGGGAGAGCAGGCAAAATCACGGGCACAACAACAGTGGGGCAGCGAGGGGCACAGAAAGGAAAAACAGGGGAGAGCAGGCAAAATCACGGGCACAACAACAGTGGGGCAGCGAGGGGCACAGAAAGGAAAAACGGGGGGAGAGCAGGCAGAATCACGGGCACAACAACAGTGGGGCAGCGAGGGGCACAGAAAGGAAAAACGGGGGAGAGCAGGCAAACTCACGGGCACAACAACAGTGGGGCAGCGAGGGGCACAGAAAGGAAAAACGGGGGGAGAGCAGGCAAAATTACGGGCACAACAACAGTGGGGCAGCGAGGGGCACAGAAAGGAAAAGGGGAGACAAGCAGACAAAACGGGCACCGGGGCCACAAACAAGTTTTTTATGAAAACTATGACAAAACAAACAAGCATTGACGAAACCAAAAGGCTGGCAGCCAATACTAGACATATTTGCTTAGCCAATGCTTGTTTTTTTAAATGTCGCAAGATTAGTTTCAAAGCAGAGTTTGTTAGGTAGCATGTCTGATAGTTTGGATGTCACGATGGACCAAGACTGGTCTCTCTAAATCACTCATCTAGGATTGTGCTCCAAAAGTAGGAATGGACTGAAAGAGCATAGTGCTAAATTGTGGAAATACAAGATGAACTTGGAGGCCAAAAGTTCAACGGTCTTATAGTATGTTGCCTTATGCGCAATGGTTATCATTTTAAAGGCCACTCTAAACCAAGAGATCTCAGTACAAACAAAATACAAGTGAAATGTGCTCACTTCATCTCAAACAGCAGTCAGGCATGCATTCTGGACTTGTTGCAAAGAGTGAAAAACATTTGCAGCAATGCCAATAAGACTGAGTTTGAATAGTCAAGTCTAGATTAGATTACAGCATTTACTAATGCACAATGTTGTATGTTTCAATGAGTGGGAAGATTCTTTCAAGAATTCACAATTGAACAAAGCAGATGTTTATCACGTTGATCACCTGTGAGTCCATTTTAGACTGTGATAAATATAAACACCCAAGATAGGAACCACTTTAGCAGGGACAATAGGCAGGTACATCAACTCAGGCTTGACAATATTGCTATGTTCTTTGGGTTCAGTTTTGCTTTCATAGGGTTACGTTTCATAAATTTGGAGGACCATCAGGCGATGGTTATTCAATTTGCATGAAACTCTGGATCCTGGCTAAAAATCCCAGAATGAGGGAATGGGATAAACCAAAAATATGCTGGTTGTTACCAAAGTATATAATATAAAGTCAGATCCATACCTGGTGAAGTACTCCAGTAAGTGGCTGCTTGTGCAAATTTAATAGGAATGGTATTGACCCTTACAGCTCATTCCTCTTGCTTCTGTGGAGAAGGATGGAAGATTATTTGCTTGTTGTATTCCATCTAGGAATGATGTGATCCAGTTCAAGATTGTGTCAGTAAACCATACTTTGATCAATGTTGTGATGAAAATTATGTATTAATTGGTAATAAAAGTAAATTATAGGCCACATGTATGACCGCTTCATTTTGCAAGTTCCTAATAGCGACTTTTTGTGACTCACAATTAAAACAAAATGTGATGTAACAATGTGTCTCAGACACATTTAGTGATGCCTAAAGGGGTCGCAATTGACCAACCTCATCAGTATTCATGAGGTAGGTTGCAATATGTGACCCATTGGGAATTGCTAAAAACTCAGGAATGGTGGCCTGCTGGGGACACCAGAACTTCATGTCTGTGTTGGCTTTAAAATAACACAACCTTTTTTTTAAATACAGCCTATTTTCGTTAAAGGAAAATGGAATGTGTTTCAAAAAGAAAAATTAAACATTTCAGTTTCATTTTTTAACAGTAGGCAGTGATCCGTGGGACCATTGCCTGCTCTTAAAAAAAGTTTCTGCAACCATTCACAGCGGGGAAGGGGTCCCCTGGGGACCTTTTCCTGTTTGCTACTGGCTTAACACCTACTTGAAGTAGGTGGTAAACTGCAAATGTTTTGCTATGCATTCTGGTCACAAAACATTCATATATCCCCCTGCAACTCATTATTAGGAAGGGACGCCTTTGTCACGCCCCTTCCTAATTCTGACTCGCAAACCCTATTTTGCGAGTCGGTAATAGGTTAGTGACTCCAAAATAGGGTAAGTACATGTCAAAAGGCTATTTAGCAGTCGCAAATGGCCCGATTCTCCATTTGCAACCACTAATACCTTTTGTACATGTGGCCCCTAATCTCTTATAAGATCAGTGTTCCAAAAACACCTACAGCAACAAGTCATCTAGCTCAGAGAGCAAATCTAGCTTTGTGCTGTATTCTAGCAAGACGACTGCTTGAAAATTGTCCAGTAGATCATTTTCCATTGCAAATATTTGAAACCAAATAATAGCAGGCTTTTCCAGGAGTAAACATTTTCATGGTAAGAGGGAAATTGGGTAACAATTGATCAAATATTCAGAGCTTAAATTGGACTTTCTGAGCAAAGTTTTCACCACTGACATCAACCCGGCTCTAGGAAATACATGGTTGCCTCCATACATCCTCAGTGGAGCGGAGATGATGGCCATGTGGCCGGAGCTTACAGACTTTGTGAAAGCATTGGGGGTAGAAATACACAGCATGAGAGGAGGCAGATGAAAGAGAGGTTATTAATACACTGGGTGGTAAAGATACTTCCAGGGAGAGGACCTGGATCCTGCCTCCATCTCACAACCCTAGATGAACGTATTCCCTTCATGATATATCCTAACCTGCTATATGACCTGCCTGTTCTTGGGAATCCCAATTCCAGGTCAGGTAAGAACAAAACACCTCTGTTTTTCAATTGTGTTAAAACTCCAGACTAATATCACAGTTATTAAACAGAACATAAGCCCCCTCACAATTAGGTACACATCCCAGAAATGCCACTACTATGCAGCCAACCACCCAATTTAGAATGAGAACTGATTACACTAATCTTGATTCCTCAGAATTCTCTATAGGTCCACACGTCTAGTTAATTACTTGCGACTGCTCGAGCAGCAGTAGTACCCCAGTGGCAGGGCATTAACCAGGACACATATGTAAACGTATCCCTACCATCCAGTCAGGTATGCTGTACAGCTATTAATATCACGAGCATGTTCTTGAGAAAGGAATATTTGATTATCGTGATACAATGCCATTAATGTATCTTGCATGTGTATCCTGAGATACTGTACTCATCATATACTTGTATTTCACATGAATAGGCCTCAAATATGGTCATCCTTATCATGTCATATGTTACTTTGTAGGTCCTGTGTTGCCAGCCTCTCCACAATCTACCACCACCTTGTTTGCTCCTCCATTGACTGTGCCAACACGTGGCCTTTCTCAAACAGCAGGTGGATGGCAGAGCCTGGTAAGTCTACCTTTGTGCCAATTTTGAATTGTCTAAGTATGTCTCCCTCTGCATAAGTGAGATATAATGAAAATGTGCTTGTATACTGCAATAAGAACCCCATGGCCAGCAAGTCTCACTAACAGGGTTAATGGGTAAACTGATAGATCTGATGTCTTTGTCCTTATGTCACAAATTGCATCCTTCTATTGTGCCACTTTATCGGTACATATACTTATATATCTTCTCTCACCCACTAAATCCACCCATGTCCTCATTGTAGCCATTCATATCATACTTTCCCATATATTATTACAATTTATGTTGAAATAATTCCATACTGTAGATGTTTCTCTCTGAACATCTGCAGTGATAGAAAAACCCTTTCTATTAACACTATGGCGCACCCAAAAGACAATATCAGGGAAGTGCCTGCAAGCATGAATCCTGCCCTCTGCCATCTGTCAGTCAGACAAATTTGTGACCATATTACATATACTACTGGATGCCTTCATTTGTAACTTTGTGCCCCCTGCTTCCCTTCTAATACGTGTTGGTCCATTAATCTTTTTCTCTATTTTATAAGAATATGCCATATCCCTCAATTACATTTTCCAGCATTGATATTTGTTATAGGTAGCACAGTTCTCAGAGACCCTGTCAGAATTCTAAAGTGTTTCAATATTCTTTTATTCAGTGGTACAAACAACTGTACTTACCCTGCACCTGTTTGTCATCTCATGTGTGCCTAGCTGTAAAAGTGGATGCATTAGCGTAATGTCATTGATTGCATTTAAAAATCTGGATCATGGGGGGGCGTGGCTTGCCGCGGAGCGCGATGGCCGCTTGATTGAGCGGCACCGCCGGCCTGACCCGATTTTCCCCGCAATATCCGCTATCGCCATCCGTAAACTGTAGGGTTGCCGTGGCACTGGGCCCCACAGGAACCCCGGACGAGAAGCCGATCCGGGATCTGCCGGATCGGGGTTGGAAAGGCGACAGTGCGGGGTGCGGCCTACTGACACGGCGCCGACCCCGGGCTTGTGTGACAGAGCCGCCGCTCAGAGGGCCGCTCGGGAGCTGCGGAGTAGGCGTGCGGCCCCACTCAAGGGCGCGCGCGATTGCTGAAGACGCTGTCGATCCGCGCTACTGACAGAGCGCGGTGCTGGATACCCTCGATGCTGCGCCCCTAGCAGAGAGTGAGGCGAGGACCCGGGGGTAAAAACGGACCCCAGGAGATGGGAGAGCGGCGGCGGGAACAAACGCACCTGCATAGCCTGCAGTGTCCCAGGCGGCAGATCGGCAGGAAGGAAGGGCGTGCGATATATGGCAAGGTAGAGGACCACTGGAGAGTGGTGTGAAAGGACTGTGCCCTGTGCGGCTTCATTGGACTATCCGGCTGGGAGGCCCACTTGTTGCTGAGGCCTTGCTGTCCTGGGACCTGCATAACAGCCCGGGGGAATCATTGCCTGGTGAAGATAAGCGAGAGCAGGGCATATTGAGTGGAGATAACAAGGGGGTTCCTCACTTTATGCTCAGGGTGGCAGGTGGCTACCCCCGATAAGGAGCCTACCGACCGCGAGGTCAGGGCTGATTTGCGGTGGCTGGTCCCCGCGCCTATTGAGTGGAAAGGAAGTGCACGGGCTACTGCGGCCATGTCTGGGGGCAGGGGACAGCGTGGTCCTCAGCAAACGAAGTTGGACAAGTATGCGGTGCACCGGGACCAACCGACCAGTTTGGAGGGGGCGATGACCTCCAAGTTGCCCAAGGGGACCCCTCAATCGGAGCACCCTGAACTGACGCTGCTGGATGTCATGGCTGCAATTCAAGGGATCAAAAAAGACCTGGCTGGAAGGATCGAAGCGGTAACGACGGAGGTATCCCTAATCCGGGCGGATCTCCGCAACATAAGGGACAGAGTGGTCGAAGTGGAGGGCACAAAGAAGGAACTGGTGACGGACACAAGGGCTCTCCAGCTGCAGGTCAAAGATCTAACGCAGAAGACAAGCGTTCTGGAGGCCAGGATGGAGGATCAGGAAGGGCGCTCCCGCCGCAATAATATATGCATTATTGGGGTGCCAGAGAGGGCGGAGGGGCAGGCGGTGGATTTGTTCATTGAAGACCTCATTACTAATTCACTCCAGCCACAAAACCTCTCTAAATTCTTTTCGGTGGAGCGCGCCCATAGGGTCCTTGGGGTGCGACCGAGACCAGGAGCTCCTCCAAGACCTATGATTGCGAGACTGTTTTACTACAGAGATAGGGACGTGATCCTCCAGGCGGCCAGGAATGCTCCGCCACTGAAATATGAAAATGCCCTCATTACCATTTATCCGGACTTCACGCAGAAGGTGCAGCAGCAGAGACGTTCTTTTATAGACGTTAAAAAAAACCTTCGTGCGCAATATATTAAGTACTGATGCTTTTTCCAGCGACTCTTAGAGTTATGGCAGAGGGCAAGGTTTGGCGATTTGACTCACCCAGCGTTGCCCAGGACTGGCTAGATGGATGGAGAACGGTGGGGAAGTCGCAGAGACGGTAGCAACCTGCACCAGGGGAAGTTAAAGAGGAGCCCGGGGAGGGGCCTGAATAAGCATGTTCACTGGGAACAGAGACGGTCCTACATCCACCGAAGCAGGAATGCAGTATGAGACGTCACATATTGGTGTTACAAGGGGCGGTTGGATTGAACGTCGAATGGCCTGGACTGGGATGGCGCAATTGCACTGAGATGAACGTTAGCTTTTCTGATGTGGACCCAGTGTACAGATAAGATTGGGGTTTCTTGTACATGACTTATAGTGATGCAATACTGATGTACTGGTCTAGTTCTAGAAGGTTTAACACTTAAGATACATATACGGAGGGGGGATCGGGGGGTACGGCGGGCGTGCTGGCGCTGAGCTGTCCCCAGTTGGGTTTGTTACTTTGGGGTGACAGGCACTCTGCGAGTTGGGGGGCTGGTGGATTTTAACCCACTGTGCAGGGCGGCAGGGAGGGGGTGGGGGGACTGGGTGGGGACAACAGGTTGGTGTATTCACAAGGTTTTCCTTTATATAGTGATGTTATACTTGCTTCAGAATTTTACTGCAGTTCGTAATGACCTGGGTCTCAGGACAGAAGACTCTACCCTGGTACATAGGGGTGGGGGGCGATCGATTGTAGGGGGGGGACGGGAGGGTGGGAACTGGACACATGCTACTCCCAGATGGGCACGCAACACACTAAGAAACTAAAGGTATTATCGTGGAATGTGAACGGGCTGGGGGACAAAATTAAACAAACCATGGTGTAACAATACCTACGTAGACACTCCCCAGACGTAGTACTCCTGCAGGAGACACACCTGAAAGGCAATAAATATCTAACACTCAATCGGTTCGGATACACGCTTGTGGCACATGCAGGGTTCACAACTGGCTCCAGGGGGACTGGAATACTACTCAAGCATTCGGTGCCACTGGTGGCAACTCACACATGGTATGACCACATGGGGCGGTATGTGACGCTGTCGGGGACATGGGAGGGCCGCACCCTAAACATCTGCTCAGTGTATATTCCTCCAAGAATGCACGGGGTAACGTTCCCAGAACTCAGCAAGCTGCTACTTGACATGCCATTGGGAACTTTAATCCTGGGTGGGGACATGAATGAGACGATGTTGCCAGAGATAGACCAAGACACACACTCCCATAGAGCCGGGGGATCGCAGCCATTACATGCCTTTGCAAACGCGATGGGGTTGGTGGATCTGTGGAGATTGCACAATCCCGCTGTCAGACACTATACCCATATCTCAGCGGCGCATGGCAGTGGGTCACGCTTAGATTATATTTTCACGCACACCTCCATGGCCGGACTTTTTCAGGATGGATGTCACAGGGCCCGTGGAATATCTGATCACTCCCTGGTGGAGGTGCTCTTGCGGGGCCCAGTGAGGGACTGGATGCTGCCTCCACGATTAGACCCCTACTTATTCAAAGATCAGGAGTTTAGGGAACTGTTCGAGGAACGTACTGACCAATATTTTACAGAAAACTCGGGATCGGTACAGTCCAATTGTATATTATGGGAGGCCTATAAGGCGTTGGCCAGGGACTTTGTGCAAGCGACAGTGGGGGCCAAACGTAAAGAAAAGTGAGCGCAATGCGACAGTCTAGAGCAGAAGATTACAGTGCTTGAATCGGCGATGGAGCGGGGCCAGGGGGACGACACCGGGCGCAAACACACACTTAGGCTCAAACATAAAGAACTTAGAGATTTAGAAGAAAATGTAGCACGCACACATGCAATAGCGACGCAAAGGCGTATATATGACCTGGGTGATAAGGCAAATAAACGTATTGCATGGTTGGAAAGAAAGGATAGAAGCCGCATCTGGGTCTCTGAGTTACGGACTCCCGAGGGTATGGAGAGAGGGGCGAGCACAGATATTGCAGAGGCGTTCGCCAAGTATTATGAAGGAATCTACCAGACTCAGACGGACAGAGGGGAAGAGGACTGTAAAGAGTTTCTAAAAGATATAATGCTGCCAACGCTTAGTGTGGAGGAGCAGGAGGCGACTGATTTGGACTTTACCATAGAAGAAATTGAAGGAGCCATAAGGGACTTACAATCAGGGAAGGCAGCTGGTCCAAATGGCTTCCCTGCGGAGCTCTACAAATGTGTGGTGGGGAAACTTGCGCCTCACATGCTTCGTATGTTCCAAGAGGCCAAGGAAAAGGGCCAACTGCCGCTAGATTTGAGGATGGCTACTATAGTTGTAATTCCCAAAAAGGGAAAACCACAGGATCTCTGTAGTTCTTATAGACCTATCTCGCTTTTAAATTTCGAGGCTAAGGTACTGGCTAAAGCGATAGCGAACAGATTATCCCCAGTGATACAATCGCTGATACATCCGGACCAGTCCGGCTTTATGCCTCACAGAAGCACCAGGCTGAATCTTCGCCGTCTCTACGGTGTACTACACATGGTACAGAAACGATTGGACGAACCGGCAGCACTCTTATCCCTCGATGCCCATATGGCATTCGATAGTATTGAATGGCCCTACTTGTTTGCTGTCCTGGCCAAGCTTGGGTTTGGTCCAAGGTTTCGAGCCTGGATTGAGCTTCTGTAAGCTGCCCCGATGGCACGGGTTAGGGTTAATGGGACGGTGTCCAGAGCTTTCAAGCTGCAAAGAGGCACGCGGCAGAGCTGTCCGCTCTCGCTGGTGCTTTTTGCGCTGGCACTCGAACCACTGGCCTCATGGGTGAGAAGAGATCCATTGGTGAGAGGTATTGATGTGGGAGGGGGGTGGGATGCACGTATCTCCCTATACGCGGAAGACATCCTGCTATACGCCCATCGGCCTAGACAGACATTTCACCGGCTCATTCACATAATACAGTCTTTTGGCCAATATGCTGGATACCGTATAAACTGGGATAAATCCTTGGTGTTCACTCTGGCGGGGGAGCCTCCGACTCTGACATCGGCATGTAAAGAACTGGTTCACAAAGAGTCCTTTAAATATCTGGGCATTTGGATTATTAAGATGGAGGAGGATTTTATGCAGTTAAATGTACATGCGCAGCTGGAATGACTGAAAGGGGATGTGGCCCACTGGCGTCGTCTGCCGGTGTCTCTCATGGGGAGAGCAGTCTTATTTAAAATGATGGCTCTCCCACACCTACTATACACAATACAGAACACCCCATTCCAGATCCCGGAAGCTTTCTTCCGTGCGGTGGAGTCAGAACAGCGAGCGTTGATATGGGGGGGAGGCAGCCCTAGAATCGCCCTAAAGAAACTACGGAAGGGGGTGTATGAAGGGTGACTGGCGGTGTCTGACATCAGAAAATATTACTGGGCAGCGCAGCTGGTCAACATCAATGGGTGGGACTTTTCGCCAATGGAGGAACCAGCATGCCGGGTCGATCGACGCGCCATGGGTAAGGGTAGTTACTTATCTGTCCTCTACCAGAAAGGACGGGGTATTTTGTCCCTCCCGACTCACACGCAGACGGTGGTTATGGCATGGCGGAAGGCGACTAAAATGACTGGGTGGGAGGCCAGACTACCTGAGCAAACACCCCTCTGGGAGGGAGATTTCTTAAGAGAGGTGGGGCGCCTGAGGGGCTTCCATAGATGGAGCAATATAGGCATAGATCTACTGGGAGATATTTGGGAAAAGGGGGAGATGCGTACATTCGACAGCCTATGAGCAGAGCTTCAAATGGGAACGAACGAACACTTTAGATACCTACAACTGAGGCACGCACTCCATTGCCACCTGAAAGATGGAGATCAGTTACCGGAGTACACACCACTCGAGGATCGCCTCCTACTTGACCCGATGATAGATAGGGCAATATCCCTCACATATAAAAAGTTAATAAACTATACCCCTGATTGCATGGGACCTCTACGGGCGGCCTGGGAATCGGATGTGGGTCTCCTTGAGGATGATGATTGGGGAGAGGCCCTGCAGAGCCCCAGAGAAATAGCTGTGAGAGCAAGAGTCAGACTGATCCAACTCCGCATCCTGCATAGGTCGTATGCCTCCAGGACAGTACAATATCGCATGGGCCACTGTGCTTCGGCGCAGTGTGCTAGGGGCTGCGGTGAGGTCGGAACATTCTTCCACATACTGTGGGCCTGCCCCAAGATCCAAAGATTCTGGAAGTGGGTAGCTCGGGTGATGACAACGGTGGTGGGGGAACAGGTCCCGGTAGAGGCGAGATGGCATATACTTGGGGTGATGGGCGAGACAGTCTGGCCCAAGTGGGCCACAACCTGGCTGGCCTTGGCAGGAGTGGTGGCAAAACGAAATATCGCCTGAGCATGGGGGGCCAGTGTAGTCCCAACGGTGAAGTCATGGGCAAATGACTTGGATTGGTGCCACCGTGCGGAGCAGGCAGTGTATCAGAGCAGGGGATGCCCATGCAAATGGGAAAAGATATGGGGGGCCTGGGTGAACTACAGGAACGATTAGTCAACAACACAACAAGGGGCTCCAGACCCTTGAGGGCCCATACGGACTGGATGTATTGAATGCCATGTTGGTTGGGAATGCGGGCCAATGGGAGGTTTAAACTATGGATATTGCTATGTAACTGTGTATGCCAAACCACATACTATGTATTTTGCAATGTTTACGCTGAAGCATATGTTGGTTGTTTAATAAAAAGTAAATTAAAAAAAAAATCTGGATCATGAGCCATTCACACTTAGACCATTTCAACGAATGGGTGCTGTGAATATCTACTCATGTGTCCTTCTTGACTGCCCAAAAAAGAGAGACTACTCCCAGTACCCATGGTGCCACCCTCCACTTGTTAAACATGTGAAAATGTAACAAGAGTCTAATTACAATGGTCACAGTGTGGGGAAAAAATTGACAAAGGCAAAATATTTTCCTTTTCAATATTGGTAGTTTTTGATTTGCAGAGGAAGACTGATACTGAGGTTGATAAGCAAGGCACCGATGCTACTGTAAGCCAGGGTTGAGAAGCAACCCAGAATAAGTCTTCCATGTATGGAAATACAATAAGGAATACTGCTGTAAAGAAGAGGGCAAACAATACATAAAAGGGAGTGATAAAAGTGATAGAAAATAGGGAATGGAAGCATTGCAATCCTTATATATTAGGCATAGGCAGGAAATGACATCACAGGAAAAAATGAATGGCACCATCTTGGACTGGGAATCTCTGACAAAAATCCCTGGAAATGCGACCATCTTCGATTGCAACTAATTTAAAGCACGTCACACTTTCTTCTTCAAGAAAATTGAGATTTCTTGAAAAGCCATCTATAGGTAATATCTCCATGTTTCAGTGGTTTATCGGCTGATTCTTCAGCTCAATGATCTTCTGATTGTGAGGGAGCAATTTTCTTATAATGTGTCAAAAGCAAGGTTCTAAGATTGACTATCTTGCCTTCAGCAGATGCAATTCCCTCTACCAGGGTCCCAGTAAG
The DNA here is from genome assembly GCA_963921515.1 of Calotriton arnoldi. NCBI lineage: Eukaryota > Metazoa > Chordata > Amphibia > Caudata > Salamandridae > Calotriton > Calotriton arnoldi. The sequence goes on along the minus strand of CAWUFW010001831.1, from coordinate 1,552,926 downwards.
TCCTGGGTTGGGAAATAACAGTCATTACAAGTTTTTGGGGAATAAAAAGTTTGAATCAGCGTTCCCATGAAAAACCACACTTATCTCCCAATGTTTCACAAGGAGAATTTCACAATCCATGCGAGAAACACTACTATTTCTAATTCCAGTGAGTTTGGTACATCCTAGTATAGGCCCTTAGGAATGAGGTTCATAGTGTGAGTATATTGAAAATGAGAATAGCGCTTCGAACAAGCAATGGCAGAGGAAGATGAAGATGAAGAGTGACCTATTAGCCCTCTCTGAATGGATATTGTTTTGATTCTATATGCTCTAGCAAATATTTAAGGCTTTTTCTAGCCAGTCAGAAAGAAATAGTTATGTTATCACTGAATAATTTATGGGTAAGCCTTCACCTGGATAGTTTTTTCAGTTCTGGAAGTCATGTCTACAAAAAAAAAATATATATAGATTATAAAATCCAATTGAAGTCTGCAAATATGGTGGTAGTTCTGCAGCTGAAAACACGGAGAAACAGAGGTAAATGTTTAATACATTTCAAAAGTGGTAGAATTTCTGTTCATCAGAGGAATAACTATATTTAAGGGAGCAAGCATGTGTTGCAATGTAAAGCGAGAGTTCAGTTAGGGATGTGTCATATTTCAATTTCACCAGCATGCCTGGGTGAAATCACAACTCTGTACTCAGTGAAATAATGAAAACATTATTAGTTTCTTTTATTTAACTATCCTTTGCTGAAAGTCCCCCTCTGAAAACATTTTTGAGGATATATTCACATTGAAAATTATTTTGTGGGGTGTAGAGTTTGAGTAAACTCATATGGATATTTTACTTTTTTTCACTGAAAATAAATCAGCAACAAGTCAATTCGTATTTCCACACCTACAAATCCTAAATTTTCTCTTAAAGTTTGTGGAATCAAAGCCCTACAATTTCTCACATCTCTAAGGTCAAACGTAAGCTCTATGACACGGCCTGAAGTGACATAGAAGGATAGACGGACAGACAGACAGACAGACAGACAGATAGATAGATAGATAGATCAAATGTTTCTGTGTGACAGAGAGTCCTAGACACTAACTCTTGAGTCAAAAAAGGGTGAATGATGAACTGTTAAATAGAAGAAGGATTTAGGAGAAGAAGAGGTCTTTAGCCTTATGGACAGAGAAAGCATAGGCTCCTTGGCAGAAGCAGCGTTTGTGAGGAACTGTTTGCAGATTCACAGTTGGGGAGCAAGGCAACCCTGTAGGTCAATACCTGGTAAAGTAGTAGTGGATTTAGGCTGATAATGTGTTGCTTATGATTCTCTGGTAGAAACCTAAGTACTTGTTGGTGGTGTGATTGGTGATGGGATGCCAAAGCATCAACATCAAGTCAGAGGGTTGAAAACACTGCTTACCATTTAGTATGGATAAGGCACAGGGTTTCAAAACTTCAAACTTCTCAGGCAGAGTTCCTTTATGGGAAAGAAAGACTGGGAGCCATCATAGAGTGTCAGCACTGTCTGGACTGAGATACGCATGCCCAGAGAACATGCTGTGTGGCGCCTTCCGAGAATGAAATACAATTCCTATCAGGTCATGAACTCTCACTTTTCTGGAGAGATAGCACACCTCTTGAACATCTGGGCATACCATCCCCTATGGCGCACAGCATCTTTGCTAGGCAGTTGTGAACCAACGTTCCTGTAGCCAGGACCTCGCTACATGGATCATACATGTACTTGCCAAGACATATTGCTTCTTATGCATTTGTAACTGAAAGATATTGGGACTACAGACAAGAATTCAGAAAATCATGTTTTTGATTAACACAAATTGTGCACTATTTCTTGACAATGTATACAAACTCTTCTAGGACTGACGGTTGCCACATTTTATTAAGAGGTATCATATGGTGACACAGGAAGCCTTCTTAGATCGGACTATGTAGCTCATGTTATATCTGAGTGTCAAGCACAAAGTATTTGGGTTCTTGTATAAACATACGAATTTCAAAGACTATAAAATAACAGAATATTAACATTGCAGGATACCTTGTTGTTCTACAGGAGAGAGTTAGTAACTGACCGAATACTTGGTGACGTTTGAGGGAAAAGGAGTAAACAGAGTGAAACTGAACTCTACTGGAAGATCAACAAGTGGTATTTTTAACAGTGAAACCACCAGATCTGTTCTCCAGGTGGCCAGGACTATATGTATCTAAAGACTGGTAGCAGAGGGAGGTCAGTGAAGGAGATGTATAGTCTTAAGTTGCTTCAAATATGCGCGTTGGCCAGGGGGTGGTGATTGAAGACTTTCATGCTAGAATGATGGTTTACACTGGCAATAGAAAAGAGGAAAGTAGGAGTGGAGTATCAGGATATAGTCGGACCCAGATTTGCTAATTTTCCAGCAAAGCAGCACAGCATCCCAATTTGCATTGCTGCATTGCACAAGAGAGTAAACTCAGCAGAGAGCCACATTTACTAAGATTGGCCTGCTGCTGGTGGCATATCCTGTGCTGGCACTCAAACAAGCATGCCTTGCATGATTCAAGTCTCTCACCGTGGAGCAGAGCTGTGTGGGCTGTCTAGGATAGAATTTGAAGAAATTGCTATGCCTAGACAAGCTATGAAGTTTCCCAAGCCCTGGATATGTGCTGATTACTGCAGCACACATGGAATGCATCTTTTCTGCTTCTTTGCACCTGCTTCAAGTAGGTGGTACTTTCTCTTAGCAAATTGGACTTTTCATCAAAACCTAAATGTGTTTGACCTAATTTGCCATAGTAATGCGCCTTGACGCAAAGTAGCCCAGAGCAGTTTTTGCACTAAGAAACGGGCATCTTACCAGGGCAAAGTATCTTTTGCCCTGTATAGTAGATACCATGCCACACGTTGCATTGATTTGCATCACTTGGAACCTGCACACAAGTTTTAGTATATTTGTGCCTCTTTCTTTTAAAAGAAAAAAAAGTATGCTAGGAGCATCTACCAGCCTTGTAACAGATGTCGGACATACAAATATAAGTATCAGAAATTAAAAAGGCACAAACTGTAACAGAGGAGCAATCAAGCTGTTCCATCTAAGACAAGGCTGCATTAAAGTTGTACCGTTTGTGGTAGGGCCAGTAAGGAAATGGGCGGATTAAAAGGCCGGAAAGGTCCTTAGCTGTCTTCAGAGCCTATGCAACTATTCCAATAATATTATGACTTTCAGTTAATGACTGTTGAAAGAAACCTCTAATGGCATCTGGAGGAGGACCACTTGTGTCATGAAATATAGTTTTGTTTTAGGCACGGACATTTTGTGAAGAGAGCATCATTGGAAGTTGGGCTATTTTGTAGAGCAGATGAGGAAAATCTTGCAAAGCTAGGGGCAGATTTACAATTAACTAACGCAGCACGGCGCAGCAAGTCATTTTGCTGCGCCATGCTGCGTTAGTTTGGAAAGCACAGGGATGCGACATATTTACAAGAATATGTCGCATCTCTGTGCTTCCCCCTGCTCTGGCGCACAAACTGCAGCCATGCGCCGGCGCAGGCACCCTTGCACCATGGTGCAAGGATGCCTGCGTCGTGGGGAGATTGTTTTTGTGCAGGAAGGGGAACCTTCCTGCACAAAAACAATCACTACAACCATTTTCCTCTTTCAATGCGTGCTGCAGAATGCAGCACGCATTGAAAGAGGAAAAACGAGGAGAAATGAAAACATTTCTCCTCGGTGCGCCTCGCTACGCCACCTCTAGGGTGGCGTAGCTTCAGACGCATCTCCAGAGTTACGATTTCTCGTAATTCTGGAGATGTGTCTTATTCCATGGGTGTTGAGTGGGAACACCCACAGCAACACCCATGGAACGCCCCTTCACCGCAAAGTGCTGCGTGTGAATGGGCCGTATTTACAAGGAGAGGAAAAGTCACGCAGGGTGGCTTTTCCTCTCCTTGTAAATATGGAGCAGCCCCCTGCGCCACCAGTACGTCACAAAAAGTGACGTACTGGTGGCGCAGGGGGCTTGTAAATCTGCCCCCTAGTGTTTTGTGCTTCTTAGAGTGCATGGTTGAAGAAGTGATGGTTGGTTCTGTATGTCAGCCCATTCACTATACCTGGAATATCTATTGTGTAAGTTTTTCAAGTTAGGATCCAGATGCATGATATTGAAGTAATAGTGGAACAGGATTTTTAGCAGGGCTTGAATTTTGAAGTAATGCTTCCGACGTCACTTTAGGTGCTTTCTCAGGCGAACTATTGTGTGGCTAATAAAGAATTAATGTTTATAGAGCTTATACGTGGACTATTTATTATACGTCCCCACTGAGAGTGATTAAGAATGTAATATAGCAAAGAAATAGTAGTCCACAGTAGGAGTGTCTCGTGTGCATATTGGTGGAAAAGTGACTGCCAGTAGGTAGATAAATCTTATTCCTCAGCATTAGATAACTGCATTCGTCAGTCCTTGGGCAAATATTGTGTTTATTGTAGTGCGCCACGCTAGAACGAGTCTTCTCACGAATTTAAGAATTTGGAAGACTTCTAAAATTATAAACAGGGAAATTACTGCATTCAAAGCTGTTTGTATTTACTGAGACCATAAAGCGCGCAAATAAAATAAAACTAGGTTTGCTTAATGAGGAAGTAAAGTAGTTCCTTCTCTCAGTTACTAATCATGGGTTTAATTTTTAATGGAAAAGCATTGCTTGTACAATTAACACTCAATTTACATGTGCATCCATAGAACTGATTAATTACATACTATTGATGGCGCCTTGCTGCTTAAAATTCTTCCCGAATGTCCTCTAATTGATTGAAACTGTTGTTTGGAAAAAAAAAACGATTTGTATTTTGGTGGTCTTTAAGTTGTGATTTATATGTTTATGAAAATTAAAAAATGAGCCCAGATCTCTTTCACATATACAAATTAGTTGTATGCTCACAGCTAAATATTGCTTAATTGTTTACTCTAAGCTAATGTATTCAGCATGCTGGTACCTTCATTAATATTTTATGATAATTAACAACGTCGTAAATGACAATTATTTAGTGCAAATTAAGGCACGATAGGAATAATCATAATTCTCATTAAATTGAATTTTAATAACTAGTAATGGGGTCGCTCAGTATATGCTCATAAACAGAGAACCGCGTCTGTAATGGCACCCTTTTACTGACTTAAAAATGAGGCAACATGTGTAAATGTAATAGCATGAGGTGGCCCCAAGCACTTCAGACTCACAAGTGCACAATTTACAAGTGCTTCAATCGTACATGAAAGGTGATCATGTGCTCACTCACAGGTTACAAGTCCTTGATTTACAGTGCTTCTGCATTTCTAATAGGTGTGATGTACTCTAAGAAATTCAGGTGTACATTATACATTTTCACAGAAACATTTCTAAATCTAGCCTTCAGTATGCAATACAATGGCAGAAATTGCTATTGTCGGCACACCACAGGTATGAATGCACTATCATCTCACTTTTTTCACCTGTTGGAACGTTTCAAAATCATTAGAACTAAATTGTTTGGTGAGCTGCAAAGTATGTTCTTCTGTTGAACAAAACTAGGATGCTCTGCAGAAGTAAATTCTAGAACCATAGAGCACTTGCAAAAATATTTGTATTCATTTATCCTAGTTCTTTATTCCCATTTTGTACTTTTCTGACAAATAATAGTTTTATGAAATTTGGACTATTTTTAATTGTTTAAAAATATAAAAATACGTGTGTTGTTTTGTACATCAATGAGACTGAGTGAGAGTAGGGAAAGTGATGGACACAAGGAGAATGGGTGAATGAAGAGTAAGAGCGTGAGTGAAAGAGTGAGAAACAAAGAGAATAAAGGTGAGGACGTAAGTGACAGTGAGTGAGGGTGAAAGTGAGAGAGAGTGATTGAAAGTGAAGAAGGGTGTGAGAGAGAGGGATGAGTGTGAGAGTGGGTGATTGTGAAAAATGACCGAATTTACATAGTGATAAACATTTTTGTGTAGAATTTTATTGCTGTATTTGAACTCTTCATACTGGAGCACTGCTGTCCTGGTCCCAAAGTTTGTGCGCTGACGCCTAAAAATGTATAATATGGCTAATCCCCGATTGGTGTATTTACTCTCCTATAAGGCCAAAGCATATAAAGTAAAAACTACACACATGGCATGGAAAGTGAATTGTAACCTGTGGATTGCAGCACTCATTGCACTTATTGTGCCATCCCCTAGTGTGACAAGGAAAACATGGCTTGAGGTCTGTACCTCGTGAAAGGGACCAGCTAAAGAAATAATCAAACCACTTTTTTAAATAGTTATTTAAAATCCAATCCAAAGGTGCAGTTGGAATTTTAATAATTATTAGGGAAAAGTAGCTTTTAGAAAGTTACCCATTACTTGCATGAGCTTTCAGTACGTTAATTTGATATGTTTAAATTAAACAAAGAATTAATTCAAAATTAAGTTAATAGTCGCTGTAGCATTTTTTTATTTTGTACTAAATGTAAAATACGTTTATAACATTCATTCACAATAAGGGTTGTTATAAAAATATTTTTACTAATTTCTTTCAAGTTTAATAAACCTTTTTACTTTCCCTTATAAGATAGCATTGGGATGTTTCCGCCTTCATAGCGTAGATTTTCCTACTGACCGCCACTGCAACCAAACCAACTCCTGCTGTGCACAGTCTGCAGGGGGGTTGGCAGCTCAAAGGTCGGTGTGTGCAGTGCCTTACCTGAGGTTGTGTGCAGTGGGGTTTGGCTACATGCAGAGTGCTGACCACAGGTACTGGCCTCCAGCAAGGCCCTTGTCCCTCCTTCTCACTAGTGACCAACTCTGCTGTGCAAGGCTTTTCAATATGTGTAGTTAGAGCTGGTCAAAGGGCCTGGACTCTGCAGACAGCCAATCCTCACTGTGCCCAGCCTACATCAATGCGCAATGGGGGTTGACCGAAGAGGCTCACTTCTGGCCATGCATGCACCCAATCCTCTGTAGGGGCCAGCTCCTTCTATGCACTGTCAGGGTGGGGAGGGATACAGCCTTGAGTGGGTCTTGGTGCCACTTCCCTTCCTCAAATATAGCAATATATATATTACAATATGCACATTTACATATATGGTCTATGCAATGTACTTTTGTAATTTTTTCATATGTATTTGTTCTAATGAAAGGTATTTCACCAAAAACAGGATGGAAGAGGATGCAGGGGGTTAAACATGTGGAGTAAAGTAAATCACACTGAAGCTTGACATGGAATTTGGCCTTTACACTGTAGTAATAAATGTGTTAATGTACATTCATTAGGACAGTTACTCTAAATAACGGGTTATCACGCCACACTTATTTTCAGTGGTATGGCGTAAATACATGCTCGTGTCTAGGTGTTTTTTATGTATGATTTTTTTAATTACATGAGGCTGGCGAGACACCTAAAGCTGTCTCTAGGTGAGAGTAAAAATAGTGATACATTTTGTCAGACCGATCATGCACCTTTCATGCTACTACTGCCTTTCTAAATTCTCTGCAATTCTCTTCATAGACAGCTTGTAAAAATCGAAATGAGTTGGTCTAAGCCTGCCCCTCTGTACCTCACCGTAAAACATGTGTTTTTAACTCTACCATGCAGCTGAGGAATGATGCCTTAGATGAGCATGCAAGGTTGTGGAGAGCAGGGTCGGACTGGCCTATCCAGCAATCAGGCAGTGCCCGGAGGGCTGCTCTGACAGGTCAGTGTGTGGGCCGTTTTTTTGGCTCTTTCTGGGCCTGTTTTATGGTCGACTGGGCTGGTTTTATTGTTGATTTCCCTGATATTAAAACAAACACTGCCTGCAGCAAGCTCAAATCCATGCACTCTTTCATACCTTAAAAATGCATATGTACAGCGTGTCTTTAAACGTTCAAAACTGCCCAAATATGCAAACTTGGATCTCGTTTTTAGCTATCAAATTCACTAAGGGGGGCACAGTTATTTTGACGCCCAGGCCTATTTTCTTTCCCAGTCCGACACTGCGGAAGTGTTCATTTAAAGAAATGAACTGTATTTACATTTGCAGAGGTGTAAGGGAACTGTGAAGAGGGATGCAAGCGTACAGCCTTAAAATAGGCCAACCTTTGCACGCTATTCGCTGGCGTTTAATAGCGACTAATAAGCCTCCTTTTGTTCAACACAAGAATGAATAGAACTCTTCCGCCATTCACCGCTTTGCCTCTCTGCTGCCTGTTGCTCCTGCAAATGTTAAATTATGCCTGTGTTGACCATTTTATCATGACGTGTTTTACTCGGGAATCTTTAGCATACGTTTTCAGACACTCCCTTTGTCTGTATTTAATCTCTGGATTTCAGCCTTTGGCCGCGTGACGTTCGTCGTTCTTTTGATACCGTTTGTATTAGTCTTCTTTTGTCCCCGTTTCGGAGTTCTTAATAAATTCATGTCATTTTTTTCAATAGGCGACACAAAAAAAGTGGCAAGTTTTTGTGCCTTGGTCTTGGCTGTGTTTCGGCAGCAGGTGCCGTCGTCATAATAAGATGTCCTGTGTCCTAATTTATCACCTTCACGTTCTGTGGCGGAGAGATTCCCATTCCCTTTTATATAAATCCCACTTTGTAGTTTCTGAGTGTGCTGTTGTATTTGCACAACGCCCGCTACTTGGCAAACTGTGGTGATTGTTCCTTATTCTGCTCGTTTACTCCCTATTAGTGTTCACTTGCTTGTTATGTTCTCCGTCTTGATTATATTTTGTTGGAGTGATTGCTTGTGGTTAGAGGTTTAGAAGTTTGAACAGTTTCTATGACTGGGAAAAGTCTCGAATTTAAAAATATAGGGGCATATTAGCAAGACCGGCGATAAAATTATCGCCGTTTTAGCTGCAGGAAACTGCCGCTAAAACGGCGATAGAGAACTTGCTAATATGCGTTATAGAATTCCAATAGAAGCCCAGGTTAGATGTCCTGCACATCTAACCTGGGCTTCTATTGGAATTCTATAACGCATATTAGCAAGCCCATTATCGCTGCTTTAGCGGCAGTTTCCTGCCGCTAAAACGGCGATAATTTTATCGCCGGTCTTGCTAATATGCCCCATATATTTTTGCTTACAAATAGAGGGGCATATTAGCAAGAACATGCGAAAAATATCGCATACCTTGCTTAGCGCACCTTTTTTTATCGCCGGCTATCGCTGGATATTACAGCGGAAATAACATGCTATTAGCAAGGTTTATCTCCATTGCGATAAAATATCCAGCGATAGCGGCGAAACCCAGCTTTAACGCGAGAAATCCAGCGATAAAATCCTAACGCCTGTTAGCGACAGCTTGCTAATAGGGCGTTAAAAATATCGCCGCTTTAGCGGCAAAAAGTCCTGCTAAAGCGGCGATAAAGCCCTTGATATTATGCCCCAGAGTCATGTAGGGGCATATTAGCAAGAAGCTCGTTAAAATTATCTCCGTTTTAGCGGCAGGAAACTGCAGCTAAAGCGGCGATAATGGGCTTGATAATATGCGCTATAGAATTCCAATAGAAGCCCAGGTTAGATGTCCTGCACATCTAACCTGGGCTTCTATTGGAATTCTATAGCGCATATTATTAAGCCCCTTATCGCCAATTTAGCGGCAGTTTCCTGCCGCTAAAACGGAGATAATTTTAACGAGCTTCTTGCTAATATGGCCCAAAATTTGTTAAAATTGCTGCTCTCATTTTTAAGTGAATACAGAATAACGTGAATGTCGATTCACAGTGGCAGTGACAATGCTCAAACTTCTCTACTATACAGGGTGACGCCCATCACAAGCTTCACAATGAACTATTGGTCAACAGTGTGAAACGTGTTTGAAACATGCATTATATGAACATATTAATGCCTTGCTTGTGTGTGGACAAAGCTGAAGAACGAACGAAAAGAAAAGCAAGACCTAAAAAAACATCAAATTAATGAATCAATAAAACCCAAAATTGAAGAAAGCAACATGCCACAATGAGCATTTACATGCCAAAATAAATTGTTTCTGGAGCTGCCTTTCTGGACATAGGATGACATAAGACAAAACATATTATCCGTGACGTAGCTAGACCTATTGCCACCCGAGGCGGACCCTGAGGGGCATAAAAGGAGTTAACGCTGCATTAGCGGCACTTTTCTGACGGTACGGCGGCGATTTTTTTATCACCATATGTACAAGCTGTCGCTAACCTCTGTTAGCGGCAGTTTTCCGGCGAAAACACCCATTGAAAAGATCGCCACTTCTGTTAGCGATAATGACATGCAAGGGAGGCGTTCCCGAGGAAAAACGGCCGCTGACCCCACTTCGCGATATTTACAAGGAAATCCTTGTATGGAGCAAGACTAAAAAAACTGCCTCTAACTGCAGTTAAAGGCAGTTTTTTAAGACCAGAAAATAGCTGGTCTTAAAAATGGAGCTAACACTTGGGGCCTCATTTCAGCAGGTTTTGGTGCTGGACAGCGCTGAAAGCAATGTTGCTGCGCTGCCCTGTGACAAAAATACAGGGCAGGAATGCGCACCGTCAATAAGATAGTGCGCATTCCTGGGCCTCAGTCATGAAAAGTATTGCAGCGCTGCGACAAGACAGCGTTGCAACACTTTTCACTACGCCCTTCTTGCGACACCGTGGATGCGCTGTATTCATTGGACAGTGCTCCATGTCGCAAGTAATGACAGATACGTCTGGAATCCTGACGTATATGTCAGCACTAAAGTCACGCATTGCTGCAGTTGTGTCACAAGCATGACACAACTCCAGCAATGCATGGGGCCAGCCTATCCCTGTGGCACTGTGTCACCCTTAAGCCTGCCATCAGGCAGGCATAAGGTACTGACGCAGTGCCATCCTACAATTGTCGCAGGGAAATCTGATGGATTTCACTGCGCCACTCCTATGAGGCCTTGTCGCGTGGGAATGCACACCCTGCATACATCATACCTGATGCAGGTATGATGTGGCACAGGGCTTCACAAGGTCACGCATATGCCTACATGCGTCACTTTGCAAATACGGCGCAACGTGGTGATAGATTTTGCCTGGTCTATTTTTGAGGGGTGTCGGCGCAGTTGGAGATTCATCGGGGCGGTTGCGCGCCGTGGTGTTATCGTCTGTAAGCGTTGATGGAGTGGTGGTGCTGAGGGAGTTGACAAGAAGTTCTTCGGTGGCCTTGATCCAGCTGCAGGAGGGGGCGATGATGGCGGTGGTGTACGGTGGGCATGGTGAAGACGTGATGTATACAATGATGGTCGGCCCAGGAGAGTCCGGTGGTGTGGCTGTAGTTGAAGTTCTCGCTGGCGGAGGAGACATGCTCGAGCGTGTGTCCTGCTATGTGGCTTGGTGCGGTGACTAGCTGCTGGAGTCTGATGTTGGGGAGCTTCCCCAGGAAGGGGTGGTGTACTGGTCACTGGGGTTGTCCAGGTGGAACTAGAGCTCACCGAGTAGGATGTCGTCGGTGGATGGGAGAGCCTGGGGTGCAATGAGGTCTACAATGGTATCAGAGAATGGGGGTCCATGGCCCGGTGGGCCTGCAGATGAGGGTGCCACAGAGGATGGTGTTGGGGTTGGTCTGGATCTGGAAGTTGAGGTGTTCCATGGTCACCGTTGGGTCATTAGAGTGCGTGGTCAGTCGGAGTGTGCTTCTGTAGGAGATGGCAATGCCTCCTCCTGGATGGTCGGGGTGGTCCTTGCGGGTGATTTAGTAGCTGTCAGTGATTGCGATGTCCGGTCCGGAGCAGAGGTTGGTTTTGGTTTCCGTGAAGAAGGCGATGTCTGAAGAGGTGGCATCGAGGAGGTTCCATATTTCTGTTGCGTGTTAGTGGAGGGACTGCACGTTGAGGAGGATGCAGTAGAGCCAGTCGGGTGCACTGTTGGTCGGCTGGGCGGCACGAGGCACTGGTGTGCTGATGTGGCAGATGGTGCGTTTGTAGTTTAGACAGGTGCAGGGTTCAAGAGAATTCCACAGTGTTGCTAGATGGCAGGCGATGTGACGTCCAGGGTTGATGGCGAGGCGGGTGCTGGCGTCGTAGTGGTGTAGTGTCCGAGAGGAAGGGTCCTTGGTGCTGAGCGCGGTCCAGGGGCAGACGGACGCAGACGGGCTAGCCTATGGCTTGCCTTTGGCACGGGAGACGTCCATTACAATGCAGGCATTAAACCGTAATGCCTTTACAATGCAACTTCAACAACGCAGGTGCCTTTACATCGCATGCCATTGCAACGCATTGTGAGGTAAGTAATTAAGATTTTTAAGTTTTCGGGTGGGTATGGGTTTCGGGGGTCAGACATGAAATTTGGGGTGTGTTTTGGGGGTCAGAGATCAGTTTAGGGTGTGTTTTGGGGGTCAAAGATGAATTTTAGGGTGCAGGGTGTGTTTTGGGATGCAAGGGTTAGTTTTAGGGTTGCACTCACTGAAGTGGGAATAGTAATTTTTCCATCTCCGCTATCTAACACTTTCCCTACTGTTGCAATATGCGTAGTATTAGTATGCATTGTAATGGAATACGATGTAATGGTATGCGTTGTAACGTCATATATACCTTTGGCACACCAGTTGTACGCCCGCTGCACATGGGCGCACAGCGGCTCTCATTGAGAAGTGCTGCGGGGAGGACTGGACAGATGGGAGGTGGGAAACACCGGAAAGGACACTGGATGGGGCGGGGACGCGGGGGAGTGTGTGTTAGTTGGGGTTGTAAATATTTTAATGAAAGAAATCTTACCTCGAGGCCGGGTCCCGTGTCTTCTGTGCTCCTGCTCTCCTGAGTCTGCTTCCAGGAACAGGAAGTAGGCAGCCAGGCTCCCTCCCCTAAGCCAATCACAATGCTTCAATGCAGCGTTGGGATTGTTCAGTAGCGCTGGGACAAGGCATTCAGCCAGGGGCTAGAGGGGTGGGCATGTTCTCCATGCAGGCTGTAATGCAGCCTGCATTGCGAACATGGAAGTGCGCATGACTGCTATGGGTGGCCTGAGCGGGCCAACCAAACAGTCACTGCGCACTTGAGTGGGCATACCACTCTGCCCCTGCCCTGCTCCATGAGTGGAGCAGCCCTACCCACCCTCCCGCCCACAAAGGAAACATAGCACGAGTACATCAGAAAGTTATCATCATGTTATAATTTTTCCTCTTCTTGCACTGCTTGAGAGCAGTGGGGTGATGCTCTTCCGTCATTGCGGATGAGCCACCACTGGGGGTGCATCACACCAGGTGCTAGGTCTGGGCCACTCATCCGCCGGGCCTCCTCTGCTATGAGTCCCACCTTCTCCTTACCTGGACATTGACACCGTGGCACAATCAGCTGCTATCTCTCCAAATCTGTGACTCAGCCAGCAGGAGCCTCAGCCAGGTGGGATTTCACAAGCCTGGTTACAGCAGTCGCCGCCAAGTCCACTGGGGAACCTCCCGATGCAGGTGATGCAGAAGGGCCCCCTTAGGCGTGAAGTTGCAGTGCTCCCGCCACACAAGTTCAGCGCAGCTCAGTGGCCTCACCCCCCACAGCGTCTGGCCAGCGCAACTTCATCCGGCCTGTGATGCAAAGAGGCGCCGCCCACCATTGGTAATCCCCTCCGTGCACCCTGGTGTAGAGGTGGATCATAGTATGCGATGCAGACCTCCCTACGTTGGTGCACAGGAGCGCCTCTACCATTCACAGCTCCAAGGGGCTCAAGGCGGTCTTCTCACACAGGTCAGCAACTTGTCTCCATGCGTCCTGCCAGACTTCACCACCAGGTAAGGGCGATCGCCGCGCCTCAATGTCTACCGTCACGGCTCATCGACTCCACAGCACCTCTGCATCCCCCTCTAGGCCCCAGACGCAGTCCCAGCGAGGCATCCAGGGCCCAGACGCAGGCCCAGCGAGGCATCCAGGCTCCAGACACAGGCCCAACAAGGCATCCAGGCCCCAGACACAGGCCCAGCGAGGCTTCAGGGCCCCGGAGACTGTCTGCTCTTTCAAGGTTTTGGATGCCATGGTGTTGCGAAGAGTGCGCAATGAGAAGTGATGCATCACTGGTGTTGCACCGCAATGCGCCTCTTTTCATGGATGTAGCCCTGTATTTCCTCTTCCCCTGGGACTCTGGCTGGTCATCCTGGTTGTTGGGGGGCTTGAGGGAGTTGTTGATCTGTGCTGCACTTGGCCCTGGCTGCTCCATTCTGCATTCCATTGTTTTTTCGTCTATTTTTCATTGGAGGTCGACTGATAGGCTATTTTTGCCTATAGAGGCAAAAAAAACTCACATTGGGCTGATTAACATGCGTTTTTTGCCGCTAATTGGCCTCTCCCTAGTTTTCGCCCGCTAACGCTAGAATTCCTATCACTTTCACGCTAATGTTACCGGCAGTTTTCACTGCTGATCCCTGTAACTATCGCCATGTAGCGACGTCTTGTAAATACGTCACTAACAAGGCGATAGTTTTCAGCGGTACGTGGCGGGTAGAAAACTGCAGCTAACTAGCGTTAGCGGTAGTTATCGCTAGTCCTTGTACATATGGCCCTGAGTTTCCCGCCTGGTGCAGGTCAAAGTGGGGGTGGGGGGGTCGACAGATGACTTGTTCTCGTGAGGGGGCGGGGGTAGTCGACGGACGACTTGCTCTCCTCTGCCACCCTCAAAAACAGTGCAGTCAATCAATAGGACGTGACACACAAGGACCTTCTAGCAGTGTAGGCAAGATGACAATGGCTTTCATACAGTACTCAAAACAAATACAACGTCCCGCAGAACCTATTTGAGAGAAATATCTATGAAAACAGCACCGCACAGGCATTCTCACAACTGTATAGCCAAATTTACAACACCACATATTAATGTAAATTTCTGACCACACACCCAAGAAAGGACAAATAAGTTAGTTGAGTGGATATTAAATCATGTAACAGCACCTACTACCTTGAGCTACTTACCACATATATATATATATATTTAGTGGGCAATGAGCAACTGTACCAGCTGTGGGAATTTGTACGCAATGTAGTACTGCCAGCTGAACTGACCCACCAAAAACCTCATTAATCATTACAACTGGCATGCCCACCTGACAAACACACTTCTCCAGAAAACAGAATCAGACTCCTGTTTGGTATCCAAACATTTGGAAAGTTACACTCTGGACTTCTAAAAAGCACTGCACTGCCTTATTAATGGTAGATTGAGCACCATTCAAGTACAAATTAACATTAATAACAACCGTGTGAGATTTGTGAGAGCTGTATGGAGATAGCGTGGTGGAATGGCACATGAGACAAGGCAGCTCAGTCTGCATTCCGCAAGGCCAATGCTTGTACCTCATCACAGAGTCACACTCTGCACTCAAAGCTGTGTTTCACTGTTCCAGGCAACCAATAAGGCTGAGATGTTCATGCACAGCTCGTCTAAGATACTGAGAAAGAGAATCTGGTGCATTAGAAAAAAACAGTACAACATCAGCCACTTTAGCCAGTTGAGAATAGCGAGGCGAAAGGGTGAAGGTTCCCTTGTTTTCTGGCAAGCACAACATAGATGGATGGAGTTACAAACATGTATGACACACTGGTGTAATTTGAGACTCTGCTTTATTATTCCACCTGTATTTCTGTGAAAGATTATCAGTTCCAAAGATAGATCAGGAAGAAGTCTGTGTTCATCTTAGGGTCCCTTTCAATTCCTAGTAATTCCACCCAGTAGAGCCCAACCAAGGACACCAACATGTGTTAGTGCTTTAATGTGTATTATTGGTGTGCTTCCCATTTTCTAATGATTATCTTATTGCAGAGAGAGGTTTTCTGTGTAATGCCTCCTTGGAGAAAGAAAAATAATTTGGGTAAAAGGAAAGCAATTAAGTCACTTTAACCCTTTTACATATCTACAATTCAACCCTGAAACCAGGTTATGAAGAGAACTTCACCATGGGTTCTTGCAAGAAGGGGGTACAACCTCCCTGACAGCGACATTGTACATATATTAAGGGAGGGCGGGACACTTCAACAATACTAGTCGTTGATCTATGGTGCCCCAAAAGATACTGGTGGGTTAGAGGGCTCCTTAACTGGCTAAATGGTGTTTTTCTTTTTTTTTGCAGTTGTTTTATAGTGTGAACATAGTCCAAGGGCATTAGAGCTCTTTACATGAGAACCAGATTTCATTACACGAGGTAAGTTTTTGATTTGCCTGGAATCACAGGATGATGAGCTGATGCCAGGACTGAAACCTGGTTCCCCAGTTCTAAAGCCTGCAACTCTGGCCATTAGATCACATCTCCACATTACTTCAACACAATGTGTCAAAAATACTGGGGATCACACACCAGTACAAGAGATAAATCACAACTTTGATGGCAGTAGCCAAATTAGGCATATTGTGACTCTGGAAAACGAACAGCAGTCCTTCCTGTGAGGTCTAGATACAATACCTTTTTAATATAGCATGTTTCAAGGAAGTTAAACTATCAGTTGAGCGACCAGATACCAACATTTGAGGAGGTTTGAGACGACTTCCTATCCAAATAACAACAAATAAAAGACAGAAAACACAAGAGACATACAGGATTATTTGTAGAAATGTACGACCATGGACACTCAGAACTAGGCCTGGGGATAATCTAGTTATGGACAAGGTGAATAAGAATAGTAGTTTTGGTGATCTCACTATTTTGCTTCCTTTAGTGTTTGCTTCTCATTTTTGTCGAGTTTCCATAAACTTACCATAATTGGATCAGTATCAAGGAAGCACTGTGCTATCAGGCAAGATAATGTGTCAATCACAGTGCAGATTGTTAATCGTATGATGTTTCACACTGTTGATAACACAATGTAATGCCATGTACAACTAATGGTTATGCATAAGGGGGGACAACCTTCTCATTACAAATTTAGACATTAAATGTCATAGTGCTTGCAAAGATGAACCACAACACCCCACACCCTATCAACCTTTCCCATTGAAAAAAAAGCATTGGCAATGCAATAGGTCTCGCCTATGGACGAGCTATTGGCTTTGGCAATCCGGTGATGGCGACGAACGGGAGGGCGGGTGTGTAGTGGAGTGCATGATAGTGAAAAAATACACAATAGCTGTGTCGTTGAACTTCTTTTTCCTTCTGCCTGTTGGGAGTGGGTAGAAGAAACATGGACATTTAGATGAAACTGGGATGAGTGGATGGGGGGAGAAGAAAGAAACAAATAAAAAAAATAGTACCTTAATCACAGAGCCAGCTCCAGAAGGAACGTAATACATTTGAAACAATCAGTGCTTATTCTGTGCTCCTGCCGAAAGAAGAAGTGAAGACGATTCTTACTGCCCAATTAGAAGGCAGCAAATGAGAGTTACAACAAAGCCTACGAATGACAAGCAATGGGCAGCTCTGAGCCCCTTATTTAATATAATATCTCTCAGAAGTGGGAGTGCATGCACTAATACACATGTGATCATGCAGGTGAGACCTAATGAATTGACTCTCCAAGACAATGATGTTGTAGAATCATCACAATTGTGACTGTTTATACTAATATCCCAAATATGGACCAGCAACACATTAGAGCAAACTTTACTTCAATATGTTGACACATGCTAGGAGAAGGTATAGGTGGGGGTAAGATGGAGCTCCCCATGAGAGTCAGAAAAGTACATAGGAACAAAGTTCCTACAAAACATTTCAGACCATTAGTAGAGGAGCTAATGCTCCTCAAGCGGAATAGTCAATTATCTTTAATGCACATGAAAAACACACTGTGGAGGATGAGGTGACACTGACATCAATTCTTAATCTCCCAGCCACCTTCATAGTGTTGCAAAAAAAGAGAAGTCACTATTCTATATGAATAGAAATCCAGAATTGATAAGAAGCCCAGGGTTCAATTCCCGAGTCCAGCAAATTAGTGCTCCTATTAGAATAGGAAAGAAACCTAAAGATTATGTTGGACAAATTCAAGATTACACCCTTAAAGAGGTGCTGGGGGTTAATAACAGACTGTAGGGAAGTAAAGAATGACGACAAAGGAACAGATCAAATAAGCTCATCCTCTGCCCGATGCCAGATATTTTCTAGGTACTTCAAAGAAGAAAGTGAAACTGTATGCTGGTGATCTGCTCATTATAACATCTGATGCAACAGCTTTAAGGGCCATGGAACCCTTTTCAGTGTTTGGGAGGTTTTTCAGTTACAAAATAAATATAGCATTTTCGAACATTTTATATAAATCTCCCCAGGTATTCCATAGCAGCTAGGACCCATATTACAGATAATGGACACTGCTCAGTTCTGCACTCTGGCGCACCTTTAACTCGAGGTGCCGGGTGCAGTCTGGGTCAGTAAAACTCTATCACAATGAATGCACTGTCCTCAGGCAGCCAGGAAATTGTTCCTGCCCTGGGGGTAGCACAATAGAGAAAGAAAGACTGGCTGTTTGAAGCCACTGGTCATCTTCCACTGTGGAGGTAACACAGGCTGACTTTGAAAAGGGCCACAGAGATTCCTCTGAAGTCGGGTGTAGTGAGTGACTGCACACACCTGCTGAGGGATGTCCATGGACCCTCGGTGCCCCCTCTCAAGGTGAGCACTTGAGGGACACACTGACTTTGCATCACCATCACCACTCCTTTGCCTCTTCACACATATCTGTAATATAGCATGATCACAGAGGTAAAGGGGTTCCTCATTTGTATGGGGACACACCCCCATGCAAATGAGAAAATACCCCTTGACGTAATGTTGGCGCATGTGTAGCACAATCTCTGTTACAGAAGGCACCGTACTATCATATCCAGCCCCTTTGTAATACCAAAGTGCCATGGGGGCATAAAAGTGGGCACAGATAGCATCTGTGCTCATAGGTGCTTTTGATGGTTCAGTCCCAGGAGTTTTAGCAGCTATTAATGCATGACAACATTTGCTATTTTAATACATTCTTAGTCAAATCACATTGTTCCTCAAGAGAGAAGACCAGTATGTCTCTAGAAAAAGAAGCATATTGCTTAGGTAGGGGCACGTTGTTAGCATGGTGTTCCGTAATAATAATATGCAAAATTATATTTGATTTTGTTGTTTTCCGCTATACATTTGTCATGTATGATTAAGTAAACTAATTGCTCTAGAACCATGAATATTTTAAGGTCCAACAGCTAAATATGCCATCTGTAATTTGTATGTTGGAGCATAACCAAATCAGAGTTCAATTGAGCCTTTGATATTCTAAGGTATCATATTTTAATAAATGCACGATAAGTGGATAAGTCAGAGATGTTATGAACATGAAATATATCATAAATTAAAAAATGTTGTACAAATAATCTAATCCTTTGACTTGCACCTCCAGCCAATACCATCTGGTGCAACTCCTCTTGGAAAATAAAAATAAAATGGACAGAAAAAGGAAACAAAACAAAAGCATTATCAACAGATAGTATAAAATAAAGCCATGTCCAGTCATCACCATTCTAAATACATAGCTTATTCACAAGGAAGGTCCTATAATACACAAAAACAGAAGGATTCCTAGAACATCGTTGCATTTACCAGTGATAAATGCTGACAAGCTCAAATCCATATATCAATCTGACATTATATAAAAGCAGAAAAAGCTCATAGAAAATATAACTCAAAAGCGATAGTACTTCAATCAAAGAAAAAAGTGAGCAATTGAATTTATAGTTACATTGTTGCTACAATTTACATAATATCACACGAGATCAAATCATTTCACCAAGCCAACATGTAGGCATGAGCAAACAAATGTCATAAGTAAATGTCATGCGACAAGTACCAACCCAAGGACTAACCTCCTCAACCAATGCGTTAAAAATTACCAAGGTAAGCACATTGTGCCCAGTTGCAATAACAATTAATACCATTTAATAAAGAGAGCCTAACAGTACGTCAGCCAAACTGTGTAGTGTAGGCAATTTTTATCAAGGTGGAACCAACATGCAACTTCAAATTGATGCATTTTCCTTTGCTCCCACATCCACTGAGTGTTGTGACCACTCCGGTATGGAAGTGTGATATTCGTGGGTAAGCTTAGCCCATAATCACCAGGCCAAGACAGTCATGGGAGCAACACATGAGCGATTATGGGCCACAGGTATGTGACCCACAGAAAAAGTGGAGAGTCAATACATCGTAAGTGTGATACGCTTCTGCTTCCATAGCACAATGGGAGGTATCATCCTGCTGTGACACGCCTCACCTAAACATGTAAACGTTCTCCTTTGGGATTCTGAGAATGAAATGTGCATCATATATCCTTCAAATAAATAGAGGGTGAGAGGAACCATCAGCAGATGGAGAACACATGCACCCAAGCATTGCATAGATGCACATGCTGTTAATGGAAAGGTAAATGGAAAGGTTTACTCCCCTCTTAGCAACCCACACAAAGAACCTCAGAATAGTAATCAACAAACAAACCTCTATGACTGGCCAAGCGAGTGCAGTCTTTGTCTCCTGCTTCCATACACTCAAGATGCCTGAAGAAGATCTTCAAATGTCTCTCCACCAACACACGCAGAACCATCCCCCAAGCCCTCATCACCAGCAAGCTGGACTACGGCAGCTCACTGTATGCCAGAATCAATGCTCAAATTACCACAAGACTGCAGACCATACAAAATTCAGCAGTCAGGCTCATGCTCAACTTCCCACTCCACCCCACACTCATATCACACCACACCTTTAAGAGCTCCGCTGGCTCCCAATTCACAAACAACACTCTCCAAACTCCTCATGCATACATACAAAGCCTTACACAGGGTCGGACCCATGTACCTCAACATCCAAATACACGTCCACAAATCTACGAGACACCTCTGCTCAGCCAGACTCCTACTCGCACCCCCCCCCAATCCAGTGGTCAATACATCGCCTATCTCACTCCTAAAGCCCGGAATGACCTGCCCCTGCACGCAAAGTCACCTCTTCAGTTCATGAATTCTGCAAGAAACTGAAAATCGGACTTTTCCCCTAGCCCTGGTTCGGTCCATCCAGCTCCTGCTTCAGCACCTAGATACCCTCCTAGGTGAATTGCATCATATTCAAATACACATAACATTAACATAACATAAAATAACATAACGTAACATTACAAATCATTAACATTTCCAGACAGAAATATACAGAGCACAACATCCGCACCATCATTAATAACAGACAAGACAGTCACAGAACTGTACTTATTGAGGAAAACATACTCCTTCGGAAATTATACTGCATTGTGCTGTCAGCAAAGGAGAAACATAGTCAAGTGGCATTTAATATGAAACGGCCCTTAATCAGACATAAAAATCGATTCTTTTTTGCCAAATCCCTACGTGGTTTCAAGTTTTCTTTTTTCAACTGTATTACAAACAAGATCGCTTAAATAAATTATTGTATGATTTACTCTAAAAATGGCGTCTAAAAACCTAGGTTTAGGTTTGTGGCCTGAAGACAGCTTTGGGACTAAAGATCTCTTTGTCCTTTCACTGAGCATAGACAGTAACTTAAGCAAATATTTTTTATGAAATGATTTTTTCATTTTTCTGTGCTTGTTCGGGTAAACCTATAGATCTAAGGCTACTCTTCTGTTCGTTATTGTCCTGATTATACTTATAAGATGATTCTTTAGCTAGACTCAGGGGTCGATTCCGATCTCGGCCGGTAGGGCACCGAATCGGATTCGGCTGAATCGGATCCGAATCGGAGCCCTTTTTCCCGACTGATTCGTACGTGCGTCCGGGCGAGCGAGTACGATGCGAGCACGTGCAAATTCGCCGACCGACTCGTTCGCGGGTCGCACACGCACCGACCGACTCGCTCGGACACGCCTCGCACCGCGCAATGGAGACGTTCCCCGGCCGGGCAAGTACGATGCGCGCCGCGAGCAGTCCGACCGACTCGCGCCATCCGGCTCGAAGAAGCAGTCGGAGCCGTACTTCGGGGGTCCGTGTCGGATCCCCTTGTACGCATAGCTGCGCGAGTCACACACAGGGGGGACCCATGGGTCCCCCCTACCTGTGCGTGTACGGTGCGAGTCGCTTCGACGCGTACCCGCTGTAGGGGGCGCCCTTGTTCGCCTCGCACCCATTGAGTCAATGGGAGCCCGCGTACGCGTTGTACGACCGGCTCCCATTGACTTCAATGGGAGTCCGACCGACTCGAGTCCGATGGCATACGTGCGCATCGTACTCGTTCGGTCGGGCTGCTAGGGTCCGATTCGGTCGGAAATCTCTCCGGGTCCGGCTCGGTCGGTGAGATTTCCGGCCCAAATCGGAATCGGCCCCACTGTGTAAGTTGTATCTTCAATTTCAATTTTTTGTGCTGAAGTTCAACTAAACAGTTTTATGTGAATCTCGAGAAAGCATTCTTTAGGAAACTTGTGCAGGAGAATAATTCTCAGCAAACCTGTTTTCTCGAGAACCAGAATTAACCATTGTGCCACTGATACAGATTATTAGGAAAAGTCAGTCTCTTTTCTGTAGAGCTCCTAATTTTTATATCTGTGGATTGAATATGCTGAAATGTAGCAACTGACTCCAGGTTTCACTGCAATTCTATTTCACTTGAGGCACGATTTTTGCTTACAAATGTGTTGATTAATGATTCAAACTCAATCATCCTGTTAAAAAAATAACAGTATCGTGAATTTTTTAATTTAGAGAATGTGAGCACAAACTATTCAGAATAGCTGTATTTTTCTAATGATGGGACTGATGGTTTCAGTGTGATGGTCATGTGGAGTAATGGACTGAGAACAATACTATTCACAACACGCTTAACCATAAACCACCTGCAAATCCTGGGTTCTCGATGTAATACAGACTGATTTCCAGTGTTCGACACCCAGACAAAATTCTAGAAAGGGACGGTGACCATATGGCATCATAGGTATCTGGAAGAAAACAACATTCTTTATAACCTTCAATCATGGTTTACATCATCAAGAAGGCCAAAATCATATCTGGCATATATCAGAGTGGAACTCTTCCACATCCTGAAAAAGGTGGTCAAATTGTATTGATCATCCTTGACCTCCATACAAACATACAACACTGTACATCACACCTTACTGCTAAGGAGAATTAAAGAGTAGGTTAAAGTATTGTTCACAGTATTAGTATTCATCCTCAATAATAAAGCCCAAATTTGAATGGAGGCCTAGGGGTTTGTAAAGTGACAATTCAAAAGCTAAAGCATCTTCTCAAATTTGGCCTCTACTTATGAGGAGGAAGAATCAAATCTATTCTAAGTCTGTGAAAGAAAAGAGCGGGCCATCCTTACTTCTGCTCTTTAATATAAACTTGTGTCACATAGTATTAATACTCGGCAGTGTCTGGTGCATTTACATATGTATGCTGATGGCTCTTCATTTTGCTGAACGGTCATAGTGGTTCCTGTAAATGCTCTTAGAAGTTTGTTGCACGGCTCCATCAACATGACGGAGCTTTGCACCAAACTGTTTTCTTTTTTTTATCAAAAAGAAAATCTGTACCTGGATTTTCTTTTGAAAGTAAAAAAGATAATGCTACCTCATCATGGGAGTCATCTTTCATGGTGAGAGGGTCATTTTATTTTTTTTACTGCCCCTTACCGCCAGGGTTTGCTTGGGGGTGACAGACAGTAAAAAATAGGTATATGACCGCCCATCCAAACTGGGCAGATGGCCATATAGCCAATTCAGATTTGACCATGGCGGAGATGGAGTAGTCTCCTCCATGGCTAAACTATGGTCTGCCTGCATTTAAATCAGGTAGATGGACTATTATGTGTGCGGGGAGTGAAAGCTGTCGCTGTTGTGACAGTAAAACTTCCATCTGGGTTGAACTTGGTCTCTGCATCTGACTCGTGCTCCATAGTAGTCAGCCTTAACTTGAGCCTAGGTACCAGTCAAGTGCATCCATATGATCCTGGTTGACGCATAATGTTTTCTAGTACTATTTTCACCTTTAAACTTTAAAAATCCATAATTTCTGCTTTTGTCATTTTGGTGTCATTTTATTTATTAAAATTTACTCTATATTTCTAAATTAATTTGGATTTTTTTTCTGTTGTTTTTTTACTTTATTACTGTTTCGGTACTGCATAAATACTTTAAACAGTGCCTCTATGTTAAGCCTGTCTGCTCTGTGCCATAGCTCCAAGGTGGATGAGCTCAGGTAATTTAGTGACTTGAAGGGTTCACCCAGACAAGGGTTAGGGTTAATACTTCAGGTGATTACTCACCCTCTCAATGAATACCCCAATATCTTACAAGGCCCATCTGCCTTGCCCCGACAGAATTACCGGTACCGTTGTTCATTTTCATTGAACTGTAGTCTTGGGGACGAGGAAGAGTCTGCTTATGCTCAACTCTTGCTTTAGTTACACTAAATGGTAAACTGAGGAAGGTTATTTATAGTTGTAATTTAACTCCACATCTATCAGAAAGGCAAGATGCTGTGGAGAGTAGAAAGATGCCTTCTCTAGTTCATTATCACAATCAATAGAAAATACGTCCATTATGAGCATATATAATTTGAAAAGTTTAAATGCTCATGTTAGCATTAACAGATCTGTATTCTAGGCTATGAACTATTGCCATGAACCTCATTGCATTTTAAGCACAAACAATAGCCATGTTAACATGCAGCAAGGCCGTGTAATCAGGCGTGACCGGCACAGGTAAGAGCGGTGGGGCGGGGCTGGGTGGGGTGGTGGTAAGCCGACAGATGACAGGATGGGTAAAATTAAATAAAAAATAAAATAAAATCACTCACCTTGCGCTCGCCACATCGCCGACTCCGCGATGGCGATGCGGTGAGCGCAAGGTAATTGGTTTTATCTATTTTTTAATTTAATTTTACCTATCCCATCGTCTGCTGATTCCCTCCACCTCGCCCCGACCCGCCCCACCGCTCTTAACTATGCCAGTCGCGCCTGGGTGTAAAAAAACATGTAATAACAAGCATTGGCATAGCCAATAGGTCTCGCCTTTGGGGCCTTATAAGTGTTTAGCCAGAGCTATTGACTTTGCCAATGTCTTCAAGCTGTGCTGTAGAGAAGTGTGGCTGCTGTGCGGCATGCTGAAAAGTTATAATAAAAAAGTGTCAGAAGCATTTTTGTAACTTTATATATGACCAAGTAGGCATTATGTAAAACTGAACGACCATATTAAAAAAAGTATTTACAATAAAAAATTTCCTCAGTTTTCTTTTGTTCTTGCAATGCTGGCAACTTGTTTCTGCCTATTGCAATGGTTGTTTGTTAAAGCTTTTTTTTTTAGGGGGCATAAACAATCGGAGGGTGAAGGTTGGGAACTAGTACCTGTATTATAACACTAGCAGGGGCCAGACGCTAGGGGAGAATCAACAGATGCCAGATTCCGAGAGCAGGCTGAGGTGGTGCTGAGTGATGCTGAGGTGGTAGTGGTGGTGGTGGTGACTGTTGCGGAGACGATGCTGAGGTGATGCTGAATAATACTCAGGTGTTGCTGAGTGATACTGCTGTGGTGCTGAGTGATGCTGTGGTGGTGCTGAGTGATATTGTCTTGGCGCTGAGTGATGCTGTGGTGGTGCTGAGTGATATTGTCTTGGCGCTGAGTGATGCTGTGGCGGCGCTGAGTGATGCTGTTGCGGCGCTGAGTGATGCTGTGGCGGCCCTGAGTGATGCTGTGGTGGCCCTGAGCGATGCTGTGGCGGTGCTGAGCGATGCTGTGGCGGTGCTGAGCGATGCTGTGGCGACGCTGAGCAATGCTGTGGTGGCGCTGAGCGATGCTGTGGTGGCGCTGAGCGATGCTGTGGTGATGCTGAGCGATGCTGTGGTGGCGCTGAGTGATGCTGTGGTGGCGCTGAGTGATGCTGTGGTGGCGCTGAGTGATGCTGTGGTGGCGCTGAGTGATGCTGTGGTGGCGCTGAGTGATGCTGTGGTGGCGCTGAGTGATGCTGTGGTGGCGCTGAGTAATGCTGTGGTGGCGCTGAGTGATGCTGTGGTGGCGCTGAGCGATGCTGTGGTGACGCTGAGCGATGCTGTGGTGGTGCTGAGCGATGCTGTGGTGGTGCTGAGCGATGCTGTGGTGGTGCTGAGTCATCCTGTGGTGGTGCTGAGTCATCCTGTGGTGGTGCTGAGTCATCCTGTGGTGGTGCTGAGTGATGCAGTGTTGGCCCTGAGTGATGATGTGGTGTCGCTGAGTAAAGCTATGGTGGCGTTGAGCGATGCTGTGGTGGCGCTGAGCGATGCTGTGGTGGCGCTGAGCGATGCTGTGGTGGTGCTGAGCGATGCTGTGGTGGTGCTGAGCGATGCTGTGGTGGTGCTGAGTCATCCTGTGGTGGTGCTGAGTCATCCTGTGGTGGTGCTGAGTGATGCAGTGTTGGCCGTGAGTGATGATGTGGTGTTGCTGAGTAAAGCTATGGTGGTGCTGAGTGATGCTGTGGTGGCGCGGAGTGATGTTGTGGTGGCGCTGAGTGATGCTGTTGTGGCGCTAAGTGATGCTGTGGTTGTGCTGAGTAATGCTGTGGTTGCGCTGAGTGATGCTGTGGTTGCACTGAGTGATGCTGTGGTTGCACTGAGTGATGCTGTGATGGCGTTGAGTGATGCTGTGATGGCATTGAGTGATGCTGTGATGGCGTTGAGAGATGTTGTGTTGGTGCTGAGTGATGCTGTGCTGGCTCTGATTGATGCTGTGCTGGCTCTGATTGATGCTGTGGTTGCGCTGAGTGATGCTGTGGTGTTGCTGAGTGAGAGATAGAGTGAAGATATAATGCCCAATTAGAGAGGGTGGTGAGAGAGAAAGAGAGAGAAAGGGTGTACATAGAATAAAGAGTGGAGCGGGATAGAGAGAGAGAAAGAAGGGGAGAGAAAGTGACTGAAGGAGTTTGAAAGAGAAACAGATAAAGGGGTGAGAGAGAATGAAAGGCTAAAAAAGATAGAGAGGGGAGAGTTAATTAAGTAGAGAGAGAATTAGAGAGGGGAGAGAGAGAGAGAAGGAGAGAGACAATAAGAGTGGGGGGTGTGGAGTTTAAATAGAGTGAAGAAGTGACGCGGAAAAAGTAACCTTAAATATAGCTTTGTGCTTTGCGCGAATAAATATTTAAAAAAAAACTGTGAGAGACAAAAATACTGGTAATTAGGCTGTGACTCCCAATATAAAACAAATAGCGATATAAGGTGAAATCAACCCACCGAAGCAATATTTCTAACTAGACAAAAAAAAGCTTGCATTTCAATGCTAATCGCTGTTGTTTTTCATGTGACTGTAGTCCAGGGCCCTCAGTTGGTAATGTGAGCTGCTGCTGCGATTGAAACATCAGAGTCCAGAGAGTTAATGAGCCATGACGAGGAAATGAGGAAGAGATAGGAAACCCAGATGCCAGCTGCGCGGGCACGCCATCGTGAACTCAAGCTGGTCGCCAGCCGAAAGCCAGTGTTTGCACTTCCAAAACCCACTTACTAAAACTCTCGGCCAGACCAGCGCGAGCGCTGGTGCAGGCCGAGACCTAAATAAACAAGCATTGGCATAGCCAATAGGTCTCGCCTTTGGGACCTTATAAGTGTTTAGCCATGCAACAATTGTGCTGCATAACTGACACCTGGTTAAACACATATACGGTCCCAAAGGCGAGACCTATTAGCCAATAGGTCTCGCCTTTGGGGCCTTATAAGTGTTTAGGCAGAGCTATTGGTTTTGCCAATGTTTTTAAGAGCATTGTGGCTGCTGTGCAGCATGTTGAAAGGTTATAATAAAAAAGACTTATAAGCATTTTTGTTACTTTATATATAACTAAGACGACATTATGTACAACTGAATGACCCAATTAAAAAGAATAAACATAAGAAAGGTCTTGTCGTTTATTTTGTCGTTGCAATGTTGGCAACTTCTTCCTGCCTATTCTAATGTTGAGGTGGTGCTTAGTGATGCTGAGGTGGTGTTGAGTGATGTTGAGGTGGTGCTTAGTGAGGCTGTGGTGGTGCTGAGTGGTGTTGAGGTGGTGCTTAGTGATGCTGAGGTGGTGCTGTGGTGGTGCTGAGTGATGCTGTGGTGGTGCTGAGTGATGCTGTGGTGGTGCTGAGTGATGCTGGGGTGGTGCTGTGGTGGTGCTGAGTGGTGGTGTGGTGGTGCTGTGGTGATGCTGAGTGATGCTGTGGTGGTGCTGAGTGGTGCTGTTGTGGTGCTGTGATGCTGTGGTGGTGCTGTGATTCTGTGGTGCTGCTGAGTGATGCTGTGGTGGTGCTGAGTGGTGTTGTGGTGGTGCTTAGTGATGCTGTTGTGGTGCTTAGTGGTGCTGAGTGGTGGTGTGGTGGTGCTGAGTGGGGCTGTGGTGATGCTGAGTGATGCTGTGGTGGTGCTGAGTGGTGCTGTTGTGGTGCTGAGTGATGCTGTGGTGGTGCTGTGCTGGTGCTGAGTGATGCTGTGGTGGTGCTTTTGTGGTGCTGAGTGGTGGTGTGGTGGTGCTGAGTGATGCTGTGGTAGTGCTGAGTGATGCTGTGGTGGTGCTGAGTGATGCTGTGGTGGTGCTGAGTGATGCTGTGGTGGTGCTTAGTGATGCTGTTGTGGTACTTAGTGATGCTGTGGTGGTGCTGAGTGGTGCTGTGGTGGTGCTGAGTGGTGCTGTGGTGGTGCTGAGTGGTGCTGTGGTGGTGCTGAGTGATGCTGTGGTGATGCTGAGTGATGCTGTGGTGGTGCTGAGTGGCGCAGTGGTGGTGCTGTGGTTGTGCTGAGTGATGCTGTGGTGGTGCTGAGTGATGCTGTGGTGGTGCTGAGTGATGCTGTGGTTGTGCTGAGTGATGCTGTCGTTGTGCAGAGTGATGCTGTGGTGGTGCAGAGTGATGCTGTGGTGGTGCAGAGTGATGCTGTGGTGGTGCAGAGTGATGCTGTGGTGCTGCTGAGTAATGCTGTGGTGGTGCTGAGTGGTGTTGTGGTGGTGCTTAGTGATGCTGTTGTGGTGCTTAGTGATGCTGTGGTGGTGCCGAGTGATGCTGTGGTAATGCTGTGGTTGTGCTGTGGTGGTGCTGAGTGGGGCTGTGGTGATGCTGAGTGATGCTGTGGTGGTGCTGAGTGGTGCTGTGGTGGTGCTGAGTGATGCTGTGGTGGTGCTGTGCTGAGTGATGCTGTGGTGGTGCTGAGTGATGCTGTGGTGATGCTGAGTGATGCTGTGGTGGTGATGAGTGGTGCTGTGGTGGTGCTGAGTGGTGCTGTGGTGGTGCTGAGTGGTGCTGTTGTGGTGCTGTGGTGGTGCTGAGTGATGCTGTGGTGGTGCTGAGTGGTGCTGTGGTGGTGCTGAGTGATGGTGTGGTGGTGCTGAGTGATGCTGTGGTGGTGCTGAGTGATGCTGTGGTGGTGCTGAGTGATGCTGTGGTGGTGCTGAGTGATGCTGTGGTGATGCTGAGTGATGCTGTGGTGGTGTTGAGTGGTGGTGTGGTGGTGCTGAGTGGTGCTGTGGTGGTTCTGAGAGATGCTGTGGTGGTGCTGAGTGGTGGTGCTGAGTGATGCTGTGGTGGTGCTGAGTGGTGTTGTGTTGGTGCTGAGTGATGCTGTGCTGGCTCTGATTGATGCTGTGGTTGCGCTGAGTGATGCTGTGGTGTTGCCGAGTGAGAGATAGAGTGAAGATATAATGCCCAATTAGAGAGGGTGGTGAGAGAGAAAGAGAGAGAGAGAAAAGGGTGTACATAGAATAAAGAGTGGAGCGGGATAGAGATAGAGAAAGAAGGGAGAGAGAGTGAATGAAGGAGTTTGAAAGAGAAACAGATAAAGGGGTGAGAGAGAATGAAAGGCTAAAAAAGATAGAGAGGGGAGAGTTAATTAAGTAGAGAGAGAATTAGAGAGGGGAGAGAGAGAGAAGGAGAGAGACAATAAGAGTGCGGGGTGTGGAGTTTAAATAGAGTGAAGAAGTGACGCGGAAAAAGTAACCTTAAATATAGCTTTGTGCTTTGCGCGAATAAATATAAAAAAAAAAACAGTGAGAGACACAAATACTGGTAATTAGGCTGTGACTCCCAATATAAAACAAATAGCGATATAAGGTGAAATCAACCCACCGAAGCAATATTTCTAACTAGACAAAAAAAAGCTTGCATTTCAATGCTAATCGCTGTTGTTTTTCATGTGACTGTAGTCCAGGGCCCTCAGTTGGTAATGTGAGCTGCTGCTGCGATTGAAACATCAGAGTCCAGAGAGTTAATGAGCCATGACGAGGAAATGAGGAAGAGATAGGAAACAACAGATGGCAGCTGCGCGTGCACGCCATCGTGAACTCAAGCTGGTCGCCAGCCGAAAGCCAGTGTTTGCACTTCCAAAACCCGCTTACTAAAACTCTCGGCCAGACCAGCGCAAGCGCTGGTGCAGGCCGAGTCCTAAAAAAAGTTCATCAGAGGATGAAGTGAAACATGGCTGGGGCAAGGGGGCAGTGGTGGCAGACTGCTCTCCATCGGGTGGAAATGATGCCGAGAAGGGGAACTGAGTAAATGCAGGTACGTTTCATGACCTGTATCCCAAGATCTTAAGCGATCCCTTTATTGGCTGAGAAGAACTGTTCACACGGAGGAAGAATGCATTCCATTACAAAAAGCAGGCACGTGCACCGAAAGATTTTTCACCTGCAGCGAAGTGCAGTGGACTGGCGCCCTGCTTGTTATGCTGCTTAGTAACATTTTTTTTTTTTTTTTGCATATTTATATAGCGCGAACTCGACCCGAAGGTATTGGAGCGCTTTACATGAGCACAGTATTTACATTACACATTCAGGCACGGGGAGATTAAGTGATTTGCCCAGAATCACAGGATGTGGGACGCGACCCAGAGGCTCGAACCCTGGTTTCCAGCACCAAAGTCGGCAGTCTAGCCGACGGACCACATCCTCTCCCCAACATGCTTGTGACTTTGTTGCTATGTACTTGTACTGTAATTGTCGCCTTCGCCAAGAACAGACAGGCTGCCAGCATGCATGCTGTTTGTTAAGCGCTGGCACCTTATTGACTTGGAAGTGAAAAGGGTGCGACAAGGAGGGAGGGGTAACGGAAGAGAGCTGAATAGTCTCTGGTTACAAACTGAAAGCAGGCGCACAGCTATAAAGATTGCTATCGCTCTCTACAGAACATATGGGCCTTGTTTGGGAATGTAAATCCACGCAGCTAGAGTTAAGGCGCAT
The DNA here is from genome assembly GCA_963921515.1 of Calotriton arnoldi. Lineage (NCBI taxonomy): Eukaryota > Metazoa > Chordata > Amphibia > Caudata > Salamandridae > Calotriton > Calotriton arnoldi. The sequence continues at coordinate 1,521,911 of CAWUFW010001831.1, read as the reverse complement.
CGGGGGCATGTGAAAGGATGCGTGCTAAATAGCCCATGTCATTTACGGAAGCTTCCGCCAGGTTTGACATTATGCCAAATAAATACGGACATTTCTTAACTCCTGGTTAGAACCGTGAAAGCGAAACTACAAGTACCAGAATGCTAATGGCTGGTGGGTAAAAACCCTATAAAGGCGCAGTTGTCCCACACAGCGAGTGGCTGGCTAATAAATGTTAGTTTGCAAATAATGAGTAAACACAAAAAAAGTGTCATCAAGTTAGCAGTAGAAGAGCTGAGTGAGTTGAAACCCCACCCGATTATCCCAAGCTCTTAAAATAGTTTTAAAAACGCGAGGTTGCTAAAACGTGTAAATGTGTAAACGGGCCTATGAAAATGTGAACGGTTAAGGGGGGGGGCAGTGGTTTCCACATTTGACAAATATGGCATAAAAGGACTAAACATAACCAGTATTTTCACCGAGTGTTCCACATTGTTTTGATGAAGCTTGCTCGTGGAAAAATGCAGCTCCTCGAGAAAAAAAAAGCATTGGCATAGCCAATAGGTCTCGCCTTTGGGACCTTATAAGTGTTTAGCCATGCAACAGTTGATATTGTTGCACCAAGGATATTGTGCTGCATAACTAAATACTTATAAGGTCCCAAAGGCGAGACCTATTGGCTATGCCAATGCTTGTTTTTATTAGGCATGGGGAGATTAAGTGATTTGCCCAGAATCACAGGATGTTGAGCGTCTGTACATAATTATTTTCTGGAATGTTGCAATGCAGTGAAGTCAACAGTGTGTTAAACAAACAGTGTAGTGGAAAGTATTTTTGTTTGTAAAAACACCTAATAGTCAAAATATAAACGTGCAGCTGATATTAGTTTCAAGGTGTAATACGAATAGATTGGCTCACAGTAACTGCATGTATTTTCAGTGTTACTTTACGCATGGTGTTGATTTTGTTTTAAAACTCGGATCGTTTTAGTGTGAGATTTTTGATTACCCAGTAAAGTAAGGTTATTTATGTAACCTCCCTAAAGCAATCAGTTTGTATTGAATGCACTTCATTTTTTGTTTTTTGTTGAAATGAAAAAAGAAGGGTGTGTCCGAAAGTCTGGAGTGGTATAGCAGTTGTCAATGGTTTCACAATCTGCTGTAAAAGGAAACTGCAATTCTATAGTGAACGGAAACAGGGCCTTGTAGTTAAGATCCTTGTCAGTGTTGCTGTGGCCTATGGTACGTTTTCACTGGAATCTGTTAAAAATGGGTTCGCACCTTCTTTTCCGGAAAAGAGATAGTGGTGCGCCAAGAAGTCTAGAGAGCTGCGAAAGCTTCGGAGAGTTTCTAAAAGTGTTAAAAGTGTAGACTGGGAACAAACGTGTAAATGCCTTGGGCACGAATTCTTTTTGCCCTAAAGTAAAAAAAAAACACTCATATGAGCACGACCGGGAGTAAACGTTTAAAAGCCTTTTAAAGGTTAATTGTTTACGCAACCTAAAAATAAACACCAATACTTACAGAACAATCATTGGCCGCGAGGCCGTGAAACTTACACGGCCGCGCGGCCGTGAAAGTAATCGCGAGGAAGAGGGTTTTCGAAGTGCAAACAGTGGCTTTTGCTGGCGACCAGCTTGCGTTCACGCGAGCGTCCAGATGGCGAGGGAAGCCATATGGCGCCTGATCGCGCGTGCACGCTCGCGTGAACGCAGGCTAGTCCGCAGCAAAAGCCACTGTTTGCACTTCCAAAACCCGCTTACTAAAAGTCTCGCCAGTGCAGCGCATGCGCGCTGGCTCAGGCGAAACCTAAAAATGATGCCACTTATTTTTAAAAAAACTGTGCAACTGCTACGGAAAACACAGGCCAAGTGTTACCAAGAATCATATAATTGCATTAAAATCTGCTGATATCCATCTTTACTGTGAGTCATTGGCTGATGTCGCCGGGCGCTCTCACACATATAATGCTATATTAGCTCATTAAGCAGTACGCTACCGTGCAAAGGAGAGCGAACATTGCCTTGTGTGCGTTTTGTACTAAAAACACATTTAAACCCAAATTAACATGCTCAGAACGTCGCACGATTGCCATTTATGTAACATATTTAATTTTGTGGGATTTGGGACTACTATGCACAGGAAAATCACACAATATTCTTTTTGCCCATTGTTTTTCTGTTTTCGTTTGGCAATAAGATTATTTGCAAAGCCAGATCGAGCTATTTTAGTTGCTCTTGGCGAACCCAAAGGTTTTTTAGCCCATTACACTCACTTAGCATGAATTATCTGGTGTTTGATACACAAAGCAAAAGACATTTATTTAGCTTTGCACTCATGTCAGCTTTCTAGGCAAGAAACTGTGCTGTTTTCACCTATTTGCGCCACGAAAGACTGTTTTGCTCCACATCAGCGCCTACAATAAGGCTGGGTAAATCTAAGTCTATACATTAGGGGCCATCCGAGGATTGAGGCCGATGATTTCACCAAGGTTAGGCTTTGAGGATCATAACTCTCAGTCCAGCCTCATAAACTGTATAGTCAGTGTCTGCATGCTATAATAAAACTGAAGATCACCTCTCATTCCAGATGGCTATCAAAGTGTGCTATTGCCTCTGAAAACCCACGACAACATTTAGGTGTGCCAGTGACCAGCCTGATGGCCTTGCATTTGTATTTGTAGGGATATTTGTAAAGCACACAAATGCTGGAGCTTCATGGCGCTAGGCATTCTGACAAAGAATAATATGAGATATGTCTGTAAGATCATTTATTTGTAGGGGTACTGGCATTTTGGGCAATGATTCACAATGGGCCCTGCAAAGCAAAATACATGATTGTAGTATGTGTAAATTCGACCCTACCTCAAAGCTAATATAATGCTTTATAATTCTAGCATTCTTTGATAGTCCCAAGCATATCTCTGGCCAGTGGCGGCTCGCAGAGGGAGTGCTGTGGGGCAGTGAGGCGGGGCGGGGGAGAGGCAGGGTGGGGGGGTAGTGGAGTTGGACATACGACGGCCAGGAGTAAAGTAAGTAAATAACTAAATAAAACTATTTACCTTGCGCTCGCTGCATCGCCGAGTTGGTGATGCAGCGAGCGCAAGGTAAAAAGTTGTATTTATTTATTTACTTACTTTACTCCTGGCCGTCGTATGTCCGACTCCACTACTCACCCCGCCCCTCCCCTCCCCCGCCCCACCCCACCACCCTCCAGCGCTCCCTCTGCGAGCCGCCACTATCTCTGGCCCTATCACATGACATAGAAATCCAAAACTCTTTGGACACTACCACATTTAAGCTGCTGTGCTAGCCTGGCCATGATCACACACACACTCAGGACAGCATGCACTTCACATATGGGACTCAATTGACATAACTAGCCTCTCCCACATAATGCTCTGACTTTAAAGACGGGCCAAAGTGGCAATAGTCTCCGGCCACACGTGGCACCGGTGCTTTATCAAAATGCCATTGTCAAAGGCAATTTTCTGGACCTTTGTGCAGCTGGACCCTGCAGCCAATCTCACTTCGAGTTAGTGAAATTGAAAGGACGAGCTTTTGTTACAGAGGCAGAACCGGGCATTGCATTTCATTCAGAAAAAAAATGAAACTGATTAACACAATGGACGGAAAAGCTGCATGTTATCAACTCCTTCAAAAATAGAATGAAACTAACGATGCAATTTACATTATCTTGTGATGTGTTCTGCTCCACAGTCATTTTAATCTAAACACATTTGATTGTCGTATGTAACCACTAGTTGGATTCACAGAGCTTCGCAGCACAAACCTATGACTATTTTAGCGTGTACACACATAAAAATGGCATCGAATCCGAATAATCAAATCCATGTATTCTTTGAGCGTTAATGTCCTTACAAAATATATGGTTCACTGCCCTTTTTCAAACCTCATTAAAAGGTAAGAGCAAAGTGAAAAATTCCGAGCAGAAATTCATCGAATCAGATTAGCAATAAAAATATAAAGTTCATCACTAATTATATTAAACTTACACCATTTAAAAGGTATTCAAAACAGGATTATTGTCTAAAATTCCATACTTATCCCCAGCTACCTCATGTTTCTCTGAATGCATTGTATGAGGTTACAGGTAAAGAGATCAATTGTTGCCACACACCTGGAAATACAAGTTCCTGGTATTAGAATTTTTGATGTGACATTGATCCGCAAAGTACAGAGATGCGATACCTCTACTTAAATGACCTGCAGTAAAATACCTGTAGCAGACAAGCTTTTGGTACCAAACCTTTCATTATTCATTACCTGCTATCATTGAGATTGGCTCTCGAAGCTGGCTGTATTTCCTGTCATTCATTTAGACACACAGAATACAAGGAGAGAGTCCAGCCTCATATACACTAATATATTTCAGCAAGTTGGGGGTTGCATGGCTTTTGTGGAAGTTATGACCTTCAAAGCTAAACAAAACGTTAACATTTCAACTGGTTTTCAGTTCTAATCTATAACATAACTGCACTATAACTGTGGTTAAGTATCACTTTAACTGTATTCGAGAGGTTTTTCTAAACAAGCGTCAAGATATTTAAAAGCAACCCCAACCATATGTTCAATTTAACATTTTATAGTGAATACATATGTTTTACTACTATTGTTGAATGTGGGAGGGACGTGACGCACGAGAAGTGATGTCTCTAGTGGGACATGGTGCCCGTACACTTCTGCAGCAATGATACATTCCCCTGTACATGTTGCTTATGTCATGCTGATTTTTTTTTTATGTTCAATATTTCAATACAAAGGAATACCAGGGACCTTATTTATGAGTCCCTGCGTCACATTTATGCCGCCGTTGCGTCACTTTTTGTGACGCTGCAGCGGCGTAAATAATGCGCCACGTTGCTCCATATTTACGAAGTGACGCATCTAGGCAGATGCATCACTTTGTAAACCCCTGCGCTATATTATACCTGCATCAGGTATAATGGGCGTTCCCCCGCATCAAAGCCTCATAGAAGCGGCGCATTGAAATCTATAAGATTTCAGTGCGCCACTTCTAGGACACCATTGCGTCAAAAACTTACGCCTGCCATGAGGCAGGCGTAAGGGTGACGCAGTCCCTTTCACAAGGGGCTTGCCCCATGTGAAAGGACACATTGTTGGAGTTGCGTCTGTTTTCAGACACACCCCAGCAATGCGTCACTTTTGCGCATACAGATACGTCACTAATACTGACGTATCTGTCACTCCTTGCGACATGATGCGCCGTTCTGTAAATTTGGCGCATCCTTGGCGTTGCAAGGAGGGCGCACTGGGAGGTGTCGCATCGCTGCTTATCGCAGCGATGCGACACTTCTCATAAATGGGGCCCTTAGAGCACAAGTTAAATCCAATCAGCAATATAGACTCAGATGATTTGGGCCTTGTGAGTATTGCCCCAGTTGTTTTCTCCTGCAAACAGATTCAATAAGAATTCGGGAGACAATAAACAGTGCTTTCCCAAGCCATTTGAGCTTTTGATCTGTACTCTGGTAACAATAACGGATTTTCCCTTGCAAAGCAGTAAAAAAATGGCGAATGTGCATGTACTTTTGCCGTCAACGGTGTAAATATATTTATATGTTCATCAATTGTCATTTGTATTTGTTAATAAAAACTGTTGTTCTGCAACAGACACCACATCCTGTGAAATGTTAAACGAATACTCCGTAGAACTATGAAACTGTGCTATAAAACCCCTGCTTCCCAGCGCCGCCTTCCACCGCTTACACTTCAGTGATCATAAGAGCACGTGGTGATTTGTGAGGTTTCCCCACTTTTTAATAATGTACTATGAATTACCTCAGGCAGAACGTGTTCAATATGAAATAACATGCTTCTGCTTATTCACGTTATTGTTAACAAATTTCCCTTTAAATAGAGATTGATAGGACATGTCGGAGCCGTGTGGAGAGAGCAGTATTCATCTTCAGGCAAGAGAGAATGAGTTAAAGCAATCTCATGCCAGGCTGGGGAAGCATATTTTACTGTCAGCCCTGAACATTATTTCACTTTCTATCTACTTTAATATGTATTTTTTGAAAATGATTTACATTTCAGAAAACTGAATGTAGTCTAAGGGCAAGAGTGTTAGAAAAGGCTATCTGGTCTTAGAGCTCTGAAGAGCCTTGCAATAGTAATACAATTAATACTAATAGCAATACTACTACTCCTATTACTACTACTATTACTATTACTACTAACTCTTATTGATAATAAGAGTGATAACATAATAGAAGTAATACAAACAGCACTACTACTCCTTACACTACAACTAATGATAATAATAATAAGTACATATATATTAAGTATGACAGTCACAAAAAATAAATGGTCTTCTACCTCAAGCACATATGCAGTCACTGAAACAATAGAGTGATGCTAGCCGCATGTACAATGGGAAGAAGGCTCTGTCCCATTTAGGGGCCTCACATTATGTTTTGGGGCCATGATCGGATCGTCTGGCACTAAGGTCGCTTGAAAGCTGAGAGTGAGGCAGAGAAGTGGCGGTCTCTCTTTATAAGCTAGAGGCAAAGAAAAGACAGGGATAAACCTAAAGGGCTGTGGTCACAATGAAAATCTGAACGAACATTTGATTGTACTGCGGAAATTGTTGCGTTGATGACCATTTTGAAAGACCACGTGATCGGTCCCTGGTGGAGAATTCAAGAGACTGGGGACATTTCAGGCTGAGTAGTGTTCATGCTTCATAACATGACAGGTGGTTTTATATTTTATTTTATTTATTTATTTGAAAAGTTTTATGAAGCGCTAACAAGACCCACAGGGGTATCAGAGCGCTGTACAGAGTTGGCGCCAGCAAGGGTACAAACATAATGCAAGTAAGTGAAGTTACAACCTGTGGGAAAACATTCAGGTTAAAGAGTAGGGGGTATCCACAGTGCCTAGAACACGCAGAGCAAAAACATCATACAATAGAAAGAACCAAGAAGTGCAATATGAATCAAGGCATTTTAACAAAAAAAACAAGAGCGAGATCATCAGTTAATGCGGTTAAGGATTATGATTGCAGGAATTGGGAGTTAATGTTCGTTCATTAATAGTCGTTTGACCAGTTTTTTAAAGGAAGTAGCGGAAGGATTGGATCTGATCTCGGATGGCAAGGAGTTCCTGATTCTTGGAGCAAGACCGGTGAAAGCACGGTTGTAAGATCTTTTCTTTTTGAATCTTGGTGGTTTCAAGAGAAGGGTGGACGTACTTCTGAGGTTCGAGCTGGAGCCTGATAGCTCAAGCTTATTTGCTTTATATCTTTATATCTAAAGTCTAATGTTTAGAAAACATCAGTGATATGCAAATGTTGTTCTTCCCTGCTCAAGGCCTTCCTTCAAGACTCCATACATAGAGATGTGCAAAAGATATTAATTTTATGGCCTGGTTAGTAGATTCACAATTAGCTTGGGGACTTGTTGTCATGGCAACAGGAACTTAAGTCATAAATTGTTATTTGTTCTATCCACTTTCCTCTCCAGTTCACCATCTGATTTAGAGTGTTGGGGAAGGTGTTTCTTCTGACAGCAGAACAGCTGCTGACCCCAAAATATAAGAAACCTTGGGACAGATCTTCCAGAACTCTGCAGCAGACTAATCTTCAACCTCCCACACAGAACTCACATTACACTACAACTCAGGGAACTACACTGGCTTCCAATACACAAACACACTCAGTTCAAACTCCTCATACACACGTTCAAGGGACTCCACAACTCAGGACCCACCCACATGAACAGTTGCATCTCCTTCCACCAAACATCCAGACACATCTGCTCTGCAGGACTCCTACTCATCAACATCCCACACACACAAAGAACCAGATCAGCAGGACAAGCGTTCCCTTACATTGCTCCTAAAGCATGGAACAACCTCCCTCTCCACATCAGAGCCTCCTCCTCTCTTCTTGAGTTCCACAAAAAGCTGAAGACCTGGATTTTCAATTAACCAGTCTACCATAGGTAGGGCTAGGCACACACACTTGCTCAATGGCAGGATACTCTCATGGGTGATAATGCATTTTACAAATACACACAACATAACATACCATAACTTGTAGTATGCCCAATGCTGGTAGACATGGTGTTGTAAGAGCACCCATCTTAGGAAAACGTCTCAAAAAGCCATTCCTACCTTCATTTGTCCATGCTATTTTCATAGAAAATGGCTACAATATCATATGTTTTACAGGTAGTTCAAATAATTTGGGATGACAATATGTTATCACCCAGCACCATTTTTAGGCCTGGTACGGAAATGAAGCTGTATGCAAGATTGATGTTTTGTTTCAAATTCTTAGATAGGTATACATTAGGCTCAGTGGAGCATTACTCTCTCACCACATGCTGTTTCGGCAATTTAGTATATAATTCTAGCTGCTTCTGAGAGTTCCTTTGTAATGCATGAGGGACTATTTTACATCTAAATAGTACAATCAATAATCTCACATTCAATTCCTTTTTTTATTACTTTATTTATTTTAAACATAGAACATTAGTAGAGTGCACAAACATAATTCTGTCAGCGTTAAAATAAAGAATGCACTTGCATCGAGGTACTGCATGTGTATGTCAAGAGGCCCATTATCAAAGTAGAGTCACACCTGGCATGAGCCTAAACAGGCAGGCAATGGGGAATTGTACAAACTATGGCCCGAGGTGTGCCATATTGTTCTATTCAAGTTGCAGTTGGCTGACATATATCCCTGTCCATTGTCATCTGAGAATATGTGATGCTTTTCACTCTGTGGAGCTATATTAGTATATAGTCATAAAAAGAAAATAGGCGTATTGATCTTTGAGGCCCTTCGGTCGCACTCAATCCAGACTGCCTGTCCCAGTACCCACAGGATTGTCTATTAGGTGCATTTTCAGTGGTTGACAAAATGTCTTCCCGGAGGAAGGAATCAATAGTTCAGCTTACAGTTCCATTTGTTCGCTACAATAGACCATGCCCCTAACCCAGTGCTTAAATCTGGGGTCCTTTGGGATCCGGGGGACCTATTCCCTCAACCGTGAGTGAATGTGCCCCTATAACTTACCTCTAGTACACCTAAACTTTATTGCAGGTCCATGGCAGGTGAAAAAAGCCTGCCCTCGGTGCACCGGATCTGGCGCAACCATCGTCCTCCCTCAACCCAAACAGACATAGATTCATTAGAGTATAGTAGGCGCACTGCATAAACCTATAGGGCGATATATTTATCAAAATGTTGCATCACTTTTGCACCGCGCAATGTGATGCAAAAGGGAAGCAAGCCCTAGATGCAATTTATCAAGCTACGCAAGCCCCCTTGCGTGGCCCGGAGTGGCTTGATAAATTCAAAGTAATCCAGAGCAACGCAATGCAGTGCAAATCGATGCAATGAGTTACTCCCTGGGAGGCATTCCATGGGTGGTGCATGGGTGGTCCCACGCAACACCCATAGATTTTGATGCATTCCCAGATTTACCATTACTGGTAGACCTGGGAATGTGCCAAAATGTTCCTCCTTCCCAGGAGAGGCGTAACGAGGAAGAATACCTTCTTTTCTCTACGTTTTTTCCTCTTTCTATGTGTGGTGCATTCTGCAGCACACATAGAAAGAGGAAAATGCCTAGTGGGATTGTTTTCGTGCAGGAAGGTGCCCCTTCCTGCATAAAAACAATCCTGATTACATCGCAGGCACCCTTGCACCATGGTGCAAGAGTGCCTGCATTGGCGCTAAGCAGCACATTGAGCAGCAGGGCGGAGAAAAAGACAGGAATGTGATAAATACGGTGCATTCCTGCCTTTTCCCTGTAACGCAGCACAGCGCAGCAAGGTGACTTGCTGTGCTGTGCTGCGTTACATTTTGATAAATATGGCCCACAGTGTATAATCCAAAGTCTACTATTGGAGGAGATCAAGGCAGTTTGGGAGCAACAAAAATTCCACTCCTGATTCGAGATCCCTTGTTCCAGCTCCTCCTCCTAACTCAGAGCTTGATTCACAAAGATAATCATACACTTTTGTGTAAGTTATGATTGATTGCTATTTAAAAAGGTATTTTACTTGTAGTATCTTTCAGACTGCGGAGTCTCCTCACATAAAAAGATAGGACGATTCCATCTTTTTATGTGCGGAGACTCTGCAGTCGTAAAGATACTACTGGTAAAATATCTTTGTGAATAGCGAACAATCGTAAACTTACAGAAAAGTGTATGTTTACCTTTGTGAATCAGGTGCTCTGGCACACTACTTAGGTCTTCCTCGGGGAAGAGCGATAGAGTATGGAAATCAGATGTTTGGTGGTGGGAGCTTCTAAGAGTCTATCGAGGGAAGCAAAGGTCAGGGGTTCCTCAGGGAATCCCAGGACCACCAACCTACACCTACTCCTAATCCTGTAGAATCTTAAATGTTCCAGAGGAGATCCAGAGGGATCTCCATATAGTCTGCCAAAGTGAGAAAGGAGCCTTCATGGTAGGTCGCCCCATCATAGTAAACCCTGTGCACGGAGGTGGGATTAAACAAGTTTCCCATGTGTGACTGGTATCAGTGGGTATTAGCCCAGTTGGAGGTGAGGGGTGTAGAGGAATCTTGTGCTAACCCACCCACACAGTATCTGCCATGCCCTAGTATTACACTCAAAAGTAGACTGGACCTTTGTATGTCTAGTAGATGGAGTTTCAATAAAGGAAAGGGTGAACACCGGAGTCATAGAGTCCACCTCCACTGGTAGATGTGAAGGAAAGGGCTATGGCAGGAACCAGTAAATAGCGAAGTGTGTCTGGGCACATACATAGCACAATTTCATGTCAGGAGCCTCGAAACCACCCCAATGCAAAGTCAGCATGAGTCTCCCATTTTATTCTAGCTTGCTTCCCAATTCCAATAGAACCAATTGTGTTTTTAGTGTTTCAAAAAAGGCTGATAAGCAGGAAGGGAATATATAGCAAGAAAGAAAGCATTTTTGGGAATAGTACCATCATACTGAGGCCTATGTGTCCTGCCAGGGACAATGTCAGCGATATCCAGCACAAGACCTGCTAAGTAAGTGTGCTAAGTGCAGTGCCAGAATTTGGACATATTTCCTCTTCCCTATCCCCATGTACCTAGATTCCCAGATACTTGAGTGCACCAGGGCAAAACTGCAGTGGAAAGTCAGGTGTGAACTGCATCACATTGGCGGTGAGAGGAAATATATGTGACTTCCCCCAGTTTGTGGATCCCAGAGTGTACAACATGTTTAATAAACTCTCTCAGTACGAAATTTCAGACACAGCCTAGAATCTCGTACTTAGAGGGTTGTGTCATCAGCATATAGTAATAGTAATATGTGCTGGCTCGCATACCAAACGTGTATGGTGTGAATAATGTTGCTGAAGCTTAGCAGCAAGCAGCTCTATTACCAACACAAACAGGAGAGGTGAGAGCGGGCCGCCCTGCCTAGTGCCTCTCGACAGGATAAAGGGGTCTAACAGCACTCCATTGATATGTAGCCTAGCCATTGGTTGAGTGAACAGGAGATGTCTCCACTCCAAAAAACAAGTGGGTATGCCCATCCTGCATGGTACTTCCAAAAGGAACTCCCATTCCAGGGGAAAAAAAGCCTCAGTGACATTCAAAAACATTGAAACAGAAACCAGGTCCGGAGTTAGGTCCTGTAGGAGGGAAATAAAGTTCGAAGATGGGCGCAGTCAACCGCCCACTTATAAATCCTGGTTAGTCTGGTCTAGCAAGTTGGGCATCACCTGAGTTGCAACTCACTTAGCCAGGAGCTTGGAATTGCATTTGAGGAAAGAGCGGGGCTGATATGGGCCACACAGATGCAGAGCCTTCCCTGACTTCAGTTGGGCCATAATGAGGGCCTCATGCATAGATTGAGGCAGCACGCCTAATTAATGAGCCTCTTCGTTCACCCACAGTAGATGAGGGGCCAGAAGAGAGGCACAGCACTTATGGAATTCGGCTGGTAGGTATCAGGGACCTGTGCTTTGCGCATTGGAAGTGCTTCAATAACCTCCAGAATATCATCCAGAGTTAAGGGGTGCTCCAAGAACTTTTTTTTCACAGCTTTTGCTCAGCCACCCAAGAGCTATATATTAAAGATAAGTCACAATGCTGTCAGTTAGACCAGTCCCTCCAGATTAGTATAATGACATAAAAATGTGAGAAAACTCGGGGTATATGTGCAGTGTCATGGTGTTAGACGTGTCATTCTTAGGGTAGTCTTCCCCCAACTTTTTGCCTCCTGGCATTAGGACTCTGAGCACTTTACCACTGCTAGCCAGTGCTAAAGTGCATGTGCTTCTCCCCTAAGCATGGCGACATTGGTATATACCTGATTGGCATATTTAGTTTACTTATAATTCCCTTGTAAAGTGGTATACCATATACACAGTGCCTGTATAAGTGCTGCTAGTGGGCCTGCCACACTGATTGTGCCACCCACACAAGTAGCCTTTCAAAGCTGTCTCAGGCCTGCCATTGCAAGGCCTGTATGTGCAGTTTACTGCCACTTCAACATGGAATTTTAAACCACTTGCCAAGCCATAAACTCCCCTTCTATTACACTTAAGTCGCCCCTCAGGTAGGCCCTAGGTAGCTCAATGGGCAGTGTGCTGTGTAAAGAAAAGGTAGGACATGTACTTTTAAGTCTGGTAGTGAAAAACCGGATTCAAGACAGCCTGGCTGATATGGGGGTGATACCCCAAACCCGGTCCCAGGATGTTTGTTTCCGGTTCAGGGATGACCTGGCTTGGCAGTCCGGGCTGGACTGTTCCCATGAGGAGCAGGGTCAAGATTGATTTGCATATGGCTGGTTCCAAACTGGGGTGGCATGGTGAGAAAAAGAATGATGGATTTAATCGAGATCTCTTGACTGGGGGGTGAATGTTTGATTTGTTCAGCATTCCATCCACCAGTTGTTTGCATATCATTTTTCGCCCTAAGTGGGATGGGTATGCGCAGACATGAGTCCCTTGCTTGCTGTGCCACTCGATTCAAGCTAGCCTGGATGATGAGGGGTGATACCCCGAAACTGGTCCCAGAATGCTTGATTCTGGTTCAGGGAGGACCTGGCTTGGCAGTTTGGGCTGGACTGCTCCCATTAGGAGCAGGGTCAAGACTGATTTACATATGGCTGGGTCCAAACTGGGGTTGCATGGTGAGCAAAAGAATGATGGATTTAACCCAGATCGCTTGACTGGGCGTGAATGTTTATCATCTGTTCTTTTTGCATTTGTCACCCTAAGTGGGAAGGGCATGCCCAGACGTAGGTCCTGTGCTCACTATGCCACCAGATTCAAGCTAGCCTAGCTGATGAGGGGTGATACCCTGAAACCGGTCCCAGGATGCTTGTTTCCAGTCCAGGGCGGACCTGGCTTGGCAGTTCGGGCTGGACTGTTCCCATGAGGTGCAGGGACAAGACTGATATGCGTATGGCTGGGTCCAAACTGGGGTGGCATGGTGAGCAAAAGAATGATGGATTTAACCCAGATCTCTTGACTGGGGGTAAATGTTTGATTTGTTCAGCATTCCATCTATCATTTGTTTGCGCAGCTTATATTGCCCTAAGTGGAATGGGTCTGCCCAGACGTGGATCCCTTGCTCGCTGTGCCACTGGATTCAAGCTAGCCTGGCTGATGAGGAGGGATACCCCGAAACCAGTCCCAGGATGCTTGTTTCCGGTTCAGGGAGGACCTGGCTTGACAGTTCGGGTTGGAAAGTTTCCATGAGGAGCAGGGTCAAGACTGATTTGCATATGACTGGGTCCAAACTGGGGTGGCATGGTAAGCAAAAGAACAATGCATTTAACCCAGATTTCTTGACTGGGGGTGAATGTTTGAGTGTTCAGCATTTCATCCATCATGTGTTTGCATAGCACTTTTAGAAAGTGGGCATATCTCTACTCTTAACTTAGCTCTGTGTGCCTGTAGCTTGTTTCCAATATACATCTGGGTTGGGTGACAGCTACACTTTGTGCACTCTCTCCAGACAGCCACAAACACAGAAAGGGTGCTTGTGGCAGAGGACTCATCTGCATTTATCTGAATTCTGATATCCTTCCTGGGCAGGAAGAGGGAGCTGGCACTTACATCTGAATAGGCTGTGTCGTGTACAAAATACTGATTACCCACACAGATAGCCTGGCAGACAGGGCTGGGATGAAAGGGGACCGGTGCACTTTAAGGAGCTGCTTTGAAGTCACACCCCACTTCAAAGCCACATTTGGGTATAAGTGCTGGGGTTTTAACCCTACCAAGACAGTACACTAGTGGACCTGTGAAGAACTCTGCCAGGAGTAAGGACTGCTGTGCTACAAGGATTGCCCCTCTGCTTGACTGACTCATCTAAGGAACTGCTTCATTGCTTTGCTGATCTGCCCTGCTACCTGCTGATCTCTGCCCTACTGAAGATAAGGACTGATCCCATCTCACTTGAACCCAGAGTGACTCCAAGGGCTTGCTTGCTTGCCCCTGTTTTTGGAAGTCTCATGGTCATAAAAGACTTCTTGTAACTCTGCTGGTGCTGCTGGACTCTGCCATCTGTGAGTCCTACCCTTGCCCGAGGTGCCCCCTCCAGTCCTGGGCCTCAGAAGTGGGTTCTGCAGCTGGTTTTCTACAAAACTGATGGATCATTACCACTGCGCTGATTGGAACCAACGCAATGCCTTTCGACGCCGACGCAGTGCTGATCCAAAGATATACATGCGCTGCTCTATGATGCAGTGCTGATCTGAGGTCTTGACTGTGAGGTTCGACTCAGACGCAGTGCTGATCCGACATCCCCACTGCAAGGCACGACTTCGACTCATCGACACGACTGCGTGAATCAGAGCCTATGCATGGTACTCTCTATGACGACGCTTTGCTCCATCCAAGGTACTTTGTCAGAGGGACCTGTATGAGTCCTGTAGTGGGCCTGCCCTCCATCGTGGTTGGCCTGAACTTTGGCTTTACCCCAGTCTAGCGCGTCCTCATGTAACCTTTTAGCGCTATTGACTTGTAAGCACTATTTCTCGTTTCTTCTTTAATGATTCATAACTCTGGTTTTACCTATCGGATTCTTGTCGTTTTGGTCCTGTTTTACTCAGATAATTATTCTCTATTTTTATAAACCTGTGTGGAGTCTTTTTGTGATTCATTGTGTAACTGTGTGTGTTGCACAAATACTTCACACATTGCCTCTTTAGCTAAGCCTGACTGCTCTGTGACAAGCTACCAGACGTTGAACACAGGTTGAACTAGGATTGTAGTCCCTACGTGGACAGGGTGCATACCTGTGCCAACTAGAGAACCAATTTCTAACACATGGCACCACTCTCCCTGCGTGTCTTCTGTTTTGTTGATGTCATTAGCTGCCAAGGGCTGCCTAATCAGAACCACTAGTGATTTACCGGGCCTCTCCCCATCCCTGTAGGCCCTCGCCCATACATATTTGCCCCGATATTTGCTTTCTCTGGCCACCACTTTGTTAAACTCGGCGAGTGTGTCTCTAATTTGCTCCAAATAGAAGCTCTCACCTCTGTGCGTTAACGTCTGATCCAGTGCTTTCAGGTCATTTTACAATCTCGCCAAATGATTGCAAAGAGCATGTAGGACTCCACTATGTTTGGCTATACAGTTACCATGAATGGTGATTTTAAATGCGTCCTAGATTGCCGGCACCGAGCCAACTGAACCCTCATTGTGGGCAAAGAACTCCACAATTTCATTCTGTATTTTGTTGGCGAATAACATATCCGGCAACGTCTCAGGATAAAGATGCCAGCTAAATCCCAATAGTCCAGCTGCAACAAGCAGCCATGCCCCCGAATAATATGTGCCTTCCCTGGTTTGTCTAGCTCTCCAGAATACCACTAAATCAAAATCTCTCAACATTGCAACCATGTGCCCTGAGGCCTGGCCTTTGTAATTAGGCGGGATCTGTAACCATTCTAGGCTCTCTTGTAGAGCACAATTAAAATACCCTCTCCATAAAAGAGAATGTGGGTTGGTGGCAAGTATCCTCCCCCACAAACAGTCAAAAAAACCTGGATCATCAAAGTCAGGACTATAGCAATTGAGTATGGTTATTTTCTGTGTGCCCCTTATCTTCCCAGTCAGTATCATAATGTCCCTTATCTTCTACGAGGAAACACAAAGAGTGAAGAGCATTTCCTTCTTAATTAGGATAGCCACCCCTCATGCATTAGTAGAATATGATGATGAAAGGCAATATGCTGTCCAACTCTGAGCAAAGGTACTGTTCAGCCTCAGTGCTAAGTGGATCTCATGCAGTAGTGCCATGTTAACCTGGTGATGGTCAAGATACGAGAGAACATGCCTCACCTTGAGAGGGTTACTCAGGCCTTCCACATTGCAGCTCATGCACACCAGAGGTGCAGACTTCTTGCCTCTATTAATATCTGCCATTTATTAAGGTATAACATTTGGCCCCTGCCCAGTTGACAGATGATGTTATGCATTTTGGTTTTCCGTTGCATAACTGGCATAAAATGCTAACATGTGGCTCCGTTAATGGCAACAACAACAAACACTGTTAGTCCAAACCCAACAGGATAATAAACCCTCCCACCCATCCCACAGTATCTACTGGGGAAGCCCATGAGGAAACATACACAGGACCGATTACAGTCCACGGAAAATGGGGTAACCCAGAAAGTAGGGCTATTGACCAATCTATAACTCCTTAGTGAGAGACAAGGGTGTCAGAGGGATCCAGAAAGAGGACCTTTTGCCAAGAGTGCAACCCCATAGAGGGGAAGACATCTCAGTCACCCCACTCCCGTGCACCCTCAGCGAAAGGGGAGTAATACATCTATCCACACCAACAGCAAGTCATGTATCACAACAAAGAGTGACATTACATCAGCTTTGTGCAGCAGATAATACAATAATGTATCATGAGATAATAAGCAAAGTTGTCATAGCCACATGAAACCAGCCCTGAGGCAGACATACCCCAGGCCCTCCAGGAGTGGGAGAAGAGCAGAACCTCATACTCAGTCAGGGACAACCAGTGGGGCAGAAGCCTATAGGCCCCAGAGGACCCCCTGCCATGCAGATCATGTCATGGCATCTTACGCAGGAACTCCCTGCCTTTTGTGGGGTTTAATAAGTATGCTGCTTCCTACGGTGTGAGTTACAATGTCAGGCTGGATAAAGCATGGTGTACTGGATGTTTGCTTGTTGAAGTGTCTGCTTGATGGATGTAAATTTTCGACATGCCTCCTGCACCCCTAACGAAAAGTCTGCAAAAGAAGACAGCATTTCCATCAAAGTTTAGTGGACGTTTCTCCCATGCCAGGCGTAGAGCAGTGTCTCGGTCTTTAAAGTTAAGTGGGTGGGCTATGATTAGGCAAGGAGACGCCCAGGGCAGCTGCTTAGAGGTGAGGGATTTATGAGCTCTTTCTACCACTAGCAGCCATGAAAAGGCATATGTGCTGCACAGTGCCACGAGAATCTTTTCAACTTAGTCTTCCAACCTCCCAGTATTGGTAGACTTCTGCACTCCTAATATACAAATGTTATTGTGTCTTCAGTGCGATTCCAAGTCTTCGTTTTTTGCAGCAATAACCCTGAGCACATTATTTCATATTTAGTAGCATTTCCCCCTTCCCTTCCTGGCCATGTTCTGCTCTAGAAAAGTGCTGCTCTTCCTCCTGGAGACTGTCATCATGTTTTTCTAATTTTCAAAATCTCGTATCCATCCTGGCACCAAGGGAATCTATTTTTGAATGTATAGACACCAACCTGCTCTGCACTGTTCGTAGAAGGGTTGTCATGTCATCATCATTGCCTGCCCCCTCCTGCAAGGAGCCCAGTGTACCAGTTGTGGATTGCTTGCAGGCAGTTTATCTCGTGCTTTTCCAGGCCTCAAATTGTAGCATGGAGTCTTTACCATCCACCTTAGCCATCCTGCATAGTCGTTGGTCTGACCCTCTCCCGAGGGGGAGAACAAGATGCAGTGAGCAGCACCACACCCAGTCGGACCAGCTAAAAGGGAAGCACGTTGTTTTTGTTCCTTCACCATGTCCGAGCAGGCAAATGGTGAGGTGCAGATGACAGGTAAGTTAGAGGTGGGGGGTCAGGCCAGCCCCCCAACACAATATGTCAAGGTTCACCCTAGCACTGCCCCAAAGCCTCTAATTTTGGGCTCTCAGAAGGTGCTGGTTGGTCCTTTTGCCCCCATTGCATTACTGGGGTGGGCCTCCATGACAGATCCAGGTCGCCACAGGCATATACAGCCCCTGGGCCTATGCGAGGCAGAGCACGGCCCAGTCCCAGGCACCACACTAAACAGGAGTCATGGGTCCCCTTCCACCATGCATTCCAGTCCAGAGCACCCACAGCAGCCGTTCCTCCAAATCACCAAAGATACTCCTGCCTGTGGGCAGGCCCCCGCAGTGAGTGTCTTCTGACAGGTCTTCTTCCAGTCGCGATTAGGGGGCTGACACCAATCACTCAGCTTGGCTCATCTGCCATATTGCACTGGGCCGCCACTGCTCTCCGGGGTCATCAGCCTAGCAGCGAACGACTCCGCAGGCTTTGAATTTTCCCTTGGTGTTGACACCGGTGTTCACATGGCAGGCTGTTTTATCTGCATTTCATCTTTACACCCTTGCAATTGAGCACATACAATTTCAGATTTATGCCCTTCGACCAGAGAGCCTTAAAGAGGTGCAGCCATCTTGCACATTCAATTCCTACATCATTGTTTACAGTTACCCTCCTTTTTGCAATTGTCATCATTACCACTTCCACCACCACTACTACCCCTACAATTACCACCATCAGCATTATAACCACCTTCATTCGAATCATCACTAGCACCAATGCCATCGCCATTAGCAACGTCATTAAGACTTCTACCAACAACTTGACGATGAACATTACCGTCAACAGTACCACTTCAACCATTATCACCCATACCATTACTACCAGAATCATGACTACCACCACCCCATTACCACAACCTTTACCACAGCCCTTACCACCACCACTACTATCACCATACTCACCATACTTCCACCACCATTTATTTCATCACTAGCATAACCACCCGCAACACAACTACAATTATGACCAACAAAATTACTGCTACTGTTACCACCTCTGATACTAATCCTACCAAAATTGCCACCACCATTATCACCTCTGGCCCTACTACCATTATCACCACCACTAATACCAACATTACTACCATCACCAACACCACCAATGCCATTTACACCACTACTATTATTACTACACCACCCCCATAGCATTGTGCATGCCTTTGTTGACATTTTCATCCACATGAAAGTCATTCCTATTGCCCTTTCCAATGTATGTTAAAATGCATATAACATCTTCACCTTTGCATTCTGTTTCCATTGATTCTGCACTCATGCCATTTCAAGATCTTCAAGTGACAAACCCTACACAAGAGACGCACTGTGACACAAGCCCTCATCACCAGCCGAATGGACTATGGAAATTCCCTCTAAGTAGAAATCGCCGCACACCTTCTACAGAGACTTCAGACCATACAGAACGCCGCAGGTAGACTCATCCTCAGCCTTCCCAGATTACCCCACATCACACCCCATCTCAGGAAACTCCACTGGCTCCCTGTACAGAAGAGATGCCAATTCAAGCTGCTGTCCCACGCACGAAAGTCTCTACACAATCAAGAACCTGCGCACCCACGCATGCACATTTCTTGCGAGAAATGCGCATGCGCATGCGCAGTTCTCACAAGGATTAGCGAGATGGTGAAGAAGAGGAGGAGGGCAGCCCGGGGACGCCGCATGCCAGGTAAGTGGTTTTTAATTTATTTTTTAATCATGTTTAATTACTTTTTATAATTGGGGGGTGGAGGCGGGGGCTGGCCAGCTCCGCTCCGCTGCGGAGTGTGCGGAGATTTGCCTTCTCCGCGTTCTCCGCGGAACGCGGAGAAGGCAAATCTCCGCACACTCCGCGGGCGGAGCAGAGGTCTCCGCCCGGGGTTAGTAATTGCAGTAGAAATAAGAAACTCAAAAGATTTACAATCATCAGGCGATAATACAGTTTTATAGGAATAGGATTTGTGTATTAATACAGAGAATGATAACGGTAATTGAAATTTAAATAACTGGGTAATAATATTCCAAACATCAGACCAAAATGTAAAAATGATAGGAAAATTATAGATTATATGCTGTAAATCTCCAGTAGCAGTTTTCAATTCCAACAATTTGGTGAATCCAAGAGTTTAACATTGAATTATTTAAGTGGGGAACAAAAACATTGATATAAAAGATAAGTATTCGTTTGAATGAGAGTGGCGGAAGGATAAGTAGCGATATTAGATAGCCAGATAGATTTCCATTGTACATTTGAAGATTGTATATTTATGTCTAAAGACCATTTTTGATTTAGAGCCAAAAAAGGGGAAGGAGGAACAGAAAGTTTTTATACACTTTAAAAGCTATATGCCCAGTTCAGCTGAACAGGCCTAGATAAGACTCCATGTTAGATAACTTAGCAAAAGATTACAAATCAGAATAAGTATTACAAATAATATTAGTGAGTAGCTCAAATTTAGGAAATTCAGATTGAGGCAAATGAAACTTGGTACTTAAATCGACAAATGAATAGAACAAATTTCCTTGACAAATATCAGTAATGTAATGTAAAAAATACCAGCATTTACCATGAGCTCTAGAAAGAAATATGCCTATTCAATTTGAGTTTGGGGTTAATCCAAAGTGAAACGTTTTTAGATGATTTAATGTTAATGAGGCATTTGTCATCAAAAGATAGAAGGGACATTTTGGAGGCTGCAATAGTGGGTGAAAGCTTACCAAATTTGCTGTTAGTCATGGTTAAAAAAGCAGGTAGAGGATATGGCTGCAGTTAGTTTTTCTCTAATGTAAGCCATTTGGGGGAGTTAGAAGGATCAATAATTTGGAACCATAGTGAGCACTGTGCAACTAGAAAAGATATGTGGTATTTCTTGAAATCAGGTAAGCCAACTCCTACTTCACGTTTTGGAATTTGTAAAGTTTTAAGACTAAGGCCTGAGTTAGATCTCGGCGGACGGGCTACTTCATCGCAAACGTGATGGATATTCCGTCCTCTGAAATATAAATCTCATTATATCCTATGGGATTTATATTTCGGCAGATGGGATATCTGTCACCGTTGTGACAGAGTAACCCATCAACCGAGATCTAAATCAGGCCCTAAGATGCGCAGGTTTGTTATTCCAAATAAACTTAGAAATTAGTTTAGATAGTTTGGTAAAGAAAGTAGAAGTGAGGCTTAAGGGTAGCATTGCTACAATATAAAGAATTTGTGGTGCAATAGTCATTGTAAGTGTTTCAATACGTCCCCACCAATTCAAATGAAGGGTTGACCATTTATCAAATTTCGCTTTCATGTTGGTTAGTATCTTAGAGCAATTGATTTCAATTTCATTTTTAATGGAATCAGCAAAAGTAATTACTCAAATTCTTTAGTGTCGCTGGTGACCACAAGATGTTGGTATTTTGTATCATTGTAAAATTCCATAAAATATTTAATTGAAAGTATTTTGTTTTATTGATATTCAAAGAATAAACGGAGATAACTGCACACTGTTGAATAATATCAAGAAAAATAGGTAGAGAAGTAATAGGGTCACTTACATATATTAAAACATCATTAGCAGAAGTAGAAACGCTTATCATAGTATTCTTAAAACAACACCAGTATATTGTTTATTAATGTGGAAAGAGCATATGAGAGGTTCAATGGCAATAAATAATAGAGGGCATAGTGGGCAACCTTGGCACATCCCTCGATATAGATTGAATGGAGTAGAAAGGGTACCATTCATATGAATGGAAGCAGAAGGTGTTGAGTTTAACAACAAGCCTACTGGATATTTGAGATCCTTAGCAAAAGAAAGAATATGGCATAATAAATGAGTGTTATGAGCTGACAATCTACCTTCCATGAATCCTGTTTGGTCAGGTTGGATAATGGAGTAGAGGTGATAACCTGTTTGCTAAGATTTTGGAGTATATTTTGCAATCCTGATTAATGAGGGATATCGAACAATAATTTGGAACCAAAGTAGGGGTTTTTTTTCGCATTTATGAGAACAATGATGGTGGCTTCATTAAAAGAACCACCCATCCTGGAAGTATTTTTGAAATTCTGTAAATAATGAAAGTAAAATAGGAGAGTGTTGAGTTTGAAAATATTTGTTAAAATTCAGCTGGGATAATATCTGGACTTGGTGACTTGGAGTTTAATGCTTTGATGGCTGTGCTAATTTCCAAAATATCAATATGATTTTCTATAGAAAGTCTATCTGTCAGAAATTTGAGATAACTGGCATGCATTAATTGACATTATCTTAAAGGATTGTAGGTTTATGATACAAGGAGGTATAAAAAGATAAAATCTCTTTGATATCTCCTCGGTACCAGTAAGTAAGGTGCCATCAATTCTTTTAATTGCATGTATTTGAGTGTTTTCTTTTTAAATGCATAGGTAGTTGGCTAAAAGTCAGCCTGATTTGTTTGAGTTAAAGTGAACATTTGATATTTCATTTGGCATAAGTAAGCCTGCTCTTTTACTTAGCATATTGTTATATTCATATCTGTGTTTCTGAAGTTGAGATTTGTATTGTGGATCCCTTGATGAGATGAAAAGCTAATCAAGATCTGATATCCATTTCTCTAATGTGGAAAAGTGAGCATGAAAGGCTTTATTTTCATGAGCCATAATAGATATTGTGGCTCATCGAATAAATGCTTTAAATGTGTCCCGATGGATAATTTTGTAGTGTCTTCAGAGTTATTGCTAAGAAAATAATCATTTATGGCAAATGCCAATTTTGAGGAATTAGTTGGATTGAGCACTATATCAGCATTCATTGTCCATCTCTTGTTGGTAGGTCATGAATCTGATAGAGATAGAGAGAAGGAGATTAAAGCGTGATCAGAAATTGTTACAGGCTGTATATTGGAGTCAATAATCATGTGGCATAAGTTACATGAGGCTAAGAACTAGTAACTCCTGGAGAGAGTGGAGTGCGTGTTAGAAAAGAAGGTACATTCTTTGTCTGTAGGGTGTGCTAACCTCAAAAAATCAATTAATTCAGTAGCAGAAAAAAATGACTTCAAAAGGTGAAAACATTTATTGGGTCAGAATTTGAATGTCGAGTGTCGTGTAGCTCCTATAAAAAGTATACAGGATCTGCACGTTTAGACAACATACACTGTAAGATTGGTGTCTGACTGATTCCGGACACCCCCACCGGTTATGCTGGCTTTTGTACCAACTAGCTCACAGTGCCACTAGAATCTCCTCTTATCAAGGAGAGAAGAGTTCCTGGCAACCATCGAACAAGACAACCCTGATCCCTCAGGACCGTGGAAGCAATATACTACCTTTCGTTCAGTCACTCGTGCTTACTTAGTCTGTCTCAGAGAGATACACAGAATAAACAGGCTGGGCGTTTTCAAAAAGCATTTATTGAACAGTTGTTCTTCTGGTGTAGAATAGATGAGCTGCAACAACCGTTAGACAGTATAAGATATAAATGATTAACAGTGCTATAAAGGTAAATGGATGGTATAGTTCTACCATCTTACAATAGTCATGAATACATACGAGTATATAAAACACAGGATAAAAAGATGCATACTCCTACGATGCCGCCCTAACTAGATGTACCTAAGTGTACCTAGCGTGGGTGTAGGTGTTAAGCCAAGAATCCCTCTAGGGTCTAGTCAACCCCATTACCTGAAGTGAGAGACTGTGGGACCCCGTCCTGGTCTTGAGTTGGACACCCCGCGAGGGATGTTATACCACTGCGAGCTGGAGTATCTGCATGCAGGAATCTCAGCGTCTCTGGTCAGTGTGTCGGCCGGGAAGTCTCGGTCTCCTCTATCTATCTTAGCAAGATGTGATGTATATATACACCCATAGGTCTCCCCAGGGGTCCCACCTCGCTGTATTACTGTGTCGGCCTAAGGATGACGTCGGGCATGAACTTTGTACATAGATATTACACAGGAGATGGTAGTCCTGCTGTGCTTCCAAGAATCCTCATGCATAATGTATGAGATTTCGAACTAGTCAAAACCAGCGTTCTGAATGCAGTGTCATATCTTGGTAAAAGGTCAGTCCCTGTAAACCGTGACAAGTGCAATGTAGGGAAGGATATAGGTGAAGGGTAATGAAGTTACCGTGGCCTATATTATGGTACCTATATGGAATATAACACCCACTCCTCTTCCGAATGGACGACATAGTTAAATACTAAGCGTACTATTACGCTGATTAGATACTGGTACGCAAAATAGTCTAAAAAACATTATTTACTTGTTTACCTAAAAACAATGTTAAAAGGTTCTAAAAAATCTTTAAAAACTTTAAAAAGGAAATTGTCATGCAAGCCATAGCTCTAACGTGTCCGGAGGTATAGTTCAAACTACTATAAGCATTTGAAAGCCATGCATGCTCAAAAGAATGTCGATTTTGTTATGGAGTTCCAATTTTTCATTTTGTTTTCCAAAAAGTCGAATTTTTCCCAGCACACGACGGGCCAAATGAGTCAAATGTTTATGTGTCCTGGCTGGTAGATGGAACATTCTTGTTGCCTGCCTCTGCAGACGACATTCCCTGTAACACCTCGCAGATTATGTCAATTGAGCACAGATGATCTTTTGTACTGTCCACAACCGATGCTGGGGCAGTCTATGCGCCATCCAAGGCCTGGGTGTCAGAGGAGGAGCTGATGTCCATACCAACAGGAGCTGATACTACCTGCGGTGGCTCTAGGAATGCCGCCATCATCATAGGAATACGCTGGGGACACAGCAGAGCATGGGCGGTTATCGGGTCCAGTAAAGCATCAACGTCCGGTTGCGCACATGATGGGAGTGTCAAACAGAGATCTAACACACATTCTTCTCCGCAAAACAGACATCGGAGGACAGGTAAGATGCAGTCCATCCAGATGGTCTAAATGACAAGAACCAAGATGCACTTAGTTCTCTTAGGCGAGGTGTGCCTAGATGTTGTACCATGGGATCACGGTATTTTCGCTCCAGGAGTACTGTTTCCATCTCCTTGGTGACTGGGACGTCCATTGCGTAGCAGAAAAATTACGATCAGGATACCTGCTATTAGAAACAGGATCAGCGGCAGTCCTCCAAAAATGCTTCCAAATACAGAGTGTATAAAGTTTGGTATAACTGCGAGGACCGTCTGAAAGGTGCTTAATAGTCCAGAACCTATGGTCTTAAATAGCTGGACGATGCCTGTCGTATCAGACATGTTAAAGATATGATTTACTATTTTTGCGAGATGGAAGGGGCAGTTTGTACGTATGAGTGCTTGTATCTCTGCCGAAGACCTTATGATCTGGAGATCAAAAGTCTCTCGAGCGGAGGTTAAGGGCACGGATTTCTGTAAAAGCATGGCTTTCATTCTGCTCAGAGCATTTAGCGAAGGCCATAACGGCGCCTCCCTGACTGTATGTGTTGGTGGAAACAATACTTGATACAGCAAGTAACCCTGGAGATCACAGTTTCCAGATATGCGATGCCCGGAAGCCTCCCACAGCAACCTTCATCGTTCAGCATCAAGTAACTCCCATTTGAAAGTAGCCTGAACACTGGGGTGATCACGGCAGCTGGGGCACCCCTTAAGTGACAGGATAAGTTTGCTACCGAACCGTTACATGCCCCATGAAGCATTATATCCTGGCATATGAGTGATCCACTTAAGGTATTCTTGCAGTTTGTACCGCTCAAAAACACTTCTCTTTCCCCACTCCGGCATCAAAATCTGTGCAGTAATTCTCAAGATTCCTTGATGAATTCCCTACCCATTTCTTCATATCTGCCTGCCTGCTTTTGTTCAAGGCAATATTGGAATTGAAAAGTAGTGACCGGAAGAGTTATGTGGCGTGGATTAACCATGCTGTGGACGGTGACTCTGCCACTGTAAAAGCTAATCTGTCCAGTTTTTCAATACGCAGCATTGTATATTTTGCTCCCCTTTGTGCCATCTCTATCTGTTTTTTCGTTAGAGTGTATGAAGAAAACAGAGACGTGCTGTTTATGAAACGCCAAGGCACATAGCCTGCGCGCAAAGATTGCAGCGTCCAGTTTAATAACATAATAGAACGCAATTGTGATTGCCTGTGCTGTAATATGGACAAATCCTGTTCTAGTACATCAATAGCAGAAGATACAATGTTGCCCAGTGAATATATCCTGTAGGTTAGTGTAGTTAACCTATTGTCAACCACTGCTAGAGCTTTCTCTAGGTTTATACGATCTATTTCTCGTAATCTTTCTGCGGCCTCTTGTGAAATTTTCCAAATCTCATTATAGACAGCATAATAGAAACGTTTGTGACGTGGCTTCCTAGGACCTAATAAAAAATCCCATAGGTCCACATCCTCTGTAAGTAAGGATAAGTGTTGTTTCACATGTGTAAGTATTGAGGTCTTTAGCCAATCGAGGCATAACTTCCCAACACTGTATGATGTCACTACCCCTGGGTGTTCTCTCTGTACATAGCATGGGTCTGGCCTGTTGATACTAAACCCTTTGGTTTTACCCATGAATCTTTCCTGACAGCTATTGGTGTCTGTGGGCCAAATCAACCATCCCTTCCAATCGGGGTCTGATCTATTGTATTGCATGATCATATCTAGCGTAATCCCTTCTTGTGATGTTATGTTACCCTCGGTGTGTGATGGTGTGGGCATCCGAGGTGTATTCAAATCTTTGTTCTTGGCTAGTCCAAGACAGGCCGTTTGTTGCACTGTTTCATTCAAAAACATGATTTGTTGAGGAATAAGGCATGCTCTAAATAGTGGCTCTGTTCTCTGGACCTGCCAGTCTCTAGTACCCCAGACAGATTTTAAGACTATGGTGTCTTTCCACAAGTCGAAACCTTGTTCAGACAACTGGGCAATGAATGAAGCAGAATAAATCTGTTTGGTGTGTGTCAACATATTTTTCTGTGCTGGTGCTGGTGCAACCTTATAATAATGTGAGGCTGGATCTGACGTGTTAAACCCTGAAAACTATGGAAACTTCTGTGCAAATGTTTTTGAACTGCTTTTCGGCAGTGTCGGATAATGTTCCCATTGGTGGTATGTGAAAACATTTCTGGGATTAGCAGATTTATGCAGAAAGTGATGACCATTGTTGATAGCAATACATTGTTTCAAACTCTGTTGTGTCTTCCAACATTTCATTATTAGAAAAAGCAGCAGATTTTTCTAAATCAGACAACATATTATTTACAGTTTCATAATCCCAATCATCGGAAAATGTACTGGAGGTAATGATATCACTTAATGAAATTTTAAATAAATGTGGTATTTTTAAAAGTTCGGTCGGGCCAAATATATCGTAATTAACCTTGTCCCACACTATACCGTCAGGTATAGGAACTGCTGAAATGTTCACTGATGATAGGTCTCTTTTTTCACGATGTGAATGATAGATGGGGTTTCAGAATCACATTCACTTTTTGTGCTGCAGAGCTTTCTCGAAGATAAGTTCCATTTATAAGCATACTAAAGACAGTCACTAAGCCTATCCAGAAAAGAAAGAAAAGTATCCCAGTGATTACCCAGAGTTCCACCCAAGGTGATACCAGGTAAGTCTTTTTAAGAAAGTTCAAAAAATCTTTAATTTGTTGCTGGCAAGTTTTTTGGGCTGGCTTCGTTTCAGGTTCACTTGGATCCGATGAAAAAGTATCAAAGTCAATGAAATAGCTAGATGCAGTTCGATCAGTTTTCGGTATTTCCGCAGGTCTTGTGGACACTGTAGCTTGCTCTTGTTGAGGCATGTTGATGTAGATATCTGTTTGGTCGAATTGAAATTTGTCTTTCATTTGAGTTCTGATTTTGAACTTCAGTTTCAAGAGGAACGAGTTCCATCACATTGTTGCATAGTCCGTCATTCCATGCTGATGACTCTTCAAACGTGATGAGTCTTTCTGTTTGAACTTCTTGTATAGTTGCCAGAGGAGGGTGTCTGTTACTCTGGAGTCCACCTGGCCTACTATTCAGTATCGGCCACATAGTGTGGTTTGTTCAGGTCTATTGAGACAAATCTTTTCTCCTTTTTACCGGCAAGGGATGGCAGAAGTACAGTTCTTGTTCCTTCAACTGCCAGGACAGGTACAGGCTTTCTGTATGATGGCCCAAACTCTTTCTTGTCCGCTTTTTTTTCTCTGACCAGGTCCCCAACTTTAGGGAGCCAGACAGGTCTTCCCGTGACAGACTTGACTTCCCCAGTGGCGGTTCTTTTCACCTGGACGTTACTTTGTAGTGCTCTGGATTCATTTAGGTTCTGTAAAACAGCCAAACGTTTATGGATGTCAAAATTTTTCCCATCCGCCACTGTGCCTTAACTATCAAGATCAGGTACACACATTCTCGTCCCGAAAAGGACCTCATAAGGAGTGACACCCCCTAGAGGGCTTCTTGGCTGGTTATTCAACGCCCTTTGAACTCTATACAGATGTTTTACCCAACTTCCACCCGAGCCTAATACTCTAGCTGTTAAAGACTGCTTTAAGTCCCGGTTTTTCCTCTCCACAACCAAATTTCTCTTGGGATGGTACGGAGAGGAGTACCGCAATGCTACACCCAAACTTCCCATGGCTTCTTTGTAAGCCCTAGAGCTAAATGCGGGGCCACGGTCAGAATGTACTGTGCCAATTGCCTATGTCCCTATAAAAACTCGCAAATCTTTTATAACAGTTCGAGCGTCAGCCGAGCGCTGGGGCCACACCCATAGGAATCTAGAGCAGGAACCCACTGCAACCATGATATACTTGTAAGCCCCATCAGATTGTAAGGGGCCGCAGTGGTTCAAATAGACACAAGCGAGCGGTTTGTCTGATATCAGTAATGGTGTCTGCGCTGGACGTGTTATGGTGGAGCCTTTCATCTGCTGACAGATGTCGCATTTCAAGACATAGTCCTTAGTTTGCTTTGTTAATCCTGGCCACCAGTAGCGTTGTTTCAGTAAGGAAACAGTCGCCGTAACTCCTGCATGTGCAGAACCTATACCCTCGTGTGCTGCTAGAATTAAACCTAACCTGCGATCCATATTCGGTATTACTCTATCCCCCACTCCAGGAATTTGAGCAAATGGAACATTGTTTGCATCTAAGTTGTAGGAGTACTTGAGTGGAAATCTTTTTGGTACTGCTGAGTTATTGCGTGTGGCAATATTCGCAACCATTATCTCACCGTCTATTCTCGTTTTTGAATGAGTGATTGCAGCTACGGAAGCCGTGCATACAGCCCCCTTTGCGGCATTGTCAGCCAATGAATTCCCTTCAACGTGAACGCCATCACATTGACGACTCAGTGTATTTATCACGTGAGCCCTTGGTAGTTCGTTTTTCAACTCCACTACCTGTTCCCATAGTGTTTTGTGCTTTATTGTGCCATTCTTTGCATCTTTAAACCCATTCTGTCCCCAATTATGTAAATATTCATTGTATGACTGCACACAGTAAAAGGAATCACACACGATTAGTGTGGGGAATTCTCGATCCGTATTTACTAGTGCCAGTAATGGTGCTTTTAATTCTGGCAACTGTGCCGTGCAGTCTCCTAAAGATTGCATTTTCGTACAACTCGGACGGAACTTTCCATCCTGTATGCGTCCCTTAACGATAGCACATGCGGCCCTGTATTGCTGCTTACTCCCTATGGCCGGTTGAGCAGAACCATCAGTGTAAATTATATATTCATATTGATCTAGAGGCATTATTCCATTTGGTAGAGGATATTCTTGTTCGTATTGCAGGAATGCTTGTGTTTTTAGATTTGGGTCATACCTGTATTCTACATCTGTTGCAGTAAGAGAATTAGCCCATTGTATCCATCTTGAATGTAAGGCTTTAGCGTTAGGAACGCTTGCCTTTGTCGCAGCTTCTAGGGCTGGAACTGGGGTAACGACAATTATACGCTTCCCTTGAGCCAGTGCTCTTTCTCTTTCTACAGCAGTCTGTACTGCCGTTAGAATTTTCTCTGCTGATGCAAAGCGCATCTCAGCATTTGTGTACAAATGTGATTTGTACGCTATTGGTACCGTTTCACCTTCATTATATGTTAGGTAGGTGTATCCTGATTGACCCGCAACTATACGGATCACCAGGTTGCGTACGTTTACGCGTGTCTGTAAATGTTTTGAAGCTATCATGTCAGCTTGCAGGGAATGAAGGATATCTGTGTGTTCCTGTGTCCATTGTCTAACTGAAAAGTCAGGTTTTATTAAATCGTAGAAAGGTTTTACTCTTTCTGCGTAATCCAAAATGTATGTTCTGCCAAAGTTCAGGAATCCCAGGATCAATTGTAAATTTTTTACTTTTTTTGGAGGTTGGAGCAGCGCACACTTTTGTAAAAAGTTGGCTGCTCGGCTCTTTCCTTCACTCAAAAGCTCATATCCTAGAAAAAGGACATTAAGGTGCGCTATCTTCGACTTTTTAAAGTTGAATTTGTAACCCTCAGAGGCAAATCCCAAATTATGGTATTCACCCTGTTCAAGTGTTCCTCCAGGTCATCATCCATTAGATAAATATCATCCACATAGGACAATGCCTCTTCATCCAGATTTTGAAGAAACTCAGTTACCCTGGCTGAAAACAACCCCGGGCTGTTCTTATACCCTTGGGGGAGTCTACAAAATTGTCCCTGAGAGCCTAACACGGAGAATGTGGTTAAATAACTGCTTTCAGGCGCTATATATTGGCAGAAAAATCCATTTGCGATATCTATCGTTGTTTTGTATTTTTTCCGCACAATGTTATTCATTAATTCGTCACTGTGTGCATTTTGAACTGCAAATGTCTTAGTGCAAGGGTTTAAATGTCTGTAATCCAAAACTAAATGATATGTATTGTCCGGTTTTGATACGGGAAACAAAGGGTTATTCATTTGAGAGGTGCAAGTTTCAATCACCCCTTGGTATTCAAGTTGATCCAAGATCTCCCTGACCTTTTTTTTAGCTTCTTGCTTTATTGGATACTGCCTTTGTGCAGTTGGCATATTTTTTAATGGAATTACGTGGTGGATTGAATCCTCATCCCATACAACATGGTTTTTGTATAATGCAGGGGCTTGGGCTATCGCCCACTCCCGCGCATATGTATATTTTAGGTGTTTGAGAATATGGTCTGAGAATGCTGGTAAAATGACTGTTTCTCCTCTAGGGCAGTCCATGACGAATGCTGGCGGGCAATCTTGTTCAGCTAACAAAATGTCATAGCCAAACGTTAGGTTCTCCCAAAAGAGACCTTTAACTGTCCTGCATTTGTCCCCTTCTATTTGGAGTGTTATTTCATATAACTTGTGCGGGACACTTACCCTAGTATCAGGTGTTTCTACCGTGATATAATCATTCAAGTCTGCTGTCACCAGAAATTCCATCAGGTTCTGGCGAGCTATTGTTACTTCTGCCGCACTGTCTAGCATCGTCAGAGCCCATTCCCCGTTCAGTAGTCGAGTCCTCAGAATTCTGGGCATGTCTGATCTTTAGACCTGCAACCTTCTTATTTTTGAACTGTGGCTTTTGTTTTGGTTTGTCTTCTTTTTTGGAAGTATACTCTTGAGCATGTTGCCTGTCTCTGGACTTTGTGCACTCTTCTTGTCTGTCTGACCGTCCTTCTCTCTCGGAGTTTTTCGTTGAACCCTGAAAGGAACGAGAGGAACGTGTATCAGTATCCTGATACCTGTCAGGTTTCCTAATATTGTCCCTATTCCTAAGGTTATACCTTCTTTCGGAGGGCTCCTTTGGAGGAGATCTACCTCTGGATTGAGATCTGTTTCCTTTTACTTTTAGCTTTTTATTATTGTCCCACTTCTTTTTTGATGAAGCAGGTGTCTGCTTGATGGTCTCCTTTTCGGGATTACCCATCAGCTGTGGTTTTAATGCTTTTCCACCCAAACTGTCCCTGCCTAATTCTGAATATATAGTTTCAATTATTTTAGGTAGTTCGTGCTCCTGTTGTAACGGACTGAACTCCCTTAGGCGTTGGCGGATAGCCACTGATGCTGCCTCTCCTTTAATATTTGCTAATATTATGGCTGATACCTGGGCATAATTACCTAGTAATTTCACCCCTAAGTTCAGAGCAGGCTCTGCTCCGTACTCATTTTGTATTTGTCTTAATACATCTGGTATTACTGCCAATGATGGGATACCATGAGTTCTGGTATATATGGCAGCAAAACCTGTACCCCAAGAGGTACAATCCTCTATCTGTGGTGTTATCCCCATGGGCAAGCAGATTGTCAGCATTCTATGTTTTTCATATGGGCTAGTATTTGGAAATACTGCTTCTAGCTGAGTTATTTTCTGAGCCACCCAGAATGGCATTTGTTCACGTTTTGGGGGCATTTTACCCATTACTGCGTGTAACGTTTGTGGTGTAATTTTAGTTGCTGTATTTTGAACTGGAGTTGTGTTTGTTGTAACTGTTGCCGACTGGACTGTAAGCGTCCTAATGACAAACTGCATCATGTTTCTGTAAATTTTTAATAATTCTTTGTGAAGTATGAGTAAGTCTCCTCCTGGCATTGTTTTGATGTCAGGATGTGGTGTGTAGGCCACTAATATTGGCCTTCTTGCTCCTTCTCTTCCGAGCGGACCGAGTCTTTCTCTACTTCTTGTATGGGGGAGGGTGCCTTTAAACCAGTATAAATGTTCCTGGTACATGAGCGGAACTTCAATGTCCTCTGACGGACAATATTCTGCTGGTGGTTCATCTTCTGTGTAGTAATGAAATGTTTTTGTTCTTGCATTTGCTGCTGGGAATGTAACCCACGAATAAAATACCTCTGTTCTGTATGAATCGTGTGCCTCAATCACAAAAGCTACTACACCACCCCTAGGTGTTAGACCATGCGCAAGCAGTTTCAGGGTGACTGCATTTCTAATGTTGCCCGCAATATGTATTGCGTCAGCATCTTCCTCGTCTTCCAAGAGTGGTAGTGGCTGGTCTAGTGACCTGGTTAGTCATTGTGTTTAGAACACGTAATAACTTTTCAAGGGAACTAAGATAAGGTGTTTTGCACAATTTTTAGTAACACTGTGTCCTTCAAACTTGATTAACCAAGAGCTAATAAATAGGATTTTTCGCCGATTCAGCTGTGGTGGAGTTTGTGCCCTCCCACTCCAGACGTCTCTGGGGATTTTGTGAGTAGGGGTCTCTGAGACTAGCACGACTGAACTACTCAGATTCTACTGTTAAATAAGTACCCAACCAACGTTGGGCGCCATTTCGTGTAGCTCCTATAAAAAGTATACAGGACCTGCTTGTTTAGACAACATACAATGTAGGATTGGTGTCTGACTGATTCTGGACACCCCCACCGGTTATGTTGGCTTTTGTACCAACTAGCTCACAGTGCCACTAGAATCTCCTCTTATCAAGGAGAGAATAGTTCCTGGCAACCATCGAATATGACAACCCTGATCCCTCAGGACCGTGGAAACAATATACTTCCTTTTGCTCAGTCACTTGTGCTTACTTAGTCTGTCACAGAATAAACAGGCTGGGCATTTTTAATAAGCATTTATTGAACAGTTGTTATTCTGGTGTAGAATAGATGAGCTGCAACAACTGTTAGACAGTATAAGATATAAATGATTAACAGTACTATAAAGGTAAATGGATGGTATATTTCTACCATCTTACAATAGTCATGAATACATACGAGTATATAAAACACATGACAAAAAGATGCGTACTCCTACGATGCCGCCCTAACTAGATGTACCTAAGTGTACCTAGCCTGGGTGTAGGTATTAAGCCAAGAATCCCTCTAGGATCTAGTCAACCCCATTACCTGAAGTGAGAGACTGTGGGACCCCGTCCTGGTCTTGAGTTGGACACCCCGCGAGGGATGGTAGACCACTGCGAGCTGGAGTATCTGCATGCAGGAATCTCAGCCTCTCTGGTCGGTGTGTTGGCCGGGAAGTCTCGGTCTCCTCTATCTATCTTAGCAAGATGTGATGTATATATACCCATAGGTCTCCCCAGGGGTCCTACCTCGCTGTATTACTGTGTCGGCCTAAGGATGACGTCAGGCATGAAATTTGCACATAGATATTATACAGGAGATGGTAGTCCTGCTGTGCTTCCAAGAATCCTCATGCATAATGTATGAGATTTCGAACTAGGGAAAACCCGCGTTCTGAATGCAATATCGTATCTAGGTAAAAGGTCAGTCCCTGTAAACCGTGACAAGTGAAATGTAGGGAAGAATATAGGTGAAGGGTAATGAAGTTACCGGGGCCTATATTATGGTACCTATATGGAATATAACAAGAGGAACGGTCTAAAAGATGGTCCCGGATAAGATTAAAGTCACCTCTCATAACAAGGGGAGCATTGTCTACATGTATTATTTCAGTATTAATATTTTCCCCATAAGAAGGATCATCTAATGTGGGAGCATAAATGTTAACAAAATTTAAAATGTGGGTATCCACTTTAACTTGTCCATAAACATATCTACCTTCTGAATCATAATGGTGAGTTAGTATTTGTGTATGAACTTTGCGTGACAAAAGTATAGCTACACCATTTTTACGTCCTGCACATGGTGATGAAACTATATCTCCTACCCATCCCTTGGACATTGAATGTAGGATTTTGTCATCTATATGAGTTTCTTGTAAAAAACAAATACCAGCGTAAATTTTTTTTTAAATATTCAAAAATTTTGCGTCGTTTGACAGGATGTCATAAACCCTTAACAGTCAAAGAAATAACAGTTAGGGCCCGATTACGAGTTTTGGTGGTGAGGGGGCAGGTGATACTCTACCGCCGTGCCCCTGCACCACCAAGACTCACCGCCGCCACCCACCCACCAGATTACAAGTTATTTGTAGTCTGGTGGGCAGGCGGCGCGGCATTCCCAGTGCGGAGCTTCTTTCAAAGGCCGCGGTGCCTTCGAAAAAGGCACTACAATGGGAATGCCTTACAAGGTTACTGCACTGCATGGACTGAATAGTCGATGCCGAGCAGGAACTTTTGAGCATGCAGACAGGAGGGCACATGTTATGCCCCCCTGTGTGCATGCATAAGCGTAGGAGGCACAGGAGTCCCTGTAGGGCCCCCTTTGTTTCCTCTCCTCCAGGGTTTACATGAGGAGGAACAGCCATGTAAACCCTAGAGGAGAGGAATCTCGTAATATGCCACCTAACATATATGAAGTTCATCAACCAAGACCTCATATAAAATGGAACACTACAGACGGAGGTACGAAGCAAACCTAGCCGCAATGCTATGATATCGATATAACGTCAATTACTAACAGGGAGTGAACTTTAGCCAGTAGAAACTGAAGGTTGAGACTCCATGGCAATGGGATCATATTGGTCTAAAAATTGTTTCAAGTCTGAAGGTGAGGAGAAGGACTTAGAAATATCATTTTTCCAAACCTAATTTTTCCATATATGCATTGTAGAAGGGTCGAAGAGTCCATAATTATATCCAGCATCTCAAAATGTAGGTCGCAATTCTGAAAATTGTTGCAGAATTTTCACTGTCTCTTTGGCGAAATCTTGGTGAATAAAGACTTTATTTCCCTCAATCAGAAGGTTTGGGATTTCTCGTGCAGCCTTTTTAATGAGAAGGAGACTATGGTGTATCAAAACTTTAAAGATTATTTGTTGTGTTTGTGTTTGATGAGGATTGTGATGAGAGGTAATATGGTGATCCTTGTCAAATTCGAATCGTTCTGGAAATTTAATATTTAGGAGATGTTGTCTAAAGAAACGTGTAAGTACGAGAAAAATGTTGTGTATTTGGTAGTGTGTGGGTTGCTTAGTACGAGGGAGCAATCAAAATGTAGATTTGTTTGTGGCGTCTTTTCGTGAATTTATTTGTATATGTTTTTGCGTTGGTTGCTTGATACGAGGAAGTAATCAAAATGTAGGTTTGTTTGTGGCGTCTTTTCAGCTACATATGCTTTTCGGGTTTCCGGACGGATGAACCCGTAAACCCAGGGAGGAGAAATAAGCAATAAGTTTGACTGATAGAGTGCGGGGGAATTTGATTAGAAAAATGAGTTTCAGACATATTTTGACATATGGTGCTCTATTCATGGTCTTATTTTTGAGTGTAGATGGGAGTTTATGGAGTGTCTGTGAGAGATGTTTACAGGCAGTCTTGTTGTTTAAGAGATGTCGATAAATGCATTAAAAAAACAGGTGTGGATTACTTGAGACTAGTGTTGGGGCCTTAGACCGGGTGAAGTCTTATGTGGGATACTTGAATTTCTGACCGCACGTGGTGGGACTTTAAAGCATGCAGCCAGTACTAACTCTTACAAGAGTGGAAATGTCATGCTCATTGATGCGACATGAAGTAGCTGTAAGATGCCATGGTGGGAACATAGCCCTTGGCTACAATCGTTTAAACTCCCAGACTCTGTACTACAAATGTGGGCACACAATGTATTGTTTAGCCCGCCCTGAATTAAAAGACTGTGGCTTTCTATGCTTTATCATTATGGATTGGCACAGGATGATGAACACCTGAATTATGTCGGCTCCCTCTTCTACGTGGTTTGGTGATTTCTGAACATCTGACAATACCAAACGGAAACAGGATTTGACTATTTCGTGAACGCATCTACAGGTATAATCAATTGCTGGTCACCAAACCACATACAAAATGACAAGGGGACTTAATGTTTGAGGTACTTCACTTGTTAATGACATTATGCAGAGTATATTAGTTCCAACAAAGTTGCACGAGAATTGATGATGCCATTTTTGAGTGCTACCTGCTTACGGTGTCACTTATTTAATCGGTGAATGATAGTTTCTATCACAGGGGGTCACGTGACAGATTCTCCTGCACTTATACCCTGTGAAGACTGTCTGAGTGTCACTACCTAGTTACAATTGCTTTTTTCGGTGTCTTTGGGTGTGATTGAATTTTTGTCATAAAAAACTTGTATGTGTGTTTATATCTTGCATGCTTACTGTTTCTAGTCTTTGAAGGATGACTGAATTGAAAGTATAAGAGGACCATTGGATCTATACTAGGAGTATGGCATGTTCTATTATGAACAACTCTTATTGAATACTACTTAGAGTGGTAAGCCTACTGATATGAACATAGTATTTTTGGTTTCAGGTCACTATTAGGGCTATATGATGAATGACTACACCCCTTTTTTTGCTTATTAGTTAATATGTTAGGAATTACAGACTTTTTCTTTCATACACAACTGTTTGTGCACTTTTCTTCTTATTTCTTTCTTTTTGGCATGTGCATGATCTGCGTGTCTGGATAGAACATGGGTTCAGTACAGGATTATATGAACTTTTACTATGAAAAACACTTGTGGTATATTGTTTAAAGAAATTGAGCTTTTTTACCTTAATAAAAAATATATATATGTGAGTTTAGGTTTTTGTGCTGTTGTCTTTTAATGTTTCTCACTGTTGGGTATGATATCACTCTCTTTGTCAAGATTCACTGTATATATTGTTTCGTGTTTCTTTAAGTGGATTTAATTATTTGTCTTTACATGTATGTGATGTTTTCTGTAATTTAGTCTTAAATTTGATTATATTTTTGTATGTGTTTGCAGCCCTGAAGAAGCCCTTGTTGTTGGGTGAAACGCGTTGGCTGAGCCTATATGCCTAATTAAGAAGAATGTGAATAAAGAATCTTCTTGCTTACACTGGAAGCTGTGGATTGAAATTGTTGGGACTCAAAACTCTTTAATTTTTGTGATTATTGCCTCTCATTCTGTTATTGAGCCTCTTCTCATAGCTACATATATAAAAAATAAACAAATATATGAAGCATCCTCTGAACATATTGTTATGGGACTCCTCTGCATAAACGATACACAACTGTCTAAAATGTTCAACAAAAAGCACAATATTTCCAAGAGGTTGATAGATGAAATGTAGTATGAAGAGTAATCAACTTGCAAAACTTCTAACAGACTCTCAAACAAGGAATATCATTTTGGCTACTTAAATCCTCCCACCCTCATTTGTTTCAGTATGTCTATCATCCAGATGTATGAACAAGCTGATTGCAAATAGTGGGTGCAAATAGCACACTGACTTTTTGCTCCTGCCTGTCATTTCGCCATGTGACCTATGTACTAAAAAGTTGCATACCAAAATGCCCATTGGTAGGGGGTTATTCAATGACCCATCCAGTGAATATTTATTAGGTGGTTGTGATTTGCAACCCCCTGCAATTTTCTACCAAATGCAGAGGTGGTTACCTGCAAGGGACGGCATATCTCCATCCCTGCATTTGCGTTCCAAAACATGTTTGTAAAGTACATAGGTTCCATAATGAAACAAGAGCTGATTTACAAAAAAGAAAAGTCCCATTTGAGAAGACATTGGGGGCAGCAGGCAGTGGTCCTCTCGACCCCTGCCTACTCCCTCAATGGCCACCTGATATCAGTCACCATTTTGTGGTTACAAACCCTGTAATTCTGTGATTCGTAGGGCTTGCTATCATAGATTGGTTTCGTGCATTTGGTCCTCTTAGCAGTTTACCAAAATAATCACCAATTAATGTAATGGGAAGATGCTTAAAGATTAAATAATATTTAAATTATTACAAATATATGGACTTATAGAGTATAATTATAACAGCCATTTCTGCATAATGAACATCTGCAGGTTGATCTGTTTCTGATGTTTTTATTGAGGATTTCAGTTTCCACTGGCCATGTGAAAATAGGTGCAAAAACACATTTTATACACTGCCTCATATGAAAAGCCATAAGGAAGCAGCACATAACAGTCTGTGAGTGCACACACTGGTTGTGTACAGTTATAGGGACCAAGACCAAATTAGCGTTCTTGTGGGCACAACATCTTGTGCGTCCCTCATTCAAAAGGATTAGGCAGGGTAATGTGCTGAGCCATTACTAATCTTTCTTCCACACACCATGAGTTGTTGGTGTACGTATTTGATTCAAACTTTCCAATGAAGGGTTAGGAATCCGCATTTATTAATTCCCTTCAGTGGTTCTTCAGCTAAAAGCATTCCCTACATAAAATCATGTCTTGCTAGAAGTGTCCTTTCAATAGCAGAATCCTGTTAGAAATCTATGAGGCAGGCTGGGTTATTCCTGTAAAATAGGCCCTAACTAGGGGCCTTTAACTAGGGTTCCCTCTTTCTTTTACTGAGAATACAAAACAGATCTGCAAAACGACTCAATCTGATATCTCAAGTTCCTACTGGTGCCCTATTTAAAGACTTATATTGTCTACTGATTAAGACTTGCACACAATTGAAGCCTCTCTGTTTAGAATGCAAAGTTCTGCTCTGTAAAAACTTTACATATCCCTTGACCTACATTTATGCACTGTCAAGCCACCTTAAACCATCCAGGTATGTTTTCTTTCATCCCAAGGTTTAGTAGGCAGAGGTGTGTTGAAAACAGAATTTCTCAGATGGTTCCAAAGTCGTTGAATTCTTTGGCACTGAGGCTTTGGAAAACAGCTGACATTTGCAGTTTCTGTTTTTTAAACAAATCGTTATTGAGGTTTTACAAGGACATACATAAATATGAATGTGAGCAAATATTCATTAGATTCAGCAGGTATATATAAAGCAATATCACAATGTGTTTTTGAGCATGTACTCCTCCTTTTTTATATTGTAGTAAACAAGAAAAGGTCCCAATTCCTTTTTAAGAAAAGCTGTTTTTTATTAAAGTCAATGAAATAGCTAGATGCAGTTCGATCAGTTTTCGGTATTTCCGCAGGTCTTGTGGAAACTGTAGCTTGCTCTTGTTGAGGCATGTTGATGTAGATATCTGTTTGGTCGAATTGAAATTTGTCTTTCATTTGAGTTCTGATTTTGAACTTCAGTTTCAAGAGGAACGAGTTCCATCACATTGTTGCATAGTCCGTCATTCCATGCTGATGACTCTTCAAACGTGATGAGTCTTTCTGTTTGAACTTCTTGTATAGTTGCCAGAGGAGGGTGTCTGATACTCTGGAGTCCACGTGGCCTACTATTCAGGGGCCGATTCCGATCCCGGTCGGAGGCGCACCCAATACCATTCGGTCGGGAAAAAAGCCATGCGAAAGCCTGTTTCCCGACCGATCCGTACAGCACACCGAACGAGTAAGTACGATGCGCACAACAGCAAAGAATCCGGCCGAGCCGTACTCACCCAAACCAGGTCCTGTTCCCCGACCGTGGCGAATCCGGAAACGCTGAATCGAGTCGCACGGAAGGAAAAATGCTGCTCCGTCCGGCCGAACGAGTACGATGCGCTTTCCGTACGCGCCGAACCCGTCGCTACTCACGGCACGTCAAAGCATCCGGGAGAGGCGCACATAAGCTCCGAATCGCGCCACAACACGATCCACGGCTCCGAGACGAACACGCCAGCGACGAGGACGAGGCGAAGCGACGAGGACGACGCGAAGCGACGAGGACGACGCAAAGCAACGAGAAGGACGAACAACACGAACCAACCATGAATCCCTTCGTCCCGATCATACCAATATTCTACATTTACTACCGGAACAGGCACGGACGCGTACGGCGCAGAAGGTAAGCCAGACACCAACCACAAAACACATACAACACGTACACAACACATCACACACACACAGAGGGATGCAGAATAAACTTACACCAGCAACAGCAGCACCATAGGGGCGGGATGCCCATCACCAATGCCACATATGCACACAGGGGCCTGAATGCGCACCACCACCCCTACCCAGGGGGGGCTGGATGCCTACCACTACTACCACCCTCACCCTGGGGGGGCTGGATGCCTACCACCACCCTTAGCCAGGGGGGGCTGGATGCCTACCACTACTACCACCCTCACCCAGGGGGGCTGGATGCCTACCACCACCCTTAGCCAGGGGGGCTGGATGCCTACCACTACTACCACCCTCACCCAGGGGGTGCTGGATGCCTACCACTACTACCACCCTCACCCAGGGGGGCTGGATGCCTACCACTACTACCACCCTCACCCAGGGGGGCTGGATGCCTACCACCACCCTTAGCCAGGGGGGGCTGGATGCCTACCACTACTACCACCCTCACCCAGGGGGGGCTGGATGCCTACCACTACTACCACCCTCACCCAGGGGGGGCTGGATGCCTACCACTACTACCACCCTTAGCCAGGGGAGGCTGGATGCCTACCACTACTACCACCCTCACCCAGGGGGTGCTGGATGCCTACCACTACTACCACCCTCACCCAGGGGGGGCTGGATGCCTACCACTACTACCACCCTCACCCAGGGGGGGCTGGATGCCTACCACCACCCTTAGCCAGGGGGGGCTGGATGCCTACCACTACTACCACCCTCACCCAGGGGGGGCTGGATGCCTACCACTACTACCACCCTCACCCAGGGGGGGCTGGATGCCTACCACCACCCTTAGCCAGGGGGGGCTGGATGCCTACCACTACTACCACCCTCACCCAGGGGGGCTGGATGCCTACCACCACCCTTAGCCAGGGGGGCTGGATGCCTACCACTACTACCACCCTCACCCAGGGGGGCTGGATGCCTACCACTACTACCACCCTTAGCCAGGGGGCTGGATGCCTACCACTACTACCACCCTCACCCAGGGGGTGCTGGATGCCTACCACTACTACCACCCTCACCCAGGGGGGGCTGGATGCCTACCACCACCCTTAGCCAGGGAGGGCTGGATGCCTACCACTACTACCACCCTCTCCCAGGGGGTGCTGGATGCCTACCACTACTACCACCCTCACCCAGGGGGGGCTGGATGCCTACCACCACCCTTAGCCAGGGGGGGCTGGATGCCTACCACTACTACCACCCTCACCCAGGGGGTGCTGGATGCCTACCACTACTACCACCCTCACCCAGGGGGGCTGGATGCCTACCACCACCCTTAGCCAGGGGGGCTGGATGCCTACCACTACTACCACCCTCACCCAGGGGGGCTGGATGCCTACCACCACCCTTAGCCAGGGGGCTGGTTGCCTACCACTACTACCACCCTCACCCAGGGGGGGCCGGATGCCTACCACTACTACCACCCTTAGCCAGGGGGGGCTGGATGCCTACCACTACTACCACCCTCACCCAGGGGGTGCTGGATGCCTACCACTACTACCACCCTCACCCAGGGGGCTGGATGCCTACCACTACTACCACCCTCACCCAGGGGGCTGGATGCCTACCACTACTACCACCCTCACCCAGGGGGGCTGGATGCCTACCACTACTACCACCCTTAGCCAGGGGGCTGGATGCCTACCACTACTACCACCCTCACCCAGGGGGTGCTGGATGCCTACCACTACTACCACCCTCACCCAGGGGGGCTGGATGCCTACCACTACTACCACCCTCACCCAGGGGGGCTGGATGCCTACCACCACCCTTAGCCAGGGGGCTGGATGCCTACCACTACTACCACCCTCACCCAGGGGGGCTGGATGCCTACCACCACCCTTAGCCAGGGGGGCTGGATGCCTACCACTACTACCACCCTCACCCAGGGGGGCTGGATGCCTACCACCACCCTTAGCCAGGGGGGCTGGATGCCTACCACTACTACCACCCTCACCATGGGGGGGCTGGATGCCTACCACTACTACCACCCCCACTCATTGGATGGACAATGCATGACACAACCAGCACACCACAACCTAGGGAATGCAAGAAGAAGACACCCCCCAACACCATGACAAGCGTGTGTAGACTGTGTCAAATGCCTACAACACCAAACATGACTTTGAACATACAATGTGACCCCCTAGCACATGTGCCACACATATATGTGTGTGGCACCCACAATGCAAGCAGGCCATGACCATTGTGGCAATGGGGTCCAAACCCCCATCATCACAGTGACCAAAAGGTAAGTGTGGGGGCCATAGCTGAAGCACATTTTGAACATTGTGGCAATGGGGTCCAAACCCCCATCATCACAGTGACCAAAATGTATGTGTGGGGACCATAGCTGAAGCACATTTTGAACATTGTGGCAATGGGGTCCAAACCCCCAGCATCACAGTGACCAAAATTTATGTGTGGGGTCCATAGCTGAAGCACATTTTGAACATTGTGGCAATGGGGTCCAAACCCCCATCATCACAGTGACCAAAATGTAAGTGTGGGGTCCATAGCTGAAGCACACTTTGAACATTGTGGCAATGGGGTCCAAACCCCCATCATCACAGTGACCAAAAGGTAAGTGTTGACAAAGAAAGAGGTGCAACTGCCAAACTGCATGGATGATTCCTGGTCACAGAACAACAAACACATCAGTGGCAAAGTAGTGTATGTGTCCCATTGCAACATAAATTGGGGGAGCCAAATACTGCAGTGCAAATAAGACATACCTTTGGCCATGTGCAGACAAACAACACCCATGGGGGCTGACACCGTCAACAATCATCAATGACACAATGACAGAAGTGACCATCAGAATGCAGACCCACATATTTGCACCAATGGGCACACACATGCATATACCCTGTGGAGACTGCAGATGTGAGGTGAACAGATACCATACCATGGCAGCAATGGGACACACAAACCATGATCATTGTGCTGACCAATGACCTAGGAGTCCCAGGGACAGCAGGGGAAACCCACCAAACTACATACAGCCAATGGCACACCCAAGATATGCCAATGCAGTGGTGCAGATGCACAAACACAAACAGGCAGACCCACACTGCACATCATACACAACAGGTGAGGGGGGGTGCCAGTGTCCCCAGGCAACCACACAACACATGAGGACACCTGAATACCAATCATACAGATGTGCATACAGTGCCACACAAAGGTAACTCATGGATCCAAA
This sequence comes from Calotriton arnoldi, assembly GCA_963921515.1. Classification (NCBI taxonomy): domain Eukaryota; kingdom Metazoa; phylum Chordata; class Amphibia; order Caudata; family Salamandridae; genus Calotriton; species Calotriton arnoldi. The sequence continues at coordinate 1,478,084 of CAWUFW010001831.1, read as the reverse complement.
TCCCCTATATGGGCAAGCAGGCATTGTCAGACGAGAGGGAGCACAAATTACACATGTCACACAGGCACGTAGGGACAGCAACTGACACAGCAAGACACAGACACACCACAGCACCACCCCCAGGGCCCCCACAATGTGGTGACCCTGGGCTGCATTACAATCCCACTGTGATGACAAAGCTAAATGTGGTTCACACTGTGAACCACAGTCATGTGTCCTGAGCAACTAACTACCATCACACCTACACAAGCACAAATCAAACAGCATGGCCAGTAAGCCAAGGCCAACATGGAGGCAGGGGCCTAGCCGGGCAACAACTCTCATCTGCACACACTCAACACCACACCCCTCGACCTCCAACAATGTGCAGCAGTGAAGCACACATGCACTGGTGACATTGCACATGCACCCATGACTATTCCAGGGTGGTGGGTGGGAACCAAGGTGCAGAAACACATCACACATGGACACTCAACAAGACTCCTGAATGTCTGACACACTGCACACTACGCTGTACATGGACATGATGGCAATACCACACCAACCAATGGGATCCCAGCCACAGTCACACACCAATGAAGAAGCCAAGGTCACCCACAAAGAACACACATAGACAACAACCAACATTGCAGCCCGGACCCTGAGGAGTGCCAGCAGTCACACACACAACGTGTCACAATCACTGAAAGATAACACAAACTGGAAATCACATGACAGGGGCAAACAACAAGTGCCAAGGGGAAACCTGACTGTGACCCATCTGCGTCAGCACACAAACTCAGCCCTGACAGCAAACACACCTATGGGTGACACCCTGATGACCAGTAATGTGCCATGCACCCACATCACAGAGAACCCAGGGCGAAGACTTTGGGGGAACATAGGTCAACTCAGCTAGCATCACAAACAGGTACAACACTAGGGATCACAGCATGCACAGCTAAACGGAAGTGAACACACAGACATGCACATACAACACACACCTTGGGCGCAGGCAATGTCACAGGAGTACACACTGCCATGAGGGGACTCCACTCCTGTGTGAGGAGAGCTGTGCCATATGTTGCCTCAGTAGGGCCCCATCATGTCAGCTGAGCACTTGGTCACACAATCAACAATTAGCACCAAATGAGGGCTCCCGTAACATCAGCCTGGTCATGGAAGTGCCAACAGAATCATCAGCACAGATCCAACACACTTGTATAGCAATGTTGCACTGACAACCCAGATGAGTCCTTCCCCATTGATGCCCAAACCTGCATGTCCAGTGGAGATGGCCACACGGTCAGGGAAGTAGACAAATTGAACAATGGCAGGCACAACAGATGTGCAGGGGTGGAAGCCACAGATGTGAAATAGGCAATCTAAGTAGGAAATCCCATTGCCAAATACTGAACACATGACACCCTCAGATGCTGCTATGGATGACATGGATACACCACAGGATAGGACACATTCCCCCTGGACCACATGGGTTCCTGCACAGTAACACTTCATTATCATGAGACCAAATATCACCATCACTGCAGCAAGGGCATGGTTAGCATCATCAACATCATGTACATCAGAAGCAAAAGCACTAGAGAACAGAAAGTTGCTTTATTCAGCATATGTGGCATTAAAAGTAGAAGTCCAGTAGAAAATAAACAAAGGCCAATGGCCAGTCCATCAACAAAGTCACAAGTGGGTGACAGTGGCAGATGCCACCCTACACATGCCTGCACAAAACCAGGGACAATCCACTAGGAGGGGCAACCGGGGGTAGGCCAGGCACCGCAGGGACAGGATCAGGGCTCACCAGGAGGAAGCAGGGAAGGGGTGGTGGGTGCTGGAGAGCCACTGACAACTGCAGTGGAGGTATCTGACATGGTGTGTGCCGGCACAACTGGGGGCATGGCTCAGATGTTGTGGGTGCCGGCACGACTGTAGTGGACCCTGCAGATGGAGTGGACAGGTCCGCCACTGCAGTGCCCAAGTCAGACAGGGTGGTAGTGGACTCCACTGCAGTGCCTACCACCAGGGGAGGAGAATGGGGAACAGGCAAGGTGGGCTGGACAGAGGGGGAGGACACCCTCACCACATCAGTAGCACAGACAAGCGCAGCGGGGGGTGTGGTGCCGGGAGAGCAAGTGCCAGGGGGAGAAGGCCGGAGCCTCTTGGGGATGGTATATCTGTGGGTGGGGGAACCTGGGGCAGGGTGTGGTGGGGGCACCTGTGGAGTGGGGGCCTGAGGGATGGAGGAAGGAGACCTGGTGCTTGAGCTGCAGGGCGGCGGCGGGGTCTTGCTCTTACCACTCCGGGGGGACTTGCGGGTGGGGGCCTCAGTCTGTCTGCGCCTGGGGAGGGTGTCCGGGGGAGAGGGGCACTCTGCTCCGTGTGGGGGGGCTTCCTCTTCCCCCTGGATGCTGGAGCAGCTGGATCGGAGGGGAAGAGGCCGAGGTCACTGAGGAAGAGGCGCTGGGTCTTTGGGGTTGCAGGTGAGGCAAGGGAGGGTGTTTTGGAGGGAGAGGCAACTGAGGACTGCGCAGTGCCCGTGGATGCGTGTGTATGTACCAGGGCCCCATCCCCTGTGAGTCTGGTTTCAGTCCCCTGACTGTGCGTGCGTGTGCGTTTTGTTTGTGGCGTGTGTGTCTGTGTGCTGGACGTGTGTGTGCTGGTGTGTGCCTGTGCCGGTGTGTGTGTGCTTGGGACGGGTAAGGTGCTGGGGAGTGTGGATGGAGCAGAGGCAGGAGGGGTGAGGGACTGTCTGAGGAGGGACACTGCTGCCATCAGGGAGGAGTCCATGGACCTATTGCCCCTCTGTAGGTCAGACATGCCCGATGAGATGCCCTCCATGAACGACACCAGCTGAGTCAACAGAGCGGTGTGCGCATGGAGGACACTCAGCATGGCTGTCTGCCCTACATGGAGCTGGCGAAGGAGGTACACAGACTCCTCACTCAGGGCAGCAGGGGACACAGGGGCAGGGGGTGCGGTGCCTGGCCCAAAGGAGACACGCTCCCGAACATGGGAGCCTCCACGGACCTGGGGAATGGGTGTCTTGTGGATTGTTACCTGCCTTGTTATGTTGGCCTAGGCCTGGCTGCCATACTGCTTTTCTTTGCGCACGTTACACTGAGCCGGGCCTTCCTCGCCCTTTGCTCGTGCCAAGTTCTTTTGCACTGTCTGCATTTTCTGTTGTTCACCTTTTTGGGCTCAGTCTGCACAAACATGTACAAGGTCGCATAACAATGTATTTCGGTTCTTCCTGATATGGCCAGTCTCGCGCACCCAGACATAACATTAGGTGCAATTGCCATGAAGAATTTGGTATGCTTTTAATACTGTGGTTTACTAGCGCTTAAGATCACTTGGAGAAATCCCTTTCAGTGAGAAGAGCTATGATGTCCTGCTGATGTAATTCTGCATCTAGAGACTGAGGTATGGGGGTTCGCTAGTCAAAGCCCAAAGGTCTTCTATTATTATAATAAACTATCTTACTGCAAGGGGAGGGTGGTAATGTTATTTATACGTTTATCCACTGAGCTCTGAGATGCTTTCCCCGTTTGTATTCTATGGAATTGTAACCATGCTGCTTATATTAGTCATATGCATTATGCTATTAGTACTGACACGTGTACTGTACATTAGAGCACGTAAGTTGGAATAAACATTTTAACCTATCCAGTGTCTCTTCCTACGCACCTTGTGAACAAGTACGAGTGAGTGACGAAAGAGTGTTCTTGCTTCTGCGAGTCCTGAGATAAAGACACCGTGTTCTGGGTTGTCCAAACATTAGTACTTGAGTGCTAATGGGATGCTAAGCTAGTTGGGTTGGGGTTTTTGGGTGCTACGGTATATGGTGGCAAACCACTGTATTCCGGGGTCCCATTTTCCTGTGCATAGCTCTGTGTATGTGCAGAAACCTTATGACATGGCGCGACCACCGTGGGGCAGCTCATCTGCGAGACGCTTGAGTAGTACTTGTGCTTGTCCACAAACCCCTCGCGTACGCTTCCGGAGGCGTATGTGACGGTGATACCTCCTATATTGAATGTTTTATAGGTTCTTTCAAGCTTGATATTATTAAAAAAGGTTAGTTAATAGACCCATTTTTGTGCTCCCTGTTAGGTTGTCGAATATAATTGTTTGGTCATGGCTGGTGTGGCGATAGCTGCACATAGTCGAGGAGCACTCCGAGACCACTTAGCTGTGTATGGAGTGCCCGATACTGGGGTCGAGTTGGTCTTTGTGGTTCAAGCCGATGCGGCTTATCACTTTGAAGTGTTTTACACTTGGATCACTTTTGAAGCGGTGGATGCAGGAGATAAGCTGTTTCATGAATATAAACCCACCGCTATTCCTGCTGCCTATCGACCCTATACTACTCTTGAAGTGCCTCTCACGGCTTGGCAGCACCGTGTTTGGTTTAATGGCGCCCTACCACAACCAACTACCGCAGTTCGTTTAGGCCCCTTGTCAATTCAGGGGGCCACTTGGCCTGTATTGGCCGGGTATACCCCGCATCCAAATTATCTGGCATTACCGCTTGCGGAACTGCGCACTATGCATACCGAATTGGTGCGAGTGCATCGAGCCTTGGTGACATACGTTACAGGTAGCCTCCATGGAGCTGCTCCTGTAGTCGCAGGCCAACCAGCTATTGCAGCTGGAGTGACTATAAGTCCTGTCATGGTAAATTCTGTGATGGGCAAACGTCCACAAAATAAGGACGATTATCCTTACTGGCTTGCCGAAAAGTTCGATCAGATAGAAGCGGTGTTTCCACATACATCCCCAGTAGATAAACACCGCATCCTCACGATAAGTTTGCCAAAAGACATAATCCCCGATTTGACATCATGTGAAAACTGGGGTAAGGTATTCGCAGCAGTTTATTCAAAATGTTTTGGAACTCCTTCCATGACGGTTCTACCCTCTGTAATTAAAAAAGTACAGGATGAACATGGCCCTGAAGCGGCTGTGGAATTAGGGATGAGACTAGTGGGAGTGTTTGATGTAGTAGCTGAGTTGATCCTTGGAAATGTCAAGGGCGATGCTATGAACTTTCAAGTAGCGAATGCTTTGGCTTTGGTCCCAGAGTTGGACAGGCCTCGCGAATTACCGAAAATAATAGCCCGGGCTTATAAAACAATTGGAAGAAATAGCCTAGGCAACAAGCCTTTTGTAAAAATGCAAACTCAATCGCAATCACAAGTTATACAAACAAAAAGTGCATCTGAGAAAGATGATAAACCAGTCTTCACTAAAAAGAGTTGGAGACAGAAAAAACAGGGTAAGCAACGAAAGAAGCCGGGGTCGAGAGGCGCTTCCCCAGTTTCGGTTTCTTCTGAACGTACTTATGATTTACGTGATAGGTCAAGGATTAAATCACCAGAAAGGTTTCAGAGCTCTGATACGCGTTCTCCTCGTTCTTCACAGGCCCAGACGTCGTCACAGGCTGGTGGAGGAGGACGGCAAGATAGAGGAAGGGGCCGAGAGGCTCCCCAGGAGCGAGAGCAACCTCGACAACAAGTCAGAGGGAAAGCAGAAGACTTTCATCTTCCTCGACCGCAATTTCAGAAGAAAAAGTTGCCGCTGTCACAGCGAAATATGCCTCAGACCGTGAGAACGAGACTCCAGAATTGGACGTGGGCAGTGACCCTCCTAGACAGCGCCGCGGAAGTTACCATAGTGCGGGAGGCGCTACGTCCTCATATGGAGGCGACAGCAACTGAAACATTTGTTACAGTAGAGACAGCTGACACGAGAGTGGCACCCCCTGACAGACTTTACAACATAGTCATACAAATTGAAGGTGATATACCGCGTGAAATAAAAGGGATTTTTTGGGAAAATCTAACCTCTTCATATGACATTTTGTTAGCAGAGGTGGATTGGCCACCCCCATTCGTTTTAGCTGCACATAAAGGAGAGGAGGTAATCCTTCCAAGCTTTTCACGGCATGTCCCAAAAGACAAAGCTGAAGCACTTGCAGCTGAGTGGGCTGTGTACCTGGCACCAGCGTTATACCGCAACCATGTGGGATGGGATGAAGAGTCACCTCCCCATGCAATACCTTTGCGGTCACTACCGCAGCCACAACCCCAATATCCCATCAAACGGCAGGCAAAAGGCCCCGTCTCCGAAATTCTGACACAGTTGGAATATCAGGGAGTAATTGAACCATGCGTATCACCTATGAACAATCCCCTTTTCGTGGTTTCTAAACCCGATGGATCGTACCGCTTAGTTTTGGATTACCGGCATTTAAATACTCATTGTCGGAACTTTGCGGTGCAAAATACACACAGTTCTGCGCTTGTAGACAGTCTTGTTCGTAAAAAATACAAAACGACACTTGACCTTTCAAACGGTTTCTACACGCACAACCTAGCCCCGGAGAGTGGTCAATGGACCGCATTCACATCCGGTGGTAAATTATTCCAATTCCGGCGATTACCCATGGGCTATAAAAATAGTCCGGGTATATTCGCCGCCCGTGTTGTTTCTTTGCTAAATGACATTGATCAAGACGCATGTTCGTACGTTGATGACATCTATCTGACAGACGACGAGTTATATCAGCATCTGTCCCGTGTGGACCGCATTATTCTTGAATTTGCGGAGCAGGGTTACAAATTTAACTTTGCTAAGTCACACATTGCTGAATTTACCGTTCTGTTCTTGGGCTATGAGCTCAATAACGAAGGTAAGGGCTTAGCCCCCCATTTCTTGGAAAAATGTGCACATTTGTGCCCCCCAAATACTCTGAAGAAGCTTCAGTCTTTGCTGGGTTTCCTGAACTTCGGGCGTACTTACATTCCCGAATATGCCCAGCGTATCAAGCCTTTGTATGCTTTGATACAACCTACTTATTCAAGGTCTTGCTGGCTGCCTGAGCATACCTCAATTCTGCAGTCTTTGCAGACAGACCTTTTAGAGTCTAAATATCTTTTGACTCGTGATAACCACACAAACCTGGTGATTAGAATAATTCCGGGGCGGTGGGATTCACCTATTTAACCTTTAATGAAGGTGATACAGTACCTATCGCATACAAGTCACATCTGTACACTTCCGCTGAATTGCGCTTTACATCTGTTGAAAAAGTTCTGACTGCAGTGCAAATGGCGATTCTAAAAGAACGCGCACTGGCACAGGGTAAGCGGATTCTGGTGGTAACACCCTGTCCTGCCCTGGAGGCAGTAACAAAGGCAAGTGTACCGAACTCAAAAGCAATGCATCCCCGTTGGATACAATGGGCTACATCTTTGACGTCTTCGGACGTCACTTTTGTTTTTGATTCTTCTCTTCAGACTCAGGAGTTTTTGCAGTATGAATTCGTTCATCCTCCTCCTTTGTTTTTACTACCGCTTGAGGATTACAAATGTGTGATCTACACCGATGGTTCGGCGCAACCGGCCACTGGGTCCAAGCACGCTTATTCAGCTGCATGTGCTATTGTTGCGGGTTCCTTTGTGAATGGAACGTTCAAATCCTCTGTAGTGCACACTCGCACACTTGGAGATAGTACTGCACAATTGGCCGAGCTGCATGCATTGCTACTTGCGCTTGAGTTCGCTTCTCAGGATGAGACCACTCTTATTGTATGTGATTCTTTTTACTGTGTACAATCTTACAATGACAATCTGTTTTTCTGGTCGAAAAACGACTACAAGGACGCAAAAGGGAGCACAATCAAGCATAAAATGCTTTGGGTTCGAGTGGCAGAATTGCAACAACGTCTGCCCCTCACACAGGTGGTTCACACCTTAGGCCATCAGCGGGTGGGCGCACACGCTATTGGTAACGATCTGGCAGATGAAGCTGCCCGTTCAGCAGTAGTCACGTGTTCAGTAGCAGCGGTTACCAGGTCCATGTCTAAAATAGACCCTGTTATTTTAGCAGCTATTGCTGCAACCAAGGAAGGTGATAATTACCCTACAGGTTTCCCTTCCAAGTATTCTTACAAATTAAGTCCCGATCAGGTTCCTTATGTAACTATACCTGACGTTGGAGATCGGCTGATCCCCAACGCGGACCGCAGGAGTGCCTTGATATCAGCTGCACACGAAGGCATGGCTTCGGCACATGCAGGTGTGTCAGCTACGGTTTCCATCTTGCAGCAGCGTTATTGGTGGCGTGGGTTATATAAAGACACCCGTGCTTTTGTGCTTTCTTGCGACGTTTGTCAACAGATTAAGCCTTCCACGGTAACACGTCCACCACAAACACCGCTCTGCATTGCTAACAGACCCTTTGGGTGTGTTTACTTGGATCACTGCGGTCCATTCTCATCAGACACTGCTTATAAATACATCTTAGTGGCAGTGGACTCGTGCACACGGTTTCTCTGGGTCTGGCCACAACGGAGTGCTGACGCCCGAAATGTAATCAGGGATTTGCGTGTCTTTGTGGGAATTTTCGCATGCGGCACCTTCCATTCGGACCAAGGTCCAGCGTTTGCCTCTAGGGCTTACAAGGATGCAATGGCTTCGCTTGGGGTGCGGGTGAAATTTTCGTCTCCGTATAGGCCTGAGGGCAACTCTATCGTTGAACGAATGAACCGTGACTTAAAGCAATCCTTAACAGCTAGGGTTATAGGTACTGGCAGGAACTGGCTGGCCCATTTGTATACCGTTCAGCGTGCACTTAATAATCTCCCTAGAAGACCTCTGGGTGGGCGGACCCCATACGAAATGCTCTTTGGCATAAGAATGTTTGTGCCTGACCTTGAGGGTCCAGACATCGCGGCGCAATCCGCCAAGTTTGATGTAGATAACCATTCTGCTATGTTACAGGACTTACAAGAAGCCCGAGACAAACTTGCAACTACACATTTGCCTTCAGCCACAGATCCTGCGTTGCAGAGTCCGGTAGCCGGCTGGCTTCCGAAAATTGGAGAACTGGTTCGAGAGAAGGTTGAAAACAAAAAGGAATTTGGCCCCTCTTTTCGTGCACCGGTTCCAGTTCTGGGCTTGAAGGGAACACGTACAGTCATTTTACCACCGCTTCCTGGTCGCAAGGAGAACAGATACATCTCAGTGGAAAATGTCAAGCTACAGCGCCTGGCCGATCCTGAATAGTGTCACACCAGCGGTCTCTTGTCCTGCCATTTATCGGACATATGTTCATGGCCCATCTACACGAACGGTCGCTGATGCTGTAATTGAGATGGTCGATTTGCCTGAATCCTCTATTTTGCCTGAAAATATAATTGATCCCCAACTCTCCACCAACATCGACGAGGACGAGTATACTTATCCTGCATCTGAATCAGTGGCACATCAACCAACAACGCCACTTGGCCCGACTCGTTATTCTTTTGATTCGGATTCCACCTCTTCAAAAGTCCCATCCAAGTTCAGTATTTTTGTATCCTGGTTTAGAGACAATTTTTTGATTCCACCCTGGACATACCTCTGGTTGGTACTTTTCTTGATATTTTTGTTCATGTCCATTGGCTTTGTCACAGTGTTTTTTCTACTAATTAATGGTCACTATTTACCTGAACGCTCTGCTGTAGACTCTGTTTCTGGAACTTTGGCTCCTCATTCCTCGTCTCACATCATGAAGCGTGACCACACATTTGTGAACATTTCAGCCTTCCCAGTTGCTGATGGCATCGTATGGGATGCAGTGAACTATCAAATCCATGGTCCGACGGAAATTATTAATGTACCTAATGTCCTTCGTGTTTCAATGGGTGATGTAGTACAAAATAATATTCATTCTGATGATTGGGATGTGCATGCCGTTGAAGCATTGTTTGCCGATTTAAAATATTATGCATCTTTTAATGCTGAAGATCTATATATGAATTCTGCTAATTATGCCGATTTGTATTGTTACCAACATTGGGGTAATCATTTTCTTCATAAGCCCAGTGCCCTGCGAAGTTCTGTTAACTTCACCCAATGGGAACATTGTCCAAACCCCTTGCCAGGTAGCTCTCAAACTCTTCGGAATAAGTTTAATTATTTTACTGATTTTAATCGGTCGAACCCTGCATCCTATTATTTTAGACTTAATAACACATCAACTCAGAAAATTATGTTGACACACACCAAATTGCTTTATTCAGGTTCCTTTCTGAGTGCCCTAGCTGTGGGTGGTTATGAGTACTGGGATAATACAGTGGATTTAAAATCTATTTGGGGCTCCAGGCCATGGCAGGTACAGGGAACCGAGGCGTTGCATCGTGCTTGCCTCATCCCTACCCAAATTATGTTCCTAAATGCTTCCATCTATCAGACTACATGTTGGGGCTTAGCAACCACTAAACAATTGAATACGCCATCAATACCATCCCTGTCGAGTTTTCCAAATGAAAGCTCACGATTCAATATGTCCCTTGTGTCCCTGCAGACAATGTTACAAAATAATTCGTTTAATGTTTCTGAGCTGGTTCAGTCACCCTGGTTAATATGGCCTATATCATCTAATGCATGTCAAATGCGTTTTCATGATACTGGTGCTAGCTACACACAGAATAGGCCTGATCCGAGGTTTACTGATGCCCGTACTGTCACTACATACTCTGTTGGTAAATTATGCAAACAATGGCTGCAACATTCGTCCCTTGATACTGTTAAACAACATTTGTCCCTCCTTACAGGCAATATTGATCTGTCCGACTTTGTTTTGGGACCTCGTGGTCCCCGACCTAAGAGATTCATTTATGAAACGTATAATGAACTCTGGAAGCTATCACAAATGGAAGCTGCTTCCCGTCTTCGGGAAATAGATCAAGCAAATATGGAAAAGGTGCTTGCTGTTGTTGACAATAGTATTAATACCCTGTCTTCTCGCATTTACACTTTAGAGAATATTGTGTCCTCTGTTGTTGATATTGTACAAGATGATGTTTCTGTGTTATATCATGGTCAGAATCAATTGCGCTCAGTTATGCAGTTTGCATGGACTTTACAAACACTTAAGTTAGGTAAAGTGCCTTGGCATTTCTTGAACACCTCTGCCTTATTTCTACCTTTTAACTTAACTGATAAACAGCAATTTATGTCCATGAAGGATGCAACTTACACTCTATTACATATCGAAAAGGTGGATCCTTTGCCGTTCTCTGTTGCAGAACTCGATTCTGCTGTATGGCTAGTTCATGGGGTTATCGTTTTACCTTTTTCCTTGTTTGAATTTGACTCGTGCATGAAACATTATCCTGTGGGCCGTTACCGGCCATTGGGCAGTGCTTTCCTGCATGAACTCTGGTCCTTGCCTTTCATGTATAAATGCCTTCGGGACGGCAAGGAAGTCTTTCTCACGGGGGAGTACTGCGACTCGACTATAGGTCATTCGCTTATTTGTAAACACATTAAATTGCATGGCTCATGTAGCGTTTCCTCTCCTAATCTTGCTTGTGTGCTGAAGGGTATTCCTGCTCCTGTTATTTCTCCTACTTTCACTCTCCTTTCCAATGGTAGTTATTTACTTTTAAATAACGAAAACTGTTGTGGCCTGCAGGCTGGCATTCCTTACATTGTAACAGTTTCGCACAGGGTTGTCTGCTGCAAAAATGTGCTTTTTCCTCCCCCTCATGGCAAGGTTGATATCTCTATTTGGCCTTCCATCCCTACCATGGAAGCAGATTTCAATAGACTGAGCAGAATAAAGGCACTATTATTAAACGAGGAAGTTATGCTCACGTCCGCCCGGGAGACATTCATTCTCCAGGTGGCGAGTACCCACAGTGAAATACAGGCCCTTTTAAACACTAATCTCCCCCAACATTTTGGGGAGTTAATACATCGTATTTTTAACGCATCTAACACTGAAGGCCTAGTACACTTTTTTAAGGTCGTTGGGTCGGGCTTGGTGTCCTCCTTCCAGACTATTTTTGGTGTCATCCCGGCTTTCATACATTCTATATTTTCCAGTGTCTTTGGCGGTTTCCCATTGATCCTCGCTTTAGCGGCTGGTGTCTTGCTCTTAATTTGCTTTCTGCGCAATGGCTGCTCCCCGATGGGACCTGCTCGATCCAGAACGCCTCCAGCTGCTCCGTGAGCGCCTTTTGGCCGGTTTTGGCGTCTTGCCATTGGCGACACTGAGTGTGTCATATACTCTTTCATTTCGCTTTGCGTATTTCACTTGCGTGCAACCTGTGATGACTTGTGTCCGCTGTCCTTTCACCTGGACTCTGGATTATTGCCTCTCCAATTCGTCATTGTCTGTTCCGGATTTTGTTCAGTTGATGGGTCCCTTAGAGGCCCATGAGCAGGACTGTTCCGTCGCTGGCTGTATGGCGCGTGCGGCTGCACTGGGGATTTTGGCGCAATGGGATATCTGGGCGGCTGCCCAGGATCTCCTACAACGAAGCTGTTTTAATTATCACGCAAGCTGTCCCGCATTGCTTCTGGATGCTCCCTTTGCTGAGGAGCATTCCTGCTCTTTTGAACTCATGGGTTGGATGGCATCTATGTTTTTTGACGATTCCAATGATGAACTCTTGGAGGGTATGGCTTTTTTCTGTACTTTCACTTTCATGGATTGACCTGCCCTTCGCCGTTTGGGCGCTCCCTGTGCTCCGATGTCTATTTTTCTCCTCTGATGGGCCTCTGTCCTGGCCGCCGGACTGTCCAGGGGAGGGTGTCTTGTGGATTGTTACCTGCCTTGTTATGTTGGCCTAGGCCTGGCTGCCATGCTGCTTTTCTTTGCGCACGTTACACTGAGCCGGGCCTTCCTCGCCCTTTGCTCGTGCCAAGTTCTTTTGCACTGTCTGCATTTTCTGTTGTTCACCTTTTTGGGCTCAGTCTGCACAAACATGTACAAGGTCGCATAACAATGTATTTCGGTTCTTCCTGATATGGCCAGTCTCGCGCACCCAGACATAACATTAGGTGCAATTGCCATGAAGAATTTGGTATGCTTTTAATACTGTGGTTTACTAGCGCTTAAGATCACTTGGAGAAATCCCTTTCAGTGAGAAGAGCTATGATGTCCTGCTGATGTAATTCTGCATCTAGAGACTGAGGTATGGGGGTTCGCTAGTCAAAGCCCAAAGGTCTTCTATTATTATAATAAACTATCTTACTGCAAGGGGAGGGTGGTAATGTTATTTATACGTTTATCCACTGAGCTCTGAGATGCTTTCCCCGTTTGTATTCTATGGAATTGTAACCATGCTGCTTATATTAGTCATATGCATTATGCTATTAGTACTGACACGTGTACTGTACATTAGAGCACGTAAGTTGGAATAAACATTTTAACCTATCCAGTGTCTCTTCCTACGCACCTTGTGAACAAGTACGAGTGAGTGACGAAAGAGTGTTCTTGCTTCTGCGAGTCCTGAGATAAAGACACCGTGTTCTGGGTTGTCCAAACATTAGTACTTGAGTGCTAATGGGATGCTAAGCTAGTTGGGTTGGGGTTTTTGGGTGCTACGGTATATGGTGGCAAACCACTGTATTCCGGGGTCCCATTTTCCTGTGCATAGCTCTGTGTATGTGCAGAAACCTTATGACATGGGAGCCGATGGGAGGGCGGTGGTGGTGCTGGTGGTGGCGGGGACAGCAACACTAGCTGGGGTGTGGTGGCTGCTGACACCCGCCTCCATAAGGGAGTCATCCTCCGAGTTGCTCTGGTCCTCAGCTGAGGTGGATGGTGCTGAGGACTCCTCGGTGTGGCTCCCCTCGCCCTCCGTGCCACTGGGTCCCTCCGACCACTCCACGGCTGCTGACCCAGTCTGGCTCTCTGGCTCCTCCTGGTCCGTGGAGCTGTCCCCTTCCGTGGCCGTGGATGTATCTGCATACCATGGGGAAACAGACAGACATCAGTCACCTGCACCAAACGCACACACCACTGTGAGCACAGCACATTACAGAGCAAGCCCTGGCATCATTAGTTGTACATTGCTAAAAGTGCCCTAACTGAACAGGAGAAGCCAATTGTCAGTCTGATGCCAAGCATGGCACTCACATCCCACATGGCCTTGCACCCATCTGTCTGGTGTCTGTTGGATTGCAACACCCCAGTGTGGACACATGCACCAAGTACACAGTAGTTGGACAGTGCAGAGGACACGGTGTGGCATGTGGACATGCACACATCACAGCTCTTGCCACTGAGTCAGTACAGGTTTCCGGATGAAAGGGATGCCCAGAGTCAAATAGGAAATGCATGTGATGCATACCAGCGACAGACACCATGATGCACCCATGTCCTGATAGCCATCGCCACAATGGTGTGCATGTAGCACATGTCACTCCCCTGCAGGACCACCAATAAGTTGACACATGCCATGGCAGAGGCATGACTGCTAAGTCATACATCACTGTCTCAGTGATGTATGACTTGGCAGCCAGACAACAACACTATGCACTGTGTCACAATAGTAGGTCATGGGGAATGCAAGTCCTGGAGCTGCACAAGTGCACATGTACATCCCCCACACAACACATCATCTTAACCCTCATCTGTCCAGGTCATACCTATTGGACATATGGGAGACCTGTGACACTACCCTCTGAACCTGAGCCCCTCACAATCTGCTGTGAATGGGGAACAGCTGCCTGAACTTCACATTCGCATACCCCAGTCTGCACGGGCAGCTGATCAAACACCTATGTGACACACAAGTATCGTCTCCTATGGTCACATCTCCAGGGGCATGCTGAGCCCCTACCAAGAAACACCCCAGCAGTCCTGGCAAGTAATCCACAGCACACTGACACAGAGGCAGACACCTGAGGGGTCAAATCACTGCGCACAATGTGTCAGCTGATACACGGGAGTGGGAGTACAGAGTGCATTGCATGGCCTGGAGTAGGCATGACTGTCCTGCTCCACATGAATGAGGGATGAGCCCTGGACAGTGGATAGCTGGCTATGTATGTGTGACACACATAATCTGCACACTCCTGGGGCCCAAACATTGTTCCCACCCGCTGCATGGGCGTGTGCCACATACCCCAGGCACATGTGGTGGCTCAGCTCAGCAAGTGGACCGCATATCAAAGCAACACGCAGATTACATGTCCGAACACAGGCGTTGTGTGAACAATGGACCCACCCATGATGCCCACAACAGAGTTAGGGAAACAGATGCTGTCCCCCACCTTTAGTGAAGCAAACTGCAAGGACACAGTCCCAAGTGACACAATTCCCTGAATGTAAGGGCCACACCTGGGTATCAGATGAGCAGGGGGCAGTGCACAATAGAGGGACATGGCTCCTGGACAACATGACTGATGCACTGTGGCAGTTGAACCAGGCCAGAGGAGGGCACAAAGCATGTAATACAGAGTTCACAGTGCAGTCTTTGACTCACCCCCTCCTTGCTGCTGTCTGGCCTTCAGCTGCCCATCCAGGTCTGGAAACACCACCGCCAGGATCTGGAGCATGTGGCTGTTCCGCCCCTCCTGCGAGGAGGCGACAGCTTCAGCTGGACCCGTGCAATCCTCCGGGTCCAGCCCCGAAGGTCCTGCCACCTCTTCTGGCAGTTGCGGATCCGGCGCTTGTAGACCCCCACGGACCGGACGGCCCGGACGATGTCCTTCCAGATATCCTGCTTCCGATGGGCATTAACCTGTCAGGATGACAAAGTGAAAAGGCCATTACTACACATGCAACATATCCGTGCATGACACAGTTGAATATACATGTCTCAATCACAGGGGCACATGATGTACACAGGCAGTGCAAAGCTGCCCATGGACAGTTTGCCAGACGTCACTACATGGTATCATTGCATGGGAAGTAAAACCTTGTTCAAATGCACTGTCACTGCACCATACCTGTCCAGTGCATGTCACTACACACTATGGGGGGTGACAACTACTCAGTGAGCCTGCTAGCCAGTGGCGTGCAGACTTTCAGCCTTGCTAGTCAGACAATATGCACATTCAGAAAGGCAGTGCACAGAACACTCACCTGCTCCCATGGTGTCCCATACAGCTTGCTGTACTGTGGAAGTGAGGCTGTCCAGCAGGGCCTGGTTCTCTTCAAGGCTGAAGGCTGGGGCTCTCTCCACAGTACGTGCCATTGCAGGGTCCAGAGGGGCAGAGACAGCAGCAGTGCAGTGGCAGATGTCGTCCTGGAGCATGTAGTGCAGGCAAGTGAGCTCTCAGGGGAAAAGCCAGCAATATATATGTGCTGGAGAGGCAGATACTGTCCCTTGTGTCCAAAGTGATAGGTCCAAGTCGTTTGCATCTTCTGAATCTGGCCAATCCATGGAATAGCAGCACCAAAACACGCCCACAGCATCCTTCAAATCTTCAACTACATGACATACATGATTTTGCAACATTGTTGTGGGTGACCAACTGATTTTCCAGCAACCGACTCGTTCGAAATTCGAAAACGCGTCCGTTGCCAGGCAAGCCCATTGTCAATGGGTGCGCACCGATCGGTCCATTGCGGTACAACACGTACAGGGGTACAACGCGTACCCGCACACATTGAATGCAATGGGCCGGCCAGGGGCACCGATCGGTCCATTGCAGTACAACGCGTACAAGGGTACAACGCGTACCCGCACACATTGAATGCAATGGGCCGGCCGGGGGCACCGATCGGTCCATTGCAGTTCAACGCGTACAGGGGTACAACGCGTACCCGCACACATTGAATGCAATGGGCCGGCCGGGGCACCGATCGGTCCATTGCAGTACAACGCGTACAGGGGTACAACGCGTACCCGCGCACATTGAATGCAATGGGCCGGCCGGGGGCACCGATCGGTCCATTGCAGTACAACGCGTACAGGGGTACAACGCGTACCCGCACACATTCAATGCAATGGGCCGGCCGGGGCACCGATCGGTCCATTGCAGTTCAACGCGTACAGGGGTACAATGCGTACCCGCACACATTGAATGCAATGGGCCGGCCGGGGGCACCGATCGGTCCATTGCAGTACAACGCGTACAGGGGTACAACGCGTACCCGCACACATTGAATGCAATGGGCTGGCCGGGGGCACCGATCGGTCCATTGCAGAACAACGCGTACAGGGGTACAACGCGTACCCGCACACATTGAATGCAATGGGCCGGCCGGGGGCACCGATCGGTCCATTGCAGTACAACGCGTACAGGGGTACAACGCGTACCCGCACACATTGAATGCAATGGGCCGGCCGGGGGCACCGATCGGTCCATTGCAGTACAACGCGTACAGGGGTACAACGCGTACCCGCACACATTGAATGCAATGGGCCGGCCGGGGGCACCGATCGGTCCATTGCTGTTCAACGCATCACTGTACATGTGACTGGCATATGTCAGCATGCCTGTCTCAGATGGACATATGCCAGCCACAGATAGCTCCCAGGGAGTGAGGGGCACACCTATATCACGACAGCCTGTCCAAACTTTATCATAAGGCATGTAAGGCTGCATTTCCTGTTGTGTGTATGTTGGTGTACATGTTGTCCTGTGGGTGTCACCTGTGGGCAGCCACCCCCAGGCTGTGCACGTGTTCATGGGGACAGGATCCTGGGTGTTACGTGTACATGACCACTGTGATGTGCAACTGTTCATATCTGTGCATGTGCCATGGTCACATTTCACGGTGGTGTATGTGTATGTCATGTCACATACCCCGTGAGTCCCATGTGGGACGGTATGTTTGAGCCAGGGTGTCCCAGTGGCACAATAGTGATGGTCCTCCACAGTCTTTGTGCATGTAGTGTTTACAATGTCTCTGATTTCATGTGCACAATGGGAGACAGTCTCCACATCCAGGTTGTGTGTGCATGGACTTTGATGTTGTGCGTGTGTGTGTCACAGACGTCCATGTCTGTCCTGCCGTGGCAAGTGGGACCACTACCTGTGGGGGTCATTGTTGTTTTGCTGTGGTGTATACATGATACTCCATGTAATGCCAGTGTCCATGTGGCAATACAGGGTCCCTGGGAATGTACCTGTCGTTGAGCTGTGGTGCCTGGGGCACATCTGTCCTCACATGTCACTGTGGGTGGTGATTGTGACACGGCAGCAGGAGATGGGAACTGTGACACGGCCTCATGATATCCAATGGGCCAACCTGGGACTAATTGATGCCACCTGTTGGACCGTGTTGACAGATGTTGGCCATGTATGTACCATACATGTCCTTACGGAACTGCACACTTCATGTAGTTGTGCCTCATAATGATGTATGTTGGTATATTGAGTGTGTTCAATGCCGCATATGTGGGCTGACTGACAATCTTGCTTACTTCTCCTCTGCACTGCAGGGCTCCTGCTGTCCATCGACCATTCCCAGACCTGGCAACGATGGTGGAACGGGACAGCATCCGACGGTACCGCTTCACCAGGCAGCTGATTGAGGATTTGGCAGTGCAGTTGTCCCCACATTTGCAGCCTGGCTGGCCGTATCCTACAGCGCTGACCCCCAAGGTGAAGGTGATGGCAGCCCTACACTTCTTTGCCACCGGTACCTTCCAACATACTGTGGCGACTGCTGGTGGGATGTCACAGACCATGTTGAGCCGTGTGCTCCGCGATGTTTTGGCGGCAATGTTGCTATTCCTGAACCGGTACATCTATTTCCCTAGACTGCGACGACTCACTGACGTGAAGAGTGACTTTTATGCCCTGGGGAGGATGCCGCATGTCATTGGCTCCATTGATGGGACACAAGTGGCTTTGGTACCACCACAGGCCCAGGAGCAGGCCTACAGGAACCGCAAGCACTACCACTCGGTCAATGCACATGTGGTGTGTCTTGCAGACATGACCATCACACACGTGTGTGCCCGTTTCCCTGGTTCAGCACACGATGCCTTTGTGATGAGGAGTAGTCGCATCCCCAGGATGATGGCACAGATGCAGAACCAGCGTGCCTGGCTTGTCGGTGTGTACTGACTTTGTGCCATTGTGTGTGATCTGATCTGTAGTATTCCGCCCACTTTTCCAAGTCAGCTAATGTGCACTTGTCTGTCCGTAGGAGACTCGGGATACCCCAACATGCTGTGGTTGCTGACACCCCTCAGGAACCCTGTGACACCAGCACAGATGCGCTACAATGAGGCACATGGTCGGACCAGGAGAGTGATTGAGCGGACATTTGGTCTCCTGAAGAACCGCTTCCGCTGCCTGGACAAGACCGGAGGGTCCCTCCCATATGCCCCTGCGAAAGTGTGCAAGATTATCATCGTCTGCTGCATGCTCCACAACCTGGCAGTGCGGAAGGAGTTGCCTCTCATCCAGGATGACAATGACCAACATCCGCCACCTGTGGAGGATCCTGGCCTGGACCACAATGCCAGTGACGATGATGATGATGATGATGATGGTGATGTCCGCACACAGCTCATCACCAACTTCTTTAGCTGAATGTGAGTATCCTGAGGTGTCATGTCAATGATGTGAGTTGGCATGATGTGTAGGTGGTGCTCTGGTGCTGTTGGCGTGTGTCCATGGGCTACTTGACTGGATGTGTGTTGCGATGTGTGCTTACAGGTGGGCTGTACTCCCCAACAGTGTTGACATGCTAACTTGGTTCTGGGTGGGTATCTTGTAACATGTATTGTGCATGAGTTTTGCTGTTCTGTCCTGTACTCCATTGCTTTTGACTGTGTGTCATTTCTGTCCTTCACAGGGTACTTACAGATTCGTTTGGTCAACTGTGTCCACCGACGACGTGAATGCACTTCCAGGCTGGTAGCTGTTGTGTCCCTACAGGTGATGTGCGCCACACCCATGGACTTCCTTCCGTCTACAGTTGTTGACTGTGTGCCCGCTGCCAGGTGGGATTACCTTGCATTTGTAGTGGTTACGACATGTTGCAACTGTGTAATAAACCTGTGCTTCACTTTGTGATGTGCGTTGTCTGTGGTCACACATTTGACTGCCATTTGCTTACTGCACCTGTGGGCTACTTGACTACAACTGGGAATGGGTGTGGTGTCTGTGCATTGCACCGTCTTCCCTGGCAACATCAGTGTAGGCAATGAGTCAGATGGCCTAGGTGTGTATGTGTTGTGTAGCCCTGGTGGTGTGTCTCCCTCATATGTGTCACGTTGCCTTTACTCACATGCCTGTGTTGTCCTTGCTGTTGCAGTTTGCATACACAGTGTAATTTTGCAGTTCATCATCCCCATAACAGCACCCACGTTGGAATCACAACAGAGGCAAGTATGGTGTATTAGTGTGTTTATTGTGATACATTTGTGTGAATAGTGCATAGGATGGGTAGTGCTGTACATAAATCGTGCAATCCGAAGTTCCTAGGTGAATTGAAAGTCCTGGTAGACAGAATCCCCAGTATCGGGGCCACAGTTGTCTGACACATTGGTCCAACTTGTACTCCCCATGCAATGTGTGGGAGTAGTGTTGCCGTCAACAGGGTGAACAGTCTGTGCACAAAGGTGAACATCCAGAACAGGTTCAGGCTTCCTGGGAGTTGCGCTTGGCCATCAGCCTCTCACTTGCCCCTCCTCGGACGACCCCTCTTCTTGGGGGGGCCCTCAAGTACAGGCTGCTGCGGTGCAGGGGACTCTCCGCCAGAGTCATCCTCCCTCCCTGTGGCAGTTGCAGTTTGTTCGGCACCAGATGGTGTTGGCACACAGGGAGGTGTGGACTGGTTGCTGTTCATCTGGCGGAGGCATTGTAAAATGTCCCTGTGCACCGCCGTCATCTCATGCAGTGCATCCCACTTGGACTCCATGCGGGACATGTGTGAGTCCACGCGGGACATGTGTGACTCCACGTGGGACATGTGGGAGTCCAAGCGGGCATGATGGGCAGCCTGCTGCTGTTTCATGTCTCTGAGGAGCCCCACTACCTGACTGAGGTCTCCGGTGCTGGACTGGTACGCATCAGCTATGCGTACCAGTTGTGGGTCTTCATGCACACCAGCAAACTCTGCAAGCAGCGACCTCTGTCTCCCACCCCTCCCACCACCCCTGCTGACATGTGCAGTGTGTGCAGTGGCACGCACAGATGACCCTGGTCCACCGTGGGGGTTGGTGGTGGTGGTGGTGTCCATGGCCCCAGGTTGGTCCAGGGTCCCTGTGCTGGTGTTGCTCCTTGTTCTGTCCCTGTCGGCAGGGATGGTCTGTGTGGTGGCAGTCGTTGGAGGGGTGGGTGCAGGGGGTGCAGCTGGTGGTCCTGCTGGTGCTGCAGCTGGTGGTCCTGCTGGTGCTGCATGTAGACTTGCACCGGATGTGCCAGGTTGGTCTTCATCGTCCGAGGAGGACAGAGGCTGTACGACGCCAGTGAGCTCCGCATCCTCTTGAGCCTGGGACTGGGACTCCTCAGCGTCTGCTGCTGTGTCCCCATCATCACCTGTTTTTGGGAGACACACACAATGTATGTTATGTTTCTGCAGGCATTAATGGTTGACACACATGACAGTTGTGACTGTGCCTCTGGGTGCGGGCCTGTACATTGCATTGTCCTAAGTCGTCACAGTCAGGGGTTGATATTGGTGTGGCACATTGTCCTGCATTATTTGGGCATTTCTATGTATTTTTTGGGGTGTGTACATGGTCTGCATTGGTTGTGTTTGGTTGACAGCCGGCCCTCCTTCCCACCCACCCAGCCAGTCAGTTATCCCACCATGGAACGTGCTTGCATTGCAGGGAGTGGAAGTTGTCTCTCAGGATGTCAGTCAGTGGTGTCCTGCTGTTTGTTGGTGCACAGATGCCAGCAGGGCCTTGTGCTCCCCACAGCAGTAGCCAGTGTCAGCCATCTTGTGAGTCCTTCTCCACTCCCTGTGATGTGAGCATGGATCAGGGTGGTGTTGATGGGACAGTTGTGGGGGTGACCAAGATCAGTGACTACGACTCCCATCATGCTATTGCCTCCACCCCCTTCCCAGCATGCCCATGCTTCCTTCCTTTTGATTCTGCTTCCCTGTGGGGTGGGCTGGCTGTGCTGACAGGATGGCTGGGAGTGTTGTCCTGGCAGTTGTTTGGCTAAATGTCCCAGGAGTGGCCCTGTGCTTCACACAACATAACCCAGGGTGGTGGTTCTTTGTGGGATCTTGTGTTAGGATGGGGGGCATTGCATTCTACCAGGTGGGTTCTGTGGAGTTTGTGTTGGGGGGGGGGGTGTGAGGGGAGGTGCTTGTGACTATGGTTAGTGCTGCAAGTCCTCCTTCCCACCCACCCAGCCAGCCAGTTATCCCACCATGGAACGTGCTTGCATTGCAGGGAGTGGAAGTTGTCTCTCAGGATGTCAGTCAGTGGTGTCCTGCTGTTTGTTGTTGCACAGTTGCCAGCAGGGACTTGTGCTCCCCACAGCAGTAGCCAGTGTCAGCCATCTTGTGAGTCCTTCTCCACTCCCTGTGATGTGAGCATGGTTCAGGGTGGTGTTGATGGGACAATTGTGGGGGTGACCAAGATCAGTGACTACGACTCCCATCATGCTATTGCCTCCACCCCCTTCCCAGCATGCCCATGCTTCCTTCCTTTTGATTCTGCTTCCCTGTGGGGTGGGCTGGCTGTGCTGACAGGATGGCTGGGAGTGTTGTCCTGGCAGTTGTTTGGCTAAATGTCCCAGGAGTGGCCCTGTGCTTCACACAACATAACCCAGGGTGGTGGTTCTTTGTGGGATCTTGTGTTAGGATGGGGGGCATTGCATTCTACCAGGTGGGTTCTGTGGAGTTTGTGTTGGGGGTGTGTGAGGAGAGGTGCTTGTGACTATGGTTAGTGCTGCAAGTCCTCCTTCCCACCCACCCAGCCAGCCAGTTCTCCCACCATGGAACGTGCTTGCATTGCAGGGAGTGGAAGTTGTCTCTCAGGATGTCAGTCAGTGGTGTCCTGCTGTTTGTTGTTGCACAGTTGCCAGCAGGGCCTTGTGCTCCCCACAGCAGTAGCCAGTGTCAGCCATCTTGTGAGTCCTTCTCCACTCCCTGTGATGTGAGCATGGTTCAGGGTGGTGTTGATGGGACAGTTATGGGGGTGACCAATATTAGTGACTACGACTCCCAT
The DNA here is from genome assembly GCA_963921515.1 of Calotriton arnoldi. NCBI lineage: Eukaryota > Metazoa > Chordata > Amphibia > Caudata > Salamandridae > Calotriton > Calotriton arnoldi. The sequence goes on along the minus strand of CAWUFW010001831.1, from coordinate 1,455,202 downwards.
CATGCTATTGCCTCCACCCCCTTCCCAGCATGCCCATGCTTCCTTCCTTTTGACTCTGCTTCCCTGTGGGGTGGGCTGGCTGTGCTGACAGGATGGCTGGGAGTGTTGTCCTGGCAGTTGTTTGGCTAAAAGTCCCAAGAGTGTCCCTGTGCTTCACACAACATAACCCAGGGTGGTGGTTCTTTGTGGGATCTTGTGTTAGGATGGGGGCATTGCATTCTACCAGGTGGGTTCTGTGGAGTTTGTGTTGGGGGGGTGTGAGGGGAGGTGCTTGTGACTATGGTTAGTGCTGCAAGTCCTCCTTCCCACCCAGCCAGCCAGATATCCCACCATGGAACGTGCTTGCATTGCAGGGAGTGGAAGTTGTCTCTCAGGATGTCAGTCAGTGGTGTCCTGCTGTTTGTTGTTGCACAGTTGCCAGCAGGGCCTTGTGCTCCCCACAGCAGTAGCCAGTGTCAGCCATCTTGTGAGTCCTTCTCCACTCCCTGTGATGTGCGCATGGTTCAGGGTGGTGTTGATGGGACAGTTGTGGGGGTGACCAATATCAGTGACTACGACTCCCATCATGCTATTGCCTCCACCCCCCTTCCCAGCATGCCCATGCTTCCTTCCATTTGATTCTGCTTCCCTGTGGGGTGGGCTGGCTGTGCTGACAGGATGGCTGGGAGTGTTGTCCTGGCAGTTGTTTGGCTAAAAGTCCCAAGAGTGTCCCTGTGCTTCACACAACATAACCCAGGGTGGTGGTTCTTTGTGGGATCTTGTGTTAGGATGGGGGCATTGCATTCTACCAGGTGGGTTCTGTGGAGTTTGTGTTGGGGGGTGTGAGGGGAGGTGCTTGTGACTATGGTTAGTGCTGCAAGTCCTCCTTCCCACCCCGCCAGCCAGCCAGTTATCCCACCTTGGAACGTGCTTGCATTGCAGGGAGTGGAAGTTGTCTCTCAGGATGTCAGTCAGTGGTGTCCTGCTGTTTGTTGGTGCACAGTTGCCAGCAGGGCCTTGTGCTCCCCACAGCAGTTGCCAGTGTCAGCCATCTTGTGAGTCCTTCTCCACTCCCTGTGATGTGCGCATGGTTCATGGTGGTGTTGATGGGGCAGTTGTGGGGGGGGGCAATATGTGTGACTGCGACTCCCATGATGCTATTGGCTACACTGACTTGGCCAGCATACACAGAATTCCTTCCTTTGAGTGTTCTTCACTGTGTGTTGGTGTTGTTGTGGTGGCTACATGTCTGGATGTGTTTGTTAGTTCTAGTGCCTAGCTGTAGTTGTAGTTGTGTTTGTACATGTGATGGCACAGTTGGATGTGAGTTTTTTGATGGCATGTGTTGTGTTTATCTGACTGACATACACATTTTGGGATGATTCTGTTCTGGTTGCTGTGTAATTGCTATGAGTGCATGGTTTGACTCTCCCCTTGACAGTGATGTGTGTGTGTTTTGTGGCAGTATATTGTGTACATTTGTTGTGTACTCACCAGGCTCTGGGATGTCCTCTAATCCATATACGCTCACTGGCGGAAGGATGGCCCGCACCTTCTCCTCCCAGGGCCTGAGGTATATTGGCTTGGCAGGAGGGCCACTGCCGGTGAGTTGGCTGTTGATGTAGTCTTTTTTGAGCAGGTCCCGTACCCTCCTGCGCACGTCATACCACCTGTTCTGGATGTCGCCCTTTGTGCGCCGACATGGTGATTGTGCGTTCACCCTGTTGATGATCCTCTCCCACATCTTGGTTTTCTGAGAGATGGGGGTCTGTTGGACCAGTGTGCCAAACAGCTGTGGCTCTACCCTGAGGATCTCGTCTACCATGACTTCCAATTCACTATCTAGGAACTTGGGATTCTTCTTGGGGGCATGGTGATGGGTGGTGATGGTGAGTGATGTGTGTGTTGGTGTGCAGGTGAGGGTGTGTGAGTGTGTGTTTTGCTGGGTGTATGTGAGGTAGGTATTTGTTGGTGTGCTGATGGTGTGTGGCTTGTGTGAGGGATGAGCTGTGGGTGTGTGGTTGCTTTCTCTTGGGTGCTGGCAGTGGAATGGCATTTGCAAAGGCTCATGGTTGTGATTTGTGTCCTTTATATGGGTGGAGTTGTGGGTGTGTCTTTGTTCTCTGTCCCCACCCCCCAGTATTTATTGGCTTGGTAATTGCTTGTTTGGCCTTTTTTTGGGTGATTTTTCCTTTGTACTGTCTGTGTATGTTGGAGACGTTCTTGTGACCGAGTCGGACCCTGCATTTGTCTCATACGGTCTTCTCCGTTTCGTTCACGCTGTGTATGTGCAGTTTTCTATGCTGCGTACGCATCGGTCGCGGTGTTTTGTGTTGCTTCGGCTCGGTTTTGTATGCGTGTCGGTCGTACGGCTTGGCCTCCGTCCGACTCGCTCGTGGTTTTCGCGCCTTGCATAGTACTTTGCGGTTTGGAGTTCGCGTGTACATTTCGGTCGGATTTGTTCCGGGTGCGTGTCGGTCGGTTGGATTTGCGTGTTTTTCCGACCGTATTGCTGTTTTCCGTGCGGCTCGGTCGGTCGAGTTGGGTTCCGTACGTGTCGGTCGGATTTTGCACGCCTTGCATCGTACTTGGCGGGTCGGGCGCCACAGGTACGTGTCGGTCGGTATTATTTCCGGATCCGAGTCGGACGGTGCTTTTTCCGGCCCGAATCGGAATCGACCCCTCAGTATCTGCCACATAGTGTGGTTTGTTCAGGTCTATTGAGACAAATCTTTTCTCCTTTTTACCGGCAAGGGATGGCAGAAGTACAGTTCTTGTTCCTTCAACTGCCAGGACAGGTACAGGCTTTCTGTATGATGGCCCAAACTCTTTCTTGTCCGCTTTTTTTTCTCTGACCAGGTCCCCAACTTTAGGGATCCAGACAGGTCTTCCCGTGACAGACTTGACTTCCCCAGTGGCGGTTCTTTTCACCTGGACGTTACTTTGTAGTGCCCTGGATTCATTTAGGTTCTGTAAAACAGCCAAACGTTTATGGATGTCAAACTTTTTCCCATCCGCCACTGTGCCTTAACTATCAAGATCAGGTACACACATTCTCGTCCCGAATAGGACCTCATAAGGAGTGACACCCCCTAGAGGGCTTCTTGGCTGGTTATTCAACGCCCTTTGAACTCTATACAGATGTTTTACCCAACTTTCACCCAAGCCTAATACTCTAGCTGTTAAAGACTGCTTTAAGTCCCGGTTTTTCCTCTCCACAAACGAATTTCTCTTGGGATGGTACGGAGAGGAGTACCGCAATGCTACACCCAAACTTCCCATGGCTTCTTTGTAAGCCCTAGAGCTAAATGCGGGGCCACGGTCAGAATGTACTGTGCCAATTGCCTATGTCCCTATAAAAACTTGCAAATCTTTTATAACAGTTCGAGCGTCAGCCGAGCACTGGGGCCACACCCATAGGAATCTAGAGCAGGAATCCACTGCAACCATGATATACTTGTAAGCCCCATAAGATTGTAAGGGGCCGCAGTGGTTCAAATAGACACAAGCGAGCGGTTTGTCTGATATCAGTAATGGTGTCTGCGCTGGACGTGTTATGGTGGAGCCTTTCATCTGCTGACAGATGTCGCATTTCAAGACATAGTCCTTAGTTTGCTTTGTTAATCCTGGCCACCAGTAGCGTTGTTTCAGTAAGGAAACAGTCGCCGTAACTCCTGCATGTGCAGAACCTATACCCTCGTGTGCTGCTAGAATTAAACCTAACCTGCGATCCATATTCGGTATTACTCTATCCCCCACTACAGGAATTTGAGCAAATGGAACATTGTTTGCATCTAAGTTGTAGGAGTACTTGAGTGGAAATCTTTTTGGTACTGCTGAGTTATTGCGTGTGGCAATAATCGCAACCATTATCTCACCGTCTATTCTCGTTTTTGAATGAGTGATTGCAGCTACGGAAGCCGTGCATACAGCCCCCTTTGCGGCTTTGTCAGCCAATGAATTCCCTTCAACGTGAACGCCATCACATTGACGACTCAGTGTATTTATCACGTGAGCCCTTGGTAGTTCGTTTTTCAACTCCACTACCTGTTCCCATAGTGTTTTGTGCTTTATTGTGCCATTTTTTGCATCTTTAAACCCATTCTGTCCCCAATTATGTAAATATTCATTGTATGACTGCACACAGTAAAAGGAATCACACACGATTAGTGTGGGAATTCTCGATCCGTATTTACTAGTGCCAGTAATGGTGCTTTTAATTCTGGCAACTGTGCCGTGCAGTCTCCTAAAGATTGCATTTTCGTACAACTCGGACGGAACTTTCCATCCTGTATGCGTCCCTTAACGATAGCACATGCGGCCCTGTATTGCTGCTTACTCCCTATGGCCGGTTGAGCAGAACCATCAGTGTAAATTATATATTCATATTGATCTAGAGGCATTATTCCATTTGGTAGAGGATATTCTTGTTCGTATTGCAGGAATGCTTGTGTTTTTAGATTTGGGTCATACCTGTATTCTACATCTGTTGCAGTAAGAGAATTAGCCCATTGTATCCATCTTGAATGTAAGGCTTTAGCGTTAGGAACGCTTGCCTTTGTCGCAGCTTCTAGGGCTGGAACTGGGGTAACGACAATTATACGCTTCCCTTGAGCCAGTGCTCTTTCTCTTTCTACAGCAGTCTGTACTGCCGTTAGAATTTTCTCTGCTGATGCAAAGCGCATCTCAGCATTTGTGTACAAATGTGATTTGTACGCTATTGGTACCGTTTCACCTTCATTATATGTTAGGTAGGTGTATCCTGATTGACCCGCAACTATACGGATCACCAGGTTGTGTACGTTTATGCGTGTCTGTAAATGTTTTGAAGCTATCATGTCAGCTTGCAGGGAATGAAGGATATCTGTGTGTTCCTGTGTCCATTGTCTAACTGAAAAGTCAGGTTTTTTTCAAATCGTAGAAAGGTTTTACTCTTTCTGCGTAATCCAAAATGTATGTTCTGCCAAAGTTCAGGAATCCCAGGATCGATTGTAAATTTTTTACTGTTTATGGAGGTTGGAGCAGCGCACACTTTTCTAAAAAGTTGGCTGCTAGGCTCTTTCCTTCACTCGAAAGCTCATATCCTAGAAAAAGGACATTAAGGTGCGCTATCTTCGACTTTTTAAAGTTGAATTTGTAACCCTCAGAGGCAAATCCCAAATTATGGTATTCACCCTGTTCAAGTGTTCCTCCAGGTCATCATCCGTTAGATAAATATCATCCACATAGGACAATGCCTCTTCATCCAGATTTTGAAGAAACTCAGTTACCCTGGCTGAAAACAACCCCGGGCTGTTCTTATACCCTTGGGGGAGTCTACAAAATTGTCCCTGAGAGCCTAACACGGAGAATGTGGTTAAATAACTGCTTTCAGGTGCTATATATTGGCAGAAAAATCAATTTGCGATATCTATCGTTGTTTTGTATTTTTTCCGCACAATGTTATTCATTAATGCGTCACTGTGTGCATTTTGAACTGCAAATGTCTTAGTGCAAGGGTTTAAATGTCTGTAATCCAAAACTAAATGATATGTATTGTCCGGTTTTGATACGGGAAACAAAGGGTTATTCATTTGAGAGGTGCAAGTTTCAATCACCCCTTGGTATTCAAGTTGATCCAAGATCTCCCTGACCTTTTTTTTTAGCTTCTTGCTTTATTGGATACTGCCTTTGTGCAGTTGGCATATTTTTTAATGGAATTACGTGGTGGATTGAATCCTCATCCCATACAACATGGTTTTTGTATAATTCAGGGGCTTGGGCTATCGCCCACTCCCGCGCATATGTATATTTTAGGTGTTTGAGAATATGGTCTGAGAATGCTGGTAAAATTACTGTTTCTCCTCTTGGGCAGTCCATGACGAATGCTGGCGGCCAATCTTGTTCAGCTAACAAAATGTCATAGCCAAACGTTAGGTTCTCCCAAAAGAGACCTTTAACTGTCCTGCATTTGTCCCCTTCTATTTGGAGTGTTATTTCATATAACTTGTGCGGGACACTTACCCTAGTATCAGGTGTTTCTACCGTGATATAATCATTCAAGTCTGCTGTCACCAGAAATTCCATCAGGTTCTGGTGAACTTTTGTTACTTCTGCCGCACTGTCTAGCATCGTCAGAGCCCATTCCCCGTTCAGTAGTCGAGTCCTCAGAATTCTGGGCATGTCTGATCTTTAGACCTGCAACCTTCTTATTTTTGAACTGTGGCTTTTGTTTTGGGTTGTCTTCTTTTTTGGAAGTATACTCTTGAGCATGTTGCCTGTCTCTGGACTTTGTGCGCTCTTCTTGTCTGTCTGACCGTCATTCTCTCTCAGAGTTTTTCGTTGAACCCTGAAAGGAACGAGAGGAACGTGTATCAGTATCCTGATACCTGTCAGGTTTCCTAATATTGTCCCTATTCCTAAGGTTATACCTTCTTTCGGAGGGCTCTTTTGGAGGAGATCTACCTCTGGATTGAGATCTGTTTCCTTTTACTTTTAGCTTTTTATTATTGTCCCACTTCTTTTTTGATGAAGCAGGTGTCTGCTTGATGGTCTCCTTTTCGGGATTACCCATCAGCTGTGGTTTTAATGCTTTTCTACCCAAACTGTCCCTGCCTAATTCTGCATATATAGTTTCAATTATTTTAGGTAGTTTGTGCTCCTGTTGTAACGGACTGAACTCCCTTAGGCGTTGGCGGATAGTCACTGATGCTGCCTCTCCTTTAATATTTGCTAATATTATGGCTGATACCTGGGCATAATTACCTAGTAATTTCACCCCTAAGTTCAGAGCAGGCTCTGCTCCGTACTCATTTTGTATTTGTCTTAATACATCTGGTATTACTGCCAATGATGGGATACCATGAGTTCTGGTATATATGGCAGCAAAACCTGTACCCCAAGAGGTACAATCCTCTATCTGTGGTGTTATCCCCATGGGCAAGCAGATTGTCAGCATTCTGTGTTTTTCATATGGGCTAGTATTTGGAAATACTGCTTCTAGCTGAGTTATTTTCTGAGCCACCCAGAATGGCATTTGTTCACGTTTTGGGGGCATTTTACCCATTACTGTGTGTAACGTTTGTGGTGTAATTTTAGTTGCTGTATTTTGAACTGGAGTTGTGTTTGTTGTAACTGTTGCCGACTGGACTGTAAGCGTCCTCATGACAAACTGCATCATGTTTCTGTAAATTCTTAATAATTCTTTGTGAAGTATGAGTAAGTCTCCTCCTGGCATTGTTTTGATGTCAGGATGTGGTGTGTAGGCCACTAATATTGGCCATCTTGCTCCTTCTCTTCCGAGCAGACCGAGTCTTACTCTACTTCTTGTATGGGGGAGGGCGTCTTTAAACCAGTATAAATGTTCCTGGTACGTGAGCGGAACTTCAATGTCCTCATACAGACAATATTCTGGTGGTGGTTCATCTTCTGTGTAGTAATGAAATGTTTTTGTTCTTGCATTTGCTGCTGAGAATGTAACCCACGAATAAAATACCTCTGTTCTGTATGATTCGTGTGCCTCAATCACAAAAGCTACTACGCCACCCCTAGGTGTTAGACCATGCGCAAGCAGTTTCAGGGTGACTGCATTTCTAATGTTTTCCGCAATATGTATTGCGTCAGCATCTTCCTCGTCTTCCGAGAGTGGTAGTGGCTGGTCTAGTGACCTGGTTAGTCATTGTGTTTAGAACACGTAATAACTTTTCAAGGGAACTAAGATAAGGTGTTTTGCACAATTTTTAGTAACACTGTGTCCTTCAAACTTGATTAACCAAGAGCTAATAAATAGGATTTTTCGCTTACTCAGCTGCGGCGGAGTTTGTGCCCTCCCACTCCAGACGTCTCTGGGGATTTTGTGAGTAGGGGTCTCTGAGACTAGCACGACTGAACTACTCAGATTCTACTGTTAAATAAGTACCCAACCAACGTTGGGCGCCATTTCGTGTAGCTCCTATAAAAAGTATACAGGACCTGCTTGTTTAGACAACATACAATGTAGGATTGGTGTCTGACTGATTCCGGACACCCCCACCGGTTATGTTGGCTTTTGTACCAACTAGCTCACAGTGCCACTAGAATCTCCTCTTATCAAGGAGAGAATAGTTCCTGGCAACCATCGAATATGACAACCCTGATCCCTCAGGACCGTGGAAACAATATACTTCCTTTCGCTCAGTCACTTGTGCTTACTTAGTCTGTCACAGAATAAACAGGCTGGGCATTTTTAATAAGCATTTATTGAACAGTTGTTATTCTGGTGTAGAATAGATGAGCTGCAACAACTGTTAGACAGTATAAGATATAAATGATTAACAGTACTATAAAGGTAAATGGATGGTATATTTCTACCATCTTACAATAGTCATGAATACATACGAGTATATAAAACACATGACAAAAAGATGCGTACTCCTACGATGCCGCCCTAACTAGATGTACCTAAGTGTACCTAGCCTGGGTGTAGGTATTAAGCCAAGAATCCCTCTAGGATCTAGTCAACCCCATTGCCTGAAGTGAGAGACTGTGGGACCCCGTCCTGGTCTTGAGTTGGACACCCCGCGAGGGATGTTAGACCACTGCGAGCTGGAGTATCTGCATGCAGGAATCTCAGCCTCTCTGGTCGGTGTGTTGGCCGGGAAGTCTCGGTCTCCTCTATCTATCTTAGCAAGATGTGATGTATATATACCCATAGGTCTCCCCAGGGGTCCTACCTCGCTGTATTACTGTGTCGGCCTAAGGATGACGTCAGGCATGAACTTTGCACATAGATATTATACAGGAGATGGTAGTCCTGCTGTGCTTCCAAGAATCCTCATGCATAATGTATGAGATTTCGAACTAGGGAAAACCCGCGTTCTGAATGCAATATCGTATCTAGGTAAAAGGTCAGTCCCTGTAAACCGTGACAAGTGAAATGTAGGGAAGAATATAGGTGAAGGGTAATGAAGTTACCGGGGCCTATATTATGGTACCTATATGGAATATAACAAGAGGAACGGTCTAAAAGATGGTCCCGGATAAGATTAAAGTCACCTCTCATAACAAGGGGAGCATTGTCTACATGTATTATTTCAGTATTAATATTTTCCCCATAAGAAGGATCATCTAATGTGGGAGCATAAATGTTAACAAAATTTAAAATGTGGGTATCCACTTTAACTTGTCCATAAACATATCTACCTTCTGAATCATAATGGTGAGTTAGTATTTGTGTATGAACTTTGCGTGACAAAAGTATAGCTACACCATTTTTACGTCCTGCACATGGTGATGAAACTATATCTCCTACCCATCCCTTGGACATTGAATGTAGGATTTTGTCATCTATATGAGTTTCTTGTAAAAAACAAATACCAGCGTAAATTTTTTTTTAAATATTCAAAAATTTTGCGTCGTTTGACAGGATGTCATAAACCCTTAACAGTCAAAGAAATAACAGTTAGGGCCCGATTACGAGTTTTGGTGGTGAGGGGGCAGGTGATACTCTACCGCCGTGCCCTGCACCACCAAGACTCACCGTCGCCACCCACCCACCAGATTACAAGTTATTTGTAGTCTGGTGGGCAAGCGGCGCGGCATTCCCAGTGCGGAGCTTCTTTCAAAGGCCGCGGTGCCTTCGAAAAGGCACTACAATGGGAATGCCTTACAAGGTTACTGCACTGCATGGACTGAATAGTCGATGCCGAGCAGGAACTTTTGAGCATGCAGACAGGAGGGCACATGTTATGCCCCCCTGTGTGCATGCATAATCGTAGGAGGCACAGGGGTCCCTGTAGGGCCCCCTTTGTTTCCTCTCCTCCAGGGTTTACATGAGGAGGAACAGCCATGTAAACCCTAGAGGAGAGGAATCTCGTAATATGCCACCTAACATATATGAAGTTCATCAACCAAGACCTCATATAAAATGGAACACTACAGACGGAGGTACGAAGCAAACCTAGCCGCAATGCTATGATATCGATATAACGTCAATTACTAACAGGGAGTGAACTTTAGCCAGTAGAAACTGAAGGTTGAGACTCCATGGCAATGGGATCATATTGGTCTAAAAATTGTTTCAAGTCTGAAGGTGAGGAGAAGGACTTAGAAATATCATTTTTCCAAACCTAATTTTTCCATATATGCATTGTAGAAGGGTCGAAGAGTCCATAATTATATCCAGCATCTCAAAATGTAGGTCGCAATTCTGAAAATTGTTGCAGAATTTTCACTGTCTCTTTGGCGAAATCTTGGTGAATAAAGACTTTATTTCCCTCAATCAGAAGGTTTGGGATTTCTCGTGCAGCCTTTTTAATGAGAAGGAGACTATGGTGTATCAAAACTTTAAAGATTATTTGTTGTGTTTGTGTTTGATGAGGATTGTGATGAGAGGTAATATGGTGATCCTTGTCAAATTCGAATCGTTCTGGAAATTTAATATTTAGGAGATGTTGTCTAAAGAAACTTGTAAGTACGAGAAAAATGTTGTGTATTTGGTAGTGTGTGGGTTGCTTAGTACGAGGGAGCAATCAAAATGTAGATTTGTTTGTGGCGTCTTTTCGTGAATTTATTTGTATATGTTTTTGCGTTGGTTGCTTGATACGAGGAAGTAATCAAAATGTAGGTTTGTTTGTGGCGTCTTTTCAGCTACATATGCTTTTCGGGTTTCCGGACGGATGAACCCGTAAACCCAGGGAGGAGAAATAAGCAATAAGTTTGACTGATAGAGTGCGGGGAATTTGATTAGAAAAATGAGTTTCAGACATATTTTGACATATGGTGCTCTATTCATGGTCTTATTTTTGAGTGTAGATGGGAGTTTATGGAGTGTCTGTGAGAGATGTTTACAGGCAGTCTTGTTGTTTAAGAGATGTCGATAAATGCATTAAAAAAAACAGGTGTGGATTACTTGAGACTAGTGTTGGGGCCTTAGACCGGGTGAAGTCTTATGTGGGATACTTGAATTTCTGACCGCACGTGGTGGGACTTTAAAGCATGCAGCCAGTACTAACTCTTACAAGAGTGGAAATGTCATGCTCATTGATGCGACATGAAGTAGCTGTAAGATGCCATGGTGGGAACATAGCCCTTGGCTACAATCGTTTAAACTCCCAGACTCTGTACTACAAATGTGGGCACACAATGTATTGTTTAGCCCGCCCTGAATTAAAAGACTGTGGCTTTCTATGCTTTATCATTATGGATTGGCACAGGCTGATGAACACCTGAATTATGTCGGCTCCCTCTTCTACGTGGTTTGGTGATTTCTGAACATCTGACAATACCAAACGGAAACAGGATTTGACTATTTCGTGAACGCATCTACAGGTATAATCAATTGCTGGTCACCAAACCACATACAAAATGACAAGGGGACTTAAGGTTTGAGGTACTTCACTTGTTAATGACATTATGCAGAGTATATTAGTTCCAACAAAGTTGCACGAGAATTGATGATGCCATTTTTGAGTGCTACCTGCTTACGGTGTCACTTATTTAATCGGTGAATGATAGTTTCTATCACAGGGGGTCACGTGACAGATTCTCCTGCACTTATACCCTGTGAAGACTGTCTGAGTGTCACTACCTAGTTACAATTGCTTTTTTCGGTGTCTTTGGGTGTGATTGAATTTTTGTCATGAAACAACTTGTATGTGTGTTTATATCTTGCATGCTTACTGTTTCTAGTCTTTGAAGGATGACTGAATTGAAAGTATAAGAGGACCATTGGATCTATACTAGGAGTATGGCATGTTCTATTATGAACAACTCTTATTGAATACTACTTAGAGTGGTAAGCCTACTGATATGAACATAGTATTTTTGGTTTCAGGTCACTATTAGGGCTATATGATGAATGACTACACCCTTTTTTTGCTTATTAGTTAATATGTTAGGAATTACAGACTTTTTCTTTCATACACAACTGTTTGTGCACTTTTCTTCTTATTTCTTTCTTTTTGGCATGTGCATGATCTGCGTGTCTGGATAGAACATGGGTTCAGTACAGGATTATATGAACTTTTACTATGAAAAACACTTGTGGTATATTGTTTAAAGAAATTGAGCTTTTTACCTTAATAAAAAATATATATATGTGAGTTTAGGTTTTTGTGCTGTTGTCTTTTAATGTTTCTCACTGTTGGGTATGATATCACTCTCTTTGTCAAGATTCACTGTATATATTGTTTCGTGTTTCTTTAAGTGGATTTAATTATTTGTCTTTACATGTATGTGATGTTTTCTGTAATTTAGTCTTAAATTTGATTATATTTTTGTATGTGTTTGCAGCCCTGAAGAAGCCCTTGTTGTTGGGTGAAACGCGTTGGCTGAGCCTATATGCCTAATTAAGAAGAATGTGAATAAAGAATCTTCTTGCTTACACTGGAAGCTGTGGATTGAAATTGTTGGGACTCAAAACTCTTTAATTTTTGTGATTATTGCCTCTCATTCTGTTATTGAGCCTCTTCTCATAGCTACATATATAAAAAATAAACAAATATATGAAGCATCCTCTGAACATATTGTTATGGGACTCCTCTGCATAAACGATACACAACTGTCTAAAATGTTCAACAAAAAGCACAATATTTCCAAGAGGTTGATAGATGAAATGTAGTATGAAGAGTAATCAACTTGCAAAACTTCTAACAGACTCTCAAACAAGGAATATCATTTTGGCTACTTAAATCCTCCTACCCTCATTTGTTTCAGTATGTCTATCATCCAGATGTATGAACAAGCTGATTGCAAATAGTGGGTGCAAATAGCACACTGACTTTTTGCTCCTGCCTGTCATTTCGCCATGTGACCTATGTACTAAAAAGTTGCATACCAAAATGCCCATTGGTAGGGGGTTATTCAATGACCCATCCAGTGAATATTTATTAGGTGGTTGTGATTTGCAACCCCCTGCAATTTTCTACCAAATGCAGAGGTGGTTACCTGCAAGGGACGGCATATCTCCATCCCTGCATTTGCGTTCCAAAACATGTTTGTAAAGTACATAGGTTCCATAATGAAACAAGAGCTGATTTACAAAAAAAGAAAAGTCCCATTTGAGAAGACATTGGGGGCAGCAGGCAGTGGTCCTCTCGACCCCTGCCTACTCCCTCAATGGCCACCTGATATCAGTCACCATTTTGTGGTTACAAACCCTGTAATTCTGTGATTCGTAGGGCTTGCTATCATAGATTGGTTTCGTGCATTTGGTCCTCTTAGCAGTTTACCAAAATAATCACCAATTAATGTAATGGGAAGATGCTTAAAGATTAAATAATATTTAAATTATTACAAATATATGGACTTATAGAGTATAATTATAACAGCCATTTCTGCATAATGAACATCTGCAGGTTGATCTGTTTCTGATGTTTTTATTGAGGATTTCAGTTTCCACTGGCCATGTGAAAATAGGTGCAAAAACACATTTTATATACTGCCTCATATGAAAAGCCATAAGGAAGCAGCACATAACAGTCTGTGAGTGCACACACTGGTTGTGTACAGTTATAGGGACCAAGACCAAATTAGCGTTCTTGTGGGCACAACATCTTGTGCGTCCCTCATTCAAAAGGATTAGGCAGGGTAATGTGCTGAGCCATTACTAATCTTTCTTCCACACACCATGAGTTGTTGGTGTACGTATTTGATTCAAACTTCCCAATGAAGGGTTAGGAATCCGCATTTATTAATTCCCTTCAGTGGTTCTTCAGCTAAAAGCATTCCCTACATAAAATCATGACTTGCTAGAAGTGTCCTTTCAATAGCAGAATCCTGTTAGAAATCTATGAGGCAGGCTGGGTTATTCCTGTAAAATAGGCCCTAACTAGGGGCCTTTAACTAGGGTTCCCTCTTTCTTTTACTGAGAATACAAAACAGATCTGCAAAACGACTCAATCTGATATCTCAAGTTCCTACTGGTGCCCTATTTAAAGACTTATATTGTCTACTGATTAAGACTTGCACACAATTGAAGCCTCTCTGTTTAGAATGCAAAGTTCTGCTCTGTAAAAACTTTACATATCCCTTGACCTACATTTATGCACTGTCAAGCCACCTTAAACCATCCAGGTATGTTTTCTTTCATCCCAAGGTTTAGTAGGCAGAGGTGTGTTGAAAACAGAATTTTTCAGATGGTTCCAAAGTCGTTGAATTCTTTGGCACTGAGGCTTTGGAAAACAGCTGACATTTGCAGTTTCTGTTTTTTAAACAAATCGTTATTGAGGTTTTACAAGGACATACATAAATATGAATGTGAGCAAATATTCATTAGATTCAGCAGGTATATATAAAGCAATATCACAATGTGTTTTTGAGCATGTACTCCTCCTTTTTTATATTGTAGTAAACAAGAAAAGGTCCCAATTCCTTTTTAAGAAAAGCTGTTTTTTATTCTTTTGTGTTCTTTTCATGATTCAACTCAATTGGTTACATCCTTGCTTTTCAGAGTATTCTTTAAATTACATTATTAAAACTGCACCAGCTGACACGTGTTTCGCCCTCAGTGGTCAATTGGACCGGGGCTTTCTCAAGGCTGAAAAATATGTAATTGGGCAGTATGGGTCAATGCTGTATGGGAAGTCAGATGCAGCCAAACACAGAGTGCATAGTGTTAAAAATGCGTGAATAAAATTCAAATTTTCTTTTGTGTTTTTACTGTGAAACTGCTGTAAAAGGAGAGGAGAAAAAGGGGAAAAAATCCAAAGGAAAGCGACCAGGGTATGTGGGAAGGAAAGAAAGACTGTGCCAACACATAATGTGAGACAGACAGTGTTGCTAAAGGGAGAAAGAAGGATAACCATTTAGAGTATTGGGTGAATTTAGAAAGTTAAGGACGTGTTTTCAGTGCTGGCAAGAGATTGTAGGGTGTGACAAATTAGACTATTTTATCATTTTAGAAATTTCCACATGCAAGCATTCCGATTTTTAGTTCATATGTTAGTACTTTTTCAGTAATCATGCAGAATTATTTTATAAAATATATTCGTTGAACAACATAGTTGGAATTAAACTGTATCATTACTGTGTGCCAGGAAAGCTTAATCGGTGACTTAACTAATCATAGTTAAACAATATAACTATACCTTCTTAGTTCATTGATAGATCTTGGTTATTTCCTTTAAGCATATTTAAAAACTGTATCAATCTTCAAACAGACAATATTTATGTAGATGTCTAAAGGAAAAAAAAAAAAAACAGGTAGAGGGAGGTAAGGAGCAAAGAGCAAAACAACCATGCGGTTTATAAGATCTAGGCTTGGGGAGAAGGGTTACAGTTACGAGGTAAACACCAGATCGTTAGAATTATGTTTGTCTATCATGCACATAGCAGTTTGGGGGACATCAGAGTTGTTGCATTTATAGTGTACACATCGCATATTACTGGGCAGCAAAATAGTTTGTAAAAGACAATAAGACCAGACTGACATAAGGTAATCTAGGTGGCTGTTATGGAATTTTGCCAGTATTTGAGGAGATACCATCTTGTATTCTCCACAGATTCAAAGACGTCTGACTGTAAATTACGAACACCGAACTCTCTGAAGCACCAAATTAGTGCATAGCCAGAAGGATTAATACGTCGGGTCCGGTTACAAATACAGCATTCAGTCAGTAATTAAGGGGATATTAACTAGTGTTTTCCAGAAAGTCGTGTTATCGGGCTCATAGTTACGAGCACCAAACTCACATAAGCACCGAATTGGTGCATAGTGAGGAGAATTAATACGTCAAGTCAGATGGCAAAATACTGGCTTCTACTTACTTCTATCGGGTTAGGGCAGTGATAGTCCCCGGTCAATGCCACATGTAAACGTCGTGACTATCTATCGGCGTTGTATATAGGAGCCATCTTTAAATAGGTTAGGAGCTGTGCTCGTATGTATTGTTTCTTACATGAACTCTGTCGCCATCTTGGAGTGGGTAGTGGTTCATTGAGTTCAAAATAGATTATGTGGCAAACGCACACGTTTCATTAGCCATGTGATTCCTAAATTACAGGTATTTTCTACGGTTTGCATATTGTGCTGCCGCCACGGTTTAGTTAGTTGTCAAAATGAAAGGTGCTCCATGACCCTTCGAATCATATTGCAAAAGGATGTCCTCTTTAAATAAGTAAAAATATTCAATAGATAATGGATTTTAAGACAGGGTCCAGGGAGAATCGAAGAGTTGCATCTATGGATTTGCGTACTCCTAACAGAGTCAGAGGTGAATCAATAACTTTGTATGTGCAACAGTATATCAACTGCGTAAAAAGTCGAGGCGAGTTTGGCCGCCATCTTGAGTTGTCCTTGGTGACTACTCATTATCATTTCAAAGTCATTCCATAGTATCAGACAATGAGCCGTATAATGCAGATGCGATCTTATGTGCATTAAGACTGTTTGTTTTCTGAGGATTACAGTGTGCAAAAGAGTCCAATACAAACTATTTGTCCTTATAATAAAAGCCTTCAACATGGGAGTGTGGCCCAAGTTAAGGAAGTAATTCTACATATTGGTCCAACCTTTTAAAATAGAGACTAGTATGAGGTAGGTACCATGTGTATGGCGGATGATAATCTTATCCAATCGTCCTCGAAAAAATATAGAATGGGACAGCAAACTTATGTGCACTACAGATGTTAATTACCAAAAAGGCGGTGAGCCAAAAAATGAGGCAGTGACTGTCCATATAGTTTATGGGTATTTTGGCCCTGGAGAAGGGCAGAGAAACTAAGATGAGAGAGCTACAGAGGTATTCTGGATTAAGAAATGTTATCCAGGTGAGAGTAGGGACTGTGCAATAGACCAAGATACGTAAATTCCTAGTCATGGAAAGAGAAATGGTGTAAAGTTACATAGACATTAAGACGGAAACATGAAATGCATATGGACCTCAAACACATGTAGTCAGATAGCATAATCAAGGTCTATTCCACAGTGACATATTGATGTCTACAATTTACAAATGATAAATCGTTCTGCAGATGGAGTATCTAAATGGCTTGATGATTATATACAGTTCCAGACAGGATGTCTTAGAGCCAGTAGTGCCACTCATTATCTTTGTTCAGACCGTTCTCCACAGTATCAAAGCGAATGATTAAGGCACTTTCCTGTTGTCGTAGTCTGAGCTCAAGGTTGCCTCCTCTTGCCTGTTGCTTCAGCTTTTTAAGGGCACAGAAGGTAAAATTGCGATTCTGTGGATGATAAGTCTCAAAGTGTTCCACTAATGGCTGTCGTACATCTGTTTTATGGATGTTCTGATAATGTTCTTAAATCCGAGTTTTGAGAGGACGGGTTGTGCTTCCTATGTAGTGTTTTCCACAGGGGCAGGTGATTAAATAAATTACGTTTGTGCTCTCACAGTTTATAAAGTCTCTGATTTGAAATGAATGGCCATTCACATTTATATCCTTGGTTTTGGACCTACCTAGTTTACAGATAGAGCAGTTTGAGCAGGTGAAAAAGCCATTGGGCCGATGTAAGAAGGTTGGAGGGTCTTGTTTCATTAGTAGAAATTAGGGACATAGAGAATCTCGGAGATTTTTGCTTCGTGTGAAACTGAGTTGTGGTGAGTCTTTAAGGGCATCCGATATGGTAGGGTTATGTTTTAGAAGGTTCCAATGTTTTTTGAAAGTCTTACGTATATATTGATGTCCCTTGTTGTATTGAGTCAGAAACCGGATCACTGGTTGATGGTTTTTAGGACTTTTGTTATGTAGGAGAGAGTTGTGATCTGATTGAGCAAAGAGATGTTGTGTTTCCTTGAGGCTTCTTTGGTCGTATCCTCTTTGGCTCAGTCTTTCTGTCATCTCCAAAGATTTTTTTATCATACTCTTCATTTGAGCTACAGTTAATGCGTGCTCGACGATATTCTCCTGATGGAATATTAGCAATTGTATGATGGGGGTGGCTACTGGTAGCATGAAGAATGGAATTTGCAGCTGTGGTCTTTCTGTGTATTTTTGTTTGTTATGTATTTTGTTCAATGTAAATGGTAAGATCCAGGAATTCAATTTCTTTCTCAGAGATAGTGTAGGTTATATCTATACCCCACTTGTTTGGGGTGAGGGTATGAATGAAATCTTTCAAACGGGCTTCCGATCCTTGCCATATAAGTAATATATCATCGATATATCTGCCCCACAGAACTATGTTGCTGGAGAAGTTGTCTATGTGATTGTTTCATATCCATTGGCATTCCACTTCCTCCATCAGGATGCAGGCATAGGGGGGGCAAATTCTGCCCCCATAGCTGTCCCCTGTAGTTGTAAATAGAATTCTCCATTGAAGAGGAAGTAGTTGTTATACAAGCAGAGCTCAAGCATTTCCAGGATCATTCTATTTCTGGCCGTATAATGTACTGATCGTGTTCGAAGACAGGTCCTGATTGCAGCCAGTCCATCTGGGTGTTTAATGGATGTATAAAGGCTGACTACATCTATAGACATTAACAGGAAGTATGGTTGCCATGTGATGTTTTGAAGATTTTGAAGGACATCCTTTGTGTCTCTTAGAAAGGATGGGAGATCTTTCATAAAAGGTTGTAGTTCAGCATCGATAAAGGATCCCACATTGGAGAAAATAGATTCGATCCCCGCGATAATGGGTCTCCCTTTTGGTGGTCTACCAGGTTTGTGAACTTTCGGTAGCAGATAGAGGGTTTGAGTAACCAGATTTTCAATAAACAATAGTTGTTTCTCTTCCAATGTCAGTAGTTCAATCTCTTGCCAGTTATTCAGCAGTTGGTGGAGCTTCTCTTGTATCTCCTTTGGGGGATTCTGGCTAAGTTTTTTGTAACAGGCGGCATCCCCCAATTGGCGATGTGCTTCTTGAAGATAATCTGGGGTATTAAGAAGAACTACATTTCCCCCTTTATCCGCTTCCTTAATGATCAAATTAGGGTCATTGGTTAGTTCTGTCAATAGCTTTTTCTCATTTTTAGTTATATTTGTTGGTACGTACTTTTGTTTAGCCAGATATTTTTGATATTCCGTGTCTAGATCCTTGCTTACGGCTGAAAAGAAGATGTCGATTGTATTGCTTGGTGGTAAGGCTGGTGTGAATTTAGATTTTTTCTTTAGAGGTGTAGGTTTGGAATGGAAGATGTCTATTCCTAATTCTTCTGCCATTGTGGTCAAGGATTCTAATCCATCTGAAGTAGCATCTGTTGATAGATAAGTAAGTAAATTAATCGTCTCTAGGTCTTGTGCAGAGAAGTCACTTGTAGGTAATGGGTTACCACTTGATGATGGTCGCAGTATTTTGTCAGAGAAAAAAGAATGAAGTTTCAGTTTTCTTGTAAATTTAAATAAGTCAATTTTGGTCTGTACTATGTCCCAGCATGTTGTATGGCAAAAGGACAACCCTTTGTTCAGAATTTGATAATGGGTTTCACTTAGTGGCATCTTGGAGAGATTGATCACCAGTTGGTTGGAGGCTATTTTTGTATGCGGCGTAGCGACTTGGTCAGTTCCTTGCTCCTGGCTCTTGTGTGTACTCCCACAATACTTTTTTTGGGTGTATTTGTACTTGGCCGTCTGGTCCGATTGTCTTGGGCGTTGCCCAGGCGATGTCTGTGCACCTCCTCGTGAAAATTCACCTTCGGTCTAGAACTAGTCATAGCCTCTGTGTCTCCTACGGATTCTGCTTCTGAGGATGGAATAGTATCAGATGAAATGTTAAGGTGTGTAGATGGAGCTGTGGTTGATATATTGTCGTACTTTTTCGCGAATGTATAGACTCTGCCTAATTGGTAATCTGTCATGTCTCGTCTGAATTTCTGATTCTTCCGATGAATGATGTCTTCCTCATAGTCGTCAAGGACTTTGTTCAGTATTTCTTAGTTTTTTGTAGTGACATCTCCCCAATTTGCCTCCTCAATTCTTTTTGATAGAGAATCAACTTCCATTTTATATTTTCCAAATTCATCTTGAGCTATGTCATTTAATTGGCGTAGCATGTTATTCGAGGCTGTTCCCAAATTGTCCTCTCATTGTTGTAATCTCTCAGGAGCCTTTGTTTCTATTGGGGGAAAGATGAGGATCCTGAGTCCCCTTGGAATTAAGTTATGTTCTAGATATTTTTTGAGTGAGGCCCCTTCCCACCATTTTGATGTCTTTTTTCTGACAACTTTTTCCAGCGTTTGGAACGTACTTTTTGCGGATTGAGGATTGATGGTATTGGATTGTCTTGAGGTGCCAGCACCTGAAGGGTCAAATATCTCCTCTAATCTGATATTTCTGCGTTCTCTTCTGTTGTCGTAATTTGCCATTTTCTTCCATAAGCCACAGTTTGCTTGGGAAATCTTGATGTGGAGGGTAGTCCAGTAACTCCACTTTTAAAATCTTTCGCGTTAATGAACAATTCTGAAATATGTATTTATTTGTATTTGATACTAAGTCTGCGGCACTCCAGGAAGCAGGGTCCTTTAATTTTAGTGATCCCAGTTTCTCGAAGGTCCAGGGATCCTAGTCCCGGATGGTATTGCCCAATTGTAGTAATAGATGGGTTGGAGGAGATTAACTCGAGGCACTGGACCTTTCCAGCCTCAATATTGTAATACTGCAAAGTGTTTTTGAGCATGTACTCCTCCTTTTTTATATTGTAGTAAACAAGAAAAGGTCCCAATTCCTCTTTAAGAAAAGCTGTTTTTTATTCGTTTTGTGTTCTTTTCATGATCCAAGACAATTGGTTACATCCTTGCTTTTCAGAGTATTCTTTAAATTACATTATTAAAACTGCACCAGCCGACACGTGTTTCGCCCTCAGTGGTCAATTGGACCGGGGCTTTCTCAAGGCTCAAAAAGATGTTACTGGGCAGTATGGGACGATGTTGTATGGGAAGGCATATGTAGCCAAATACCGACTGCATAATGTGAAAAATGTGTGAATAAAAATCAAAAACATTTTTTGTGCTTTTACTGTGAAACTGCTGTAAAAGGAGAGGAGAAAAAAGGGGAAAAAAATCCAAGGGAAATTGACCAGGGTATGTGGGAAGGAAAGAAAGACTGTGCCAACACATAATGTGAGCCAGACAGTGTTGCTAAAGGGAGAAAGAGTATTGGGGGAATTTAGAAGGTTAAGGACGTGTTTTCAGTGCTGGCAAGAGACTGTAGGCTGTGACAAATTAGACTATTTTATCATTTTAGAAATTTCCGCATGCAAGCATTCCGATTTTTAGTTCATATGTTAGTAATTTTTCAGTAATCATGCAGAATTATTTTATAAAATATATTCGTTGAACAACATAGTTGGAATTAAGCTGTATCATTACTGTGTGCCAGGAAAGCTTAATCAGTGACTTTACTAATCATAGTTAAACAATATAACTATACCTTCTTAGTTTATTGCTAGATCTTGGTTATTTCTTTTAAGCATATTTAGAAACTGTGTCAATCTTCAATTTCACATGGAAGAGCAGTCTTACTCGCTTTAGATAATAAAAAGAAAATAATCATAAAATCATGTGAAATACAAGATATAGGGCAGTCAGTGAGAACTGAGAAGGTAGACACCTAGGGAAAGAAGAAAAAAGGCAAATAAACAAATCAGAAAACTATATTTTGGTATGCATGGGTAACCATGATTTTAAAACAGTAGCCTCAACTTGAATACTGAAAAGGGATGAATGCAATACCATACAATATACTGCAATTAATACATAGTTCTGAGGCCTTTCCATAAGTGATTAAATGCTTGTTCATCAGATAGTTTCCATTGTTTTAAATAGGAACGTGCCTGGGGCATTATTAGGAGGGATCACAAAACTGTCTAGCATCTAAAAGGCGAAGATTGTTGAGTGAAGGAGGAAAAGAATGAACATAATCCGTTTGAAGTGGTTCTTCAAATGTAAAGAAATTCTATTCATTGGTTTATTGTTAGCCAACGGTACTCATTTAATTGACCTCAGAAGGATGAAAGGCTGAGTGGACCCACCGGGGTTTGGTCCTGTGACCATGATGTTGATGGAGCATGATTATTTGAGAATAATCTTGCTTGATCAAGTCTGCTCATTTAGTGTGTTCTAATAGACATAACTGTGTGGAAAATATTAACAAGGGAGATTCTTAAAAATGCAATGTGAAAACGTGCAAGAGAGACACAATACATTTAGAAATAAAAAACTGCAATGAAAAGAATGCAAAAAGGTTGAAAACTAGTGTTTTGAGAAATGATTATGACACGAGAGAGAAACATAATAAATGTACTAAGTAACTTACAAGTAGAATTATAGAAAATACGATAAAGAAAGATGCTTAAAGTAAAAAGTTTCTTGATTATGTTTTCTTTTGCATATTAGGAAAGTGATTGCTTATATTTCGAAACTAGACTATACTTATGAGTCTGATTGAAATGATGATTTTCCGTATATCGTTCTCTTATGCATTTTCTCTATTTTCTTATACATTATTAATAATAGTGTTTTATTCTTCAGAAAAATGATGATTTATGGCTTTTCTGTGAAGGCCTCAAAACCTGCTAGTGTTATGTCCTTTTTGTAATATAGGTCTCAGAAGAAATGGAATTTGTCCTTCATTGTTTCTAATATTCTGATTTATTAGCTTTAGCTGTGCACATCATATCACTAGAGTTTCCTTCCTGCGGTTAGAGTATTTCTCTCTATGAATGATTGTGTCGACTATGTTGCAAGCTGATGTGGAAGCGAGCGTGCGGATATGAAGAAGTTTCGACTGTTTCCTACTTACAAGGTGACCTGACGTCCTGCAGATGAACAAAAGACTATCGTGTTAAAGATCCGGATGAACTAGCCTGGAGAATGATCACCTCATGGATCCTAACCAATAAAATTGTGTAAAACTGTGAAAAAGAAACATTTGGGAGTTGGAATTGTGAAAAATTTGGGGTATAATGATTCCGTGGGAAAAGAACAAGTGTGAAAGAGCTTATTGCTGTTGCACTCTCAACGCTACTCTGGCTGGCAATTATCCTTGCAATTCTGGGCGTGACATGCTGTCGGTCCAAACTTTGATTCTCCCTTGCACTGACCTATCCTGATTACCTTGCACTTTATCGGCTGTTGATGTTGCACAAGCTATACTTTTTCGGCTGAAGGGTTGGCTATTTCTGACTATTGCACAATGTGCATTAACTCATTTATCTTAGGTTTGTATGAACCTTGAATTGGATACTGAAACTGCAATGCATATTTTCTTATTCTCTCTCTCCTCTCATGCTAGTTATTGATTTTTATGATGTATTTACCAAGACCTGTATTTCTTATTGTGATTTTACCTGTAACATTGAAATAACAGAAGAATTGACATTCTAAATGTGTTTTGTGTCCTGACCATTCATATTTGATGATTTAGGTAAAAGTGCCTTGATAAGTATACAGAGTTTGTCTTTATTATGAAATGTGCTATTGACATCATATGTTTTTTGATTATTGTTGTTAGTTATGCATTTTCTTCATTTCAGGTCCTCATGAAGGAAATGGCATCCCTCTCTAATTATCTGAGTCCCTATTAGCTCTTACAAAGATCAATTGTAGGACCTTATGTTTTGTAAGTGATTATAGAGTTTCTATGGGCCCAAACTCTTTGGTATAGTAATTGATCTAAATATGATTTAGGGTGTAAAGAGGACATTGTAAATGATTGTAAAAAATTACACCGCTTCTGCTGGATCAGTTTTCTGGTAGCGTTATCGGATGGTTAATTTGACTAAAAATACTTGGTAATGAAGAGACGGAATTCAGAAGACATTTGATTGACTATAAAGCCGTACCTTTATGTTCTATGTTGTGGTCTGTCGTTGACCTTAATGGAAGTAACGGGTCCGTCGTTGGCTTAAGATCCCGGAATAAGCCTAAGGGCAGTCTTAGTGTGGCATACACTAAGGGCCCGATTACGATGCGGTTAGGAAAGTATTCCCACCTAGGGCCCGATTACGATGCTTTTAGGAAGGCCTCCTAACGGCATTTGCTCTTACACGATTCGGATCGAGAACGTGACTTCCCAACCGAGGGCCAGATTACGATGCAGTTAGGAAAATAGGCTGCCATAGAAGGCAATGGAAGTCCAACCAAATCGTATCTGGAAGCATCCGGATGCATCATACTCGGTCGGTCGGATTCTCCCGATCCGGGTCGGTCAGAAACCATTTCCAAACCGATTCGATCGGGAAGATTTTCTAACCGCATCGTAATCGGGCCCAAAGTGTGTTGTCTGCTGTTGATGCAGTGCTGAGCACGGGTCGTATTGTCGGTACTTGCACAGGGAATCTTGAAGTGTGAATAGTGAGGATTTATTTAGGTAACTTCAGAAAGCGCATCTGGAGAAGTCCGGAGAGTTTTCACTCGAGTGAGGGTAAAATTGCGCTGGTCGAGATTTGTTGGCAGTAAAAGAATTC
This sequence comes from Calotriton arnoldi, assembly GCA_963921515.1. NCBI lineage: Eukaryota > Metazoa > Chordata > Amphibia > Caudata > Salamandridae > Calotriton > Calotriton arnoldi. The sequence goes on along the minus strand of CAWUFW010001831.1, from coordinate 1,430,904 downwards.
AAGAGTGTATGGTTCTATCGTTTTTTTTCTGTTAGTGGAGCAGACAAGCTGTTTTTATGTTGTTTGTTTTGTAAAAGACTTTGTAAAGATGCTGAAGCTGATTTTGTAAAGGGAGGGTCAGTCGCAGGAGTTAAGCAGACGTCACACGGTGCCAAGCTGGTATTGGTTGGTTGCTGAAAATCATCACAAAGGTGTCGCGCTGGTAAAGGTTGGTTAGTGTGAGTCGTGATGGGATTGGACAGCGTGAATAATTCTGATTGTTAGCAGAGAATCATAACACGGAAAAAGAATTGTTGGAGATTTTCCTTATTAAGTTTACTTTTAGCGTAGAGAATCATGAAGTTATTAAAATTGTTGAAAACTTTGTTTAGTAAAGATGAGCCGATACCCATTAGAGAAGGAATTCCTGTGGCTCCTGGAGGGACCCCCGCATCATTCATGTCATTAGAAAGGGGTTATCACACGTGTACGTGGTTAGAAAATTGGATGACATATACAGAGTGAGATGGTAATTTAGCATTTCCAGAGAATGGGACTTTTAATCCTGGAATTTTTGAGAATTTAAGGAGAAACTTGAATAATTTGAGACTTAATCCTAGACCTATGCAGTATGAAGCTCTTGAAGAATGGGAACATGAGGCATACAAAGAGAAAGAGAAAGGTATCAGATTAGATACAAGAATACTGTGAGTGGATATTCAGAAGCGAAATGGGATGCTCATAAGAAAATGTGGAGAAGAGATTTAGCTGAAGGAGCAAGGATGTTCCCAGTTATGGTAGCTGAGACTAATGAGGGAGAAAATTGTAAGGAGAAAAGAAGAATGTTGAAGAACAAAAATCTAGAAATACTGAATTTGCTGAGGAAATCGATGACATAGATGATGAATTTTTAAATGAGTTATTG